>OW804102.1:18118683-19343683 GCA_942159475.1 Sthenelais limicola | reverse complement strand
ATCAATGGTCCGGGTCATCAATTTGTCATCAAGTCTGGTATTTATGCTTCCTCTTCTTCCTCCTCATCGAACTCTCCCTCCTCCTCAGCGGTGGCATCCTGGTACTGTTGGTACTCAGAGACCAAATCATTCATGTTGCTCTCAGCCTCTGTGAACTCCATCTCATCCATACCCTCACCAGTGTACCAATGGAGGAAAGCCTTGCGTCTGAACATAGCAGTGAACTGCTCAGAGATACGCTTGAAGAGCTCCTGGATGGCGGTGCTGTTACCAATGAAGGTACCAGACATCTTGAGACCACGTGGTGGGATGTCACAGACAGCGGTCTTGACATTGTTGGGGATCCATTCAACGAAGTAGCTGCTGTTCTTGTTCTGGATGTTGAGCATCTGCTCATCAACCTCCTTCATGGACATGCGGCCACGGAACATGGCAGCAACTGTGAGGTAACGGCCGTGACGTGGGTCACAGGCAGCCATCATGTTCTTGGCATCGAACATCTGCTGGGTGAGCTCTGGGACTGTGAGGGCACGGTACTGCTGGCTACCACGGGATGTGAGTGGGGCAAAGCCAGGCATGAAGAAATGGAGACGTGGGAATGGCACCATGTTGACAGCCAATTTCCTGAGATCAGCATTAAGTTGACCTGGGAAACGGAGGCAGGTGGTGACACCAGACATGGTGGCAGAGACAAGATGGTTCAAGTCACCGTATGTTGGGGTGGTGAGCTTGAGGGTACGGAAGCAGATGTCGTAAAGAGCCTCGTTGTCAATGCAGTAGGACTCATCTGTGTTCTCAACAAGTTGGTGGACAGAGAGGGTGGCGTTGTAGGGCTCAACAACTGTGTCAGATACCTGCAAATAGTTTGATAAAATATGTTTCACTTGTTGTCAACTGAGTTACAGCATGAATGAATGTTCTATGTATACATAATTGGTATTTTTAAAAGTTACATTGGTCAAAATGTTAAATCATTTATCAGTATACAACTGTAGAACTACTGCCAAATGTTTAATTGTTGCAGTATTAACCCATATTTTACCTTCAATAGCTTTTGGCAATATATACTTCTATTGTCAAATATATCATTTCCATTAACTCACCTTGGGGGATGGGACAACAGAGAATGTGTTCATGATCCTGTCTGGGTACTCTTCACGGATTTTGGAGATAAGGAGGGTTCCCATACCGGAGCCGGTGCCACCACCAAGGGAGTGTGTAAGCTGGAAGCCCTGGAGGCAGTCACAGCTCTCAGCCTCCTTGCGGACAACATCAAGGACTGAGTCTACAAGCTCAGCTCCCTCTGTGTAGTGGCCCTTGGCCCAGTTGTTTCCAGCACCAGACTGACCGAAGACAAAGTTGTCTGGACGGAAGATCTGACCAAATGGACCAGAGCGGACAGAGTCCATGGTACCTGGCTCCAAATCAACAAGGACGGCACGTGGCACATACTTTCCTCCTGAAAATAGATAAGGATGATTTAGGTAATAGAGTTATAACTTAAATGCAAGTGGGACAATGCAATTTATCTGTGTTTTTATCGAATTTGCTCAAAGCATGACTAAAGCCTCCTCTTGCTTTCACTATTTTTAATCACATAATATCTACTTTAATTATATCTTTCATCATTAATACCCAATAATTTCTTTTGTTGTAAACTTTGTTGACATTGATACATTGCTTCCTAGACATATTTTGGGGATATATTATGTGACATGTCATGTCTGAAAGTTTGAGCCACATTTCAAGCCTTGTTTCTTTATGTGTCTCTTTACATTTATACTGGAAATGTTTTGATATTCATGAATTGATTATCATTGCAGCAAAGCATATTTCTAACAGATAATGTATTCTATTTCCGAGTATTCAAGTAACAATTTAATGTAGTTTATCTTGATTGTTATTACATTATGCAACCAAAGTTACAGATATTGGAAAATTGTGGGTAGTGGGACTATGATGTAGAAAGGGACTAGTTGCCATAAGTTATATATACAATCATGATTTGTAGTGATATTTTCCCTATATTGATATAGCGTTAATGGAAATGAAAAAGCAGATCTGTGGTTTCATTGAAACCAAAATAAATTTCTGATCATAAAGCTAATTCAAATATTTATGTTTGAGACCTCCAAAAGTCTTCTCTTATTCTAATTTAGTACAAAAAGTAGTAGTCTAGAGGCAATACTGGAAGACCAGATTTATAATCTGAAGGTGTACTACCGATTCTTTCTGTTTTGTACCTGTACTGTCCTAGCAAATATAAAGAATTCATTATTATTATCTTACCTGTGGCCTCATTGTAGTAGACATTGATTCTCTCAAGTTGGAGGTCAGAGTCACCATGGTATGTGCCTGTTGGGTCAATGCCGTGTTCATCAGAAATAACCTCCCAGAATTTGGCACCAATCTGGTTACCACACTGGCCAGCTTGGATGTGGACGATTTCTCTCATGTTGAATGGTGGGTGTAAGTTTGCTTATAGAAAGACTTGAGACCTCAACTAATGTTTGCTGGTGACTGAAGAATGGACTGGTGAGGCCTGGCTTTTATATGGGCTGGTAGTTAGGGTTTGGTCAGTAGAATTGGCAATTGGCAAGAATGGTCCACTTCTTAGGCATGGGATTGGTGTGTGGTACAGCTTAGGGTGGAGTTAGGAAAGGGAGGGGGGACAGTGGGGATTATCCCCCCCCCCTTCCTTCACACACCTACACCTATGTGTCATAGAACATATAGGTCGCATTTAGTTTTAACCAATTAAGAGAATGATACATTAAGTAATACATCTTGCATGATATATGATAATGTTATAATTGCTATTCTTAATCAGCACAACCTGACACTTACTTTTATTATTTCCAAGAAGTAGATTTCAAATCTTCCTCCTTCTGATCATTGCAATTTGCTACCACAAATCTACACTTTTTCGCTGTAAATTCAGCTGGAATGGATTTTTAAAAAAAGGCCTGATAATTAGTAATGGAAAACCGAGAACGCCTGAGAAAACCAAGAACTCCAGAAAAACCTCCCCCTATACAAAAAAAGCATCCCCCCCCCTTCCCAAAATAGAAAATAAATCTCTTTTCATGTGGCCGCTGGCTCCCATTATACCTGCTCCTTCGTCAAGTTGAGCGTGGCCGATAGGAAACATCAGTTTTGGAATTTTCATAATTTGTTTGCAACAATTAATTAAATTTAGTACAGAATGGGATTTGATTTGATTACCTCCGATTGTACATTGTTTTGTTACTCGTACTTGTACAAAAACGAAGCCTAGACTTTCAAAACGGTGTGGGTGGGGTGGGGGAGGTGGATGTACCTCAGGTCTCCGGAAATACACATAAAATATAATAAAGGAACTTAAATTAAAGGAATTTATAATGTAAGCAGAGGGAAATATACAACGGTTTCTAATCGAAATAATAAAGGACACATTTTTCTCAGCTTCAAGTGGAAGATTACTAAAACAATTTTTTAACATTATTAATTGTTGTCACTCTTAAATAAGGGGGATTCCCCCCTGTCCCCACTATGAACCCGGTTCTGGCACAAATATAGATGACTCGGTTCCTCAGAAAAATGTACAATCGGCAGCTTTTCATATTTTATAATAAATTCTGCAAGTTAGGCTGAAACATGATTCAAGGTATTTCTGTGTATACTTGATTTTGGATTTATTCGCAAAGTCATTTTGAACTGTATTTGAACCTCATTTCCCTTTGAAATTTAGCTTATTTGAGAGGATCTGCGAAGGCGAATTGTACATTTTCTGACGACCTCACCCATATACACACTTGTGGAGACAGGCCCGCGACCTGCTTGACCGAAAAGCTTAATACAGCCGACGAGCTTGGAATCAGAGTCTTTAAGTCCAGTAATCAGCTAGCATCAATTGATGCATTTAACTTATAATGAACCTTCTTTAGGATTACCAGTAATTATATAGTTTGGCAAATGAACAATCTGTATTTGGTATGTTTTGAAATATAGAGTTCGAAATCAGAGGGAAACGGGATTTAATTGGATATAATCAAGAGTATTTTGATAGCATGTCGATAAAAGATGATTTTAATAGTGTGTCGATTAACTGTGTCTTTCAGAATATGTCCTTTTCCCAATGAATGTAATGGAACATTTAAAATGCAATGATACAGAGAGAATAATATATATTAAAGAATCAGAAATGGACAAACAAGTTTCGAGACAAAATAAAGAATACATTCAATCATGTATCTAACCACTCAGAAACCAGAGCTATCAGTTGCTCTAATAAGAAATGTATTTGACCCAACATCTGTATAACATTATCATCCTAATATATACACTCTAGACTAGAGCACATTCCCCTATGCCTCGTTATGATAATCATTCTCCTTTTGCTCGTTCAATTCCTTTCAGTTCCACTTTAATTTCCTTTTATCGTATCATCCTCAGAACTCCGCTACTGAGAATGATAGCTACTGCAATCCTTGTCGTTTTCGTGTAAAAGATAATCCTAAACAACATCCTTTATTAACATCAATTCATTACATTTGCATAAACGTTAATTGACTCGGTTACTCTCTTCTCTAAACCCGTTACACATTTTCCAGTTATGTACATCTCGTTATCTGTCTCTGTATAGCTGTACATCTCCTAAAGCACCCAGAAGCCCTCCTCCGCTCCCTGCCCCCCCCCCCCCCCCCGCCACACCCACACCCTCCAACGGGCAAAATACTTGAATGAAAATAAAATCCAAGACAACTGAATGATTCTTTCCATCTTGCCAATGTTCATCAGATTCCACTGAATGGTATGGAGCTATGAAGCTGTTCCCCGAATTGGCGATTCATCAAACCACTGGTATGATGGCATGTCCATATAAACATCAGTTAATGTAATATATGTTGCAGTAGCGCCACTGCTGTTTCTGTCTTTATCATTTCCTTTCATCCACAATAATTGAATAAGAATTTCTTTTCAAAAACAGAAGAAATAACTTAATTACTAGATGTCCCCATTCATGCAGCAATGCAGCCTAACAGTTGTTAATAAATAATAGAGATTGTAAGGTTATGGGCGTTTGGAACTACATGTATTATATAAGTTAAGAAAGATTATGCTGATTCACGTTGAAGAGGTTAAATAAACGGGCTGAGCAAATAACTTTCCACAATAACAACCACAACACATCATTAGCTGGTGCACAACACCTTGGAAATTTGTCCATGCCTTGTTTATATTTTATTCATCGGATCTACCGGTAACTCCATCACAATATCAGAGCAACCGAGTTAACGACCTGGGTCATGTTGCATAAGAAGTCCTTACTTAAATGTTCCTTGCTAAGCTATTCTTCCTTATTTAGAAACGGAATTCCTACTGTAGGAATACAATTTAGCATTGTCCGTATAGCAAAGTCCTTATAACAGTCTAGGCTCAAACCCTCTCAGATCAGATAAGACTGGTATATCAGTGATTGGACGCCTGTTGCGCTAATGGCGTTTCTGTGCCAAGATTAGGCATCCTAATGTGATTATCTTTTTATTTTATTTTTAAAGATTTTATTTACACTTGGTGTACAGTATTCCTTTTCGGGGTTTGTCATCTGACCCAAGTCGTTCTTATTGCAGGTATAAATGATTTCTTGGTACATAGAAGTACATACATTTGTCGGATATTACCAGACTAGCCACTTGCCACTCAAATCATTGACGATCGAGTGGTGGTAGTGTCAGATAAATTGTATGAGAATATAAAAAGATACTTAAAAAGGAGTTTTGACAGGGAGAGTGCTTGTCACTAGTATAAAAGCAGACAATGATTACAAATAACGTGTTGACAAGGATGGCAAATGTTAAGTAAGAATGTCTTATGCAACAGGCCCCAGTTGACTGGCGCTGTTCCACCGATATAGGCTTTCTGTACCCTTAGGTCTTGATCGTTTATTTTTACAGGTTGAACAACCACTGATGGGAAAATCGGTCAATAAATCGGGCAGTTGGATTTAGCGATTAGCTTCAGTACCCATATTGATCCAAGTTTCATATATTTCAATGTATAAAATCTAAATCATAGTGCAAACTGACAACAGATCAGTGGACCATCGCCCATTAAATAAGTTAACTTCTCTCCCTCCTTCTCCCCTCTTTCTCTGTCTCTTTCTCTGTCCCTCTGTCCCTCTCTCCTACTCTCTCCCACTCCCTCTCCCTGTCCCTGTCTCCTGCTCTCTCTATATTGTCTTATATTGTCATGTTATATTGACTAGATTAGACATCAATTAAATATGACTTGTGTCTTAGAGGTCAATTTATTGTACTATGATATAGAAACATGAAAACAAACGTCTATTTTTCTCATTAAGAAGTACTTCTTTTCTCTCTGAAGTTATGTACGTATAACAGGGGGGAGAAAAGCATCCCATGATGTAATGATATCTCCCGAATGAAAAATCTTAAATCTTAAATCTTTCTCTGTGTGTCCCTCTAATAACTTCTTCTCTCACTATGAACTAATAGGGAACCATCGGTTTTTGTATACTTTAAATTCAAGTTTCTAAAAGCAATGTGGGATTATATATAACTCATTCCAAGTACAAGTATATAGAAATACAAATGAAAAGCCTATTTCTCATAGCTCGGACAATATTCTGTGATGTGTAACAGGAAAATGAGTTATAAGACAAACAAATGGATTTTGAGATACCATCTTATTTGAAAAGATCTTAACATTTAGGAAATCTAAAAGGTGTTTCTATATTTTAGGTTTGATTTGTTATTTAAGTTTGATAACAAGTTTGCAATATTGCTGGGTGGACAATTACTAGTAAAGTAGCTATATATACTCTATAGGATGATCTTGGAAATGCAAGGATATATGTAATACACTGTCTTGATCTTTGCGTCTAATTTGCGACTTATGACTCATTGTTCCGTTACACATTACATATAATATCCACCTGGAAATGACGGTAGGTTTCATAATATATCCCTTAGACCTTTTAGGGAGTTTTACGTAAGATCAAGTAAGCACCAATGTTGGATGATTATGTCCCATGGCACATAGAAGGCTAGAAGCTAGAACGAATTACGGCCAGCTATTTGTAGGCTATTCTCCGTCCTATAGGAGTTATACTATTAGAGGCTAAACGACTGGTCAAATGTAAAGTTGTGATACAGTATGGGCCTCCACAAGCACTTCAGACCAAGGCCTCATTGGATCAGAGCCAACAGTATTAATTGCGAGGCTTATTATTTTTCAGGGATTTACACTAAGTACCTCACCAGTAACTGTGTAACGATGCCGTGCTAATGACGGAGGATCGAACGGGTTGGGGTGAGGGGGGGGGGGGGGGCGGGGTAGTAATATGGGTGCATGGGTGGCGAGTGAGTTCGCTTTTTCGTGTGACTGTTTTGTTTTGTTTTGGAAACATTGCATTTAGTAGGAATAATCATGTATAGAATGAAAATAACAAGTATGATTGTAAATTTACTGCCACGAGGTTCAACGAAGTTCATATTTAGAGTAGTGCATACTACCAGAAATACAACACCGTATCTAAGATTCGTAAAATGTTAACGTCTTGTTAACTTGTGTGCAAGCAAACCGTGGTGCATAAAATGACCACTATACCGTAATCGTAAACAAGTCATTATTAATTAACTTCTATTATTTTGTAAAATAATCGTAGGATCCGTTTAATAAGACCACGTTACAAGAATATATGATCAAACCTCTTATAACGATAATGTACCAACCCCTTTGAGTCATATATATGTTCCAAAAAATGGTCAGTAGATTGTATGAAAACAATGCATATAATATTTTAATATATAATCTGGTAAATTATATTGTGTCATCAGTTCGAAAGGTTTACTATTTGGCACCACAGTTGGAGATGCCTGGACTTGCAACTCCGACTCTTAGATTGTATGTAGCACCGGTGAAAGTTTTCACAGCCCGGTCGTACTACTGGCCCGTTGAGAGCTACTTATTAGATGAAAGCTTTCCTTTGGTCGTCCCATTGTGGACAGCTGTAACTTGATGAGCAGACCTTGAGTCCTGGCACCTGTTGCATAACAGATCCGTACTTAAAAGTTTCCTTGCTAAGCTATTAATTTCATCCTTGCTTATGTACGCTATCCCTACTGTAGGAAATAGCATTGTCTGAATAGTGGATTCCTTCCCTAAAAGTTCCTTACCCGCTGCTTAGCAAGCAAGGAAAAGTAGCTAAGGAATGAACATAATAAAGAAGATTTTTTTTAATGAAACGGGCCCCTAAACTAACATTGAATATTGGCTTCTCTATTTGCCTTTGTTTTGGGGCGCAGTTTGGAGTAAATATAAATATTGGACAAAAGGATCAGGATCCAAAATTTAAATCGACATCTAGGTTTTCGAGCCCCTACGATTATATGATTCTTAATGTCGTTTTCCTATTCATTGGTAGTAAGAATGAGTCGGGGTCCGGGTCAGAAATCTGCTACTGAGGAGAATATTATCTTTTGTTCTTTCCTTTATCTTATTTCGGAATTATATTACAATGAGACAATGATATTCTCAATTTATCATTAAAATCAATACAATCATGTATAGGTGATTATAGATATAACGTTACATTACGATAGGCAATCAGTCTAGGCTCAGAGCCTGTCATATCAGATAAGGATGGTACGTCAGTGATTGGACGCCTACTGCGCTACTTGCTTTCCTGGCCCTGGTTTAGGCGTTCTTATATTGGATTCTAATGGTGTTTTAATGACATTTTGCGGTTTGGAGCGAGAGACTTTCCCTTAGTTTGGAGGGACCCTCTCAACTCTGCGCCTAGATACTGAATACATTGTATATAAACAATAAAAAATATATACTATTTATAGTTTAGTATACATTCATCCAACGAGAATACATATGAAGTGATTCATCTATATGATTCTACTTAAAGTGTACCAGCGGATATTTTTATCGGAGATTGAAGAAAAATAATCTGGATCAAACCTAATCGACCCCTCATGCAGCAGTGGCAGTATTATCAACCCAAACAAATCACGTATACATCCAAGTTATCGTCCCACATTCTTAAAAGGCAAGTTGGAGAAAGTCACCAAAGTTATACTCGATGCACCAATCTTTCAAACGAAAATGTAAATAAGAAGGTGTTTCAATGTGGTTTTGATACGGTACACTTCATTTGAAATATAAACTTGATTGTTTTGGAATACTTGTCTGTACCTGATTTATGGATGAATTTGGTTGAAATGAACAACAACCAATAGTCACCAAGGGGCTGGGTGAGAAGGTGTATAGGAGCCCTTGCCAATGACAATCTGATATAGTGGCAGAACAAATTTCGTTTTCTACCGTAAAACCTCTTTATTGCGGAGGGAAATAGTATAATAGCCTTAACTGCCGATATCAAAACAAGTTAGCACTGATTGGGTATGGTTAATAGTTATAGTACAGTATAGTTGAATATTACTCCTTAGAATAACTTCAAATATCAATAGATCTATTCAATACACAATCTTCAGATTTAGTACGTATAAAGGCAGCACTAAGCACTCCATAGATTGAAACATTGTAAGTAACAGTTCTTAAGAATACATCACTTTCAACAATATCAATGTTGGGACTTGTGACTCATTTTCCTGTGACACACAGATCACAATACACTGTAGAATCACTGCATGACTCTGTCCCCATTTAGATTTTGCTGACACCTCCATAGTGTTTTATAAATTAAGCTCGATTGTCCGGCTTTGTAATGACCGAGTGAATATTAGCCTTGTGCTTGCTCGGTTTTGATGAATTTAGGTGCTATATTTTGGTTTTATGCCATATTAATTACATAATTACGATAACAATACAACAAATCAGGAGGAAATCAGTTTGGTCATAATCACCACAACACTCAGTTTTTTTTTGGTTTTTTATTTACTTTTTGTTATGCCAGAAAATATACAATATCTTTTATGGCAGAAGGTATACAGTTAAATGTTTGAAAACACCTTTAAATCAATATTCTAAGGAATCATTTCACGAAACTTCAATGTTCTTGATTTTGATCGAAGTGATCAGAAGTTCAATAACTGGGTAGCTCATAGATTTCTTCCCAATAACACTCATCTTAAACAATAAGCGAACGTATTAGTGCACACATTTTGAGGCTATCCATTGGACACAAATTGAAACTTCTCAATTACAGACACGTTTGGGAATGGGATCATATGTCCGCCATAACATTTTGTGAGTTACATGTATCCAGATTAAATAGCGACCACTGTAATTGAAATGGGGAGCAGTGGTCTAAGTTGCTGATTTCTAACCCAGAGGTGTATCATTAGTAAAGAATTAATGACCGACATATAAAGCTGCACTCTCAGTTTTTTTGTTTTTTTAAACAATTTTATTAGGAAGATTTCCACAATGTGGTAGGTCTCATCTCCTACAAAGGTATTTACATTTTTAATTTAACACATATCATAACTAATCAATCAAATAGAAGTTACTACACTACATAAATGCAAATTACAGGCATTTAGAACATTTCGATATGATCATTACCACTTATCTAACAGTCACAACTCTCTCTTTTTTGTTTTATGGCCCTTTAGATAAGTTAACGTCGGTCAACATCTAAACATGTTCTGCTTTTTCTTCCATTCTTTTCCAACTCATCTAAAGCCCATTTGACCAAAACTTTAGAGAATTTTGTCCAGTTATTTTGGCTACAGTTTGTAATAATAATAATAAAACGTCCTTATTTGCATTTGAAGGACCCGCCCGAACCCCTTCCTATGGTTAGTTTGCTTATTATTGCTCATTGGCGGCAGTTATCCTTCGTCGATTTTTTTTTTTTAAATAAATTTTATTGCGAAAACATTTACAGGCAAGCCTGCTAATCTCATGTTACACATTTCAAAACAGATTTTGTTTATTAGACTTTGATAAGTTCGTTCGAATTAATCAATTTAAATATTTTAATGATAGACAGAGTAAGGTTATTCCATTCATTGCATAGAAATTGTCGACAGCAATAATACAACCTCATATACATATATAAACACAAGCAAGTCAATCTAGCTTCTAGTATTTTGGGGGGGTTTTTGTTTTTTTACGAATATACAGCCATTGAGAATAAAATGTACACATCAACATAAAAACAACAAGGACAGCGAAACATATTTATAAATCATTTGGCGACCCATTTTCCTGTAATACAGGTAGATGATTTTTCAAAGATCAATTTATGTATGTAAACTTAGCTCTTTCTTCTCAACTGATTTGCTTCACAGTTTTAAGGGCCCCTCATTGACCCAATAACTGTAATCTAAGATAGGTCTTCTTACAGTAAATTGTTATTAGCCTTTAAAGAATTCTTTAATGTCGCCCAATTAAGTCTTCTATAGACTGCGGGGAGATTGTTCCAAAGGGTGGGGCCAATAAAATGGGGGGAGTGCCTATACTTTTCTTTGACCGGTCTGTGAATTTTCATGACCAGTCCATCCGCTAATCGGGTGCCTCTAGGCATTTCTTGGAGGAATAGAGGGTCTTCTTTCTTTAGGAACATAATACCCAGCGTGGCTATTTTGCTCCTTTTTTCAAGGGTATCGATTACATTTCAAAATCTTGTAGAACAACAGCAGAATATTGATGAATTGAATCAATAAGTTATAATTTTAGTAAATGTGATCAGATTTGTTTTGTCAAAGTAGCTGAGAATGCAGCTTTAAGGGGCTGATAGTGCACTGTTTGGTGTATAATCCTGGGGGGAAGCTGAAGTACTATGGACAAACAGTGCACCAGCAGGCCCGAACTGGAGGTCATGAATCCTCTTAGTGTCGGTTCAAACTCCTCTGTTTGGAGATGTGCTATTTCCCCTCGACCTCAGAGCTTACTGACTCTTTCCTCTCAGCAGTAAGTGGTAGTATACTGCCCCCAAGGGCATGTCGGATAAGCTAATGAAAAGATTGTTGTGGTAATTCCTTCACCTGTAGCAAAGCAAAAAAAACAGTTCTTACGTGAAATTCCTAGTTGGTAGGAATAGTCTATACACAATTTATTTTAATGGTGGGTAGGAATGTCTATTCCTACCTACCCAACGAAGGAAGGGGGCGAATTTAGGAGTTCCCACAAGATTTCAATTTCCTTAGCTTATATATCAGAAGGCAGTAAAAGACCAACTATAAGAGCAAAACTAAACAACCTGGCAAAACACAATACAAACGACAACTAATGTTTAGTAAGAAAACTTGGTATGTTGAGCTACTATAGCTCTCCATACTGGTGAAGTCTCCGGATTAGTGAGGTGTCTGCCAATAAAGGATTGCCTGTATCATTGGTCAACGAAGCACATGACGTTGACGCATGAAACATGTTTGAGGAAAGGGACTAATGTTAATAAAGCCATGCTATAATAACACGTTACGTAGCTCCTTATGAAGTGGTCACTGTTTTCCCTCTGGAAGAAACACATTTTCCCTCGCTTTTAGAGCCAGCCTGTCGCCTTGGTGTATGCAAATATAATACATGTAGATCTTTTGACAACATTTTCGGTAAATTGGCCTTTGATATATCCCGGTACACGTGTGAATACATGTGATATTTTTATCGGTGACTCAATTTGTGTGCATTATATTTAATTGGAATTTACTTTTCGTGGTTGTGTTTGTTTAATATTGTACAATATCAATATACATACTGTACACTATTAAGCAGGGGAATTGTCCCCTTAAAGCAATCTTTGCATTGAATAACATGCTTCAAATACAAAATACTGATTGATTAATATGAAAGATGAAAAGATACATATTGCAATACAAATATAATAATCATATGATCCATAATGTGTATAATACATTATACACATTTGTTAAAGTTACGATATCATTTATTGTCCTGACTGTCATGGCGGTATAATGTTTAAAAAATCAGAATTCAATCACGCTGTGGTAATTCATATATGAAAAAGAATTGACTTTGACGAAAGATGTTTTGATTTAGGTTTAATTATGGTTAAATAAAATGTAGTACTGGTATACTTATTTTGTTGTAAATTTAAGTACCTTAAACTTTATCTAGATATCTCTGTAGTACTCTATGCAATATGCACCTATATAAACAGTATACGGCCGCAGTCTTTCCTAGAAAATTACACCATACTTTCTATATATTGTAGTTAACTTGTAAAGCGGTGAGGCATTAAAAAACATATGAATACGAAGTAATGCATCTGTTCTAACTAATATATTTAAATTCTGACCAATGAAAAACTTAAAATGATTAACATAGATGAATCCTATTTATAAAATACAATAAATCATTGCGAATTAAGCATTGCCTTTTCTATGATGAAGTGATCGACTATACAGAAGTACCATAATATCCGAATTGTGTTTGATAGCTTGATGAATATCCTTCTGCTTAATGGCAATTATTCTTTTAATCTGCTTTTGAATCACAAAGACGGGTTTTCATCAGCACATTACGGTTTCAATAATGGTTCAATTGTGAAAGTAATGGCTTAGCAATTTACTGAAACAGTATGGAACTTTAAAATTACTTCTAACCATATACCTCCCTGTAAGCACATTACATGTAGGGCTCACCGGGACATTAACATGTTGGGACAGGGAAACTATAGGGATTATAGATTAATAAAAGCTACTATCGAGGCCTTTCGCCAAGTTAGAAAATGCTAAGCCTGTATATAAATCATAATATGTTGAGCAGTGACCCTTCGCTTGTATGTTAAGTTGTATTTTGTTGTATCGATCAGTCGAAAGATATAGCATGCTGGATATTAAATCTTATTATTTTGTTGGAAGCCCTGGGTCTTTTATTCGTGACTAAGTATGAATAATACATGACATGGTATTGATCGTATAGAAAGAACATGATGATCACCTCATAAATGTCATGAAAAGCAGAGACAATATAGTACATATTGCGTAAGTTCTCCTAGATTAGGCTGGTAAATATTCGACTGAAAATGATAAATATTGGTAAATATACTTGTTTAGCGAGTTGTATTTTTAACCTAATTTTTCTAATACATTGGGATTATTCCAGGCGATTAGTGAAGGCGAATTTGACGCTTTTGCCCATATTATATTCAATAAGATATTGAAATAAATAATACAAAATAAAGTAAATGATAATGAACTAATTCTGGCATTCCGTGCTTTACAATACCGATTTTAACTAATCATTTATTAATGTTGACTGTTCATACCGCACTATATACCGAATTTGTATCTTAAATTGTGATGGATACATGGATTGAAAATAATACATTAACCCAGAGTTATCGATAGGATTACTCAGAACTCCATAGAAGTTGATTTGTGACCTACGGAGTAGATGCCCCTAATATCTAACCTGGGGTTCCCTTTTCTTTTTTTTCCCTCTGTTGGGCTTCTTGAATATGAATGAGGATTTGTTTATGCTCTTCTTAGCATCGATTTTGAGTCAGGAGGTGCGATGTATAAATGATCTTTCTGATAGTAGTTATGTCAAATTGAATATATATAATGTATGAGTACAGCGCATGCTGGGGTGGATTTAGTTAAAATCTACAACTATTTAGCAACATCTTGCTTGTGTAAATAATCTATGAAAACCAAATGGATTATGGGAAAGATGAAGTCTGTTAAATGGAACCATGTAAAACACACGACTATTCACGTGAAATCACTGTATGATATTCCATGCTGAACATGATAATTATGTTTTCTATAGCTTTTGCACTGACATACAACTCCCATAATTCCATGCGAATCGAGATCCAATGTGGCGGACATGCAAGTCCCCTATTGGCACAATTGCTTTCTATACACTTGTTTCATAGTAAAATAAATCATTCGCCGTATATTATATAAATAACTATGCAAAATGAGTCAATCAATGTATACTATATTGATTCAATCTATTCAAAGTATCCCCTCCTCCCCACACCACCTCCCAACAATACTGGAGAAAGTATATCGCCCCGACAAAAGGCTGAAAAAAGCAGCCGTCTAGTAGACCCAAGGCGCTTGGTCCTGGCCCAACTCTTTAATACTGGGTATAAGTAGGTTTGATAATTGTTTAGCCGGTAACATAGCGGCTTAAATGTAACAGCTACTCGAGAGCCAGCAGTGAAGCGAATAGCCAGCAATAGTGGGCAGAAATGAACATGAACCATCGAACTCAGACCTGCGGGGGGAATATTAATCGGTGAAGTCGCCAGAAAATGTACAATTCGCCTTCGACAATCCTCTAAAATATCCCGAATTTAAGACAGGAATTAGGTAAAAATGCAATTAAACCTAACCAAAACATTCGTTTAATTAAGGCATTACCAACTATTTTCAGACATACAAAGTATTTATCTTGTTTCTTCAGCCCAAATCAGCAGAAATAAATATAGAGCTGTTAATTGTACATTTTCTGACGTCCATTGCTGTCAGTAACATGTAAATCCCTATGTTAGCAAATTTCCAAATTGTCAACGAACCTTAATGAATAAAGTGAATTGCAGAGAATAATTTTAAAATGTTATATTAAAATTGTGTTTATAAGCGCGGCGAGAACTTGTTGTAATGTGAATTTGAATGCAAATGTTTCCAAATCAAACCAAATTAATGATGAATATTATTTGGATCTCAGCAATTCTTTAAAATAATGCATAGCGATTTGTCATATAATATAAACTCAGATGTTTCAATGGGAATGATGGCAATTAAAATGGGATAGGATTTGCTTGTGTTACTTGAAAGTAACAAGTAATGTCAGAACACGACAATTAGGGCATGACTCCCTCTTCCTTTTCTTAATTAGCTTTTTAATTATGCGTCATGTAGATCTTTAGCTTCACGGAAAATCTGAAAACGACTTCGAGCCAAGTAAATTTAATTTGTTAGTATAGATCTCTCTCTCATTCAGTCCTTGTCTCTTAACTGTCTCTCTCACCTCACTCTGGTGCAAATGATAACGGAGAGCCATACTGGGGGCCGGGATTTCAGTCATTATTATCATTATACATGTAACACATGTAATACAGGGGGAGCTAAGTGAGGGTGATATATTCACAAAGAAACTATTTTCAGTGCAATATTTACAATTGTATCATGTATACATACTTGTTTGGGTTTTTTTTAAGAAAAACAAAAAAACATCGATAGTTGATAGGTTGCAGCACGTCCAAACACCATCCACGTTTCCTTCTGAAGCTTTCTAGACCAACTACATGTTTAAAAATCGGGATGATTGGATACAATCCACTGACATTTAAACTTATTTAAGTGAAGTCATGTAACCTGTTCACTATTCATGTATGTGCAGGACTCCTACAAAGCTTAAGAACTTACTACATGATATAATATAGATCTGGATTTAACTCGATACAATCTCTTTCCAATTAATATGTAGTTTTGTAACAGCATGCTGAATATTAAATACATGTAGAGTGTGTGTATAACCAATGTGTCAATGGAGTCTAGTACTTCGTCACTACAGTAGACGATGTGAAGACCATTTAATATTACTAACTAGAAAGTGTTGAACAACGTCAACCCCATGAAGTAAAGCTGGCATTTTGTTTGGGTAAATCACTGAACCTATATACTGATGGACATACACACAAATACATGATGAATAACCATAATCATAGGTATAATATGGGTCAGATCATCATGAAATACATACAGCCAATATACTATATGCAATATACTACATACGTAGTAAATTTTGCTAAATTATATTGCCAAATCATAAATACCAGTGATATCTAGGTAGATTCGGCATTGCTTTGATTGAACAAATATGTTTGGATATGGTGATCCCCAATGAATTTGTGTTCTTTTAGAGGATTAGTGAAGGTCATTTACACATTTTCTGACGATTTGATCCGTATATAATTATCATACACACATGATCGTCATTTTGAAATAATGATTATAATCATTTTATATTATGATATTAATTACCATGAAGTTACCCCCCCCCCCCCAATTACTGGCGCCTTCCATTTACATCCAAGACTAGTATATAAAGTTAAATAATAATGTGTAGTGGGTCCGCCACCCGGAATACAGCGAGGCTGTCGACTATCGCCAATCACCATCCAGGCTACGACAGCGGGGGCACTTCTACCAGCGCCGGAGACGACTACCACCAGTTCCGGCCAGTTCCGTCAGGGGGCGACATACGACCACCGTGCAGACGACACTGCAGACACCCTCCGACGGACGGTAGGCGGAGGATACTACTACCTCCGCAAGGGGATCCAGGCTTTGCTTAACACTACGGACTCGAGCCGCGCCGCGGACCGAGATACTTCTGTTGTTCAAATTAAGCACCCTTGCTTCAGTGACAATACCTTTGTAACTGTATACCTTTCGGAAATAAACCAGGTTCAAACGAATCTCCTCGTATTCGTGATTCTTTACGGAATTTCGTAACCTCGCGCCCACGAATCTGCGGTTCACTACATTGGTGCCGTGAGCCTAGGGCCGAGTAGGGAAGTTCCCGAAAGGATCCCCGATGCTGAGAGTCAGACGATGACTCCTGGCGACGAGGAAGCAGCCAAGGCCGCGGCCAAGGCTGAAGCCGAGCAGCGAGCATGCGAGGCTCTCGCTCAGATGTTAACGAGACGTCAGGGCGATGCGCAAAACTTTGCGAACGACTCATTTGCTCAACTAGAGCAAGTAGTTGCACACATAGACAATATGCGTGCCGACGGATTGATCGTCAATCCGGACACACAAAGCTTGGTTGAGAAACTAATAGCTATTGTTTTAGGGTTGCGCTTGTGTTACAACGAGGACAATCTTCGCAAGCTCGTAGAGCGTGCGGGTTTCAGCGTCGAAACAGGCGAGGCGGATGGGTCGGAGCTTTCCGATGTTAAACCGCCGGAAACCGTCAAAACAGCAGTCCCGCTGGGACAGAGCGATGACGCGAAGGTCATGATGGACCAGTTGACTACCGTTCTTTGTTCTTACGACAAGACGGGAGAACCACCAGGCGAAATCGCTGAAGGTGAAATTCGAGGAACACTCGACTTACTGTGGGTAATGCACGAACAACTTCCGTTGAAGCGTGTGCAGCGGCTGTATCGTGGTCTACACGAACATGCGGTTTGCCCTCAATATCTGATCGATATGTTGGATCGGAGATATCCTGCGATTCTGCCTCAAGGTAGCCCGGATCCGCGAGTGCAACAGCCTTCGCAAAATACGGACAGCACGGAAATGCGAGCCCAGGGCTTGCCTAGCACTCCGGCAGGTTTTAAGACTGCAGGAAGAAGAGTCGACTTCGTAGAGTCGTCTCCTTCGGACAATGGCCTCAACTACTCGTTGACTAATGTTTCGATTCCATTGTTGGACAACGATTTACAGGCCAAACAGGGTTTGTCAACTGGTCACGAACCAGACTACCGTTCGACGGGACCAACGAGCACTACTAAGTGTAGGCGTTCGATGATGCCCGAAATGGAAGCTAGTGTTGTGTATAACGAAGACCGCCCTGCGGAAGTTCGTTTATACGGATCAACGGGCAAGGGAGAAAATCCTAAACCTAAAAATCTCAAACCTTTTCGCAATGGGGAGGATTGGGAAGAGTATCTCGCATCTGCGATAAACTATGCCGAACTTTGCGGTTGGCAGGAGGAAACGCTGATGCGCGAACTCATTATGGCGACTTCACGACATGTGAACCAGTCTACTTGGGGAAATTCTAGGTCCCTAACGTTAAGTGACGTTGTGACGAGGCTTCGTGTCATATTGGACACAAAGACCGAAGAACAACGCCAGGAGGAATACCGCAAGCGTGTTCAACAACCTGGCGAATCACTTCAACACTATGGTGAGGCTCTGCTGACCTTGTGCAAACGTGCGTACGAGGGACAATACCTTGAACATATGAAGAAGGAGTCTATCCGAATCTTCTGCACGGGCTTAGAAGACAAATTTCTGGGCATGTGGGTGCAAACTAATCGCCCAAAGTCTATGCAAGATTGCGTAGATCTCGCAACAGATTTCGTGCGAGCAGGTGGCCCGGAAGCATATCAGCGCGTCTTGGGTTCCACGCCGGGACAGTCCTCTAAATTTAAAGCTAGGGGATATAAGTTCTACGGACAGAGAAAGGACAAGGAGCGGAAGGCTTCTTACGCGGCTGCGGAAGCAGAAGCGCAGTCCGACTCTGACTCGTCAGCGGACGAGACTTCGGGGGCGTCTACAGCGACCGAAGTCCCGGATTCTGATTCGGAATCGGAGTTAATAGCCGATTTCGCGGCCTTCCAGGCTATGCGGAATGACGTGCGAAAGGATGACAGTAAAAAGTCAGACCGTAGCACCAAAAAGGCTTGGGATAAAACCAAGACTTTGTCCAAATCTTCCAAGAAGATAGTCACGAAAACTGACTACAGGAAGAAGGACACGAAAGCGACTCGTCCAGAGCCAGCTTGTTGGCTTTGTGGGAAAACTACCCACCTGCAAGCCAGTTGTCAATACCTGAAAAAGTTTCGCGCTTTCGTCGCGAAAGAAAATGGTGATGACTCAAATGCCCTGGAAGATAAATCAACTAAGGGAAATTGACGTGGGTCTCGCAAGGAAGCGGTGACGAGACCCGCAAGTTCGACGGAACTCGTGACGGGAGGGGGAACCCTTCCGTAGCCCGCTCGGGCAAAAGACCTCCAGAAGGGTCGTACAATCTGGGGAGGTCAGGTAGGCAGGCAGAACGAAACAAGGAGGAAACTGGGGTGATGGAGGGTGAGGACCCGACAAGGCCCGCAGACACGAAACCTTGGTCTAAGGAGTCGGTTAGTAGCGTTCGAGCCATTCCACGCGATCGTGGAATGTGTTTGGACGGCCGCTATACTGACGCTGGCACGGCGCTGCTCGCGGTTAGCTCTACCGTGGGTGGGGAACGCTGTGTTAAGAATTTGACTAGTTCTGCGGCCAGCCGGGATCTCTCTATTCCTATCGACGTGGTAGCGATAGTGGATAGATGGTACATACCCGTCACAGTGGGTACTAGGCGAGGAGAATTTTTATACGACACAGGTGCAACTACCTCACTAGTGTCTAAACAATTCTATGAATCGCTAGCTCGCAAGCCCGACCTGCTCGCTTCGCGGGTCCGGGTAAAACCACTTGCGGGTGGTACTCCAGTGACGATGGGGTATGCGGTCTTTGACTTTGAGATCGCAGGGCGTTCGTATCCGAATGCCTGTCTCGTAGTCGATGGTCTAGGCGGCGGGGAGGAGGCCGTGCTGGGCCAAGACTTCATGTGGCGCTATGATACTAGCATGACCGGGCCTGGGAAGATGCTCTTGGAAGGAGGCAAGAATCACGTATTCTGTCGACGGAAAGGAGCGATATCGACTGCATTCCTACGGGAGGATGTGCGGTTGGCCGCGTTCGAGGTAAAGGTCGCGTCTGTGGACGTGTCCCTACCCGAGAACGACGTGGGCTATATCATGGAGTCAGATGTAGGGTTACAAGTAGACGGTCTCGTGGAGGGTTGCGATACATATGTATCGTCTGCTCACTGCCACGAGCTTCCTATTATGAATCCAACGGGACTTGCAATAGTCATGCCACGCGGGACGCCCGTGGCATCCGCTTATGAGGTAGCGGCAAACTTCGCGGGTGACTATTCGCATCTGGCGGATGCAAGAGCAGAATCCGTGAACGGGTCCAGCACGGGGGGTAAGCGAAAGCTGACCTCCGATAGCTGTTCAATTACTAGCATCCCTGAACTGGAATCTATCATAGAGGGCGCTGAAGTAGCGGATACTGAAACCTTGAAAGAGGTGCGCGAGTTGGTATACGCGAAAAAGCGGGTGTTCAGATTGCAAGGTGAACAATTGGGGTTTACGAACAGGGTTCTACACTCCATCGACACGGGTGACACTAAGCCTATAAAGTTACCTTTTCGTCGAGTTCCCTTGACAAAACAGGAGGCTCTGGACTCCCAGGTCAGTAAAATGCTAGCGGAGGATAAGATCGAGGAGGGAAACGGCCCGTGGGCCTTCCCCACGGTTCTTGTTCCGAAACCGGATGGTTCAACTAGGGTTTGCGTTGATTTCAGGAGACTGAACAATGTGACACGAAAAGACTCGTACCCACTACCGCGGATAGACGACTGTCTAGAAGCGCTTGGTGGCAATGCGTGGTTTTGTACCCTAGATCTGGAGAGTGGCTATTGGCAAATAGCCATGGATCCGGACAGTAAAGAGAAAACGGCTTTCACTACTTCCACGGGGTTATACCAGTTTAAGGTGATGCCGTTTGGTCTTTGCAACGCCCCGGCCACGTTTCAGAAAATGATGACGGAGGTTCTCCGGGGGCTTAATGGCAAGATCTGCGTCGTCTATCTAGACGATGTGATCATTTTTGGTACAACTATCCATGATGCGATTACGAACACGGGGTTAGTGTTTGATAGGTTGATGGCGTACGGCCTTAAGTTGAAACCGAAAAAGTGTCGCCTCTTTCGTAAAGAGGTACAGTACTTGGGTCGCATCGTATCTAAGGAGGGGATACGGGCGGATCCGGAGAAGACGCGAGCGGTTGTAACTTGGCCTATTCCGTTGACAGTGAAGGACATCAGATCATTTCTGGGCTTCGCTTCATATTACCGTCAGTTCATTCCGAGTTTTAATGATCTCGTGCGGCCATTGCAGGAAACTGCAACAGCCGGGCAAAAGGTACTACGGTATAAGCTTACTTGGAATAGTGAGCTCGATGATGCATTCGAGGCTACGAAGAAAGCCTTGCTGTCCACGTCCGTCTTGGCGTATCCACGAGCGTCTGGCCAGTTTATTCTGGATATGGATGCGAGTGGTACGGCCATGGGGGCGGTCCTATCGCAGGTTCAGGACGAGCAAGAGCGGGTGATCGCATACGCCAGTAATTCGCTCTCGAAATCGCAGAAAAATTACTGTACTACGTACAGGGAGCTGCTAGCGGTCGTATATTATGTGCGGAAATTCAAACATTATTTATACGGCGCAGACTTCATAGTCCGTACGGACCACTCGTCTCTTACGTGGCTTATGACCTTCAAGGAACCAGAAAATATGCTGGCTCGTTGGTTGCTGGACTTACAGCAGTACGGGGTTACTAACAAAGGGGTTATTCAACACCGCCCGGGCAAGAAGCATGAAAATGCGGACGGCCTCTCTCGTAGACCCTACAGTCGTTGTAAACGTACAGATTGCGATGATTGTGGGGCACACGAAGCCGCTATAGCTGGTTTCGTGGGGGAGGGGAAAGGCATGGACGACAATCTCGTATCTGTAAACCAGACTATCCGTGAGCAACAGCGCACGGACGATACTATCAATCGTATCATGGGTTTCCTGGAAAAGAACCGGGAACCCGCAAATCTGACTAGCGAAAGTGATGAATTCAGAACAATCTGGAGTCACAAGACGGATTTGTGTTTAGAAGAAGGGGTACTCACTTTCAAGTGGAGAAAACCTTCGACTGGACATGTTTTCCCAAGGATCGTGTTGCCGTTTGACCAACGCCTATCTATGTTCAGGCGATATCACGGCCCGGCCTCAGCGGGACACTTTGGGCACGCCAGAACAAAAGATGCTTTACGAAGAAGGTTCTTCTGGCCGGCTCAGTCCGGGGACATAAAAAGATGGATTCAGTTATGCCCCGAGTGTAATGTGCGAAAAACACGAAAAGGTGTCAATAAATCGCCATTGCAAAAAGAGCTCACGGGAGAGAGGTTCAGTAGAATCTCGATGGATATCCTTAGTGGCTTTAAGACTAGCACGAGAGGAAATGCTTGTGTATTGGTCATCGTGGATTACTTTTCAAAGTGGTCGGAAGCATACTGCTTACCGAACCATAAGGCGGCGACAGTCGCCTGGACAGTATTTCGCAATTGGATCCTGCGGTTTGGCGCGCCCCGAGCGATACAAACTGATGGGGGCCCAGAGTTTGATGGAGAATTATTCCGGGAACTCTGCAATCTCTACGACACGAAGAAACAGACAACTCTCCCGTATAGGCCACAGGCAAACGGGCAGGCAGAAAGGTTTAATCGTGTTCTCGTGGAACAGCTCTCGTGTTATGCGGATTATGGCGCGGATGATTGGGACACTTATATCCCATGCATCGCGGCGGCATATAATAATACGATTAACGCGAGTACGGGCTGCACTCCTCATTCCGTGGTTTTCGGAACAGAGGCATATACACCTGCGGATCTAATTCATGGTGTACCTCGAAATGGCTTGGACTTCCCCTCCGGCTCAGGTTTCATCGAGGATCTTCGTAAAAATTTACGGAAGTCGCACGAATATGTGCGTCGTACGTTGAAGAAAACGGCCATCGCTCAGAAACGCCATTTTGATTTGTCCGCAACAAACCGGTCATTTGAAGTGGGGGACTGGATATATAGATATTACCCACCAAAGGCGGCAAACAAATATGGTGCAAAGTGGGATGGTCCGTTTAAAATAACCCGTGCATTAGGAGGCAACTCCTATGTCGTAGATACCGCGGCCGGTGGTGTCAAGTGGAGTGGAGATCTGATGAAATCCGTTCTTGACCCTGATAAGAGGGGAGAGCTCCGCAAAACGACCGGGTTGGAACAAGCTCCTGAGTATAGGAGGCTTGTGGCTGCTGGTAGAGATGTGGTGTCGCTGGAGAAGGGCAAGGCCGTGGCCGGCCAAGAGCTCGCTAAGTCGTTAGAGAAAACACTTCTCCGGAAAGTTAGTCTCGCGAACAGGCGTGGCCGCCCACCAAAACACAAAAAGGGGTGTACGAAGGAGACCGTGTCCCCTCCAAAGCGACCAACTCCTCTACCGAACCAGCAGAACAAGGGTAGGAAACCCTTGGTACCTAAGGCAGACAAGCCCGATAAGCTTGTACAACGGGGTTCGGAGGTGCCGAATCCCACGAGGCCGCCCGATGTCGCGACGCGAGGCATTGGCAAACGAGTCTCCAAGCGTCCGGTCAGGCTTGGGATCGGATAGCTCGGAGCGGCCGTTAGAGCCTCTATTTCAAATGACGAACACAAAAGGTCTGTTAACCCGGTCGTGTCTGTCGAAGACATGGGTTAAGAAAAAAGTACACAACGAGAAGTCATTTTGGTCAATACGCTAGGAGAGTGGACGCCTCTGTAACGATCAACCCTATACGGCAATAGCTGTACGAGGCGGATAGGTGGAAACTGCTAGTATGGATCCATGATGTGGACAGTACCGATATCGGGCTGAAATCAACCATGTTCGCTAACAGTAAGAAACCTGAAGCCAAGTATGTTTCCCTGATCATTGAAAAAACTGCCATAGTACCTTGGAGCGGCCCGTCTAGGGCTACAGATTAACATATTTAACACGAAGGTGTTACTAACCGTGGTTAAAGACCATGTATTTACATACGTACAACATTCGTATAGATCAACTATACGGAAGTTATCCGGTTTACGGGTAGCAATGTTCGTGGAGGCTGGACCCGACCAGGGCGCCACCTTCAGGCGATCTGTTGATCACATGACTGATCTTAGAGCATCTGCCTCCAAGACAGTCAGTCAAGCGAGAAGCGAGTTGGTGGCCACACGTAAGTGGCTCACATCAACCGCATTTTTGGCTTTTTACACAGAGCAAGGAGAAATCCAGTTCACTGTAAGTAGCAGCAAACGTTAACTTTCATTGTTGGATCATTGTGATATTGAAAATGAAAACATGTCATTATGTTACCATTGATGAATTACGATTGTTGAGTTCTGGCCGCTTCCATATAGCGTGCTAAGACATTACGCCATGTGCATCGAGAGAACAAGAGGAGGCTGGTGCCAATGCCGACCATCTCAATGAAACTCTTTCCGATATGGAATTGGATCGTTGAGAACTATCCTTGATGTTCGCTAAAAGTTGCCGTGGTTAAGCGATGAAATAGTAGATGGGAACTTTTGGTTGGTCGGTAAGCCGCAGATATTTAAGTCGCGGCTTCTCTTCACCAGACACCTGTGTGAAGTGCATACCCCTGTGACACCGGTTTGGCGGTGTCCGATTGGGTATTGTCCCGTAACCGGGGACCGTCGCTCCGACATCGTGGCCCACGGGTCAAAGGAGCCGCATAAGATGGCCCGTAAAAAGGCTGTCGATAAAATTATGCCGGTTCTTGAGCGCGTGGGCGTTTCGTATCTCCCACAGTGGGGATACAAAAGCACGCTCCACCTTGCCTCTGCAACCTCGGAAGCCATTCTGAGGAACGCAAAGGAACAAAACTTCACCTCCAAGTACCCGTTGGAAAAGGACATTACCAAGCCTAAACGAACGGGGAAGACGAAGAGGAAGAAGAAGGGTTCCGATAAGTCGGACAAATCGGACCGTTCCGACACGGAAAAGCGGCCCGAGAAACGTCCGAAACTCGTGGACGCGCCGATTCCCGACAGGAACGCTTGGCTGGACGGATATAAAATTCCGTCCACAAAGGAGAAGGAATTCCCCAACTTGCCCGCGCCTACAGGACTTACGGTCCTACAGAAGTCGCGTCGCCCCGCACCCGCAGCCGCGGAAGGTAGAGCACCTAGTGCCACCGTGCCGGACCCTCAGCCGGGTCCGTCACGACCTACGGCTGCCGCAAGGGCACCCCCACCCGAAGTCGATAGGGCGGGCATCGCCCGTACCCGAAAGGTGGTGGCTGATCGCGCGGCGGTCCTCCGGCTGGCTCTACAAGAGTCGCTGGAAGGCTTCTGTGTCGATATCGCAGAGACCTACAGGCCTCTCGATAACGTGGACCGTTTGGTTGATAGCCAAGCGGAAATCGCGCAGCTCATGGAGGACCTTAACAGGTCCCTCAACGAGCAGGAACTCCTGGTCGAGAGGGTAAACCTTCTCGATACGCAAGTCAACGGACTTCGCCGGGAGAACCAGGAGCTGCATGCGGAGGTCACTCTGCTGCGGGCACAGGCCGCGCAACGGGCTATGCGACCCGCGTCTCCCCCACCACCAAGGGTAGAGACGGCTCCTCCGGTGCAGAATCCGATTCTGCGCCTGGAACAGAGGAAGTTGGAGGTCCGCGAAAAGTTCAATCGAGCTTTGCGCACGGAGCCGACCATTCCTCCGGGTTTCGGTCCGGGTGATCGTCAGACCGCCAAACCTCTTTTCGGAGGTATAGGTCGTGGCACTCCCACCCATGCTCAAGCCCGCGCGCCCACACGCGTCGCGAATACGAAGGTGTCCTCTACCGCGGGGGCATCAGCGCTCGCTAACACGACCCCTCTCTGTGGTACGGAGACAGAGATGGAGGTAGACCCACACGAGGGGTCAACTGCTCGAAAGGAGGAGAAGGCGGCGGCACAGCGTCGTTTCGAGCAGGGTCGGGTTGAGGCAGAGCGGCTCCGTGTCCAACGGGAGACGACTCTAGCCGAGACACGCCTGGTCAAAGAGGCCTTGGAGAGGAAACTCCGGGAAGAGGAAACTCTGCGACAGGCGGAAGACCTACGACTCCAACGGGAGGAGGCTGCTCTACGGGAGGCCGAAGAGCAACGACTCCGGCAGGAGGAGGCTGCTCTGCGGCAAGCAGAACAGCAACGGCTCCAACAGGAGGAAGCCGTTCGTCTAGCTGAGACGGCCAAGCGGGAAGCTTTCGAGCAACAACGTCTGCTAGACAAGGAGCAGTCGGCCCACGACATGGCATTCTTCCGCGAGGAAGAAGAGAAGGAGGAAGCTGAACGGCAGCAGGCCAAGCTGAATCAGGAGATTCAAGAGCTCCGTGAGACAGAGAGTCGGCTGCGAGTTGAGGCTCTCAATTCGCGCCGGCCGGCCTTTCCACTATCCCACGGGATAGAACCTCCCTCCATCCAGATAGTGGACCCCGCGGGGATCCCTATGGATACGGGTGGCACGCTCATCGGCGTTACTGACTTAACTCGGCAACGTGAGAATCAGAGCGTGTGTACGGGCGCGGGATTAGCTCCGCGGATGTCAGCAGCTATGTGGGGGCCTAACATGCCCTCGGGTAGCCAATCCGCGGAAGCAGAGGATTCGGTCGAGGTAACTCCGGCTGCTTCCTCCACGCCCCGTTCGTACAGACCACCCCGAGGGGACGTCTCCTCGGCGACCAAGCGCCTCTCCTTTATAGAGGAGAAAACTTTGGTGGCACGGCCGGCACCGCCTCCGAGCGGTGAGGCCTCCCCAAAGTTGAAAGAGGCGCTACCTTCGTTGGATACGTTCAGTCTTCCCGTCACCGCGCCCACGGGTACGAGTGTGGAAGGGGTCGAGGGAAATGGTGATGCGATCGCGCTACCATGGCCTCGCACGGACGAAGGTACCACTCCCGTGGACCATCTGGCGGCAGCAGGCTCGGGCTCTGACAAGTCGGTAGAAATATCGGACGGGGAAGAGCACGAGCTGCTGCAGGAGTCGGACTCCGAAACGGCGTTAATATACGACGATCTGGGACAAGAAGACAACGTAGTTGTCGTCCCAGATTCGCGTTTCGACCCGTTCGATGAAGCCCTTATTGGGAATCTCTCGCTTCACGGCATCTCCAAAACGGAGGGGGACGCTGAGGCGAAGGAGGCAGGGGAGTTCGTCTAGAACTCCCCCCATAGGGCTTGGGATCAGCACTGCGATTCCCCGAGGCGGCTGTCTCGTGTGGGTTCATCTCACAGCGAGGGGGGGGGCTCTCCTCCTCGCAGGTGGTGGTTTTTATCCGCAAGGCTAGTATGGCTCACTAGCCTCGCTTTTATTAATAAAGCTCGTGCACGAAAATTTTTTATTGCTTCGAATGTACGCTTCCAGTTGTACCGCGCTGCGAGACTGGGACGGACAGGCATGTCCGGTGGCCTCTTTAGGCCTATGAAGGCTACGAACCTTGGGGGCGAGTGCAAGCCTGGCTCTAGGATCCGTGCGGCGGAGTGGCATAACATTTGCCCCGCTGCACACAAGGATCTGGAGCCACGAGGATCTCCTTAGTGCCACGGCGGACCCTACATAACTAGTTATCGTGGACCCCTTCAACTCCAACTAGTGAGGGGGCAGTGTAGTGGGTCCGCCACCCGGAATACAGCGAGGCTGTCGACTATCGCCAATCACCATCCAGGCTACGACAGCGGGGGCACTTCTACCAGCGCCGGAGTCGACTACCACCAGTTCCGGCCAGTTCCGTCAGGGGGCGACATACGACCACCGTGCAGACGACACTGCAGACACCCTCCGACGGACGGTAGGCGGAGGATACTACTACCTCCGCAAGGGGATCCAGGCTTCGCTTAACACTACGGACTCGAGCCGCGCCGCGGACCGAGATACTTCTGTTGTTCAAATTAAGCACCCTTGCTTCAGTGACAATACCTTTGTAACTGTATACCTTTGGGAAATAAACCAGGTTCAAACGAATCTCCTCGTATTTGTGATTCTTTACGGAATTTCGTAACCTCGCGCCCACGAATCTGCGGTTCACTACAAATGTTTCTTAATGCTGAAAGTAAGTAATGCTTCTATGGGATGATATAACAAGACATATTTTGATTAGACACACTCTACTTAAAAGCCGGGAAATGACGTACGTACGCCATCTTAATACACCACATGGGTGAAGTCGTCAGATACTTTCAAATAACATCAATATAAGTCAAAAACAAATCAAACAGATTGAATGAATCAACATATTCAGTTATACCCAACATTTATCATTTTGCAGGCCTGTCTTGCAGATGTACTAAAATGTGCAGACATCTCAATTGTATATTTTCTGATTATAATATATACCGATGAAGTACATGCATGTACACGCATTCCCCAAGTTATGGGATCATTGTGAGTTATATCCTTGGAAGTTAATCCCATGTAGTTGAGACGCGAGACGTGACGTGTGTGTTTTGTACCGGTATGAGAACCAACAAGGCTGTCTGCGATTGTGAAAGTGAATACATGTATTGGTAGAGTAATACACACAGAGAGAAGTGGCTCCCCCTAGTGTTTACAACTCACGGTGCACCCGGTCTACATGTTGTTGACATTCTCCACTGGGGGCGCAGCAAGCGCCATGTGGAAGTTGTTCCAAGTGTATTGATAAGTCTTAATACAGTATCTAATGTGTTTCAGGAAAATGAGTCACAAGTCGCAAAATTGATATTTTCTAAAGTGATTAATTCATGATTTCTCCTTGTATAAATATTCCCATTTTATGGGTAGCCTATCTATATTCTAATGCCCCATGTCGTATAAATATACGTACCTGTACCTGTTTTGCATTATTAAGCTCATCCTATACAGTATATCTACTTTATTAGTAATTGTCCACCCAGAGAAAAGACCAAACATTTTTTTACAAAAATAAAAATATGAAACTTAAAATATAGAAATACTTATTAGGTATCCTAATGTTTACTATCATTAACTCGGCTTGATCTCGTCTTTTCAAATATGATAGTATCTCAAAATCTAATTTGGGCGACTTGTGACCAATTTTGCTGAAACACATCACATATAATTATGATAAGATAATTATAGTGGAATGCTGGGGCTATAAAGAACAGCCTCTGAAGAGCTTGAGTGACTAGTGTAAGGTGTTTTGATGGACATGCAAGTGGACCGTACATAGGTTATAATGTCATTTTCTTGTAACACACTGACTATAGCTTGTTGAATCGGAATGCAATTTTAAGTGGTAAGAAAATAAGTTGAAAGGTTATTGGTGACTTATTTTTATTCTTCAATAAAATGATTCTCATTTCTCTATAGAATCAATATTCAACGATACAATTATTAGTTTAAAAGTTATTCTTGAATAAAACCTGGAACGTCATTCTCTTGGTGTCTTCATATATGTCTAATTAATTTCCACATTAATACAATTAACAGTAGAACACTCAGTGGCTGGCGAGAAATGCACATTTACTTTTATTTTACATAATTCAATTATTTTTATAAAATACAAATAGCTACACAAACACACATAATTTGCGCTCATAGCGCAAAGTACATATGATGATATATTGTAGGTATTATTATATTCCTTGAAAAATACAATGAAATTATCGTCAATACATTGATAAATATATAATGTGCATGCACATCTGAGCACCGTAAATTGGCATGCATGCATGCATGCAGAGAGCGGGAGGCACCAGATCGACGGCTCTTCCCGTTCCGAATGTTTGATAGTGGCGATTATACTCATTAGTCCATCATGGCACACTGACAAATGACCATCAAACCTATCAGCATACTTTATTACATTCCACACATGTCCAGCTAACGTTCACACAGACACACAGTATGGCGAGCCGTGGCCAGCGTCCTGACGTCAGTAAATACTATGTACATTCATATACAATCCCAAATCTTGTAAACAAAAATTGGACAAATTTCTTTAATCAGGAAGTTAACAAAATTACAGCAATCTCATCCTTAGATGATTTTCGCTGTACCCTGAAACTATGGACGTGTTTAGAAAATACATAGAGGTATAATGCATGTTATACATGTATAGTATACATGTATGTTATTAAATATTACTCTATGGCCCCTCTAGAAAGTCGTAGCGACGCTTATTATCATAAATATTGATATGTGATTAACATAATACGCATTTTAAATTTCTAAGGGCTCTTGTCGTCACTTGAACTAAAAACAATGGATTAACTGTAAATTGTAATACTTGTATAATATAGGCACCAGCTTACTGATGTACTGATAACTCGTTTTTCTATCGTCAGAACTTATACATACAAGTTTAAAATATTACTCGTATATTCAAAATAGTACTTGTAAAATGTTTTAGCCATAAAACAACACTTGTTTTGCCTCAATAAAAAAATAGAAATTGATATTTAACGATACAACCCTGGTCGGGACAATCTTCTATAGCTGAACTCATCAGTGTTAGAAGCTTAATATCACGTTTTGCATGAGTGATGGAAACACGATCAGAAGGAGGCACTCGCGTCTGGCGGCCGACAGTCAGCTATGGGAGGTGTGGGGAGGCTATATGCCTATATAACAAAAGGCCCTTGTCCACTAAGCCGATTTCCATGCGATTCTCACGGAATTTAGTGGAAAAGGGTCCTCTGTGGCGCAATATCGCATGGGAACAAGGCCCTATAATACTCCATCATTGACACATCTCAACTGGCCTGACTGACCGCCCTCTGTTCCTTCCCCGACTGCCCCCCGTCAACATAATCGGCTGAGTAGCTCTGAGTGGACTTTAGTCCATCATTCAGCTGTAGTTGATGAGTGTGATGGAGAGGAGTGCCAGCAGTAAGAGTTGAGGTAATGATAGCACAGCTGCACTGGACGATGAGCACCTCAGGGAACCGTCAAAATATGCTCTACAAATAACAATACATATAAATAAGGTCTGTAGTTGCATTGTCTCTATGTATGGGTAAGATTATGTGAACAAGATGTATCAATGGAACCACTCTTGTAATGTGTATAAATAGACAAAGACATAGAAATTACTTTGACCAGTGTGGCATACTAAGATATCAGGTATACTTCTCTGCACTGACATACCTTTGTAATTAGTTGACATATCCTGGGTTCTCCAAAATTTACAATAAAAGGCCCGAATTAAATCAGTTGAAATTCAAAAGGTCATCATGTCACAAACTACATCAAAACTACGGATTTCATAAATACTATTCCTTTTTGAACAGTAACTATTAGATTCTATACACTTGAACATGGCTTGTCTTTTGAAATGTCTAAACCTGACTACTATCTTTAAACAACGACATTTCAAGGATCAAATACGAGTGACCCATCTATAAAAGAAAGGCTGAAAAGCAATTCAACACAGCTTCATGTTTACTCTCAATTCATACGCCACACATAAAATAAGTCTTGGAGAATCATCAGATTTCTCCACATCTTAAATGGCTAGAATGCCCCACTTATAAAAACAAATGTAAAAACAGTTAACACCGCATCATGTTTACTTTAAATTCTGAAGTGATATGACCATTTGTGAAGTATGATAATGTACCTACTATATACAAATATAGATCAGGTCGCCTAAAAAATTACAATCGGGAGCTATACACATCAGTAAAAGTCTGCAGAATTAGATTGGAAAATGATAAATTAATACTCAAAGTAAATTTGAGTGTACACATATAGTTGGTATTGCATTGAACCATATTTTGGTTTTGTCAGTATTGTCTTAAATTCCGACTATTTTGGCGAATTGTTGAAGGCGAATTGTACAATCCTAGGCGAATTTCCCTTTATATTATGTTGATTAAAGAGTTTACCTGAAGGTGTCAGTTAGATATAAGATGCCTTCTTTCCTTTTGCCATCGAGTAAGAAGGTTTTCCTGGCGAACACAGCAGTATCGGTAACACACGAATCACTGATTACTTTTCTGGCGTACGTATTGGTGGATATCCATGACTGGGAACATAAACAAAATAATGGGTTAAACGTCAGAATAATAGACAATTTTGTTAACGATTTTATTGATCGTTTTACATGAATAAACATACAATTAGAAATTACACATATTTCTGTGACCAATTGTTTCCATATCTCGCCATCGAAATAACCAGTTAATAAGATATGATTGAGTTGATAAAATAAGTTATAGTTGATTGAAATTATCAAGAGTGAAGGGTAAATAAGATGTTGATATATAAACGCCCGTTCGTCTCATGAGTAACATGCAGACATAACAACGTTGAGTGATCGAATGTACATGATGAATTAGGGATTTAGGGATGTGGTGGGTGGGTGGGTTAAATTATGCATGCCTTGGAGGAGAGTATGAGAAGTAATTAGGGTATTTATATTGCTCTATTTCCACAAGCATTACATTTTACATAATGTTACTCCCAGCTTAGTGTTTTACCTACTGCAACTTATTGTAATACTTATACTCCAAAACAATTATGTATAGGGTGAAGAGATAGGGAGAGGGGACAGGAGAGAGAGAGGAGAAAGGAGAGGAAGAGGGAGAGAGGAGAGAGGAGAGGGACAGAGGGGAAAGGAGAGAGAGTGGAGAGAGAGGAGAAAGGAGAGGAAGAGGGAGAGAGGGCAGAGGGCAGTGGAGACAGAAGAGAACGGAGGAGAGAGGAGAGGGAAAGAGGAGAGGGGGGAGGAAAAGGAGGGAGAAGAGGACGAGGAAGTGAATTGTGAAGGTGGTGTGTGTGAAATCGTGCTAATGTAATGGTTACTTCATTTGATTAACCGTCCCACCCACGCCTGTGTAGACCTCTGTGTAATTCCCTATGTATACTCTTACCACATACAGGTAATTTATCACGACTCAAACACGGTGTATACATTTCTATTCTACTCAATACACATATATACCATCTGCAATTTTGTGTACTATATACACAAATTTTATCTCAGCTTGATAGTCAGTTCGCTGAATAAACATACAAATCTCCAGTCCAGGTGTTCTGGAGATTGTGATGGGAAAATGAGTCACAAGTTTTAGGTTTGATATTTTTGAAAAAAGTAATTTGCAATATGTCTGAGTGTACAATTACTAGTAAAGTAGCTAAACTATATGAATTAATATGCTCTATAATAGCAGGAGCTTAGAAGTACATGGAAATATTCAATACACTGTCTTGAGATTTGGTGAATGTATTCATACGATGTAAAGCGTTAAGCACCACAAAGATGAAAACATTCCCACAAAGACATCTTGTAAATAAACACTTGGACAAAATATCAATATCAATCGACGTGTGACTCATTTTCCTGGAACACATCACAATTATTTACATGACGTACCAGGTTTGCTGTTGCGTCGTGCACGATGACAATGAAGGCCCTACAGTCGTCCTCATACCGACTCCACGCTTTGTCCCGCAGGTAGATGGCAAACTCCTCTGCCGCAGCCAGCTGGTTTTCGAACCCAACCGCCACATTTCTAAATAATCGAAATATAAATATAAATATAAATAAAAATATAAATACAGACTTTTATGAACCCTTGAAGCAAGAACCACTGGACACAATCCTGTTGTATGGTTACCCCAGTACAATTCCATTACACACATAGTAAAAGGCTATATATATATTATATAGGATATTTTCAGAGTTGTACAATGTTCTCAATTATTCTCTATATTGAGGTCAGATTCTCAGAAAATGTACAATTGGAAGCTCTACACATTTATTGAATTCTGCTAAATTAGGCTGAACAATGATGAATACCGAGTATATCTGAGTATAATTATTTGGTTTTGTGTGGGTTTAATATATATCTGTTCTGCAATGTTAAACCTTACTTTTGACTTAAATGTGGGATATTTCAGAGAATTGGTTAAGGCGAATTGTACATTTTCTGATGATCTGACCCATACAAATAGGTATGACAAAAACTACAGTATTACAATACTCCACAATGTTGATCAAACTACAGATGGTGCAGAAAAGAACGGAACAAAACGCCGACAATCTTGAGTTATTGATTGATGCTACCCGCTGAGACTGAAGGTTTAATTAATGTATGAGGGTATGAGGTATGAGATATCAGACATACCCTGATAGTCTCTCTATCTGAGGTACTATAGCCACCATGATACGGTTCTTCCTACTGGGGGATCCACATTGGCAGCCAAAGCAGTAGTCGGTGGCCTCAAACTGACGTATCGATTGTAGGAGATCGTTAACTGCAGAGTTGTAAAGAAGGAAAGTATTATTTTGGCAAAGTGTCAAATGTTTACACTCAGTTTGGATGCAAGGATATTTAATACACTGGCCTGGAGTTGGATACATAGTATATATATGTATTCATACGACTTGGGGCATTTCATATTTACTTACAAATGAGAACATTATACAGAAATCTTAATAAATAATACTCACTTAAGAATCACTTAAGAAATAATAAATCCCTTTGAAAAATATCACTTTGTGGCTTAATTATGACTTATTATCCCGAAACACATCACATAGACTTGTATGTTACCTTCATCGGAGTCCAATACCTTGGCTGGATCACATAACGACCCCGATACATCCAGGTTACAGTCCAGTGGGTGGGTCCTAGGGTCTGGCAACTGCTGGACATTCAACTTCTGTGCCTCCACTGTCCAAGCTAACAATATTCCAATAACTACACATGACCATCCACAACACACACGTCTTACTGTCAGTGTCAGTGCCTTACTGTACATCTTGTCCTCGAGTTCTAACTGGTCTTGTAGTAATGGTAATCTCACTCCCAGGTTCCAAGGGATTTCGTACGTCTCACTATATTCTTCTAGGTATATAGCAGAGCTTGTTAGTCCCTAAATGTTGAACTATGTCCTATTGATATCTGTCCCATGTATAGGTGTGTGTCTTTTCTGTAGATGTTTATCTAGTGGTTTGCCATGAAGAGACGACGTAAATTGGGGATTTTTGCCTTGGAGATCCTTTATTGCATGGTCGTGCTTAAAGGCATGGTGGTATTCCCCCGAGTCACAGAGCCTAGAAGCATCATTATTTATGACCAGATGCTTGTGGTTTTACATCACTTTAATTATCTTATATCACAGTTCTCGGTTATATTAATATTACATTATCATTATCTCTGTCAATATATTTTAATTATCTAGGGGGGCGACTTGTGACTCATTTTCCTGTAACACCTCACACATGTCATTCAGACAGGAAGGGGAGCCACCGTTACGGTGAACGCGGGGGCGGGGGGGAGCAATGAAACTAAAATGCCCGACTAAATAAATGAGCAAAAAAAAATTATTCCCAACGTTTATACACAATAACCAGACCCATGTTGATGGTCGGGTAGTATATAGGTCACGTCTTCATGCATGGAATGTTTCGGTCTTGTCCTATATATCTATCTATATATAACTTATAAGGGTTAGGATGTCAGAAAATGTACAATTGGCAGCTCTGCATTCTTGTTTAATGTTGCTCAATTAGACTGGAGATTGATAAATTCATGCTTATTACATCCATGTATATTGGCATTGTGTTGATTATAAGAATGCGTTCAGTTATTTATAATTGTAGTTTCATCGCATTCTTGTCTACTGTACTACAGTCTACACGCTTGTATAGTAGATATACTTTCACCAAACACATGCAGGTAGCCATAGTGATATGTCTCTCGATCTCAAGGGGTAGAGCTAGGTTGAAGAGAGTGGTGTTGAAGTATAACGTTGCTGGGTTATTAATAATAATAACATGAAGTCAGTAGTCCTGTTTCTAGACTAGTAAGTAATCCTTTATTTCCATTATTTATACCACATATCATGTGACCTTAATGTCATTGCGCATGCGCGCTCATTATCCAATTAACATTCATATTCATTAGTTGACCACAGGAGGTCGCTGACCTTGGCCAATGGGAACCGTTGGCCAATGAGGATGAGGGTCCTGTGATTGTTAGCCAATCACCTGTAATGACACCTGGGTTATACCATGTGTGATATATGGGTGTGTCAGCATGTGATGTTCTACATGACTGGACACATGTGAGCATGGCTCCCCCCTGTGACTAGGTTACATAACTACATACTTAATCATTCATCATATGATATTAATAATAAACAGATGTAATTATGAATTATGATATGATTATACAGGATTACCTAATCTTACGTAATAACGAATATGAGCTATTTATAGTCGTGACAATAGTATATGCTTTGCAAATTGTTTATTCTCTCTTCCTGCCATCTGGGCGTTAGCAGTATGAATTTTTATGTTAAACTAGGGTTTTTGAAAGGGTTGGTGAAAAAGAATTGTACATCTTTTTACCCCTTGACCCATATATATCCCAGGCTCAAACCACCAGGAAACATGCACGTTCGATTGCTACGACATTACACACTTTTTGAAATTGTCTTTATCATTATGGTCTTTGCAAACTTTAATTTCAATTGCAAAATTTTACTCCCAGTAGTCAAGGACCATACATGCAGGGACACCAGGAAATCATTTCTGGTGTATGGCTCGTAGGTTCAAATACAGAATACTTGAATTGAATTACATTATACATTATATTATATTTTTCTCAGATTTGCATCGGGGAGAATTGTGACGTCTTTAATCAGGACATGCAGAGAGGAATGTCTTCATATTGGGGCTTCAGGGAAGACATTTAGCTGTAAAATTATTAGTGTTGATATTCTGTCGTTGGTGTTGTAGTAGAGGAGCATATTTGTAGCAGATAATTAAATTAAAAGCGAGGGGGCAGGTTAAGAATGATATTCTGAGGCCCTTTTATGGGCTAAAATTCATTATTTCAAACTTGAGCATCACTGAAGAAATATGCGTGTAGTATGTAGGCTACAGGTATAATCTGTTTGTATGCATCTACATTAGGGTTCTGGGTGGTGGCTGGGAAATCAACTTTCCGATTCAATGGCTGAGATCCGAATGGTCAGTGTCCAGAACGTGGCCGTCAGGGTCCAGTGGTCGTGTGATCATAGTTCACAAGTTTGATCTCCAGATGCAGATATAGACGGTAACGTAGATGTGTGTCTCCCTCTTGAATTAAGTATAACCAAATTATAAAACAATTACCCCCGGCCCCCTATATCTCTTTCCTGCCGGCGTGAAAAAGAGTTTGGCAGGGTTTTTTTCCACTCCGAGCCTAGACTGTATACATGTGAGAATGTAAGGGAATGCCGTGACCATCTTACTAAGCACAAGAAAACATTTTGTGTTTTGAGCATTAAATGCCTCGGCATTGCCACAGAGGGCAGTGCTAAACGCATACTTAACATTAGCAGCTATGCCGACACATCAGACACATTTAGATTTCTTTACACAAATAACAACTATGTTATACCCGAATATGTGCATTGGTTTGTATGCGTTGCCAAGTCAGTAAAGGAAGGAATTAGCCAAGTTGTCTGGTATGCACCAATATATATTGAAAACTGTTTATTAATATGAAATTATTGGAATGAGAATATTCACTACATTGTATATTTGATGAAAAGTTAGGAATTGTCTAGAAATTAAGACAGGTGGTCGTAAAAACGCCTAACCGCGACACCATGAAATCAAAATGTACTGTCTTATAAAAATATATATATATAGCTAACATATGTATGGAGAATGAAATGTAAACATAGAATAGGTTCGATACAGGTACCCATATAGGTTGTAGCTAATTCGATTTGATTCCATGTTTTGAATCACTGAATAAGTATGAGCAAATATTTATTCTTAGACACGGATGTTATGGTAATCCGATCCCTGATTTGATGAGATTATCAAAACTATCAAATAGATAATCCTCAAAACTAGAAATGTTCATTTTTTTCAGTATTGATGTAACAGTAATATTTTTTTGCCCTAAATGAAAACAAATATGGCTTTAAAAATCATTTATACATAAAACAGACCTATAGCATGTGCATGAATCAAGAATAGTTTTTATAATTATATAATTATTTAAAAAAACATTTAACAAGTAGATCTATATTGCACAATTCCATTACAATTGTTGATTATGGTTCAGGAATCATATAGCAATATGTCTGTTCGGTTGGACATATCAATTATCAGACTGGGCATTATTACGTAATATATACTGTATTGGTCACACTTCAAGAGGTGAGGAAAGGGGTGCTCACTCACACTCAAGAGAGGCGAAAAAAGGAAGGCGGGGGACATGAATAGCTTATACATGTATATTTTTGGTTTTGGTTTCATTACAGTTTGCCGAAGAATTGTCGGTGTGAGATTATCAATGAACCAAACGAGTGTAATTTGAACGGGGGAGTAATTAGTCTGGGAGGTGGGAAGGTTCTCCTTTGAAGTCTAGTAATCGTCATAAATTTAATAGTGAATAATTATATATGTTTGCCAGGAATTTAGGGTTTGGTAACCGTTTGATAAAGAAGAAATTAATAAACAAATAAATATTTTTTTTTAAATAAATATTATTGGGTCAAGTTAAAATTATTACTACTTCCTGGGTACAAACCAGCCCTTATTGACACCTCTAAACATTTTTTTGGAAGGGCAAGTAAATCTCCCAAATCCCCTATAAATCCTACATAAATGTCACCAACATGACTGCACCCATCGTGTAAAAGTAAACAGAAATCTTCCGCACACATAGCCCCCTGAATCCTGGTTGTAAAACACGAAGAACAACAAGAATAGTGCATCAGGGGTAAGGTGTGGGAAAGGTTGGGCTGATGAGATGTAATCTAATTACATGGATATGTGATTGAGTGGTTGTCTGGCAGGGTGTGTCTAGACATAGACTGACCATGCAAGTTTGTCTTATTATTAGGCAAAAGAAATAATAGGTGTGTTTCCAATTTATCTGGCTGAAAACTAGGTAGGGGGGAATGGTAACTTTTTTTAAAAAATTTCTTTTTAGGAAACCACCTCCTAGGAGCTGAAAAAAAAATGTCTATTTCATAACAATAGTTGTTTTAAACATAGGAGATGTCCAGGATGTTTTAGGTGTTTTCTCCTTAGAATCTGTATGTTAAGGTACTAGAGTTGTCCACCAATATGTTACAACTAGTGTAACACAAAAGGTAACAAATTAATGAAGTTTAAAGATGTATTTATTCCTGGTACCGATATACAGTGTGATTGTATAACCTAGTTGAAATCCGGCAGGCAACTTGCTAGGCAGTGCCCCAGGCAGTGCCCCAGGCAGTCTCTTATATCTGGGTTGATGAACAATGGTTCCTTAGGCCTACCTCTGATTGGCCAGGTGGGCATCAGCCAATGGGTGACGCCCAGGTGGTCAGTCTCAATGTGACTGCCGTGGGGGAAGGAGGCACAGGTAACTAAAATTTAAGGGATGTGTACTCATGACGCAATAAGGTATAACATATTCAGGTTTGTTATGCAAACATATAGTTTCCAACAGATTATTAAGTTATTCAGTCTCGGCCCAGATTTGAGAGAGTCCCTCCAAACTGAGTGAAAGCCTCTTGCTCCAAACAGCAAAATATCATTATAATCCCATTAAGACCACAAAATGCCATTGAAACACACGGGTCAGGAAACCCATTAGCGCAGTAGGCCTTCAATTTTGCTGAACCCAGTTAGCCAGATAGTATGCGCATTTAACACCAGTGGCGCTGACGGCTGCTATATCTCACTGTAGGCTGAGACGGAAGCTTCTGGCACCACTCTGTTATGCACTTGTCAATTGCATCCCCCACCCCCCCACCCCCGGGTAGGTAGGGGAATGGTAGGGGAATGTCTGAGAAAACATTCCCCCACCCAGGGGGAGATTTCCCTTAGTTTACAGCAATATCAACTGGAGGGGTGGGAGAATGTCTGCCAGTGCCCATTCTATACCTTGGTTCTCAAGAGAGGAATAGCATTGCATAAAATGTATCACAAGGGGGGTTAGTCGGGGTAGGGGCCGGGGTTATGGGAGGGGTATGGAGGTGTTATATATATATATAAAGATTTTTATTCAAGTTGATCAGTACAGTTACATAGGGCTCCTGAGGGGGGTGTCTAATTTTTCTTGTCGCTACCAAGAAACAACAATTGTCACTTGTCATTAAGACAATTCTTTTGTCGTTTGTCACTTAATTTCCATAAAAATGACCCGTTTTTTGTCGGTAAGGACTAATAAGGTCTTTGTCGATTTGTCAGGCTAAGAAAGTGTTTTTGTCGTTTGTCACTTGATGCCCATGTCGATTGTCGATCCTAAGAATAGGCCATGTCGATTTGTCGAATTTACCCCTCAAGAGCCCTTTACATGAAATGGACAGGAGCCTCTGCGAACAAATCTTCCAGATCCGCCCATCGGATATACCTACTCCAATCTCCAGAATAACAAAATAAAATACAAAGCACCACTTCTGGATACATTAGTCTTCAAGTTAAAGCTAATACAGCACCAATTTACAATGAAAACTCACCACAGAGTCTATTAATATGATATGTGATATAATGAGTAATAATTATCTTGTGTAAGACATTAACCCAATAGACCGTTATAATGATAATTGGTTAGTAAAACCTGTTTACTATGTATTATTGTGAGCAATAATTGTCTATGACAATACATTACTTCCAGCAAACATTAATGAAAATAATACTTGGTCGATAAACTTGTTCACTGACCATACAATGAATCAGTGTTACATCAGTCATTAATATCATGAATTAAAAGACCTTACATATGGAAAAGAACAGCACCAACATAATGTGACCAATTCAAGTCACTCATTCTCCCCCCAGATATCGATATATTGATTTTGTTTGAGGACTTAGGCTGCGTTTCCACTGGCTCGCTCTTTTGGGCCGCTCTTCATACGCTCTTTTATTTTCCCAGAGCGACTAAGAAGCGAAGTTTGAGCGAGACCAGAGCGGTCTAATAGGATAGGTTACTGCGCTTTCTATACGCTCTTAAAGATTGACGTTGTCGCTTCTTTTTGACACTGCGCTCATATTTGACCTGTTTGATTTGAGCGCAGCATCACAACGCTCTTTCTACCTGTTTAATGAGCGGACTAAAAGCGCAGTGAGAGCGCACAAAGGGATTTACCATTGATTTCATAAGGAAAGAAGTGCAACAGTAGAATCGCTCTGCGCTTGTCTTGTGCTAAAAATAAAAGCGGATGAAGAGCGAATGACAAGCGCCCAATAAACAAGCGCAGGAAGAGCGAGCCATGAGCACATATACAAGCGAATCAGTGGAATCGCACCTTTACACTCCTTAACCCCCCTCCCTGACATGAATCCCCTGTGCCCTGGGTACAATGGTTGTATGACATGTTTATAATACAGATTTAAGATATGGATCAAATTCAGCTATATACCCCGCATTAAGGTATGACCTGAATTTAATCCGCGTAGTCGTAAGCTGAACCGTGTCTGGCAATTCGTTCCATAACAACGGCAGTGTGAAAAGATAGGATTTCCTGAAAACTTCATTTCTTGGGAAGGGAACTTTTAATTTCTTCCCTTTCTTTCTTTAATCTTCGCAACCCTATATTTCTGGTATCGATATTACTTGGGTCCCTAGAACGTAAGAAGGCCCTGTCCAATGTATGTATATTTCTCCTGGTTCTCAGGGATGGGATTTTCAGTTTGGCATGTATTGCAGCCGTGCTTGTATACTTTGGGAGATTTAGAATTATGTTATGGGGGGCGGGGGATTAGGTGTGGGGGAGGGGGGGGGGGGGCGGTAGGTGACTTCCCATATGACTGCCCACCCTGTGCAGTCATTTCTGACAGCATATAGAACAGATGGTAAGATGCACTGGTTCCAGTTCATCCTCCAACTGGCTTCACCCTAGCCCATACAGTATTTGGAACAACAGGTACAGGGGCATACTGTATACATGCAGATTGCAACCACTATCTTTATGTTGTTTGGACAGCAACCACACCCTATATAGTGTTTCCACCAGTGCCCACTCTATACCTCGGTTCCTTTGGTGGTTTTCAGTGTGTATGGGCTTGGCTAGGCAAAGATCTAAAGTAACAAACACCCTCCAATATATACACATAGAGTGTCACCTTTGAACATGGCAGGGATTTACTACCACCTATATAGTGTTTCAACACTGTCAAGTCAGAACCTGCCTTGCTGAACATGATGGGGGACTCTTCATTCCATGGTACCCTATACTAGATATGCCAAGATCCTTTAGTGTTGAAGGTAGGGTTAGGGTAGGGGTTAGGGTATGGGGTCCCTGGGGGTGGGGGTGGGGAGGGCTCATGGGAGGGGGTTGTTGAGGGGGTATATGTCACAAGTCTCCTGTATGTATATGCATGCTTCCCCCCCCCCCAACCCTAAACAAATGTGAGGAATTTGTTTTTTTTCTTTGATGGAGTCTAGGCTCTCTTTTGATGACTGGAAGCCTACTGCCCCCCACCTTCTGCCCCTCCCCTTGTATTTTTGTCCTTGCACTTAAGCCCCTGCCTGTCTTATGATAATACAAGGATGATCATTTTATATGATCATATGAATACATTGATGTGAATGCAATTATATTCCATATTTATTATGAATACATATATAATTGAATATGAAGCATGGGTGCCCTAAAGACTGTTGTGTCATATTGTGACATAAATTTGACGGACAAGATATTTAGGCTTAGTTCAGTGAGAATTTAAATATCAAGACAGAAATTGTCTAAAATAATGTCCTCTGAAAAAATATGCCCCAGGGGGGTCGGGGATTTACAGGAATTTCTTGCCCTGGGGGGTCGGGGATTTCATCAAATTTCCCAAAAGGCCAAGGACATTCCCCTACCTACCCGGGGGTGGGGGGGTGGGGGATGCAATTGACAAGTGCATTAATGCAACAAACAAAAACATGGCAAACTTTTAGGTCCATTTTTCGGTTCCTAGACGTTTGATTTTTGAGCCATTTAACCATATTACACTTGCCATAAAAGGGTACTTACTATGCTTCTTTTGAGCACAAGACTAGTACTCAGCTACCTGACAAAAATAAACCATGTTTAAGCCTACTCTGTTTCTTAGATTGCGGGTGCCATAACCGGAAGCTACTCCCTTAGCTTTATCTCTGCCAAAAGAAAATCTAGGTGGCGTGATTGTCGGATAGCTTATTTTCGCGCTATCCAGGACAGGGACTTACCATACTTATCTGACCCGAGAGGCTCCGAGCCTTGACTGCGACCAGAAACAAATTTGAGAATAAAATGTCCATAAAAGTTATGTAATATAATAATATATAATATATGAGGGTCCACATATAGATATGCATAAGTTAAGCTCCCAAGTTTAAAGCTGTAATTCAATTAAATCCATCCATAGCATGCGTGCACTTCCTAGAACATGTGTATAAATTTGCAAGTTCACCTATTGCTAGAGTCAATAAGTCTTGCACGTGACGTCCGTACCTTGCACTCATAGAACCACACATTCTATTATTAGTAAAGTCGACGGGAATGGGCCATGCCATCAGAAAGTGTACAATTTATTTGGCAATCATCTTAAATAAGACAAATTTGAAATAAGAATGAAGTTCGAAATGCAGTTCAATAGAACTAAACTGATTTTCTAAATCAACACAATCCCAAAATTAATATACTCAGATATCAAAGGTCTAGAGCTCTATAGTATTGTTTAATTTTCCAGTCTATTCCAGCAGAATTTGCTTTATGTGTAAAGTTACCTATTGTATATTTTCCGACGATCTGACCTATAGATATATATTACAGAGTTTCAATTATAGTGACAGATCAAGAATGTGCTGGATATATATAGAGTATGGGGAGGGGGGTGGGGTAGCTGTGGGTTCAGGGGAATTGGTGCATAGTCAATTGCCCTGCCATTAATATTGAACCCTTTTGTAACACCATTATACTTTGTCAGAAGGTAGAGACCATGCAGGCCGGGCACAAGGAAATATTATACAGTTAAACCCCGACTTGCGGACACTTCTACAATCCGGAAACCTATCCATTAAGGACAATTTTGATGATCTCCTTTACTTTTCATTTCCTTTATAGTGATATTTCGTCAATGTGGGCACGTACCCCTCATTATGTACAGTTATCCCAGTCCACTGGGCGTTGTCTGCTAAAGAAATATTTTCCTATGTACAGTAGTTCCTTACTATTTAGATACTACAACGCATTGATCATTTAGAGAAAATATCAATATGGTCTACTCACACGGTCCTAGGTGTTCTTAATTTTTCTTAACACTTTGTACAAATTTCTATTATTCATATACAATCCCAAATGTTCTGTATATAGTATATGTATTGTACGTTCTAGAAAGTAGTACGCAACGCTTATATTTGTATAATTTTATATTGATGCAATTAACATAGTATAGGCTCTTTTTTCGACCTAAGGATTCTTGTCGCCAATTAAACTAAAACATGAATGATATTTGTATAGTATATATATATGCCGTCTAACTTCTGTATTAGTAGCTATTTGTGTCTCTAGACAAGACTATAATATCATCCAAAATAATCATAATATTATTACCTTTAATAAAATATTAATATCATACTTTCAAACTTGTTATTTTGCTAATTAAATAGCATGAATACAGTATGTCAGATCCTAGAGGATTGACTACTCTATTATAATATAAGGGAACTCCACTAGAAGCACTGTATGAAGTACGTCCATGGTGGACAATACGTTTTTACACATGAAGGTATTTTCGTTGTTAAATGTCCTGCCTGAATTGAATAAAAAAAACATCTAGAGGAAAATCGGTGGCAACATTTGTTGTTGTTGTTGCCCACTAATTTGTTTCAACAAATCTCCACATAGAACGAACAGTTCCCAGAGAATGTGGTAACGCATCTGATACTCCTCCGTTTGTGTTTTCGTTGCAAATATAACATGAACTGTTGTTAGTAGGCAACAACAAACTTTGTGCTGCCGTTTTCTCCTCTAGTGCAGTTCTGCTGTAACTGTTAATTTAAAGGTATACGCGGGTGTTCAATGGAAAAAAGATTGGTCGGTGACTTTTTCATGAAACGTTCAGGGATCATTCCTGACTACATAAGAAAGCAAGAAATGAAAAAAAAAAGTATATCTCAACGACTAATTTTTTTTCCTACAGCTGCCTGAAAATAACAGTGCTTTAGCATTAAAGTCTATGGAAAAATGTGTTTTTTTTCACTATTCACTATATAAAAAAAAAATTGATCGGTGACTTTTCATCAAAACTTTCTACACATATATTTGGTGTATCATGCTACTAATTTACCAAAAAAAACTATACGTTGTCGGGGTTAAAAAAAATGTTATGGTCATTTGAAGTATAAAATAACCAATAAACATAAGCATAACCAATACAAATGAATCTTAAAAACATGACTCAAAAGTGCTGTAATGAAAATAAACCCTGTAGATATTGGAAATCGTGCACAAATACATCTCAACTTATAATGATAACGAAATATTTCAAAGAAAAATAGGAGCCGCTAGGTGGCGTGGGCGTGGACACCCGCGTATACCTTTAAAGATAGCCTACCTATTATTTTGATGAATATCAAACCTACTTTCTACGTTATTAAAGACCCCGCCCAGCGCTAGGTAGACACACAGGTAAGGTGCCTATAGGATGGTTAAACCTAATTTAATGACCAATTAAGGCGAACAATGCTTGGGGCATAAAAGAACTAAAAATACCTGGGTCACAAACTGTGTTCAACACAAAGAGCTGTGACTCTGGGGTTACTAAAGAGTCACGGGTTTGCCAACATATAATAAGCTAAACATAACTTCACTTTAGTACCAGTCCGTACCATGTATACATTATAACTTCCCTCTACGGCAAATGAAAACAACCTTTAATCCATTTAGCCTTAATCCATTTACAGAAGTACTTATTAGAATTATTCGAAATATCTTTCTTTTCATATCTTAGTTTTAAATCATCGATCCTTTATTGTTGAAACATTTCATTGTTCAATTGAAAACAAAACTACACAAAGTTCAATTCAAAATAAAGATTACAAATCATGCTTGAATGCTGCAGTCAGAGGTCGTTAGACCCGAGCTCAAATAGTGATTACGTTATTAGTTAACCATTAATTAGCTTATTGTCGATGAGATTTCAAGCATACCTTCATATACTTCATAAACAAATTTTACTTACACACCCTCTACCCCCCCCCCCCCACCCACCCACCCACCTTGCCTCTTGGGTGTATTTATAAGCTATGGTCGCCAATTAAGGAAGGGCTAAATAAGGAAGCTAAGGGATGTACTCACCAATCGGTTCTACCATTATGTTTTATTGTTTAGTTTAAACAATTTTGAAGAAAATTGATGAAAAAAATGATAACGATTCTGACAGAATGATTCAGGAATCGTTCTCTTCAATTGATCGTTCCCCCCGCGCAATCTCACCAGCTGTTTTCACACTCTGTACTGTGGAAAACATGAGATTTTACACTTACAATCAAAACTCATGAGTAAAATGCAAATACATTCATGCAATATTTAGCTTTCATTGATCTGTTGTATCCATTCCCAATGATATATGGGCGGGCACACAAAAATATCCACTTAAACAAATAAGATCTTAATTTCTTTTCTCTTTTAATTTGTCCGAGTCTTCACTCGGTCAAAGCCAATACGATAACCCTCAACATACTAACAATTAAAGTTGTTCTAACATTTCCCCAACTGTACATGTGATACAAAGAAATGGCAGTTTGTTCAAAATGTGAAGAAACCCCGATAAGACCGATTGCTAAAAACTCTTTGGTGGGACATGGCCCTAACAAACCTCTCATGGACCCCCTGCTAGCACCCCCCCCCCCTGCCCCCCACCCCCACCCTTCGTGGTCCACCTCACGACCTCGAGGTGAGAATATATAAAGGGGCAGGGTCTAAGGTCCAAACAAACCGGCCTGGAACAGCAGTCAACAACGGTCAAGAGCCAAGAAAGTCACATCTAAAATACATCAGATTCTTGTAACTCCACAGAAAGGTAAGATATATTTGACACTATTCTTTTTTTTCTTACTTTATATATTTTATTCGGATACATATTTATAATCTTTGAATATTCTTTTTGTGGTAGGTCTAAACATTGGTGCACATGGGTGAAATCGCCAGAACATTTTGAATCGGTAGCTTAACACCTGTTAATTAAATTCTGCAAAATTAGGCTGACCAAATGTAAATAATCATTTAGTATTATGTTGATACGTATCTATGCTTATCTGGTAGGTTATGGACATGTTTAACTATATTTCTTTTTATTATGTTTGTCTTAAATCTGGGTTACTTGAGAGGATTGCTGAGGGTCAAGTGTATATTTTCTGACGACTTCAGCCAAAATGACGTACAGGAAAAATGACTGGGATACTTTATAGGTTTATGTTTTGATTTCCAGCAAGCAACAATTTGTAAATTACAATATTCCTAGTTCAAGTTAACAAATATTAATACAATATTAATAGTAGGGACACAAGAAGATTAAAGTCTAATAGTCATCAGTTATATCGAAATTTATTGGACGAGGTTGGGTTTCTCTCAACATTCTCTTTGATACTTTGTCAGTAAGAGACACTAATAGAAATAAAAAATCTGACCAGCGTAATAGTCAATTATATATTCCCGATCTATATAGTGGTACTTGGCATGAACATGATTTAATATATAAAAGCGTGTGCTTGTTGTGCCATTCTAAGGCCAAAAGGAATAGATGTGTTTCTTGTCCAGCCCGTCTCCCTACCTAAGCAATATCATGATTTATTTGCAAACAAAAGATTAATTAACACAGGATCGAGAAGCTTCTAACCCGGAAACGGTTAAAAACAAATTTATCTTGTTTAAATCGATTATTGGTACGAAATAAACCTGTTTTCATTTACTGGAAGATCAACTTTTAGTTATGGGAAACAGGAAATACACATAAAGTTATTGTTTTTCGGCCCTACTCATATGGATTGTATAGGGCCTCTTGCATAACAAATAATTCACTTAACATTGTCCTTCCTTCTATCCTCGCTAGTAAGAACTTTGAAGGTTTTGCCAGACAAACAATGTTACTTTTGATTCCTACAGTAGGAGTTTCCTACCTAAGTAAGGAAAAATAGCCTAGCACAGCTGCACAGATAGTTCAAAATAATAGATTTGCAAATTAAATTAATAAATGTATTTATGTATTATCAAGGATTTTAGCTTACCTATATGAAATGCCTCCTTCAGTCTACGTTCACAACCTCTCAGATCAGATAAGAATGGTATGTCAGTAACTGAATGACTAATGGGTTTGCCGGCCCTGGAGTAGACCACCTAATGGCATTTTCATGGGATTTTGCGGTTTGGAGCGAGAGGATTCCCTTCAGTTTGGAGGGACTCTCTCAAATGAGCCTAGACTTGCCATTTTCTAAATATATATTGTTTCCTTAACAGATGAAGTATCTGGGTGCCATCATCGCCGTCCTCCTCCTCGTGGGATTGGCTTCTGCACGTCCCGGTAGAGGGGGTGGCGGTAGAGGGGGTGGTGGTAGAAGGGGCCCCAAGAAAGGGCCAGGGGGCAGGGGTAGAATGCCCCTCTGCAAGGTCACATACCCATCTGGTAGCACTGAGACGGACTGCGACCAGTCGGCCAACTGCCCCACCTGGGCTTCCTGCCAACTCCTGGATAGGAAACTTCCTTCAGGGGTTGATGTAACCCAGCTGCCAACTGCCTATGGATGTCTTCCTACCACTGTATGTATAATGTTTATCTATATATTTGTTTATTTGTTCCTGTATTGATTACTTTATGAGACACACGACGAGTATAAATGTATGTACATCATTTTATATCACAAGTACCAAGTTTATATTATGGTGAATTAAGCCTACCTTGTTCAATCCTTCCTCCAACATTGTTTAGGCCTACATACAACTATGAAATTAACAACGCATGAATTCGCATCTCCGCGGAGCGCGTCAGTGACGTCACTCTGCAGAATTCGTATAAATATATGTGGTTTACCAAAACAAAAATCATAGTGCGGATCAGTTAGTTGCAATAACAACACAAGATGTACCTCCAACCGATACATCGGTGCCCATATGTGGGTAGCCAAGGGACGGTTGCTTAGCTCCGCCTCCATTCACCGTCGACCAATCAGGTCGCGCCTGGGCGGCGCTTATGACATCATCGCTACGAACATAAACATTGACATTCGTTCACCCAGATCCGCACTGAGCGGACGGTTCACTTGAAAATTTTTTCTTTATTCTTGTTTGTTATTGCTGAAAATAAAACCATTGCTTCGCGTGGTTTCAGGCCATTCACTTGTTCACGTGTCATTTATCTTAGCATCCGACCAGCACCCTACATATTAAGATAAAACTACAGTCTATCATTATTGAGACATAATTATGTAATGTCTCATTATACCTCCTACGACAACTACCATTATTACAACCCATTTAGTTTATCCACATTAATCTAAGCTATTTATTTATCCGCCTTCTTATTTAACAGACATGCACCCAGGACAGTGACTGCGGAGAGGGACTTGGTTGCAAGAGTAAGCCTGCTAGATCTGGCGACCAAGCGAGTGAGAAGAAATGCGTGCCCACAACAAAACCAGCATTCAACAAGGATAACTTCTGCACCTTTGTAAAGAAACGTCCTGCAGTGTAATCCTGTCATTTTCTTAAAGATTGATTAACCCGGGAAACACCAACCTGCAGACATTCATTCTTTCCTCTTCAAATTAGTCTTTGAATAAAAGGAAAAAAATGATTTGATTTGTGAACTAGCGATTAGAATTAGGCATTTGAATGAATAAAGATTTTTACGAGAGGAAGTTTTGGTTGAAATTTTGAGAGAAAAAAAGGTCTGGTCTGACTTATTTTATTTATTTTGTTTTCTTTGCCATTACATTTTAAAGCAGAAAATCCACTGGGTAGTTTGTTATGTATGTAAATGGTTCACGCCCTTCTTTTGCAAAAGCACATAAGAAGTAAAAAAACAACAACATTGCTTGAACGGTCGATCGGAATTGCTTAATCTTTCTATCCGTTCTTTAAATTCTTTGGGGGCCCTCAGGACGTTGCGCTAAGATATGATGCATTTGTCGGTTTTCAGACTATTCAATTATTGTACCAAGGCAATCTATATCATCAAAAGAAGAAAATAAGATTGCATTTCTCAAACAGAATTGTTTTTTATCTTGCCTTTCTTGCCATATACAATTATCATAGTGTTTGTGACAAATAAAATATGAAGCATATACAATTGTGTGGACAGAAAGGAGTTTCCTACGATTCAATCTGCATTCATTTTTTAATTATTTGTTTAAATGAGAGGAAACTGATCATGGTTCATCGAAATAAAAGAAGTATGTAATATTCAATTTGAGACTCAGAATAGAACACATTTTCTACAATGTCTTGGCTGAAAGATCTTTAAACAAATAATGCATGAATGAAGTCAGGATATCGAAATCAGGTCTAATGTTTTAAAAAACATCAATGCATGGATGCCACTTGTTTTTTAATCATTCGTTAAAGGTAGCTTTGTGTCATTATTCTTATTCTGGGACACAGAACAAGTCGTTAATAATTAAAAAACAAAGATTGTAATGAAATAACTTAAGCGAACTGAGCATGTTTAATATAATCCTTTTAAGAAGTTTTGTTTTATTCTTTGAAACCTTTTGAAACCAGTGTCTCAGGTAGTCCTCAAACTAATTATTCACACTCCTATCTATCCTATTCTGAGTTATTTTACATTGCATGGTGAACATCATGGTCAACTGTTCCAACAGCCTACTTGAAGTCTAAGAAGGCCAAGTTGCCATATACAATCCGAAATAAAGGACCAGAACTATAGTGGATGGAGAAGTAGAGGTGAGGCACATTATGGAAGAAGTGTAGGAATGCCTATTTGAAAGGTATCTCCAAATGTATTCAGTGTATATTCAATATACCCTCAGTCCGACGTTACCATATTGAGTTTGATGATAGGACACAATAATTATGGACACTTCCAGTCAATTCTGTACCATCAAGTCAAAGAGCATAGCCTAGTTTAAACAATTGGTCGCTGCATTTTAAACTCTGTTATTGGAGGAAAAAGAGAAATGCAGTGAAAACATATCTATCATTCCAGCTATCGAAGAAGTCTTTAGAATTGTATACGGCAACAAGGTAGACTAGTAAAATAAAGTTATATGTTTTACAAAAGAAATCATATCCATTGATCCTTCCTTTCTTCATCTGATTCAGATTTCTGAAAAATTACGAAGATCCAATTCAGTCTGAACAACTGCCGGTGGTGGCAATTGAGCAGAAACGACCTGCTGGGTAGAACGAACCCCAAACAATTTATGGACATCGCTCCTGAAATTCGAACTTTTCAGCATATATATCACTGGGTTCATACACGTATTGATTCTCCAAATAGCCCCTGCAATCTGGTAAATCACCAAGGATTCGGTCACTTCCAGAGCCCGTGCAGTCGACAGAATCAACACCGGAACAAGGCAGCAAATTGAATAGAGGGTCCAGATAGTGAGTATTCCTCGACTGGTCTTCTTAGCCCTTCGCATTGATTCTACCCTATACTCGAACGAGGTGTATGACTGTTGGGCTGTAGCCGCCCTGGATTCCTCATATCCCAGCTTTAAAATGGCTCCATTGCAGATGAGAGAGACAATCCAGCAAGGTATGGATATTATAAGTAAAGGAAAGGCGAATGAGAGTGCACATCGTCCCTCATTCTCCATGTAAGTGACCATTCTCTGCACAATTGGAAACATAATTGAAAAACACCAAGGGAGAGCCAGTGCAATTGTCATTCGCTTGTCTGTGACTATTGTAAAGTATGATATCCCATCTGCAATGTATAGATACCTATTGATACACACAAGGGTCAAGATAAAGGTATTGCCTAGGTATGTGAATGAGACAAAGGCTGTTATAAGATGGCAGATAACATTTCCCGTGGTATCGAAGACTTGCTGGTTCCACATGACAGCACATATCTGCAAAGGCCTGAGCAGGGAGGATATGAAATCGATGATAGAGAGATGGAGCATCAGGGTATTGGCAAAGGTACTCTGTTCCTTCCTTTTTATGATGATTATAACGATTCCATTGAGGAAAAAGGCCAGCAATCCATCCAAGACCGAGTAGGCTATTAATCCTGGGATTAGCCAGTTGAGCTCCAGCGGAAAGGAAGAAGTCCCATTGTTGTATTCTAGCTTCATCTGATGATCTTCAGCATCGTTGAATTCTGCACAATCTGATTCTATTGCCTTATAATCCACCATCCTGGCCCGACCTGGGTTAGTGTGACTTTAAATATCCGCCAAGTGCAATTCCTCTTAATTAAAATTGCAAATACTTAGTCACATTGTATCACTGACACACCCAGAACTAATTATGCCAACGCCCGAGATGTTATCAATAGAAGCTACATCATGCCTGCCATGCATTGCGCTGACATGTCAATTTTGTAGTAACAAGTGCCTTCGGCACTTGGATTGTAGAGGCAGTTGTGTTTCTACTTCTTATAGGAATCCAACAATTTACTGGACGTTTATTTTAATTTGGATATATATCAATTTGATTGCCAAAAATGGCTAAAATCACAGGGGGCCTACGCTTCTTCTCCTCCCCCTCCCCGACTACCTCCCTTGCTCTCCCTCCCCTTTTATTCCCCCTCCTTAATAATAATAATAATGAGTAATGTGTGGACAGACATTCTTTCATAAAAAATTGTAAAAAAAAGTTGGTCGTAAAAAGTTAGTCGAAAAAAAGTTGGTCATAAAAAAAGTTGGTCATAAAAAAGGTGGGTCGTAAAAAAAGTTGGTCTTAAAAAATTTGGTTGAAAATAAGTTGGTCGTAAAAAAGTTGGTCGAAAAAAAAGATGGTCGTAAAAAAAAGTTGGGTCGTAAAAAAGTTGGTCAAAATAAGTTGGTTGAAAAAATAGTTGGGTCGTAAAAAAGTTAAGTCGAAAAAAAAGTTGGTCGTAAAAATAGTTGGTCGTAAAAAAAGTTGGGCGAAAAAAAGTTGGGTCATAAAAAAGTTGGTTGAAAAAAAAGTTGGTCGAAATAAAAGTTGGTTGAAATAAAGTTGGTCGAAAAAAAGTTGGGTCGTAAAAAAGTTGGTCGTAAAAAAAAGTTGGTCGAAAAAAAGTTGGGTCGTAGTTTGTTTGTGACATTAAAGCTTGGGAAAGTTATGATAGAGATAATCCTTCCTTCCCCTTCCCCATCTTGGTCATTTCATCTTTCCCCCCATAAATCGCTCTTAACACAGGAAAGTCAGCGTTCTAATGAAAAGGGGGTTAATTTTAAAAATGTCAGTGTTTTTCAGAAAATAGGGGTGTTTTTTAGGGCTGAAAAGTCAGCGTTTTCATGGAAAAAAAGGGTACTTTTTCAGCTCAAAATCCGCAGAAAAGGGTATGTTTTCTGATAGGTGGAACAAGCCTATGTCCTACTTATTGTATCTGAGTGCGGGGGCCGGGATTCTAAGACACATAGGCAGAGAGAGAGAGAGACAGAGAGAGACAATGACAGAGAGAGAGAGAGACTTATGTGTACAGAGAGAGAGAGAGAGACAGAGAGAGAGACTTATGTGTACAGTGGCACAACCTCTGGTGGGGTCAGGGGTGATGCACTATATAGCGGCCGCCCCTAGCTCTCTATTAGAATGGCTTGACCCGCCACCCCTCTCTATTAGAATGGTTTGACCCAGAGCAAAATAGACGGGGTACCGAGTGGAGTGGCCATGGAAAATAAACGGGGACCTCTCTCACGCTTGCCTGTGTGAGTGGATGGGGAACCGAGCCGCAGTAAGTCTCGCATGAGTTCTCGTGCTCCGTGTTTCTGTGTGTATGGGCTAATGAGCTGGGGAATCCCCAGGGCAAAGATTTAAGTAAGGGAGTCATGATTCACATTACAAGGCATTGGTGGCGACACGTGGTGGCTGCCTAACAAACTCCCTTACCCATAAACCTCTCCTCCCCGCTCCATTCACTCTTACCTTCGCCATTGTTGGTTGAATATTTGGTCCCACCCACCCTCTCCAATACTCATATAGACACCACCACGCGGGTCTTATTTCAACTATAATTATTTTAACACCTACACATGAATGTCCAGCGGCTATTATATTCTACATCTTAAAATAATTCATACACCATTCTACTCAATTGTATAACTCTATCCTACTCCTAATTACTATTATTGTGTAGTCATCGCTATACCAAATTGTATAACTCAACAACTTAAACTAATTGCTTTCATTGTGTAATTCAACTTTATATTGAACTTCTCATATCTTGAACTGCCCTCAGGGTATCATCTTCCGCTGTTCTTAGAGCGGCCTGTGTTCTTTGCAACTCCTTACTGACAATATCCACGCTTTGCCTGAGCAGCTCCTCCTTGGCTCCTTGCGGGCTTAAGTAGTCAAAGTCTGGATTATAAGGGAGCTGCACCAATGGTTCTGTGTAATATGGCGGTTTACCAGCGTCCCACGTTACTTCAGGCACCAATGGCACCCTAGGGTCATCACAAAAATCTGCTGCGAATGGATTGTTTCTTTTGGGCCTAGCACCTCCCACCGCTGTACTTTCAGCGCTCAAGTTAGCGTAACTTGGTGGTCCCTGGACAGAAGAGTCCGGAGATGAGTCTTCTGTACTTTCTCGTTCTGCTTTCACCTCCCTATTTACATGAACCCCCACACTAGGCTTTGCGGACGCCTTCATTCTTGCCAACCTTTTCTCCATTAATTTAGCAAGATTTTTGATTCCATCTTTGATTATGGATACCTTTTCTCTCTCCACCTTGCCGATTCGTTCTGTTGTCTCAGCAAAGTTTTTTGCACTTTGTGTTATTCGAGCATTGTTCTTCTGTATTTCCTTCACCAAGTCCGCCACAGAAGACCCCTGTTTCGACATTTAACCAGCTTATCTCGACACTCACCCTACCCCTTCGCACACTATCTCCAATCCTGTGGTTCTCCAACCAGTGTTGTGCGCGTAGCTTCGGATCTTTATGCTATTGGGCGGTGCGTCGGGCCAGGGTGAATATATTTAGCTAGTATTTGTATGCATTCGAATATACTCGGACTTCTGGGTATTGCTTCTCATGATGTTCAATACAGTACAGTATTTTAAGAGACGGTAGGCGATATTGAATAGAGAGTCATGGTGGTATATAGTAGCTGTAGGTTTCCAGTATGAACAACACAACACAATGAGTTTTAGTACGCCACTACTTGTGTATTGTATCTTATCCTGTACATAGATGCTAGGTTGATAATCCCTTCCCATGGTAGTGTATATATCGAGTCATATGAGATCTTATGGGACTCCTTCCCTAGAGTCCAGAGTGGATGTTACTTGTTACTCATAGTGCTTCTATTGTATCTTATGGGACTTGTCCTAGACTCGACTCCCTTGCCCCTCTACATATCTCCACTCCTCGGGGTGTTTCATAATACTCTCTCTACTACTCCTACTACTCCCTATACATATGTGTTCCCCGTATATATACCCAGGTGGTGAGTGTCGGGTATCCCCATTGGTGGACCCTTTATCCTATGATACCTTCCCTCCCTCTGGTCCCTCCCATTCCCTTAGCGCATGCCTTAGTCAAAGTTACATATCCTACCCTACTACCCATCCCACTGCCCTCTCGTGTTAACCACGGTTACTACACAACCACCCAAGCTAGCCATTCAAGTATCGATACACAATAATATATACACATTATATCTTAGACAACATATAAGGATACATATGGTATCAATGTCCCCGTTGCATAACCATCTGCGAGTAGCTTTTTCAGTGTTAATATTTAGCTCGCAGATTGTTATGCAGGATGCACGAATTGGGGGTCAACTGGTTTTCTCTGAGCGGCGACCTAAAGCTATTTTCCCGTCTATAAAATCGGAGTAATATTAATTTCAAATGGTGATAGACCAGACCTATATTCGTGGTGGGCTTATATTCGGGGTAAGGAATATAGTGCTTATTTTGCCATAAGAATGTGTTTATCCCCTGGTTTATAAACAGGGCACGGCTTATATATATATACGGGAAAATTCGGTATACCTAGCTATCACTCCTATCTATAACACTAAGGTGCAACAATGAATCCAATCTCCAGTGTTACATTGTCTTTATGTGAGCATGTAAGACAACTTTGTGTTTTTATTCAATAATCCTTGAATAAGTGTAATGAGTGGACCAGAAACTTCTACCGATTTCAGGGCTTTGTTGCACAACGCTGCTCGTATCCCAATCTTTGCTGTTCGTTCGTACAGTGTCTAAATACCTTGCTCGTTCCTTAATCTTACCTAATCGCGTTCGTTCTTTGGCCAACCTACGAGAATACGTTGCACAACTAATTCGTATGTCCACGTTCGTGAAAACTCATAGGAACACAAACACACCAGAGTGGGTTTAATTGTTTTGTTGATTTGAATTGCCAATTCCAGCACTATTATTAGAATTATTAGTGGCAATCAACGACCCAGCAGAAACATTGAAGTGTTAAAAGGTTGAAATAGACCATGTTTTGTCCACGAACGTGCAGCCAAGGAACTAAATCCTGGTTGATCTTTGGTTAAGATCAGTAAAGTGTAGAAAAGAGCAGGCTGTGTTGCACAATGGCTGATCCTATTCTTTCATACTCCTACACGTTCTCAAGTGACATACTCTTCATTCTACCTTTATACACAATACGGTACCAACGGGTAACCAGTATAATCCAGGGGAATTCCACCTTATGACATCACAACAAATGTCTATTCCAACCAGGACGTATTGATTTAATTCACATACACACATGCAACCATGTATCACACACACACACCCCTAGGCTACCCACCCAGTCACCTACACACATGACATATGTATGGCTTGCAATAATGGCACTATAGCTATGTGGTGGACATTTGTGTGATTTGCGTACAACACGTACTAGTGGTTGCAAGTGAACCATTGTAAACAAATGGCCTTCTTATCATTGGAATATATTTAGAATATTTTGTTTTGGGTGGGGGACGGCAATTTCCAAAATTTCTCGGCAATTTCTCTCTTTTTTTTGCGACCTATGACTCATGTTCCTGAAATGCATCACATATCAGCACATTATATATTAGGCCGAGGGAACAGAGACAAACGAACAGGAGTGAATAGCAACGAGCAGGCTTTATATACTCACGAATTGCTAAATGTTTTTTTAAAAAAAAGGAGAATCACCGTGAAAACACTTACAATATTGTTTTTAAACATTTATGCATGGAAATTAATTAATAAATTATTTACATGTATGCCCATAATGGTTACGAACAGAGTTAGGACGACCCTGAGGGTCGTCCTAACTTTGACTTGTGCAACACCATTTCCACCCAGATATTTGTCTATGTTCTCACGATTATGTACGAACGTGAACCCACGAATTGGTTGTGCAACAGCTACTCGTTGGTAATCGTTACTAGTCCTAAGAGAAAGGGAGGGTGGGAAGGCGGGAGGGTGGGAGAGTGGGTCGGCCCTAAATGAGCCAAGATCAGCCAATGATCAATGATGAATATTTGAGTGTGGCTATTGGAAAGGACAACGGCAGTCAGGGACAGGGATTGAAGGGTCTATTTGTGGGTAAATCTTATACAATTAGAGAATGGGGTTGGAAAACACCTGGCCTAGTGATGTCATAAAAAGGAATTCCTCTAGCATTTACAGGTTACCTGTTCGTCATTACCGTATACTATGTATAGGTACGAGCAAGAGTGTGCAGCTTGAGAAGGTGTAGAGTTAGGATGGGTACTTGTGCAACAGAGCCTGATCGTTCCTAATCCTGCTCGTTCTTATCCAAAGATCTACCACGATTAGACTCTTTGGCTGCACGTTCGGGGAAATTCATTGTGCAACAAAGCCCAGATCCCACAGTAAAGGTTTCAGCTATCGTAAGGTGCGGCCCCCACACCCAAAATAGACAGAAAAGAAACTAAATTCCATCTCATTGACTAATCACCACCCTGTATTTGTAAGTTTAAACGGCGCTGTTGTGAGTTGCTAATGAATTTTAAGTATGATTCTTAGTTAGTTTCTTTCTTGTTTACATGACACTAAGTGAAATACTGTTGTATTACTTGATGTACTTATGTCACATTATTTTCGATGTACAACTACAACTGAGAACAGTGTGCATATGGAATACAAATAGCTAAATAGAAAAATACATGGAGTTGAATAATATATTGGTACCAATCGCACCAGGATTTATGGTTGACAATATTTTTATTCAGGTTTATTCACAATACCTTCGTTCTATTGAACGGGGTAGTCCTGGGTAAGACCTTAAAGTGCCTTTCTGTCTCTTTTCTCTGTCTCTCTCTCCCTTCTTCTCTATCTTTATTTCCTGGGTATGATCATAAACTATCGCCCTCTCAGCTATCCCGCCCTTAATATAACCATATTAAATGTGTTGATAAGGGCGTGAAGCTGTTCCACCACTAGGTTGGACTCTTCCTGTTAGTTCCATCAAGAGGAAGCGATGTCCTCCTGTAGTTTGCTATACACAAATTCTCAATTTCTGAATACTAGATGTATCCGTTCCAGCATTGTGCCTGTTCTTATTGATTCTACAGCATTGAACCTGTATGAATGTTTTTAATGTTAATAACAAGTACGCTAAAGGCAACTCAACAAAAAGAAAACCCTTGTTGGGAATTTGTATTGGCATGTTTATTTGCAGAGGACTAACATTAATATTATATGATATAATCAAGCCAGCACCTGCCGTGCGAATCGGCAGGTATACTCGTACACAGATTAGATGAGATATAGCATGAAATATTCTAAACTTGCTTACACGTATTGTAGAAAACTGTGATTTGGGGATACTATGATTTCTCACACCCTATAATTCAGAGCTTCGTGGTGTAACTATGCGTCCTGGATGTAACTTTGTCATCTTGATAAATGAAAAATAAATAAGTTCCAAACTACAAACAGTTCTTGGACAACTTTTGTTTAATACTAAATAAAGTTACGGTAAAAATATGTCTGATCATTACACCAATTATCGATGTTTTCATTGATAACATTGTTATTAGTTGTATGGGTAGTATTACATAGAATTGTGACATGTTGGAGCTGGTCGGTGTACAACAGGACAACCGCACATTGGTTGCATGGTCAGCAGATACGTCACCTAAAGTTGCACTCTCACCTACCGTCGGTAAAAAAGTAAATAATGTTTACTTTTTGTTCCATTTTCTTTCAATCCATCCCAAAGTCATTTAAGCAAAGTTTTCGAGGATTATCCCAGTTGTTTTTGCTAAAGAGTTTCTAAAACGTCCTCATTGGTATATGCAGGACCCGCCAGAATCCTATCCTGCGATGATTACTTGTATTATCACTCACCGGCAGCAGTTTTCTCGAGGCTGATTAGCCTTCAAACTCTTGTATAAACATATAGCAGCAGCAGAATATTGATAAATACTATTCGACAAATCATAATGTGAGTACATTTGGGAAGATTTTACTGATCGTAATAGGTGAGAATGCCGCTTTAACCAACATTATCCTATTATATGCTGCAATGTGAACTAGTTCTTGTGAGTAGTATAGTGAAAGGTACGTAGGATATTCTATGGGTATGACTTTCTTTGCTAATGGTAATGCTAATGTTTTTCTATTATAGGAATTATAAATGCCTTGCTTGTATAGCAAAACCATTCCTTTAAAGTCTCTTTAAAACTTTACCATGGAAGGAATAGTTGCTTAATACAAGCGTATCTGTGCTGCATAATATCAAAATAGCATAGCAAGTCAAGTCTTTAAACAACCAAAACCTCTAGTGCTGATAATCACCCTTCCACCATTATATAGTTGGAATAATATTATATGACCGTGATTGTGAATTATTCGGAAGAATTACTAAAACCCTGACTGTGTAATATATTGTAAGATATCAGGGCATGAGGAAAATCACCCCTAGGGTGAAATTGCATTATATTGTCACTAATTCCTGAATAAAGATTTTAGAACAAAAAAAATATTATGGGGTAATCCCGCTGTGTGCATATTTTCCCGCCCACCTTGTGCTGGCTGACTCGTTCTATGGCAACATGCATGCTAATGATCTATCGCAAATACTTGAAATGTGTAGGGTATAGCATCTGTTAGCGTGTGTTCTCTTAAGAAAGTACTTATGTGGTACACTACCTTGGGATTCGTATAGGAAATGTTAAGGAATCTAAACCATTGAAAAGTGCGTTTTTCTTGTGGCTGTATTCGATTTTTATTGAATTCCTTTGTAATACATTTATTTGCATTTATTAGGTACCGCTACGACTTTTAAACAGTATTTGTGAGGATCTCTTTGAGCTAAAAACTTCATTGATACTTTGTATACACGTATAGTCATGATCTCCTTATGGATAGGGAGAAATAGTGAAATAGGTAATGGGAATATCTTATTTGCAATCCACACTTTTTCCTGGGCACCCTTTGGTGTTAGGCAGAATTATGCAGATTTCACATATAATGAAAGTGAAATCTGCATCTGTTCCATTACTTTGACGTAATTATTGAAAAGAATTAAACAATGATAAGTTCTAGTACACACATGCAATACATTTCTAGTTCTACAAATACCATTATCTTTTGCCAATCTATATAGCATGGGATATTCATGTATAATTTACTAATTGAATGCCTTTAATTCAACCATAATTTCCCTAACTTCCAGACGTATTTGTCACCTTTCTGTTTGATATTTTATACTGCTAAAACATTATGACACATTGATACTATTCTCAGTGTTGGCAGATAACGAAAGTCATAGAAAGGAGTTACAAATGTCCATTCAATTACAGAAACAAACAATTATTAGTACTATTAATATTTCGATCACTATAAATGTTATGCAGTTTGTGGTTAAGTACACATCATGACATAAACAATCGAGTGTTACCAAAGACTAAAATCATAGATTTGTATGAATTCGGTACTATTGAAAATTAAATACATAACCACTTTTTAGAAAGATTATAAAACAGCCAATAGAAGCCCAAGCCCAAAATACATAATGCATGCTTGACTGATGACGTCGATCATCTGATAAAACGGAAAATAAAATCTTATAACTTCAAACTCTTGTATAAACATCAGAATATTGATAAATACCGTTCAACAAGTCATAATGTGAGTACATTTGGTAAGATTTTACTGATCGTAATAGGTGAGAATGCCGCTTTAACAAAAATAATCCAATTATATGCTGAAATGTGAACTAGGTCTTGTGAGTAGTATAGTGAAAGGTGGGATATTCTATGGCTATGCTTTCTTTGCTAATGGTAAAGTCCGATAAAAGCTGATGTTTTTCTATTATAGGAATTAGAAATACCTTGCTTGTATAGCCAAACCATTCCCTAAAGTCTCTTTATACCACCTTGTGCTATGTAAAACCAGCACTGGGTGGTATATACTTTCTGGATAATTATGATTTGGGAACTAGTTCAAGCATTATAATAATGTCTTGAGATTATAATAATGTCTTGAGACAACTTTGTACACCTAGGTTTGTTAGATTTGATTTCCCCCATAGAGATTAAGCCTGAAGCTATTGATATGAATGGATATCTCCGAGGTATAGGGTAGCTTGCAGTAGAGTATTGGAGATATTATATGAATATTAATCGAACGAGAGTCTAGGCTATAGGATAGCCTAACTCTATGAATAATCAAGCAGAGATTCGTTCTGTTTAGACGTAACTTTTATTAGAGAAACATGGGCTTATATATGCGATATACATACACTGGGCATGCGTGCGCATGCGTATAATTAGACCAATCAAGTCCTAATTACCTTGAATTAATTAGCATTAACCAATGGCGTATAAAGACCGCAGGGGGTCGCTATATCTAGCCAATACAGTTTAGTATATGGGTCACATTTTCAGAAAATGTACAATTCACCTTCACCAATCCTCTGAAATAACCCAAAAGTAAGACAAAAATGAAGTTCAAGATACAGTTCAACCTATCCAAACAGATTGCTAGAACCAATGCAATGCCGAATATACTCGAATTTACCTAGTATTGACCAAAGTGCAGCCTAATTTAGCAGAATTTACTAAATGTGTACTGCTGCCAATGGTACATTTTCTGAAAATGTGACCCATATGTGTTGGACCAATAGCCTTGCCTGTTGGTTGTATCCAATCAGACCATATGTCTCATTAGGTTATTGGCCCAATTGGGTGTGACCCAGTTACTCACGGTCCACCTAGTGTGTGACCTTGGTACTAACCTTACACATGAATATTCATAAGCCTCTAGCTTATACGATCATATATATTCAATATTAATGACATACCGTTATGCTCTTGCATAATCTTATATAATAGCTTTGTTATAATTACGGGAACAATACTGCTCGTGACACTATATTAATGCTGAATGTCAAAACAATATTTGATGTTGATTTGAAAATTGTTTATTCATCACTAATATGTAGGCCCCCTATGAGTAAGACAAGTGACATTTCTTCCAGCTGTTACCCTTATTAAAGAAGAAAATATAAGAATGTTTTTAACAGTAACTAAGGAGAAACCTCACAAATGTTATAATACGGAGTATATAATAAAGGTAAGAATACAAAATCTGTTAAAATAAACAACGATTCTGGTTTGACACTATAGTATATATACAGTAGTACAGTAGAGTAATTTTCTATGTGAGATTCATAGCCTAGTAGTAAGGCAATTAATTAACTCATTTTGTATAATCTCATTTCGTACACTTTGAGATTTATAAAGTCAAAGATACATATAAAAATGTTAAAATCTGGCACATATTCATGTTACCGTAATCATATAATATAAGAATATCACGATTACCAACTATTAATACCAGAATATCAAATATGTAATACCAGTGAAGCGAACAGTTAAGCAAGTGTGTGCTTTCAACCTTAAGCTTGTGAGGAAATTCGTGTCCCTGATCGTCGTATTTATATTTTGCAGTTTTTTTTATAATTCTGAATGATTTCTAAATAGATTTTCAACTTGTTTCCTAAAATGCTTTTGTGATTTTAGGGCCTGGTTTTTAGCTGATAGCGAATTCCAGCCCACTTTTGCCTTATAAGAGAAACAATTCCGTTGTAAGGAGGATTTTGGAATTGGAATTGGAATTGGAATGTGTTTTCTTCCTGATGAGTCAGAGTCGCTTCTGGTTGGAAGTTTCCGTTTATTAGTTTGTATAAATATTCAAGAGAGGAAGGGTTAGGATCAAATACAAGCTTCTAGATATTCATTATGTTAACGTCTACATTTTCTAGAACGCATGGATTATAGCATATTTCAACGGGTAAATGGCAATATACCAATGGCGCATAGGACAGCTGTCCTTGAATTCATGATAGAAAGATCAGGTCCATGCGGTATTGTTAAGGAAGTGGGAACCTGGCTTTTTCAACAAATGATTTACTAGGATTTCCTTGGCATCAATAAGAAAAGCATGTAAGTGTAATAGCCATAAGCTACCTATCCCAGATCTGATCCAATCTGATGTAATAAAAACACTGCTATCTATAGCCCGAGACACTACGTTAGGCCTATAATAAGGTTTTCATTCCAGACTTCCCTCCAATTGGACCCTGATAGCTTTTTATTATTTTTATACCAGTTCTGTAAATGAATACATGCATATATATATTATCAGAGCATACAATATGGGAAACAGTTTGATACAACTCACTTTTGAGAAATTATGTTCGTTGGTTAGATTGCTATGTCAATTGTTTCTGAAAGATTTAGAAATTGTGAAAAAGATAAGGACCTTGGGGCAATCAAATCTCTCCCATTTCATAAAAACTTTATGAAACATAATTTTGTCTCTTCAAATTGTGGGAAACAAATATCTGCATCCGTTGATATAGTGATAGGCCTATATATGTGTGTAATGCCAACCTCGTCATAAGGAATACAAATGGTATGAAAAGAGGGTCGAAATGGCAATTTCGGCAGGGTTTTGGAAGGCAAAGAGGAAATATTTTGTCTAGAATCAGAATGATAGACCATCCTGATTATTTTTTAAAGTTCCATTGATGCATTATAAATGTTGAACTGTCATATATCTAGCTCTAGGAAGAAGTGAATGCAAATTAAACTTATGTCAACTCAATTGGAGTACTAGTGAAATGGCAAATACAGACCAAAATATGGCCAGCGTGATGACATGCAAAAGACTGGAACATAGGTATGCCATGGGCCTTATTTTCACTCTCAGCATTTGCACTCTGAGTTAACGTCGGTAGAAAACAAAACTTTTTCTACATTTTATTCCATTCTTTTCTAACCCATCTAAAAGTCATTTGACCGAAATTTTGAAGGATTCTGTCGCATTGTTTTTGCTACAGGGCTTCTAAAACGTCCTTATTTCTATTTGGGGGACCCGCCCGAATCCCTTCCTATGATGGCTCTGAATATTATCGCTCATTGGCGGCTGTTTTTGCTCTATCAAATCTACTTCTAATTCGTGTATAAACATATAACAGCAACAGATTATTGATGAATCCAGTACTATAAATCCCAATATGTGTAAATTTGGTAAGATTGCCTTTGTCATAATAGCTGAGAATGCAGGTTTAATGCAATTGACTACATACGAGTATATAGCTTTACATATTAGGCCCCTAGTTACCATGTCTTGAAATAGGCTGAATTTCCTTCATTTCAACCAAAGACTCAGTGAGGAAAGGCTTATCAGTAGGCCAAGCATCACGCACTCGTGTGAATATTCCATATCTGTAAGATATGAAAACAAATGTCAGGCTCATAGTCTTAGGTGTATAACTAGTTGTTTTCAACGACAACATTAGTTGTCAAATCAGATTAATGATTTCTTTAATAAAAGGAAATAAGCCTACAGTTTTATTCGTTTTCCATCCTAGTTCATGAAGAGGTCCCACTACTAGGATCGCATTGGGTAAAGCGTCATTCGTCTTTAATAAAAGAAAATAATGTTAACATTGCTCAATTTTTCCTTTAAATTTGCAATTGTATTCTTGAATAAATTTCCAGTTTTACTCTTTCATATTATAGTTTATTATGGTTTAAGTTAAGTTCTCTGGTATGGGGTTGGCTTACCTGATGCGGAGCTGTCTGAAATAAGTACACGAAAAAATAAATTGCTGGCCGTTGAATACTTGTCAAGTATATTGATGAACAAATACTAAAAATATATTTTTCCTACCGTTATTTAAATATTAACTTTGTAACTGTTTGGGAAATCGGTCATAAATCTCATAGGTTTTGTTTTTTTACAGTTTAGATTGAAATTTAGCTAACTTTAAAAACTTCACTATATACAACATAACCAGGAGAGATTATTTGAGATTAATGTTATGATAAAAAAGTTAAAACTATGAGCATTTAAGTGGTTTAGCTTATCTTAAGTTTATCTTGCCTAAATATAGTTTGATAAAACAAGAGAAGAAATATGTTTCAATTCAATTTCCTAATGAGATTTGAATATCACTTTTTCTAAATACACAACTTGCCACATACTCCAATGCTAAACCCAGAACAATGTCTTCAAAATCCCCAAACAGTTACAAAATTAATATCTAAATAACTGTAGGAAAAATATATTTTTAGTTTCTTATTGATTTTGAATGAATAATATTTCGAATAAAGTTATAATGAAATGAAACAAATCCCCTGTAATTTTAGTTTTCCATCCTAGTTCATGAAGAGGTCCCACTACTAGGATCGCATTGGGTAAAGTGTCATTTGTCTTTAATAAAAGAAAATAATGCTAACATTGCTCAAATTTTCCTTTAAATTTCCAGTTGTATTCTTGAATAAATTTCCAGTTTTACTCTTTCATATTATAGTTTATTATGGTTTAAGTTAAGTTCTGTGGTATGGGGTTGGCTTACCTGACGCGGAGCTGTCTGAAATAAGTACACGAAAAAATAAATTGCTGGCCGTTGAATACTTGTCAAGTATATTAATGAACAAATACAAAGTTGTCCAATGTTCTATGATCACAACACCTAGTGCAAAGTTCACTTGTGGTATTACATGGTTTAAAAGCTTATTTAGTGGATCTAAAACTATTTGCCAGAGCTGCAATATCAAAACTGTAGAACCTTATATTAAGTATTACCAAATCAAGAGTTTATTGTAAAGAGAAGTCCTTTTTGACGACTTTTGGAAATGAGTGTTTTCACAATGGTTATGAATAGCTTACCTTCTTCTTCTATGCATTCTGAAATATGATGGTCAGAGTCATGGTGAGAAAGTGAAATCAAAGATTCAGGTGTTATCGATCCTCTTATTTCATATTGGGAGATCAGATTAAAGCAAGGGTATCATGTGCCGCATCCGTGTTCTACATGCAATATAGTCATTGAAAATCAACTAGTGGCACGTCCAAAGTCAATATGAACGTCTACATCAAATACAATTAACAACATCGGATATTATGATGCACAATAGTGTAGGCCTACCCGTAAAATTCATGTAAAAATTGAACAGCATACCTTGGGTCTGTTGCGTAATGAAAAATAAACTTTCATCGAGGCACACTTTTGGGTAGAGATTCAATCTTAGTTCAACATCAGCTTGTCTGCCTTCAGGTGTTCTTGTCCACCACCACGCAAGTGGTATTTCACATCTTCCCCCAGCACTGTACTCGTAGCACTCATAGACCAGGCCATAGTTCAAGTAGTCTGTATCAACTATCCAATAGGTCGTGTTCATCAACTCTGGAAACATTAAACACATATAATAGGCCTATATAAAAGGTAGACCTATCAACACTGGTTTTTATTTACTCCTTTTACATAACCAGACAAGATACTTATAACAGTCATATGTATGTGACTGCCCCCCTCCTTTTTTAAGTCTCAAAAAACAAAGTATATAAGAAAATGATCTGTGTGTGGGTTCAACACAAGCACAACAGGTGGCGGTACGCATTCTTGCTTATATTCTTCTCATCGTTCAACCTCTGGTGGTAAGCAGGAGAAGGGCACTAGGCCTATATGGGTGAAATCGACAGAAAATGTACAATTCTCTTTCACCAATCCTATCAAATAACGCAAATTTGGGAGAAACATGACTCTCAAAATGCAATTTAACCTAACCAAACCGATTGCTAGTATCGATGCAATGCTGAATATACCCAAATTTACGTAGTATTGACCAAATTTCAGCCTAATTTAGCAGAATTTACTAAATGTGTAAAGCTGCCAATTGTACATTTTCTGAAAATCTGACCAATATAAAAGTGACTTTCATTACCAATCCAGCGATCATTTTACAAATAAGAATTCCTAACCTTTACTAATTTACAAGTTGGTAGTTTTACACACCAATTTTGTCTACTAATTAATTAATTCAATTACAATTAAGACCTCAAGAATCTCTTATAAAATACCATGCACCTTAATTAGAAGATCCTTAAGACTGCAGCTGCTGATTCTATTTGAAGCCATAATGCTAATGATATATAATGCCAAAAAAGAAATGTTTGAATTCCCACTCCCCCTACATCGATGAAACAATCTGGATGAAAACTGGCCATCCTTGAGGGAATATTATATATAGGTTACCATGGGAAAACACCTAACCCCTGCATGTCATATGGTGTCAATAGAAGCTCCGACACTACTCCCTCACTACTTCACTACTGTATCACGAATACTTTAATCCTTGCAAAGAATGCTACGAACTGATTTCGATCAAGTATAAATTTAGCGGAAAATATAGGCCTACGTACCTTTAAGAGGAGTAGGACCTTTCCTCTCGTATAAATATTTTCCCTGGACATCAGTCGCAATTAATCTAGCAAGACTCTCGGAGCATTTGGTATCAGTTGAAGCGGCTGGATCTCTTAAAATTGAGATAATATGATTTGAATACATTTATTTTTTTCCAGTTTTTAATTTTAAATAGTCAAAATTAATTGTTCCATTTAGTTTATGGTTAATCATTGAAAATATACATGGAAAGGGGTATAATAATAGAAGTATTACCTGCCATATGAATGTTGTAGAAAACCATATTCAGTAGATGTGAATACAACGACGAAATCATGGTAACTCCATGAAGCTGGTATCCATGGCTCTAATATCCAAGAATGCTCATACCATCTGCCCATGAACTAAAAGAAAAAGGTCAAATTTCATGATGCTACTAATTTTGGTCACATCTCAAAATACTATATCTCGGTGAATTCAAGTCAGTATAGTGGCTGTAAATCCTTTGATATATATTTTTTTGCGAAATTTGTCTGAAGTAATCAATAATTATTCATTTTAGTTGTATTTGCATGGCCTATTTGCATGGTCTATTTTCTTCGTTCCAAATGTTAAGGATCCATACAGTACCTTAGTCACAATTTTGTAAAGCTTTATTTATAAGTATGCTATGCTATTCTGTGATAGACCATAACAGTAACTTGACAATAACCTTGCCTTAAAATACTTAATATCTGATGTGGTACAGTAAAATGAGGCATAAGTTGCAAAATTGATATTTCTCAATGTTTATTCCAAAAGGTGTTTTCGTAGGAATATTTTAATATTTTCGGTGTTTAGTGCCTTTACTCGTATCAGTACATGTACCAGATTCCAAGGTCGTCCTAAAGCTGTATATTTAACTATTTTACTAGAAATTATCCATTCAGAAATATCAGTAACATTAACACAGGACTTGGTTGTGCCAAGTAAAGGCATTGACATGGCGTTACAAGAAGCTTTTAATGACATCCTAAAACAATAAAGATAATATTGATACAATTTTTAGGGTTGGGTGGGTTTGAATCGGTAGTCCATACAGTTGTTGTGATAGCATCTGGCGGGCGTTTCATAATCCAGACCAGCGCGCGCTATTAGCCTTAACAACAGTATTCCGTTTTTTACCGAGCGCTGCGTTAATTATGAAACGCCCGCCTGCAGTGTTCAGGTCGGGCAAGGTGCACTCACCACGGCGGACATCATACTTTGAATGACCTAGTTATACTTAATGCCTTGGCGACAAGCAAGAATTCACGGCTTACCTTTTACCAATATTATTCAGAAGTAGTAGATGGCATAGATAATGGGGCTCGGATGAGTATACAGTATTAACTGGTGCACATACATGAGGTCAAATTGGGGAATAGGTTCATCGAGAGCTGTTTATAGTAGTAATGTGATGAAAGACGAGGCTGGAAATGTTTATGAAGATAGTGGGATACAATAAAACATATAATCTATGTACATATATTTCCCGGTAGTATAGTCTTTTAGACAATATATCCTTCTTAAATGTTGGGAGGCTTAGACATTAGTATGTTTAAGCTGGTTTAACTCAACCCTAGTCCGCTGGTCATGCTGCTTCGTCGCTGACCACGCTGACCACGCTGACCACGCTGACCACATGCTCAGGGACGCTGACCTCCCCCTGTGCTTATTCCTCCCGAGTTGGGAGGGGGTCAGTGTCAAGCCTCAGTCGGTAAAGAATGGATCACTCACAGACATTGACTATATTTTTCCATAAGATCTGTAATTGGTTTCTGTAATTGGTTTCTGTAATTGGTTTCTGTAATTGGTTCCTTTAATTACCTCCATATTCTTATTATATGTACGGTATATACATGTTTATACATATATACGCCCCAATAAAGAAACTACTAGTGCTAGTTAATATGTACATGTACATTTAATATGTATATACTGGCGTGTGCGGTTATAGGTGAGTTCGAAATTAAACTCCCTTTTACCCACAGTACTCATAGTGTTAAGTCATGAATATATCACTTTCTTCAATTGTTCTGTATTCATAGGGAAGGGAATTCCATTGATTGATCCCTTTATATGCTATCGATTGTAGATATAAATTGAAATTAGGATGACACGATGAATTAGGGTGAATACAGCTAGTTCCTCTGTCGTCCCCTTAGTTATGGTCGGTTTAGTCTTTTAGTTCAGGCCAACCGTTTACTGCTTGTACAGACATGGCGGAAAGGAAACAAATGTTTTTTTAATAATTATATTTATCCTGGGTTACCCAAGTCCGTTTTCAGGGGTTTTCACGTTAGTATGTTGAAGGGGTGACCGAGGGGAACTATAGTTCCCCTCGGCATGCACACTCATTTAATAGTGCATTCATAATGAGGTCACAATTTCACAATATTGTAAAAGAAATATCTATCAGCCCTTATGGAATATCGGCTTGTCCGAGCCATATTTATATACTCTATATCTCCCCTGGCATATGCCTCGCCGGAACCTGAATAAAGATCAGTTCAAAAAAAATAAAAAAAATAACTGTCATGGCGTTAGCTAATCTATGTAATTGATCTATTCCATACCATCTTGGTTTCTTCAATGCAAACCTGTAATAATTAATGTATTGCTTGTTACAATTCAACTACACATAGTTTCCATAATCAATGATAATAATAAATAAGATAAGCGGGCTAACATCTATTACCTCATTCCTTTCTCTGGCAAGTGAAACAGACACTGGCCGATTTGTGGAAGTTGTCTAATCGGTATTTGTGTTGGTGGAGTGGGCCCTTAATGTCTGATATCCACCAATTAAGGTAACGTAGTTTTCTCGACAACTAGAATGTTTCTTCTGTTGTGATTACCAGTTACCATGATCTACCAAACTGCGCAGGCAACCTGCTACTTATAACTTCACTCATGTAGGCTATATATAATATGAATGCAAAAACTGCCAAAGCAACTATCTAGTATAAATTGCTACATATATGAAGCATGGCCATTTATCCCCACTTAGAAAGTTGGTGGAATCGTAAACTGTAACACGAAAGATATAGAGGATGACTGTACTCAATACTTCTCAAAACAAAAACAACACACCCCTGCTGAAAGCAAAACATTCCGTAGTTCTATTGTAAATTATACGAAAATGAAATTCACATATTCCCCAGCTGACTATAACGAAGATTCTCCGTTGATATGCACAATTGTAATGGCTTATAACCAAGTATCTCTCCACCTCCATGAATTTTATATTCATTATATATTCACTATATATTCACTATATACGCGTAAGCTTGGCAATACCCCAGCCCCTACTTCTATTTCTTTTAATAGTCCATGAATATTTTATAGAGATTAGAATAGGGTAGTAACATTATTTGGAGAAGTGCCGGTCTAAGTGTTTGGGGTAAAAAGGCTGGAACTCTCCTCTACTCTTTTCTTGCCTCCGTAAAAAGTATTACCGTCAATCTTACTCGGGACAATATACATCATCTTGTTTTTTTTGCTTTCATGTTCTTGGAAGTAACATAGCAGTGATTCCAAGAATATCTTGGCATATATTTTTGGTTGTTGCCCGTACGCAAATAGCTTCATGCAACACCTACCCACGTACATTTTCAATGATTCCGTTAAGGCCCTATACATCACCAACATGAACATTTATCTTTCATAAATCATAATTTTTCAAGATGATTGAACTCATGCAATGTTATTTATACCCAACATACAGTATGTACACATTATTAAATTAAATTAGATATGTACATAACATTATGATAAAGAAGTGGACTGGACATGGAGTTCGGACGGTCTAGAAATACCATTGTGTGATTTAATATACATACATTGTATATATCTAACTCAGTAGCCAAGGGCAGGAAGGGGTGGGGCGCGATCCAAATGTTACATTTAGAAACTATTTGGGCCGCACTTACTGATTTGTTTGAGTTTCAACGATGCGATACCTGAAACATTATTCATTAGGAACTCAACACAAAAAGATGTTTAAATTGCTTAGTGTGGGGATAATTAAAATAGTAAAGGTTATAAAAAAATGATTTATGTTGTTAATAGTCTGAAGATGATTTAATTAAGTCCTTGCAGGCGCATGATTTTAGCAGCCAATTAAATATGTTGTATAGGGAGGAGGGTGGGCAGAAATATATTTGCCCCTTGCTCCATCTCCAACCGCTAGACGCGAAGTGACCGGAAGGCTTGGTCAGGTGAGCGGAAGGAAGTGGTATCCTCTAGATAGTGTACAGCCTACGGAACCATTTGCCGCTGCGTCACAATTCAAAAACTTACTGTTGTTCAGTTGAGTTAATAACTATATGATTACCATATTATGTGTTTCAAACCGGTTTGGCTGGCTTCTGTTTGTTCACTGCCCCTCATGATCATAAGAAGCTCGATCAGTTAGTGGTCATACAAACTTGAACGTTATAACGTTCTTTATCAACCGAAAACATGAATCCAAATGTCTCTAATATTTAGTTGATCAACCACTCCCTACACTAGGACGTATACTGTATTTACCTGTATCGAAAGCCTTTAAAAAGCATGATTTCGTCACTAAATATGGGCAAATCGTCAAGAGGACCGTTTAGATACTTTTCGCAAGCCCAAATTAATGTGCATCTACAATAAGCAAAAATAACAAATTGAGTGCGAGAAACATCTAATACTGAACCACAATATTTGCTATATCCCCTGGACACAGAAGAATATTAAATATTTAAAACCGTTTTTGAAGTTTGTGATTCTGAATCACCATAAAGTATCTGAGAGTTAAATGAACCCATATGGCACGTGTCCAATATACATGTGTCCAATAGTGTTAAGGGGACGATCGTCACCCAGCTATTTAAGTTATGTGTTCTGGGGTTTAGGCCATCAGCTGTACGCCAAAAGAGCGATTTTCTTTCCGGATCGTGGGCACTACTTTTGTAAGCTCACAATTTACATTGCTATTCTCAGCTTATAATTATAAGTTACATGAAACTAATAGAAACTACTAAAGTTATTATAAGATCAAATTAGCAAATAATAACATCAATATTAGACTACTATTCCATCGGGCTAACTTTTGAGATAATATTAACCAATGAAATATTTTTGGTATAATATATCAGTGAGAATAAAAGATGATACAATGATACCTAGTGGCACCTGACATACAAGATGTGAAACCGCCGTGCATTTACACGCATTCCACTTAGTAACATATTAATCTGGTAATTTTTTAGTTTCCTAATAAGACGGCCCTGTACACAGGAGTAAGAATTCTGGTTTACACTACAATTACACAATATACGCGAGGTACCATAGTGTAGTATACACAGTTTTGGCGTTCATTGGCCTCTCTGGTATGGCCTAATACGCCTTTAGTTTTTGGTCTAGGTTTATTTATTGATAGCTTTTTTGTATATTCAAATTGGCGGTCGGCCAGTACTATGTCTTCTAGATGCGCACTAGTTATTCAACAGTAATAATTCATCAGTGTACCACTTTTGGGGACTTGTATAGTTTCTTTGGACATATTCTATTTGTGATAGATTCAGCTGCGTTTTTTCTTTTACTATATTGATGGATATTAATTGTTAACTCAGATTTAGTATATTTAAAAAATACCCACTAGATTAATATGATTTCATGGTACAACGAAAACCGTTCTCCAAACCTCAAAAATGCTGTTTTCCGGTCGTTTTCACCTCCGAAAGTTTTAGAAAATGTAATACAAAGTATGCTGATAGGTTATATATATGGTCATTTTTAGTGTGTCATGATGGAATAATGAGTATAATTGCTATTATCAAACATTCGAAACGGGAAAGCCTGTTGATTTAGTGCCTCCGCTATCTATGCAGACACACATTATGGCTGCCAGTGAGGATAGCCGCTGACTGGGGTGACGTCATGTGAATACTTACAATGAGAACAAGTTTGAGTCAGACAGTAGGTCATGTGTACAGAGGTGGTTGCGGTAAGCTCTGCGTTTGGTCTTCGCTTGGTCTGCGTTTCAAACTCGGCGTTTCTATTAATATTATGTTGGAACCGCAGGTCAAACGCAGACGCTACCGCAGTGTCTTTAAAAGGTCTCATGACTGCGATAGAGACTGCGACTGGATAACATTCCCGCGTTTGGTCAAGGTGCAGACGACCTTTATCAATGTACTTGCTGTGTCTACCGTGTCAGTTTATTACTTTTTTCGTAAGGAAAAAAAGCCCCACGTGAAACACACAGCTCCCCCATCCTCACCAAATGCATTTTATTAACCTATTGTAAATTATTCACCGCTAAACTAATGTGTGTACTGACTTTGGGGTATTATCTACTGGGGTGATTTCTATTCCATGTGAAAACCTCAAGCGTCTGCGTTACTTCTTTATGAAGAAATTATTGTTGCAAAAATGGGTTTAACTCTATACCAGTACATGAAGAGGTACAGAAATCCGACACTAATGTACGGATCTGTAGAGAGAGAGTAAGAATATCTTGATAGGGGCAGATACGTTCTTTAATATGGAATATCAAAGTCAATGCAAAAGTAATTGGTTATTTTATTTTTTCTCGCTTACGTGTGTATTCGTATGGAAACGTCAACATGAAAATGGTCACTAAATGGTATGAAACTTCGTTGAAAAACATTAAGCATCATCTACCATTATGCGGCATATTCCAAAGAATCCATACATACCGTAATGCATACATAGACTTTTCCTCAACTTTCTTTTTTCATTATTCAGTTCTGACCTTAAACGCATCCCTCATAAGATAGTTTTGAGAAGCTCTATCATTACCTTTGCAATAAAGCAAAAAAATCCTAAAAATCGTAGTATGCGCCTATATAGCAGAGAGGTAAGAACTTTACGGAAATGTCAAATGAGTTGGGAACCAACCGCACTTCAAGCGCAGACCAGTCTCCATTGAAAATTTCAATCGCAACCTTTGCGGTAGAGTCCTGATCACAACGCAGAGGTGCTTCAGTCGCAGAAAATATTCAACATGCTGAAAGATTTCTTTGGTGTCTTGTGTACATTGGAAAGAGCCATATTGTTTACCAGATAATTCAGACATCGTTCAGAGCGGATGTGGCAGTAGTGGGAGATTAAGTAAATTTGAATGCAACCCTCCAATGGGTGTTCACAATGAAATTGATTTTTAAAAACTTTTGACCTTGTTATGAAAGAGCATTGTTATTAGCAAGGAAGGGGTGAGGGATTTCTTCATGGGCCTATTGCCAAATCTGCCCCTCCTACGGCTGGGTTTATAGTATGTATGATGAACACATTTTTAAAACAAGACGCATAAGCGATCCGTTAGTTGGTCCATGGGTTGCCAATCCGTGATCTATTGTTAATATTTATGTCCTCCTAGTATACCCAAAGAATCACATAAATTTGTGTTTTCCTATTTCTCTGAAGGGACGCAGTTACTAGGGTCGTGGAAAGAGATGAATTACTTAATTAAGTACAAAGCAAAATCCAATAGAATAAACAGAAATAGTACAGTCATCCCATTTGATAAAAGTGTGACCTTTTTTTCACTTACCTTACTTTGATCAAAATCTTCCATGAAATCGAATTTATCAACTTTACAATTGCCATGTCCCGGATGATCAGCATATATATTCCTCAGATTAAAGTGTGCAAAAATTAAGAAGTAAATATGGAAGTTTGCCATTTTTGCGGGATTTCTCAATTGCTCCAATAAAACGGTCGCCGATCGCTGGTGGCACCTAGTCGGAGGATGAATGTATCTGAAAGGTAAGGAGTGAAGGAGGCCAATTTGCCTTTTGTGCTTGGATGAATTTGTCATTAAACAAGGAGTCCACTCTAGCTGTTCACAAGTTTATTTTACTAAATATGGAGGTAGTGACAGATGGAATAATCACAATAAAGGTATAAATGAACATATCATGGTAGAGATGTACAGGTATATATATGTACACGTTGTAGTGTACGAGATTTAGTATATAACATTGAGGTATAATTGGTTAATTAATACAATGAGGTCTATTGAAGACAGAAGTATGTATATTAATTTATGGTTAACAATTAAGAGCCCTGTAGAATTAACTGTTGTTAATTTTACCTGATTTTTGTTAGGGTGGTGTGAGGGAGACAAATTTTGTACGTCTTGAGTGTTCAGCGTTCGAGTGCAGAAGAGGCTGAGTAGTGGTGCTCTATGGAAGTGTAGGGGGGAAGTGTAACATATAGCATGAACCATCACGCACGCCAAGTTCATATGTATTATTAGCCAATCAGAATAAAGCTAGTATTCATCTCTCGCAGAATCACCGCATGGCCTACACGCTGTTTTGTTGATCTCTAGCCTAAGCCTACGATATATTACATGGTGTCAGAAGTGGGATAGAAAGAAATTGAACTAGTTCTTGACTGCATATTTATCTAAGAAGCCAACCTAATCATGGCAGCATCTGTACAGGTACCAAGCATGAACATCTGGCCCACTATGAACTGGGAGGAGTCTGACTTGGAGAAGGAATGGGAGAGATTCGCCGAGCACTGTAAGTTTGTTTTGGGGGGTCCTCTGTCCAAGTGCACTGATACTGAGAAGATCTGCTACTTAATGAACTTTGTTGGAGATAAAGGTAGAGAAAAGAACTTAACTTTCGCATGGGGTCAAATCAACAAGGGCACAAATGAAGATCCTCAAATGGAGCCAGAGAAAGACGATCTGGAATGTATGATGAATAAATTTAAAACCCATGTGGAAGCAAAAAGGAACCCCATTAGAGCAGCTGTAGTGTTTGACCGTCGTAAACAGAAGCCAGGCGAGCCATTTGAAAACTTTTTAACCAATTTGAAACTGTTAGTCAGGGGCTTGGACGTGGCAGATCATGACAAACTTTTTAGGAATGCCATAGCATGTAGATCTATTGATGACAGGATCCGGCAGCGGTGTATGGAGAGAGGCGCAAAACTACATTGGATCACGCCATAGAAATAGGACGCACATATGAGTCTGCAAAGGACAGTATGAGGGTTATTGATGGGGAAGATCCAAAAGTAACAGTAAACAAAATTTCCAAATACACCAACTGTAACCAACGCAAAAAAGACCACAGACGAACCGCTAGTGGGCAAGGTCACCGTGAGCAAGGTCACCATGAGCAAGGTCGCTGTAAGCAAGGTAGTGGAAATCGGGACGACAGACAGAAAGATTATAAATGCAGTTGTTGGGGTAACCAAAACCTAGTATACCCAAAGAATCACATTTGTGTTTTCCTATTTCTCTGAAGAGACGCAGTTACTAGGGCCGTGGAAAGAGATGAATTACTTAATTAAGTACCAAGCGAAATCCAATAGAATAAACAGAAATAGTACAGTCATCCCATTTGATAAAAGTGTGACCTTTTTTTCACTTACCTTACTTTGATCAAAATCTTCCATGAAATCGAATTCATCAACTTTACAATTGCCATGTCCCGGATGATCAGCATATATATTCCTCAGATTAAAGTGTGCAAAAATTAAGAAGTAAATATGGAAGTTTGCCATTTTTGCGGGATTTCTCAATTGCTCCAATAAAACGGTCGCCGATCGCTGGTGGCACCTAGTCGGAGGATGAATGTATCTGAAAGGTAAGGAGTGAAGGAGGCCAATTTGCCTTTTGTGTTTGGATGAATTTGTCATTAAACAAGGAGGCCACTCTAGCTGTTCACAAGTTTATTTTACTAAATATGGAGGTAGTGACAGATGGAATAATCACAATAAAGGTATAAATGAACATATCATGGTAGAGATGTACAGGTATATATATGTACACGTTGTAGTGTACGAGATTTAGTATATAACATTGAGGTATAATTGGTTAATTAATACAATGAGGTCTATTGAAGACAGAAGTATGTATATTAATTTATGGTTAACAATTAAGAGCCAGAGGGGGCAGAGGAGGAGAGCAAGTAGAGATTTTGGTTAAATATAAGCACTGACTATTTAAGTAAGGCAACTCCTTCCGAAGAGGAGTGGTAGGCCTTTGGTTCCTACATCATGGGGTGTAGGAATGCAACCCCTACATTACAATATGATTTAAATCTCGATTAAGGCCAAACATTAAAAGAATCACAAAAACGCACAACCTTTAACATGCTGTTTTCAAAATTATCATTAAATATCATGAGGGATTCGACATGAGCGTGCACCCTTAAAACAAATCACAATGATAGCTTCGTCATTTGTATTAGTAATTAACCTCTGTGTCCCTGTTAATCCATCATTCCATGATGTGGTACCTAGCGTTTTGGTCTGTCGGTTAGTGACATCAATCATTATTTTAATCACCAATTTATTTATTTTTACTTATTTTACAGAGCATTCCGATATAAATTTATCGGTAACTAATCACTAATTTAACTCAGGATGTTCAGTGGAGACTTGGGCGCAATGAATGAAGAGAAAGAATGGAACTTGTAGTAGCTGGGATTTATTCCAAGATAACAATAATCCAGTACATGGTAATTTAAAGTACAGTGTAATACTCTAACAAAGAGCTAACTGAGAGAGAGCTCCTTATCATTCATGCATACCAAGGTGGATGAGACTTCATGGCAAGTGTGAATAAAATGGCTTCAGGTGGGGGAAACATGAAAAATTATGGGTAAAGGTGTGTGATACATTCTGCCTGATTCTGCCCTTGCTGGACCAATCGTGACTGACCCACCCTCTGAAAGAGGCGGATAGCCACTCAACTAAAAATTGTTTCTGTCGCCTGAACTCCCCGGTACTTCCCATGAAGGGGCATGCTGTATATATCGATGCATTCTTCTCCTTTACCACTACGTATGGAAGCCTAGTCATCATAAGTGGCAACTAACATCAGTTTCCTGCCCTTTTGTCTGGAAAAACTACTGCATTTATTATATGGTCCAGCAATGATGTTTGGAAAACATTCATGCACTCTCTCCCTGTTGTAAATTTGCGCCATGTTTCGTAACTCCACACTACACACAGTGTTTGGTCAAAGCGTCCTATTGTCAAAGCCACACGCCTGCCTCCCTCGTGCTCAACACGGCCGTGGGGAGCACGGAATTAGACACTAACAACAAATGGACATGTAGGTAGGAGGGTGGGAGAGGAGGGTAGGGGTAGGGTCCAAAGTGAGAAACATTGAAAATACAACAGCAAAATGAAAAACATCAAAAACTACTAGCGGGCTCATTTCTGGACTGCTCATTTGGATACTACTCACATTCGCTCGCTACCATTTTACCATTGCCCTATCCTAATTCAGTTTCTAACACTTTGCAATGATTCCAGGAGTGTGTTAATTTCACATAATCATGATTGTGAGGTGGGTCAGATCGTCTTGTTACATAATGTTACGTAATGCCTGCCAAGATCTATCAGTGTACAATCAGTAGCTGTACATATTTAGTCAAATCTGCTAATTTACGATGTACCATTATAAACAATGGTACTAAGTATATTGTCATGGATTTGGTAATGGATTGATTCATAACCTCTTTTGATGGTGTTGAATTTTAATTTTATTTTCAGTTTTGTCTTTAAGGATTTGTGAAGGCCAATTCTTTTGGTTAATTTAACAAAGTGAAAAACGATTGAGCTGCCACCTGCTGAATTAGTGGAGAACTAAACTTTTCCCATCCAACAGACTTCGTGACCTACTTCTTTCAGGTCATGTCTCATACAACCTGTATATCTTTACACACTGCTTTAGGCTGACCAAGGACTTATTAAATCAAAAAAATAAATACCCATCAATTCAGATTATCATCTATGAGCCATAAAATGGAATGAAAGCAAACTTTTCTCATCTTGGTTGGCAACAGGGAGATAGCAAATCACAGAGCATATTATATTTATCATGTGGAAAGACCTAATGGTCATCTCATCAAAAAGTATATAATTGGCAGCTCCACACATATAGTAAATTCCATTGAATTAGACTAAATTATTATCAATAGAAGGAATGTTTGAATATAAATGATATTGCTTTGAGTAAAGAATGTATGTGGTTGTGGTGAATTTTACTTTGACCTTAAATTTTGTCCTAAATTTGTGTTTTTTGAATTGATTAATAAAGAAGAGTTCTATACTTTTTGGAGACTTCCATATATCCATATATATTAGACTGAGACGCCACCTTAAGGATTAATTGATGAACTACAAAAGCATCATTTCTTGAGGAAAGTGGCAACAGTAAAAGGCTAATAATTCCATACCAAATTGACGATTCCCACAGTAACTGGTGATATTCATAAGGCATAGAATTAGTGGAAATCATTGCAAACGTGTCCTAAAAGTAATAGAGAACGCGTTCACTAATACTATATTCTATGCCTGATGATCTAAAGATGGCTATGATAGCATCTCCTGACTCACTCTGGGAAGAGGATCCTCAGCAACCTTCGCAGTTGGCTTGACAGGGGTCACCACACAACGCTGCATACTCCCAAGGCAGATATATATATAGCCGAGGGATTATGAATTCATGGGATAACGACTTTATGAATATCTAGAGATGGAGCGATTGAGTTTCTTCTCTGTGCTGTTTGTATTGTTTGTATGATAATCCATCACATCTATTGAAAGATTGATGTCCGATATTGACCCAACAATGTCGCGTTCACTAATACTTTATCAAAAACTTTTATTCCAAAATGTGAACGAATGAAAAGAAGTGCTTTTTATCGCGTTCGAATCATGTGGAACGAATTACCTGAAGAAACTAGAAGGAGTGTGGATTTGAAAACATTGTCTAACTATTTGATTTTTTTTATTGGAATAGATTAACAGAATTGATATAAGTTTTTGTTTATCCCGTCCCTTTGTTCTTAGTGTATACAGCATAAAGGTCCTTTTCAGGCGATTCTTTTGGAGAAAATGACTAGGAATATATGTTGAAGGAGAATTTGAACTGAGGCTTGAATATGCAAATGATATGTGATTATGTATAACGATGTTCTTTAGTTATAATTTGTGCTTATAATAACTAAGTAGAATTTATTGTAATGTTTTCAACAGCAATGCAAGAACACATCCGCAAGGCGGACATGCATTTTTCACTATCACTTGTTAAATATTACTTGGCTGATCAAGTGAGTTAAACAAGTACTAAGTTAAGAAATTATCAAGTTAAGTTTGGTTTATCTATTTAATATTACAATTAATGTCAACTTAATTTATATACCTGGCGTTTCCAATGAAAACGATTTCTCAGGCTCAATTACTTATGTCCCATGTCAGGCGGAAGACCTACCTAGACACCTGTCTATTTAGAATGCTGGACCACCTCATTGTAAACAACATCTATTGCAATAAAGAATTCTTGAATTGAATTGAATTGAATTTATGACCAGTCACTGAGGACCATTGAAATCATGAACTCTGAAACATGTAGAGAAAGGGAGAAAAATGATAAACTTAGGGAAATACCTACTTAGAAATAAAATCCACTAGTCCTCCTGAGTTTCTACTAGTCCTCACAGACCAGAAGGTAAAATCTAATATGGCACAAAAGACATACAAATGTCAACTAGACTAGAGTTTATATACACTTGACTTTTATTTCCCCTTCAGTAACTGTAACCAATAATAAATAACTCTGCAATAGCCAGGGCTGTAAAAAAAGTTGGTTGAAAAAAAATTGTCGTTGAAAAATAGTTGGTCGGGAAAAAAGGTTGGAAAAAAATTGTCGTTAAAAAATAGTTGGTTGTTAAAAAAAAGTTGGTCGTTAAAAAAAAGTTGGTCGTTAAAAAAAAGTTGGTCGGAAAAAGTTGGTCGAAAAAAGTTGCCCCAACCCCCTCGCCCCCAACCCCAATCCCCTCAACAACCACCTCCTATAAGCCCTCCCCCTACCCCCATCCCTAACCCCTACCCTAACCCTACCCCCAACACTAAAGGACCTTGACATTTCTAGAATAGGGTAAATCAGATAACTAACTCTTTGGTTGAAGGATTGTGAATATTGCACTCATTGCTGCGCAACTCGTGCACAATTCTTCAACCAACTTGTTAGTTATCCTGTATATATAATTGATATACAATTCATACACAGTTAATGCTACTTTTTGAAAAAGTGTTCTTCTGTTAATTGATTAATATGCCCACTTATCTATATACCCACTTATCTATAGCACTGTCACTATATTAATCTTTTAAATAAAACATACATGTTATGCATGTTACATTTTCCAAACAAGCAAACTAGTTTGGCTATCCTGCGGAGGGTTGTGGCCACAGCATCAGACCAGCATCAAGCCGCCCATAATCAAAACCTTATCAAACAAGATAAGATTCCTCTGTGAAAGTACATGCCAGAAGCAGAGTATTTCCATGGAGAAATCATGTTTGATAAAATTGTTATTACGAGTGGCGAGTTCCAATCTATATTCATTATATGTGCTAAATGTAACCATTAAAATAGATAACTCTGCTGTCTTAGCCAACTCTGTAGCACAATGTGTATATATACTCTGCGTAAGTTGTGATGCTTTCACATTGTGTAGAATGAACCATTCCTGTATAGAAGGAAAGGCTGATATTTATTGACCATTTTCCTTTTGCTGTTTCTATACGGACACACACAGAAGTGAAAGAAAAACTTTGAATGGACTTTTATATTCCATATTAAAGAACGTATAATTTGATTGATTAAGAAGTTTTTCATTTTCCGATTTTATAGTGTTAATGATGAGAAATGTAATTCTGACTAAAATAAAACGTTCCGACGAATACATCTTCTAACTGCTTTAAAGAGAAAACTTTTCATATTTGATCAACTTTCTTTTGTATTTACATTTAAAGTTGTTGCCTTAATACCAAGAACAAATCTCATGATTCCAAAGTTGTTCCTCGAACACAAAATACGAATTTTGATAATATGATATAATATAATATAGTATAATAGTAGTTGCAGTATCTCACTTTTTTTCACATGAAATCAGCAGGAGTTATATTGTTACGCAGGGTTGTACTCAGTTTTCACACAATTTTTGTACTAATACATCAGTCGAACTGACATATTTGTATGGAACTGTGTTGTGCCTATACCTTTAGCATTGTACACTGCAAAAACCTAAGCTTAATTGCCGTGTACGATGTGTTGTACACCACCCCTCCAGTGTACGGAAAACCAAAAGTAGTCCCGCGCCTCATCACTAGAACTACAAAAATATGAATTAATGCACAAGGTATAGGGACGACGCAGGTGGAATATAAATTGTGAAGAATGATTCCACTCGCAGTTTTGCGGGGGAAACGGCCCAGGGAAACAGCCTTGAAAAGTTTTTGGGTGGAGTCCCAAGCTGGTAGGCCTACAGCATGGTCCTTATGCAAGTAACAATGACGCACGCGCATTCTGTGACAGCCATCACTGACAGATTATCTGAGGGAACGTCATGATGTAAACAAAGCTATGAAATGAACTACTTTTTGTGCAAGTGGGATTCTGAAGAAATACGATTAATTAGAATCGATTAGACAAGTATATTTCTTTAATACTGATAGTTTAAAAGGTTATTCCACAAGAATTTCCTTACTTTACTTTTTGAAAGGGTGGAATAAATCCAGAATCCACCTCGGTGCGGAAGGATCCCTCAGGCGCTTTGCGCCCTCGGGAGCCTTCCTGCGCCTTGGGGTGTAGGCCTACACTCCTTCCTGCCTCCACCCTTGGTGGATTCCTCCTATAAATTCGTATGGAATCTCTGACCAAGCTCCAACGATTTGTAGGCTTGTATCTGGATAAGAATGGACCAAGGTCGTGGAAAATTTACAGTCATATATAGCTTGATGTAAGTTCTTTCTTCCTTATAAGTATGAGATAATCAAAGTATTTTTAAACTTTTATCAAAAATCTCAAAATCGTGCTAAACTTTCTGGAATCTCCCACTGTATGCATTATGTGTATGACACATGCATGAATAGATATATATACATGTATACATATAGACACGGCGAGGTACAGTGATAAAAGTCAGCTGCAACTTGCTTGACTTGACCAAGCGTGGGAAGGATATCCAGTTGCAGTCTTTATCGCAATCCTGAGACCATTCAATAACACTAACTCTATGATAAAAATCACTAACCGGAGGTAAGCGCTCCATTTATTACCCCTGAAGGTGAATTTTTTTTTTTAAAGATTTTATTTACACTTGGTTTCACAACTCCCCTTTTCGGGGTTAGTTCTGTTGGGCCAAGTTGGCGAGATGTATTTTACAGTGCATTCTGTGTACAGTTGATTAAAAATTATTATACATTTCTAGTGAGTTGTTTTATGTCAGATTTTTTCAATATCTCGAGTCTTTAATTTTAGACAGAGGTGGTAGAATAAAAATAAAAAATAGAATATATCTTTATATATAAAAGATATTAGATAAAGGATAAAATGAAATCAATTGATAATTTCCTTTCACTGTGCCACTCAGACATTGCAATGTGGAGTGTTAGTGATCAGATTTGAAGTGTTTTAGGATATAAAAGACAGATAAACATTTGCCACTCAGACTCATTATGGTGGAGTGTTATGCTTCTGTTTCTGATTCGATGGTAAAAGATTATATACAATGTGGTATCTTGGGGTATGTGGATATCGAAAAGAAGGATTTGGCCATAAAGATAAACTGGAGAGAAAAAAATAAATAAATAGATTTTTGTAGATTATTTTCTATTTTGTATTTTGTATAGTGATAATCTAACAGTGATTTTTTGTTTTTAGTTTATTCTAGAAATAGGCTATTTATCCATTCTTTTTGGTTAGATTTTAGTGTTTCTATAGTGCCAATAGCCGATTATATTACTCCATAGTGTAAATAGTGTAAACAATATATTATGAAACACGAGGTAATAGCAGGACATAAAGCCATCAAATCATTTTGTCACATTTCTCTCTCTGTATATTGCGTTACCAATACACATAATTACTTTCATTAAAATATATCACAATAAATGTGAAATTCTCAGGGAATAATCTAAAAACCTTTAAAAAATAATTACCATTTAATTTCTGTAGCTGGCAGGACTTCAATACATTTGGGAAGAGAAATTATTGTTATAGAATTATAAATGACTGGCATTGAGTGTCTGCTGGTGCATTTCTATATTTCTATTCAATTTTCTGTTTGTATAGATACATTACCACACATGACAACGGTCCACATATCTGTCTTGAAAAAAAATAATTTCGAGCTTTTTCATACCTCATATAAGCAAGCATCTTATTAAAAGCTTTGCAGGTTAAATTATGAAACCAATTTAATTGGCAAATGTACCAAAGTGAACATATGTACATGTATATTATTTATTCCATGCACAAATAAGGAGAGCATTCAAACAGAGTTGTAAAGAACATTTAATGGAAATGATAGGGTTATAGAGTGTGTAGAAAATTGGAATAGACTGTACCTATATACTTAAGGATGTATGGTAGACATTTCTGAGCTATGGCTTTTTGAAAAAGAGCCAACTTAGCATAGCCTTCTCTGCAATGGAGGAAACAAAAATTCTGATGGTTTTCTCTACTTTCACAAGTCACTAACTTCACTTATTGATATTGAAAGGTAGGACTTTCTTAAAATGTTGTATGTACAATCCAATCCAGAGATGCAATACAAATATTTGTAATATAATGTGTATGATGGTAAAACTGTGAAGTTGTCTGCAAATTGTATCAGTAGATATATGTACGAGTAAATGAGGCCCCTGTGGTGGTCTTTACAGATTAGTTACTGTCATTTTGGCAAGATTGCGGACTGTTAGACCCACCGCTAGCCAAACCAAAACCCCTCCTCACCCCACACATCACTGCTAGAATCCGTCATTTTACTAAATTTTATCAATTCAAGATTTTGATTGTTTTAACAAGTTCAATTATCTGTTATATTTCAGCTAATAAAAAGCTACCAATTTTGCTGGATGTTTGCCAGAAAGAAGAGTAGTCCTGAGGTTCAGCCATAAGATATTCTTAAGCTGCCTCTACACCACTCCCGATTGTGCATTGCCGACAGTTGGCGATACCTGCCAATACTTTTATCAGCCAACTGTCGGGGTTGGTGTAGAGGCTTTCCCGACGGCTTCCCGACACTTGTAGCTATCGGCAGGTGTCGGCGATAGTCGCTGATCACTTCTAACTTGTTTGAAATATCGCGTGCGTCGCGGACAGTCGGCCGACAAACATCGCCAGTGTAGAGCCTTTACTGACGCCGCCGACAGGTCCTGACGTATCGGGGAAATCTGTACTATCGGGGAAAAAAGGGCAATCGCAAGTGTCGCCATTATCGGGAGACGGTATCGGGAGTGGTGTAGAGACAGCTTTAATATTGTCTTTGAGGTTAAACCTATCATATTTGCCATTATTTCAAGACTCCGACTGATCTTGACCCATGCCCATATCCCTCAATTGTATCAGCAATAAATTACTTTACACACTGGTGAACTTCTGCGAAACTGGTACTTAGGCTGTATATAGCTTTTATTAGCTCCTGTTCGAATGAGAGATCTGTAACATATTAACACAGATCAGTTGACTGACAGTATGGATTGTTCCTAGAAGATGCACATGTAACTTGTCACGTAGCCATGAGATCAGAGGTGTAATGTTGCAAGTAATGGGGAGTTCGGATGCTCTACCTCATAAAAATGCCTTTAAACATTTTGACATTTTGATGTTTTGAGCTAAACTATGAGAGAAGAATAAAGAGTTTCAGTCCTGTGTATGTATACATTTTCCTCATTACGTCCCCCTATATGCTATGAATGGAGTATGCAGCTTGTGTAGCATTTAATACGAACACATCAATATATATATATCCTCTTACAAAGTCTCGTTCAGCTCTTACCCTAGTCCCTGTGGTCCCACTTCAGACAGCCCAAGCTTGTCAAGAGTCTGAAAATCTAACTTCAAACACTAAATATTGCAAGTTTTGACTTAGGATATTTACCTTCTGTACTGCTGGAGATGGAGTTTTTTCTTGCATTTTTTCTCCCACACTATCGCTATCTTCATCTTCATGGCGTTCGTCTGAACCAGCGTTTTCTTCATCCCTTTCTTCTGTTCTTTCGTTGTCACCTTCACTGTCCTTCACCAAAGAGAAAGATGAGTTATTATTCTTCCCACGCTCACGTTTTTCCAACACAGTGTCAACCACAATAAACTGAATGTAAATTTGTCCCCAGCGGGTCGGATACCAGTCTAACAGTTGCAGTGTATTAGTTGACTTAGAGGTATATTATCTGTTGCAGTTTGAACTATTACTCATGAGATGCATGAATTATATTATTTCTCTGAGAAGGTGATTGACTTTTCTGACTTTTTGATTGACTATTTTGATTTCTGACTGACTTTTCTGACTTATGATTGACTATATGATTGACTTTATGGTTGACTATTTTGACTTTTTTCGATTGATTTTTCTGACTTCATGATTGACTTTATGATTGACTTTATTGTTGACTTTTAGAATTAGTCAATCAAAAAGTCAGAAAGGTCAATCATAAAGTCGGCAACATTAAAGTAATACTATAATATTCTCATAAACAGCACATAAGACCCAATATCATATGAAACACCCCCCCCCCCCCTACTGTGTCTGGAATCGGTGAATAATTTTGATGACCTACTCATATTTACAGGATTATTTTTAACAGAAATAATCAAATTCTACCAAACTTATGAACGAAATTTTTCAAACAGATAAACAATTTTTTACCCTTGATATTTCAGACAAACAATCTCAAGATACTTTTGTATCGTGCTGACCAGTCCTTGAACAATAATATCAAGGTTATATTACAGAAATAAATTAATTTTGAAAAATGCGGGTGAGTCTTTTGGGACCTTTGGTGACACCTCTCTGGCACTGACACCTCCCTGCCACTCACACTGCGACAACGAGAAAATATGCACATTCACCATAGGGTTCTGACATAATAAGTATCCAAATAATCCTTGATACTGAGTCATATCGACTTCAAAAAATATCCCAAACTATAGTTTATAAACATATTAAAGTACTAGCAAAGTACCCGTCCTCCGGACGGTCACCCTCTCTCCCCACACTTCCCCTTCTAACCTAACCTTCCTGTCCCTCATATCCCCTCTTCCTCATGCTCCCCCTCCCCGCTTTCTCTCCCTTCCCTCTGTTCCTTCCCCATCATCCTCTCCCTCCTCTCTTCCCCCCGTCTCCCTCCCCTCTTCCTCATGCTCCCCCTCCCTGCTTTCTCCCCCTTCCCCTACATCCTCTCCCTCCTTTTCCCCCTCTCCTTTCCTGCCCCCTCCCCCTCTCCTATTCCTGCATCCTCTTCTTTATTCTCCCACTCCTCTGCATGTCGGACGGTCACCCTCTCTCCCCATACTTCCCCCTCCCCCTCCCCGCTTTCTCTCCCTTCCCTCTGTCCCTTCCCCTACATCCTCTCCGTTCTCTCCCTCCCCCCTTTGAAGCCTGCAATAGACCTATTCTTGACTTGTCTCTAATAAGCAAACATCGTTATTAGGAGCCTTTATTTCTCTACAGTAGAACTTTTAGAAGGAACAGTATTATTGCATATTTAACCACAAGTAGATATATCATTAGGTCCCCCTGGGCCTAGGTTGTGGGAAATGACGTAGTATCTCACAGGGGCTTTCCCAGGCTATTAATAGAGTGTAGAGATCGCAATTTAAAACAGGCGTCAAAATCATATTTCCACCCCAGATACCCTCACAAACCACATACGACGACATCCAGAGAGGGGGGATTGACATCTAAGGATGAGTAAAGTAGTTTTTAATTCAACAAATTCCGAGAACATTCCGGACAAAGAAAACCTTCTTTCTACCATTTCTTTTCTACCTCCTTTCCTAGAAATCGCTCTAGCCGTATATTATATGGATGACGATATTCCTTTTGGTGGAAATACTAGGTAATACTTTTAGATCAGCGATTTTAAACCTATTCATTGCCTCACCTACAAAATTTTAAAATGTGGCCGCTGTTGTCAGCTGGTCGGTGACAGTGCAGTCAACATAGGCCTAATATTATATATTTTCTGTTCCACCTTCCGGACCTGTCATTGATTGTCAGCTCACCCAAATGTTCTATTCTCTCTTAAGAAACATTAATATAGAAGTTTTACTTCGATACCCATTCAGGTATTTACATTTTTCCATAAATTATCTCACCTTTCTATCTAGAATGAATGATGTGTAATCCTTATAGGTCCGACATCAGCCCGTCCATCACCCTTGTCACTGTCAGGTGTGTATATTATTTCTTCGAGGTGAGTCTCTGTTGCCTTCCTCTTGTTTTCTTCTTTGATGTGTCTTCTCAAGCTTCTAACATTAATCTCCTTTTTCCCTGGCGTTTTAACGCCTTGATTTGTCTTTGTCTTGATGTGTTGCACGACCTTTGGTTTCCCCATGATGAATGACAGAAAAACTGAACGACCTTTACCTTGACACAGTTAGACAGGGTGACGTCACTTCACCTTGACATACTTAATGTTGCGAGGGATGTTTGAAGTAGCGTGGGAAGTAGCATAGAGTGGTGCCATTGCCCCGCTTCAGCCCGGCTACCTCCCGCTAACCCCCGCTACCTCCCTCTACAAAGTAGCCACTGCTTCAAATCAAACATGTTTGATCGAAGCGGGAGCACTCTATGCTTCGAAAACGCTCCAAAAGAAGCAGGGAGTAGCGGGGCTATGTAGCGGGGCTATGTAGCGGGGCTATGTAGCGGGGCTATGTAGCGGGGCTATGTAGCGGGGCTATGTAGCGGGGCTATGTAGCGGGGCTATGTAGCGGGGCTATGTAGCGGGGCTATGTAGCGGGGCTATGTAGCGGGGCTATGTAGCGGGGCTATGTAGCGGGGCTATGTAGCGGGGCTATGTAGCGGGAGCCAATAGCTCCCATCCCTGTTACTCTCCCGCTCTGCTCCAGCTTCTTTCATCAAGAAGCGGGAGCAGTAGCCAGAGAAGTAGCCGGCCAGTGGAACCCACCCTTTAGATCAAATACAACTATTTGTAGGGCAAATAATTCCCTATTTCTTACCAGCCAGTCAGCAAGTAGATTTTGAATTTGACCGATATTGGGAACATTGTTTTAATTCACGAGAAAATCAATTTTAGTCATCATCTCTTACTCTAAAATGCACTTATAACATATTGATGGCGACAAATGTAGTAACGTGGAGACAACTCAAATACAACACAATAAACGTGCTATTCATATGGCCTTTATTAAAGAACTAGCAAAGTACCTGTCCTCTGGACGGTCACCCTCTCTCCCCACACTGCCCCCTCTCCCTTGTTTCCCTCTCCCTCTTCTCTGTCTTTCATACCTGTTTTTTTCTCCCAACCTCATCTCTGATTCCCCCTCTCCCTCCCCTCTTCCTCATGCACCCCCTCTCCTCTCCGTTCCCCCACATCCTCTCTCTTGCCTCTTTCCCCCTCTTCTTGGATGGTCACCCTCTCTCCCCACACTTTCCCCAATACCCCCACCCATTCCCTCCCCTCTTCTTCACTCTCCCACTCCTCTGCATGTAGTTAGGGTCCCCCTGAACGGTTGTGGGAAATGAGGTAGTGTCTCACAGGGGCATCCCCCCTCTCCCTCCCCTCTTCCTCATGCTCCCCCTACCCTCTCTTCCTACATCCTCTCTCTTGCCTCTTTTCCCCTCTTCTTGGACGGTCGCCTCTCCCCCCACACTTCCCCCTCTCCCTCGTTTTCCTCCCCCTCTTCTCTGTCTTTCATACCTGTTAATCTCTCCCAACCCCATCTCTGATTCCCCCCCATCTCCCTTTTCTTAACTCTCCCCCTCCTACACCTTCTCTATCTCCTCCCTTTCTCCAATACCCCCACCCACTCCCCCCCCCTCTTCTTCACTCTCCCACTCCTCTGCATGTAGTTAGGATCCCCCTGAAAGGTTGTGGGAAATGACGTAGTGTCTCACAGGGGCTTTCCCAGGCTATAAATAGAGTGTAAAGATCCCAATTTAAAAAAGGCTTCAAAATCATATTTTCTCCCCAGATACCTTCACAAACCACATGTTATGACATCCAGACAGGGCCAACAGACCTGTAGAGACCAACAAAGTAGATGGGGAGACTCCAGATTCCGAGAACATGCCATATAAAAAAAACCCATCTTTTCTACCTCTTTTTGTAGAAATCACTCTAGTATTATATTATATGGATTAGAAGTATTTAAAAAAGTAATACTAAAAGTCTCAATTGCTCGTGCAGTAGAGTGGCATATTTTTGGTAGCTTGCCACTAGGGGTGCAGTCAGTAACATCTACCCTGAATCCTAGGTGGCCACAACAGTTTAATCAATAGAGACATGTTCATCTTGAAGGAATAGATCCACACTTTTAGTTCCAACAGAGCCATGGCTGTTCTTCAAGAAATAGAGATCTACTTTATTTACTGGCCGAAACATACATAAAGACTTTGAAATTGTAAATTGTAACAATGTACAAGAATAGATTTGATAAAATAGATAACTTGAAGTAGAAGCATTTGTAACTTCATTCTTTATGTTTCATATTATGAAAAGGTGGACCTCTTCTTAATTGCAAAGGCATTAGTTGTGTCAGATAGATTAATATGCAAACAATCACTTTGGTGAAGAAGCAAGCCACCGACAGGGTAGAATCGCCAATTGATTATACCAAAACTACTGCATGCAGAATCAAGTGGCTGGTATCAATCTATAGATAATTATGTGCCCTACACGCATGGTTTATTTAACCTAAGATGTAAATGCATTATCCTCAGAGTAATTTGCAGTAAACCAAAAAAAATCAGAAAATTGGCGGACATCTTCGATTATCTGGGCAAATATAGGTCAGTGCAAGTGGCATCCACCATGAATTTAATCAGTGATGGTCAGGCTACCAATCCAGGGTGGATGCCACCCTCTAACATTCCATACCTCCTATAGTAAAATTTGAAAATTCTGCCTCTAGTCCAAAGTCCTACATTTATAGCAGAAAAGGCTCATTGTGCATATCCCTAAAATTTAACTTTTCTATATTCTTATACCCTAGCTCCTACAAGTATGGAGGCTAGCTGCTTATTTTGTTAATGCTTTTATATATACTGGGATGACGGGTCCCCTTTTGGGGGTTTCGGGGTTACTGGCTATTTAATGAAGTTCAATATTATATGTTACAAATTAAGGTCATAGAATATCATAGGGGCGGCTGTAAGAGAAATATGTATCTCTTCAGGCAAGTTTTGAACCGATTGGCATCACCAATAATTCGCAAACATGCTGGTAGTTTATTCCATGAGGTAACCATTGTATTAAAACACATTTGGAATCTGTCCCTGTATGAGGAATAAAACTAGTTAAAATAGGTGTTTCTGCCTGTCTAGTGTGTTTGGGTTGTATAGTACCTTTGCCAGTCGTATATACGTCACAATGGGCAATTTTACAGAGGTTAAAGGATACTTGCTTGTTAAAACACATGGTTTTACAACCACGTAGTGCCTCAGCATTTAGAGTATAGTAACCACAATTCAGAACAATAGGTAAAATCATATACTGTGTCTGTATATACTGTATGCTGTATACAGGTTTTACAGATTCACTGTAATTTCTGTATTCTTCACAACCTCTACAATACGGTACTCTGCAAAGCAAGTGAATGTATTTGGGTGGTCTAGGATGTATTCCTCTGCTCTTCTGAATATGGTGGCTAATACTTGATAAGCCTCATCAGTAGACCTGGTTTCCATAATTATTGCCAAAAAGGTGAAAGCATAGCTCTTGGCATAAGTGAGCAGAACTTCAGGGGCGGGAAAAATATCTGGAACCAGGAAAACATTTTATAACAGATTATTCAGAAAATGGAATTATACCTTTGAATGGTATGTGTTTTCATTTCTAACTTGACAAGTGGTGCACCAGAACATTATAGACTTTAAGGATTTTAAGAAATTCTTGAAATACCAATACCAACACACGCCAATGTTAGAAATGGAGAGACATGGTGAGAAAATATTTTTCCAATAGGATGTAATGAGGAGAAATACAAATATTATAGTAAAGCGACATGTATATAGGGAGATGATGATGGTCTCATATAAAGTCTCATATAAAAATCTATAAATGTAAATATGTTATAGATAGATATTATAGACTTATATGAAAATTGTATAACTAAATAAATTGATGAATTGATGAATATGGATATAGATATCTCCAAAGAATGTGGGAATATATATTCCCAAACCAAACGAAGCTAATGCACTTTACAGCTCCAATAAGCCATAATTATATGAATGTTTTCCAAACGGTTGGGACACAGGGCGAAAAATGATAATAAGGGCATAAAGCATGATAAGACAAATAAATGTGAGTTAATTCTTATTATAGATGCCCCCCGTTTCAAACGGCTAGAAATCTACATGTAAAAATTCATATATAAAAATACCTTTTTAGAAGATGACAATTCAGTGTGGTATGATTTCAGAGCTGAGCTGTGTTCAATCAGGGTATGGAATACCCCTCGCCACTCCCCCCTGCTCCACTTCCCGCCCCCTCCAGGTGCCATTTGGAGCTGAGCCGCCTGCCCCAGAAATCCGCAGCTTGCCATCCAAGCGAAGCGCACAAGGTGGTGGAAAAGTTGGTCAGCTTAAATATTGCCGGAAATCGGTTTGTTGAAGCAGGCAAAATCTACTGAATTCAACTTATTTGAAAAAAAATATTTAAGAAAAGCAATACCCAGGTAACCTCACTTGCGACAAAATTCAGCCACCTTGAAAGTTAGAGCCCTGTACATGGAGCGAGTGAATAGCCTATTAGAAGCGTGTAGCGTGGATGTAATGTTGTACACAACAAATAGTTAGTGTGTTAACCAGTGCATGTCACTCACTCATACCAATAGCAGTGTGGACTCATTTCGCCAGCTTTTCAAAGCTAATCCGAACACCAGATAATCGTTTCTGAGTTCACAAGTCCCCATGCACAAATGTAACAAGGTGGGTGTCATTTACACAAATTAAGAAACTTGATATTATATTATTGAAATTCAAAGCCCTTTGAGACAGATCGAAACATCTAAGAAAGGCCCTTTTGTTGTATATTCACACAATACGATGTCCAACAACATAAACATGCTCTTTTTATTGACAAGGGGTATCAAAGCTAATGGCATACATTAGACACATAGATGGAAGGTTTCGTTTGAACCATTAATAAGCGCCTGGGCCCTTTTTCAGTGAAATGCGGTAGTTTGACTCACTCTTATATAGAATGTTACACTTGGCACCCCCAAGACGGGTTTCTAGCCATTTAACCTGCATAATTAGACATGAGACACGCCTATAACACTTCACCATTACAATAGGTACCGACTGTGCCTTGGAGTGGGACTATGGGGCTACACAAGAGAAGCAGCGGACTCCCTTTGTCTGTGGTTGGTATATTGTGTTTGTGTTTGTGTTTGATTAGTTAACTGTTTGATATATGTTTTTAATAGTATCAATAGTAAAACATGTTTTAGGTAAACTTGTTCGCAAAACGCTTTGGTTGTCATGACGTCTACACATGACTCACTAGTATACAATAAATGACCATGAAATAATCTCCAACGAAACTCCACAGTACAAAGTGTCACGCCCATTTTATAAAAACAAAAGCATTTTAAAGTTAGGAGGGGAAAGAGAGCAGGGTGGGTGGTGGGTGGTGGCATTGTCATTGAAAATGAGAAAAATAATCCACATTTATAACTATAAGTAACTAGCCTAAGACTTTCCCACACTCCAATCTTGCGGTTATGCTTCTAGATGACTAGCGACAAGTGTGGAACAAAAAGTTCTGAGAGAACTCACCAGGTGACATTACCTTTCGATTAGGAATTAATGAATAACCTATGTATAGAAACCCAAGAATTATTTGAACTATTGGCCTCTTTTACTCTTTTAGTGTGATCATTAGAAAAAGCATAAACAACTAATTGGAAATATGGTATTACATATACCTCTACTGCCATTATAGCCCCATAATTTAATCAAATGAACGCATGCATTTTAGGTCCGTATGCAAACCTTCAAAACGTTGTATTTGAGAGGGAAATGAACACAGACTCTTCTCGTGTCAAACGTAGACACTACCACTAGACCACCAGTTCACTAGCTAGCATCTGCACATCTGACTACAAAGCACCACTACTGTGGTGTGCCTGTCAGTAATACAGGCATACCATACCATAGATTATGTATGAATCACCTTTAGCTGCAGACCATTCTAGGGCGACCTGCCCAGTGATTCAAATTAATCATAAAAGTATATTTTGGTGTGTTCATCTGCAATCTATTTCTTAATATGCTATATGCAGGACTTTGCACACTCTCTCCTGATCTTACATACTAAACCATACATATTTTATATATTTCACAAGGTGTTTTATTTGCCTCCAGGTGAAGGTGGGTCTGGGCATCCTCTTGGGAATTATATTTGTTACTGGTAAGTTTCCCCTAAACTAGACATAATTTAGGGTTGGATCGATACCTAGAACAGATTACAGAGTCATCATGAACCACCATCACTACTAATGATTTTAAATTTAATTCTATGAAACAGATCATGTAATATATCAATTTGTCTCCAGATGTATCATTTGTTTGTATATGATTTAACAATTGTTTGTATTAGAAATTACATCTATTTATGGGGATAAAGGAGGCTTGTAATTGGATTTAGGCATACTTTTGTTGGAATTTGTTTGAAAGTGCAATTCAACGTTACCTGTATAAAGACTTATAATTATAATCTAATCTAATTTTATAACTTACTTATTATTTCTCGATCTAGGAATGCTGTTCTCTGTAATCACAATGAAAAAGCAGCAGGCTCTGACCACAATAGTACCAGCAAAAACCAACACATCCATGAAAATTGTCCAAATGAGGCTAATCGCCTCACAAAACATCCACCAAAACAAAACTTTAACGCCTGATGTTCACCGGGTGAGACAAATCACGTCACCAAAGAATATTGAAGCCAACAATTTAACACATCCTGAAACCATTCAAAACAATAAATCTCTTCCAAATTCAACGGGCAGCCTTTCAAAATCCGTCATACATGATGAAAGCTTTGTCCTCAGGCAGAAACATCGCCTGATGCTTGCTGCAAAATTTTGTAAACATCAGTATTCTGCAAATAAGGCCTGTTCTGACCCAGCTTCATTGAAGTGCCTAGGGAGGGAGCCATACCAACAGCTGTTAGTGGATGAGAGACACAAGGTGCTCTACTGTCCTGTAGCAAAAGCGGGCTGCTCCACCTGGAAGTTGAGGCTGGCGCAGATGTCAGCTAAACCTGTGAAAGCTGACCAGGAGACCATTCACATGAGTGATCTGCTGAAAAGGTATGTTAGGCTTGAGTCATTCTTTTTTTTGTTAAGGAGGCCTCTACGACTTTATGGTATCAAAGGCAAACATCAACATATATACAGCACACTTATGGTTAATGATGTCAAACCCATGTAATGGCAGGCTATTCAGCCCAAACTGTTGACAGAGTCAGCGAAATAATTGATTGCCTTTGCTAGTCTGGGCGCTTCCATAATAAATAACACTGATTTGGTCACAATCCCTCAATATCCCTTCGTACCACCACCTTCTCAGATTTTGGTCTGTTTTTAGCAGTTGTAGCCAACAAAACCCCTGACTCAATTTTTGAATTGGGTTGTACGACGTCCAACCTATACAGGCACTTGCAGTTTGCATGAGACGGGGGTAACACAGGCACCTCCAGCTTATACCTGGGCATGGTGTTCAGCCAGTGTGGTATGGTGATTGATATGGTCAATCATTAGTTGGTGCAAATGAAGCTTCTGCTTGCAAGAATCCAAAACCCCATATATATATATATATATATATATATATATATATAGAGGATGAAGATCTGTGAAACGATGTTATGATGCTGTAAATAGAACTAACTTCAGTTGTGGCTGTCCTTTTGTTCTCCACCAAGTTGGAGGCAGGAGTAAACCCAAGGGATTTCTATGCCGGAAACAAGGTGAAATATGGAAAGGACAGTCACAACCAAGGTCCTACAAGTCCATGGACCTTGCTTGCTGTCTTATGGACCGTCTCTGCTCTTATTTCAGGTATGGCATCAGACACTTCTTAACCTACAACACAACAAAACGTCGAGAGATCCTCCAGAAATACTACAAGTTTATGTTTGTCAGACATCCTCTTACCCGCCTTGCCTCCGCCTACCATGAGAAAGTCAACCAGACATGGTTGTCTGCGGGTGATGTCTCCAAACTTAAGATAAAAAGGATGAAGATGTTCAAGTCAACTGCCAATAGGATGGCAGTTTTCTCCAGAGGCAAGAAGGCTTTAATCAATGGGAAAGTAGTAAATGGGACATCACCGAGTGATTTTATAAAGTTTCTAATCAAATCAAAAAGCACCAACATCCATTGGAGCACATACACAAAAGCGTGTCAACCGTGCATCATAGACTATGACTTTATTGGCAAGATGGAGACCTTTGATGAAGATTCTGTTTTCCTTTTAAGAAACATTTTCCACAACTCTAAACTCGCAGGGACTAATGTTTTATCCCATTCAACAGGGAGTAACATAAATTCTGCTTTAGAACTCTTTAAGGATGTGCCACAGGAATTTATGAAGCGTTTATATAAGCAATTTAGTGTTGATTATGAAATATATGGTTACGATAAACCACATCCTTTATGAATGAAAATGGTGACTATTTATGGGCATGTAGCATAGGCATGTGCATCAGCTTGTGTATATCCTTTTCTGAGAGAATAGAGAAAGACAGTGACTGGTTAATACTTGACTTTGTGAGGGGTCGAAACAAGCCTTAAGTGAGTGCAGCTGTTTTTGCTTGAATTTCCACGGTATAATATGCACTCATGGGGTGACGGGTGGGATGGAATCGTGGAAAGATTGAGAAGAGGGAGGGAGGAGATGGAGGAAGGGGTGGGGAGGGAACAGGGGACGTCTATCCCGGTGATAAGCTAGTTTAAATTATTATAGAAAAACGCAATCATCAACAATCATTCAAACTGATAAGGAGCTTAATTACATATATGATTTGTGGACCTTTGATGGGGAATTAATACGGTTTGAAATGGATATTGTTAAGAACATACATTACACTTGCAGGGTACATTGTCACAACATATAGACAAGGAGAAGAAAATACTGATACAGTTGATCATATTATAGAGTTTATTCTAAAATTGATCCTAGATGTATTTCTTTCGATTTTGCTGCTCAAGATGAGAACATTTGATGTGAAATGTAAAATGTAAAATTTTGTATGTATATGTAAATGTATGTAAATGGGTGGTAGTATTGGGTTTAACTAGGGTTTAACTCTAGGTGCTGTCTGCTGTGGGTTAGTATGTATGTATGTATTAGTTTTATTTATGTATGTATGTATTAGTTTTATTTTTTATAATAAAAATGGAAAAATGGATTTTTGTGTCCTTTGTTAAAAACATAGGTATTCCCGGACGTCCATTTTGGTCTCTGATCGTTTTCGTTGTCCAGTGGGCAGTAGTGGTCCGAAGTGACTTTTTAGTCTGTATTATCTATTTTACCTTTTGCATTTTATGTATAACAGCGTTCTAGCTGTTGTTGCTAGATTAACAGCAACTTGAGTTAATCTAGCTACAGCTAGTCCATTATCTTGAATCTAGCTGCAGCTAGTCCATTATCTTGAATCAAACTTAATTATTACAAATTATCAATATGGTTTCAGAAAGGGAACATCCATCGTAGCGGCACATGACAATTTATTAGGACATATATATATGATAATTTAAATAATAGGAAAGCTTCGAATTTAATATTTCTAGACTTCAAAAAAGCGTTTGATAACGTTAACCATAAAATATTAGTACAAAAATTAGAAAATTATGGAATAAATGGAAATCTAAAATGGTTTACAAACTACTTATCTGATCGATTTCAAAAGGTGTCGATAAATGGTGGAACTTCCACTCTGAAACAGGTCACATGTGGTGTGCCTCAAGGCACATCTTTGGGACCACTTTTATTTGTAGTATATATAAATACTATATATTATGGAAGACAAGACTGCTCACGCATGGAAAGTTTCATTTTTTAAATAGAAAATCATTTTCATTTCCAAAATCATTTTGAATTTCAAAATCATTTTCCATCTCATTTAAAAACTAAAATTCCTTTTGTTTTAAAGTATGTTTCAAAAGACACAGGCGTTTTCATTTCCGTTTTGAATTTGATTTCCGTTTTCATTTACATCTTGAAATGGGAGTGCTGACCTCCCAGGACAAAGAAATGGAGAACATCAAGAAAGAAATGAAAGAATACAAGGAGGACATCAAAATTCTGAAACAAAAGCAAGGCGATAAGAAAGACATATGCTACATAGAAAAGAAAAGACTGGAAATACTGAAGGACGAACAGTTAGTCAGAGACGAGATGGCCAAACTGGAAACATGAGTTGGATGCAGATTCTCTGAACATTGTCTGAACAAAATCTTATCTGATCTACTTATAAGCCTACAGCCTACTACATCCCAACGACAAGACAAAAAAGAAAATGATCCCGTTCACCATCCAGTACACTCCCAGTAACCAACGGGCAGAAAAAATCCTGAAGGAAGCATGTTCCTTCCTCAGACCTAACCCAGCCAATCACAAATTCCTTCAGTACCGTTGTATGGTCGCCTACCGCCGGGCACCTAACTTCAGAGACCTTCTGGTCCACTCCTCATATCCAACAAATCAGAGATCCAGTACATGCAGGCCATGCATGCGCTTCAGCTGCACAATCTGTGAACATATGATGACAGCCAAAAAAGTTACCTCCACTGCGAACAAACGCACCTTCAACATCAGTGGACACAACACATGCGATACCATCAACACTGTATACTGCATCACCTGTCCCCTCACCACCTGCCGCAAGCAGTACATAGGGGAAACTGGCCGCAACATCAGGGCCAGAATCAAAGAACACATGGGCGACATCACCCACAGGAGAAGGGACAAACCTGTGGCCAAACACTATATAAATCACGATCTACAGGCAAAAGACCTGATAGTCACTATAATTGACTCATCCCCATGCAATACCAACGACAGGAAACGCCTAGAAGAGGCGTGGATAATCATGATGGACACGCTCACACCGAGCGGCCTAAATCTCCAATACTAGACAAGTGGCGGGAAATCCCACCACGCGTCAAGAAACAAGAACCGCTCCCCTGACACAGCCCCGCCCACAATAGAGCGCTCCTAACAACGCCGCTTGACAACGCGCGCTGATTGGTCGGCCCACCACGACCGACCTAAATTCAAATTAGATTCCAACGTCAACAATAACAAGAGCCACGCGATCACTCGGAAGGTGCGTACACCGTAAACCATCTTCAAAAATGAACCAAAGCAAGGAAGATAAACCTATCCAGTGCCATCTATGTAATACCTGGATGGCCTACAGAGGTGGGAATCTCATCAAACACTTAAATCGAGTACACGCAGGCCCCAATAATAGGGGTAAGTACCCATGTCCAGTTTGCTCCAAGTTGTTTACACGGAAACAAGAGTTCCATACACATGTAGATCGAGTACACGATGGCGGAATCCCTCTGCCCAGACCGATCTTATGCTCTGAAGCGATTGTAAAACCTAAGCCACCCGAAAAAGAACTGAGAATTATCAAAACTTTCACCACTAAAAAACCACCCACACTGTTTCGTATCATAGAGGGTAATAACTCCCCATACGTTTCAGGCCGCCTCCCGAACAAGAATAAAACCAGCACCACCACCAAAATGCAACACCCACCTTGCTTCCCGGTAGTAAGACCGGCCGATCGGATTCAGAAGCAACAAGACCCCATACCATCCACCAGCCGTGTCCATGAGAGCAACTGGGACCCAACCATTAGACGCCCACGCCAACAACACGCACCACCAACTCCCGAAAAGAGAGCCCCTCGCCATGAGAGCCCTCCCAAGAACCACACGCCGAGTACGCCAACCAAAAGACCATCTACCTCAGAATCGCCTATTCCACCCAAAGTGAAGCCAGTTTGCCTCACTCTGCCTCAGAAAACCACTACCTTCACCGAGGCACTCAGGGGAATCATACCTATCCAAAACCCGATTATAGAGCCAATCCCATCAATTAGCTCTGTCATCACTGATATAACATTTAGAAACATAGATCGTAGCAGCACCCCATGCCAGGACGAGATAATACCGCCAACTGATATCTCAATTGACACCATCTCGAACGGTGACCTCTCTATCTCAGACAGTAGCAGCTCTTCTGAGATGAACGCACAGCTTGAGTCACTTATAAACAATGATTACAAGACCGTAACAGTGGAGAAAAGCACCATGACACTCCCAGACAACAGTGTATTGAAACAAGCTGAACAATTATTCCATATCTATCATCTAATTCATTGCATTGACCCAACACTTGCTACTGAATTTAACCAGCTTCTCATATCTAAGGGGCACCAGTATTCCCCCGAATAACTTACCAATACTTTCTGGTAATTATCACATAAATTTAAACATAGAAAATTATTGGAAACCACTTGCTCTATACTAACATCGTATCCTTGTTATTCTATCATATTGTATATGTACACAAAATTTTTTACATTCACTGCGGCCAGAAACCACCCATGACATTCTGTGCGGACAGAACCATGTAAATCACCATACCTGTCACTACATCTTTTTACACTTAAGCATACCTGTATGTATACCTAATCACCTGAAGAAGGGCAAACCAGCCCGAAAGCTTGTGGAATAAAATCATTAAAACCATAACACAAGGGTTTTATTTCCAACCTCACATCAGTTCAACTACCAACAACCACCGGACCCCTTGGTATAAATACGATATTTACCCACCTCGATACATCTGAACAAAATCTTCTCATCCTCCCAACCATTAAGATCAAACGCGCCTATAGAGTGAACACCTTCAGAGACTGCCCCATAAAGGTAGAGTTTCACCAAACAAAAGATGCCATAGAAGTATATGAAGCAAGATTGAAGCTTAAACAACACAAACCGGAGAAAGGCAAAATCTTCATAAAGAAAGACATCCCTTACTTCATGAGGCAGAGGACTGCCAGAGCTAAAATAATAGTTGACGCTGCCTTAAAAGCAGGTTTCACCAAAGCCAAAGTCAGCAGAGGAAGTGTCTACGTAGATCGCTGGTACAGGCATAATGAACTATCAGCTGTGCCATCGCCTGTACGTCTGTCCCAACTAACCAAAAGAGAAAATGACGAGATTGTGGCTTTTTTCACCGAAAACAATCCACTCTCCAATCATTATTATGCCCCCTTCCGAGCTGATGGATATGAGTTTGACAATGTCGAACAGTTTCTATATTATAAAAGGGCAAAGATAGGTCAGGATGCTGACAAAACCAGAATGGCTCTCTCCACACACAACCCCAAAGATGCAAAAGCCTTCATGGGATCCATCACGGGTTTCAAAGGCGAGTGGGAGAAACACAGGAAAGAATTCATCATGTCCGCCCTGAGGGCCAAAGTTAGAGATAACCTCGAAGTCAGAGACTATCTGCTATATACAGGAACCAAGGAAATCGCTGAGGCTTCGCCCAAAGACAAGGTATGGGGGGTAGGCATCCCCCTTGACGACCCAGAGATCTACAACATGGCTGCCTGGCCCCCAAATGGTAATCTCTTGGGGAAATCGTTGATGGCCATAAGGGAAGAGCTGACAAAAAACGACAAAAATCTCACGACGAATCTGACGATGATGAAGAGGACATGGATGATGAAACGTCAGGCTCTGAAGCATAGAACGTCAACATAGAAGAAGTCATGTCTCAGTAAAGAAAACAGAAACAGTCATGGAGAACAATCCTGATAATATAAAAGAAATATTAAATTACATATCTTTCAATACGAGCGGTCTAGGTGGCAATATCAGAAGAAAGGCCATTTTCGACTTGTTCAAAAAAGAAGAAAACGCAGTGATAGCACTGCAAGAGACCCACTCTTGTATAGATTTGGAAAATTTTTGGAAAATGCAATGGCATGGTAATATATACATGTCTCATGGCACCTCTGCTGCCAGAGGGGTGATGTTGTTGGTTTCTAGTAAAGTTAAAAAATATGTAACTGAGAATAAAAAAGATGTAAATGGTAGATGGCAATACATTGTTCTCAATGTTGAAGGTAAATTAACCACGGTTTTCAACTTGTATGCCCCAACAGCGGATAATGTCAAAAATCAAAGCATTCTCTTGAAAGAAATAATTAATATTGTAAGTGAGATAATCACAGACAAATTGGTTATAATGGGTGACCTAAACGCAGACATTGTTTTTAAACCTCATCTGAAATCAAGTATTCAAGTGCAAGATTTTATTGATGACCTAGACTTATGCGACTCGATATATGCAAAAAATGGTGGTAATCCACCAAAAACATGGTTTAGAAACTCAAATGAGTCTAGACTCGATTACATTTTATTGTCAAATAATATGATGAACTCTGTTGTAAAATGCGCTTCCGAATCATTTCCTCTATCAGATCACAAAATTATTAAAATTTCTTCTGCTTTCCTATCGGAAACGAGAGGTAAAGGTTTCTGGAAATTTAATTCTAAGCTGCTCGAAGATGAAAATTTTGTAGCAAATGTCGAATTCTTAGCCTTTCAAAAAACAGACGAGAATATTTCACCCATCATTAGATGGGAACTGTTCAAAATGAAGGTGAGACAGGCAGCTATTAAAAGAAGTAAAGACAAAGCTTATGCCAGAAAAAACATAAATAATACACACCAGCAAATTATTAATGATCTGGATAAAAAAAATACTCTGACTGAGTATGATTTGTTTCTGTATTTCTGTTTCTGCAGAATCGTAATGGGGGGTTATCTGGGGAAATTAATTCTACATAACTTGCTTCCAATTATAAGAGTTTGGTCATCTAGCGAATCGCCTTTTGCGATTCGGGTGAGACTCGTTTTCAGAGTCGGGTTTCATCGAACATAATTATTGCTTTGTTAACAAATCGCCTCACGATTTGTTCTGAGTCGCCTGAGACTCTTTAACGATTCACTTTAGTCGTCTGAGACTCTGGCCTGCTTTAGGTCCGCGTATTATGTATAAATATGAGTGATTATGTGATTTGGTTCATAATAAACCTGGCTGTCTGTGAAGCACCTTTTTTGTTCCTTGCTCGAAGAAGATTAATACAGTAGAAGACGAGAATTATCGATATGCCGTGTCACTATCTTTAATCAGAGACTTAAGCTGTAAAACACCTCTCAGAGTCGCCTAACTATATATCAGAATCGCCTGCGCTTAACTGGTAATCTACTCAGATCCACGAGACCACCATAAGACGTCATGAGCTATTCATCTACTCCCTCTCTCGATCATTTATGGGAAGAAGATGAGCCCCTTCTCTGGAGCCAGGTCCTTTTGGACTCCCTATGAGTCGTCCCCGCAACAATATATTACAGTCACAGTGTCTTGGAACAATTTGAGATTCTTTCAAAATGTGCCCCTCTCCCATACTGCCATGTAGCAAAACAGCACACATGAAAAAACTGACCTAGCCTGAACATGTCATTGTGAATTTTTATTATTTTTTTCTACATATATATATAAGTGTTTTTATTTCCAAATAATCATACAGTTACATAGAAAAGGGTCATGTCTCAGTCAATGAACCCCATCATCTTACATCATCTGTAATTTAATAAGCAGCAATTCCTAAGGTATATATTGTTAAAATACATACACATACAGATAGGCCTATATTTATCCCCTCAAAATGCAGCAGAATTCACCATTTAAGGAGTATACTTTTTTTTCCCCGGGAGGAGATCCATCCTGGAACTTCCTCTGGGGGCTTCGCGCCTTCAGCGCTCACAGAGTCCCCAACATGTGCCCTTTTATAAGACCTGAACCCCCCCCCCCCCCCCCCCCACCACCCTTCATGAAATCCTGGATCCGCCCCTGGCTAGGATAAGAGATATCGAACTTGGGTAGTGAGACGGAAATCACTACACGTACATGTATGTATATCAACAATAATACAGTAGGCCTACCGGTAATTATATCTTCTCTTCTATGAAAACCATAGCTCCTCCAGAGATATCCAAGTTAGTACCGGTATGGAATGAATTGATATCATATGAATCAGTTAGAAGCTATAGCAACAAACGTTATGATAGTTAATCAAGTGTATTTTTACATACCAAATTCTTGAAGGTAGGCCTATGTCTAAAAACTAGGACACTTTGCAATGATTCTAGGAGGTAGATAAATGCTGCATATAGTCATGCTGGTTGTAGGCCTATGGCCGCGGGTCAGGTCATATGGGAGTGCACAATGTGTAGGCCTAGTATTAGAGTATTTGGGATAGAAATCTACTTGTGTGAAAAATAGACAACTTACTACTATCACAGGATAAAGCCGCACTCTATAAGTTAATATAGCCTACAATTAAAAGTTCCATCTAGATAACCCATCTAACAGTGACAGTTCGTATGGGTTACACCAACCCAACGACCAGCAGACACTAAGATTTTAGCAGAAGAATCTATATTTCGTTACCTTTTTAATGGAATAAATGATAATCCCGGATTTTCTACCTGCAACAGGCTATGTCAGCTTTGTTTTTCTGATCGGAGGGCTTCCCCGACCTGCCGCTATATATGACGTCATTGTCCCCATGGTCACGTGACCGATTCGCATGATCTGATTGGCTTAGAGTCGTAGTGGCTCTTTCTTCCATCTATTTTGTTATGGCGGCCATTTTAAACAGCCCTCGCTTCGAATATGCGGTTAGCGATAACTTTATAATTATTCATTGAATGAAACATTTTTCCATTTGAACCTTGCTCTCCTTGACTCGATCTAGCATATCTGGGATCGGTTAGAAAGTTCCGGAAAAAAATAAAGCATGAAAACAGGTCGATGATGGGCAGTTTCTGTATATACGTCGTTTCTCCCTTCGGTCAGTGCCCCGGTCACGTGATTTGAGAAACATAGCGGAGCTATTCCTAGCGGAATAGCGGTAAGGGGGCTGTTCGTCAAGGGCGGGAGAGCTTAGTCCATAGCATGACCCATTCGCCGCAGCTCAAGCCACCAGGCAGGCCCATAGCGTGTCGACGTGCTACAGTCTAGGGAGAGCTGAGAGGGGAGCAGTTTATGATCATAGGCCTACTCAGGAAATAGAGATAGAGAGAGAGACAGAGAAAAAGAGACAGAAAGGCACTTAATCGACTATGGTCTTACCCAGGCCCATGAAATTGTCAGTAGGCCTATTTAATTTATTTGACTGATGCAAGTGGGAGGGTCGTTGCGCCAACTATGACTATTAGTCGGGCAGCCAGAATGGCTAACATACAAAAGTTGTGATATAGTTTTTTTCTCACTGGATTCTTAATATATGGGTGTTGGCCAATGATTTTCAGGTGGATGGCGCATTGCCAACCTTTAGCATTTTGAGAAATCCAAGATGGCCGCCAAGATGGCCGCCAAAGTAAAAAAAGTGCTCATAACTAAATAAGTTGTGGTCCGAATCTTTGATGTTGCACCATTTTGAATGTTGCACCACTGGTTTTGGGGGTCAAGGAATCCATTAAAATAGTTTTCAAGGGTGTCAGATCAGTTGCCATGGAGATACGGTTACCATGGTTATTCAAATCTTTCAAGAATTGAGGTTTCTTGGGGAATTTCACATGTTCATCAACCCAACATCACAATGATTTCATTCCAGCAATGCAAACATATCTTAAGATACATTTCATAGGCATCACATGTGTTGTCAAGCGCACATGGTTGCCATAGTTACTAAATGCATGCAAGACATTCATTAGGGCCAATGGAAAAATTGCTCATAACCTAGGAAGTTGTGGTCCAAATTCTTAATGTTGCACCACTTTGCTATGGTTTTTTGGGTCAAGGAATCGATTAAAATAGTTTTCAAGTGAGTCAGATTGGTTGTCATGGAGATATGGTTGCCATGGTTATTCAAAACTTTGATGAAATTAAGATATCTTGGGGAATTTCACACTATTATCAACCCAACATAACATTGGTTCCAATCAAGTCATGCAAACACAATTTAAGATGTATTTCATAGGCATCAGATAGGTTGTCATGGGAATATGGTTGCCATAGTTGCTAAATACTTGCAACACAATCATTAGGGCCAATGCAAAAATGACCATAACTTAGCAAGTTGTGTTCCGAATTCTTAATATTGCACCATTTTGCTCTGGTTTTCAGGGCCAAGGAATCCATTAGAATAGTTTTCAACTTCAACTTCACAAGTTGTGGTCCGAATTGCACCTTTTTGTTATGGTTTTTAGCATCAAGGACTCAATTAAAATGGTTTTCAAGGGTGTCTGGTCAGTAACCATGTAGATACTTTTGCTAATTAAGATATCTTGGGGAATTCAACAGATGTATCTACCCTACATCACAGGAGCCATCAAATTCCTGAATTCTCTTAGTCCCAGCAATGCTTGGAATGCGGTATTCCCAACTATGGCAAAGTGATGAAGGGCATTATGTTTTTGTGGCTTATAGAAGAATACTTATTTACACTATAAATTAATATAATATATTAAACAATTCACAACGATGTCAACAGGAATCCATTTTGAAACTAATGTTTAGTTTTAGCTCTGTAACCAGAAGCTTTCTTCACAGCTTCTGGCTAGTGGTGGAGGCGACAGTTATTACTGGTGTTTAATTTGCACACCACATTCGTTAACCATAACTGAGAATCAACCCCAATGAATGAATGCAGTTGCTGGAATACATCATCTATTGTTGGCGGTTAGGGGAGGAATGGGTTGAGGGGACCATTGATGGTCCATCCTACATATCCTCCAGGGTGAAACCCTAATGCTGGTTCTTGGCGGTCTCTGATTTTACCCATCAACAGGCAGGGATGTACCTGTCATTACCTGTGTGATGGTTTATGTAGGTTTTATTGTCAGTTTATATGATCTTTCCTGTATATAAGGCACCCAGTGTCCCAGCAAAAGTTGTCACTTCTGGCTGACCCTTTTTTGCATGATGTACTCTTGGATTTTCTATGGAATAAATACGACTGTACTGGAAAGTTATCTGCTTGCCATCTTTTGTTAGCACATGCCGAGTCACCAACCCCAGCCCCAACCCCAAGTTCACTTAGACTCATGAATACCTGAGTAAGCCACCATGCTACCATGTCAAGACTTACAAAGGAAATGGCTTATGAGCTCAACCCTTCTGTAGAACATTTGTCATGCCTACATATGATAAGCTACTGAGGTTCAAGAGGTTTGTTGCTGTTGCCACACACAAAGATATGATAAAACAAGGCATTAACTCAGAATCTTGAGCTATGGTTAAAAAAGCCAATAGTTTTGATCCAAAACTGTTGACACCTATTGTACCAAATCCTGGCTTGAAAGCTATATACTTTGCCACTCAGGAATCTTCCCATCAAAAGGTCAGCAATAGACTTCCACATTTTTTTAAAATTGTATCCACTGAGGAGTCCTGCTTAAATGCTTGATGGATGCTTTGATGGGTACCTAACAACCCATGCAAGAGAAGAAGGAGTGAATGTAAAGCCTAAGACAAACGTAGTGCATCTCACTCTAATTGACCACCCTCCATCACATCCAAAAAACTATAGCAACATCACTGTTAATTGCAAAGAAAATCTTCACAGTCTGTGAATTAAGAGTATGTTATATTATACACTGTGGATCAACAGCTGTATAAAGTTGTCCTTGAGGTGCAATGGACCAATGATGCATTTTCTCATATAATTTTAAGAATGGCTGGCATGCATCTCATATGTCATATGTGGGCTGGTATTTTAGTGGAAGGGTCAGGCCTCTTAGAAATATCAAGTGCAGTTTTTTTGAGGGGTTGAACACATGTTGGCATAAAATAAATATCCACAAAATGTGAAAGCACTCTTGACTTCTAGCTGAGGAAATTCTCCACCCTGCAATAACATCTTGCAATGCTAGGAACATGGATGACCTCCAAAAGATCCAGGATGTTGGCTGACTGTTTGTTAATCCAGTGTTTCTCATATATGTCTTTACATTGCTGCAGAACGATTGTCAGATTGGCCCCTACGCTTATTTTGTGTACAGGAAATGACCCCTTTATTCTCTGCTGCACAATATTACAACTATGCCAGATATGGTCTATATCATCTGTGGTTATTTTAGACCATGTCTGATGAAGTTCTGTATCTCATGGATGGTCAGCATATCATGCACCATAGAGATGGGCTATCAAATGGGACATGGTCCAATATGGGTATTGAAACACCATAATTATATGAGGTATGGCCATGGTGATGCTGGGATTATAGGCAATACTCTACGACCTCAAACTCTCAAGGTATAGGCCCATAGCCATTATTCCTGTACTAGCATTCAATTGTTGAAAGCCTTAAAGTAATGGTTAGGAATGCAAATGGAACACTAATGAAGCACAAGGAAGAAATTACAGGACTAGGAAAAATGGACAAAAAGGACAGACTAGAACTAAGAGAGAGGCTTACATATGTGTTTGATCCCCTAGAACCAAAATCACATCCAGAATGACTGATATTGAGAATGACAGGATTTTGAGAGCAGCTGGCCTTGTGGTTTCTATGACACTATGAAACAAAATATTGTCCCAATAGGTCAGGCTATTGAGCACACAAAAGATGATACCAAGACAGTGACTGATCCAGAAGTAATAATATATGGAAGAGCTATAATCTTAAGGTCAAAAAGAGAAGGAATCAGTGATGAAATGATGTTTATCATGGTGTAGAATCTTCCGCATTTGCCCCACATTCTCCTCCTTCCTGGCTTCCCCTGTTACTTTTGTCCCCCTTCCCCACCCTATCCTATTTCCTCCCTCAATGTTCCCAATATTATAATGTTGTGCTTCTCGTGTGAACTCCACCCTTGTGGGCGTGTGTTGGACCCTCCAATAAGCGAGCAGCGTGTGAGCTGCTTGTGCTGCTCCTGTGAGCGGCTACCGTATATGCTCTCTGCTAGAGTAATAAAGAGTCAGTCTAGTAAAAGTATTGGCTTGTGCTTGTTGTCATTGGGTTACCACTCTACTGAAAGTATAGACTTTCGAGCTCCTATAGCCTCTCAACATCTAAGGGCATCACCAACTTATAATACCTGTCCTCCTTATTCTCTTTCTCCTCCTTCCCTATCTCTCCAGTTCTTCGCCTTTTCCTGTTCCCATCACACCCTTCACTCCATAATTATTCATACATAAAATAAGAAATTTGACAATAATATAGGCCTAGTGCCTAGCATGCAGGAAATCAGTGGGCAAAGTATATGGCCTATGTGAGGTATGTTAAAATGGATTTTTTCTACACTGACAATGTTGTTTGGATATGCTTCAGGAAAAGCTGCCTTTCAATGCAAAACACCAAATATGCAGCTGTAAGTGGGTTGAAGTATGTGTGAGGCGAAGAGCAAGCAGAATATGGTACATTGAAAATATGTATGCCATCAACATTACTACCTTTATTTTGTATTGTTAAGAATTCATTATTAAATAGATTTACATCCACCTCCATTGAGAAAAATATTTGAGAGAGATCAACACCCAGGTAACCTCATTTTAGGCAAAAGTAAACTGCGTTGAAAGTTTGGGATGTGTACATGGCTCCAGTAAAAACCCTTTAGACATCTCTGGAAGTGTAATAAAATGATTAACTATGTGGGATGAGGTCACTCATTGCCCTTCTTTAATATTTGAACCAAGAGGTAGTGTCTGCTTGGTGTCACAAGTAATTGGCCCTATAACCATTGGCCTACATCATATATTCAAAATGGTGCAATAATAAGATTTCGGAACACAACTTGCTAAGTTATGGTCATTTTTGCATTGGCCCTAATGATTGTGTTGCAAGTATTTAGTAACTCTGGCAACCATATTCCCATGGCAACCTATCTGATGCCTATGAAATACATCTTAAATTGTGTTTGCATGACTTGATTGGAACCAATGTGATGTTGGGTTGATAAAAGTGTGAAATTCCCCAAGATATCTTAATTTCATCAAAGATTTGAATAACCATGGTAATTGTATCTCCATGGCAACCAATCTGACACCCTTGAAAACTATTTTAATGGATTCCTTGACCCCCAAAACCATAGCAAAATGGTGCAACATTAAGAATTTGGACCACAACTTCCTAGGTTATGAGCAATTTTTCCATTGGCCCCAATGAATATCTTGCATGCATTTAGTAACTATGGCAACCATGTGCGCTTGACAACACATGTGATGCCTATGAAATATATCTTGAGATATGTTTGCATTGCTGGAATGAAATCAATGTGATGTTGGGTTGATTAACATGTGAAATTCCCCAAGAAACCTCAATTCTTGAAAGATTTGAATAACCATGGTAACCATATCTCCATGGCAACTGATCTGACACCCTTGAAAACTATTTTAATGGATTCCTTGACCCCCAAAACCATATCAAAATGGTGCAACATTAAAGATTCGGACCAGAACTTGTTTAGTTATGAGCACTTTTTTACTTTGGCGGCCATCTTGGCGGCCATCTTGGATTTCTCAAAATGCTAAAGGGTGGCAATGCGCCATCCACCTGAAAATCATTGGCCAACACCCATATATTAAGAATCCAGTGAGAAAAAAAACTATATCACAACTTTTGTATGTTAGGCAAATTTCGCCCTCTTCTCTACCCAACTATAGGCTATGTACGGTATATCCATAGAACTATATCATAGTCATAAAACTGTAACCAATTCTGTTGTACAATTTCTCGCCGGTCTTGTCTTATGCCCCCCTCACACTGTACGCATCCGACGAGTTGTAAGCCTTACAACTCCTTACAACCAGTTTTCCAGTTGTAAGGTCCGTTTTTGAGCTGTTGTTCACGACAAAACTCAAGATTCAAATGTTGAATCGGATCGTACAGTGTGAGTGCCAGTTGTAGGGCTTACAACTCGGACTCAGCGAGTCGTAAGACTTACAACTCAGAAAACAGAAAAAAACCGAGTTGGGCTATCCGTTACAACGTGCGTTGTAGGCCTAACGGTGATATCCATAAAAAACACTTTTTTGGCCTATTTTTAGAGGGGTGCTCCCGATTCGAGTTGTATAGTGTGAGATGTAAGTTGTAGTTGTAAGTTGTACGACCAGTCGGATGCGTACAGTGTGAGGCGGGCATTAGTAGGCTACTCTGGCTACTGGTGAAAAAAAACCCAGCAGCAGATGCACCATTAATATTAATCCATACTTTAAAAGCAAAACAACCCTCCCCGGCACAACCTGACGTCAAAGACAAACGACACACGTCAGGTCAGTAACTAGGCAACACGTTGAGGGACGTTACTAATATGCCGAGTTACCCTCCATTTGCACGATCGATTCCTGTGCGAATTAAATCTAATATGCTTTAAAATTAGTACATTAGACTGCTCTGGAGTCAGATAAGCAACAAGAACCTTAATTTCTGCGCTAAACATGAAAATAAAATTTCACATATTTATTTATTTATTTCCATTGTCCCTTCCGATGGTTGGCAAGGCCAAGGCGGACGAGTTGGAGACGACATTCAAATTCAGTTTTAAAGGCATCGCGCCAAAGAACAAAGCGTTTCAGTGGACGAAACAGAAGAATATTAGTTGTCATTTAGTATATCTTAAGGAAATAATATGCTTAGTGTTTACTTTTCTAATGATTTTCCTTTAAATAGCTTGGTTGTTAGGAAAGATTGCTAGGCAACGATTCAGATTCTTGAAATTTGAAACTAAAATAGTATTAATTATCAGTTTTAGTCATTGATATATTCGAACTGTAAAAAACAACACATATTGATATGGAAATTAATCCAAAATTTCATAGAAAAGAAAAACATTTATGTCATTGACCCATGAATCTCTTGGAGGTTAAAGTTCATATGGCAGTCATGAACCAGCGACATGTTTAGCGCATTTGCAAAGAACGAAACTATCGGCTACCTGTTACATATACATTTGAAAGCCAGTCCTCTGATTGCACATAATCTTACATATTTCAATCGAAAATGTGATCGCTTAAGATCAAATATAGCCACAAAAGTTGGAGTTTACATTTTGACTTCCGTCGGTAACCATAGACACTATGATGACGCGTTGTCTTATCTCCAAAGCCACCAAAGATGTCGGACGACGAATTTGATTTCGACTTTCCTCACGCTCTGACTCCGGAGGCAAAGAAGACACCCGAACAGCCTAAGGCTCCAACTAGGCCTAGGCTTCCCTTTGAGACCATAGGGGCTTCGGTGAGAAATATTTGTATTTCCAGATTATTACAATACATAGATCTAGATGAAAACTGTTTGTTTGTTGACACTTTCAGTTTCAATGTTTCGCCCAAGGCCAAGGGCCAAGACCCAAGACCAAGTGGCCCCAACCCGCTCCAATCCGAGTTCCAAGCCAGGGTCGCGTGGCCCTACATTTTTTTCCAGACCTACAATTCCTTGACTTTCGCTTAACTTTTAAAAGCAATATAATAAAGCAACTCACCAACGATGAATAAATAATCGAGTTCTCGTATTACATTATATTTATTTATATTGATGGAAATGTTTGTTTCCGAGAACATTGGGGACATTGCTCCCGCAACTTTACCACCTTCGTCTATTCGTGTTGCCCAATGCAATGCCATCTGGTAATACTAGATACAATCGCCTAACAATGTACAATTCGCCTTCACCAATCCTGTCAAATAACCTTATTAAAGAAATCCTAGGTTCAATATACAGTTCAACAAATTTGAAGAGATTTTTCGAGCCAAGAAAATACCAAATATACCCAGATAATCAGATATCAGGCTATAAATCTACCTCGCCTAGGCCTAGTTTCTGGCTTATCGAGTAGGCCTAGGTCTAATGTTGGTAGGTTTTCACCTAGACCGGCAATTGTACATTTTCTAATTAGGCCTATATACCCTAAAACACATTACATTGAATTAATTTAAACTATTTAAAAATGAACAGATTGTCAAGGTTGGTACTGGCCGGGCTTATGACTCCCTGGACAAAGAAAGCCCTTAGAATTTAGAAAGTCCTCGAGTTTTGCATAACTTTTAAAAGCAATTTAAAAAATCAACTTCCCAGGTAGGATTAAATGATCGATTTCTCTAGACTGGTTTATAGATTCCTTTTATCACATTGACTTGAATTGAATTAAAATGAATTCTTTATTTGAAACTGCTCAAAATGGGTTACAGCCATACAGGTTGATGAAAAGAGGTTTTCAAGGTCTCCGAACATGTACCGGTTTCTAACTAGAGGAAAACACAAAATCAAATAGTTAAACATAGCCTAGAGGAAGTTCTCTATTCTTAGAACTGTTCTAGAGTCATAAATAAGGAAGACCTGCAGGTTGTAGACTCTGAGAAACTTTGTTTTCAATGTACTTGTACAAAAAGGAAATAAAATCTATTTATACATATATATATATTTATCAGGTTAGAATTCTTACTATTTAGGTTGTCAATGCTGCCACTTCATACTCTTTTTTTTAAAGTAAATACTTTCGTATTGCCTTTTCTTTGAAACATTTTTTATTTACATTTTTAATGTTCTTTATGGTCAATTCTATTTTTCATGCGTCCACAAGATTTTACTTAATATCTTCAGGAATATTGACTTTAGACTTGATTTGTTAGTTTCATTAAATAATTTTTCATATACTTTTTTACAATTCGTTTTACTGAATTCCGACAAAAAAAAAGATTTGTTATGCATTTCATATTTTTCTTGACTGGTGAAATCTTTTTACTAGAAGCATGCAGGGCTTATGTTAGAAGCTGGGACCCCGGTCAAAATATCATATTATGTTATGCTATGTTCTAACATAGCCCTGTATATTTAAATAAATATTTAATACATTTGAAGATAAACTGCAGTGGATCCGGATTTCACGTACTTTTTAACACTAAAACCTCAAAAAGTGATGCTGAAAATACACAAGCAGGTAAAGAAAATTTTCCCAACGGGAGGGAGCCTAAGCTGAGTCGAACCCCTACCCCCCCTCCCCCACATACACACACACAGACACCTTATCTACCATACATAGTCCACCTACATTCAAGTTTAACAAAATCCCAGAAACATGCAGGGTAGGCTTTTGTAATCATTCAAAAAACTTGTTCTATAAATTTGGTAAATACAAAAAGCCTATTGAAACAGTGGTTACAGGTAAGTTATTGAAGATTTGATTATACTTTGCATCTCCATCGCAATTAAATTTAAAGGAGGAGAAATGATGAGAACATCAATGATGTTGAAGATTACTGGACTCATCTTTTAGGTTAAATTAATATGACGGCTGGGGGAGAATAAATCCATGTTTCAGTTCAGAGCAATAGAAGAGAAGTGTTACTTTGTATCACAGAAAAGCTTTAAACTCCATTTTTAAACTAGATTGGAAAACATGTGTGTTTTGCCGACTGTGCTACCGCAACTGAGGAAGTCTCATACATTCAGCTCTCGGTAGAACAACCCCAGTACAATACACTTTTAATATAATCCATTTCTAAACAGAGAGGATGGAGTTTGTGGAGACAGATTTGAAACAATCCTAATCCAAAGTTTCTAAAAAAAATAAACTTTCCATCAGTGTGACTGACTGTGGGTCTCAGAAGGTCTTGGTTGACCGCAGTGGCTACGTTGGGGTGAATCATTACAACAACTTTTCTATGACAAACTCTAGCACTCCTTCAGTTAAAAGTGATGCATCTGTAATACTTGGTAGCTCTACCTGGTACACTGATTACTCCCTATGCTGGGGCCTTCTGGCAAATATTGATTCAAAATCAATATAGTAGGCCCTCACTGAGGAAATCTAGGAAGAAGATCACAACAATGATCTAGCGCATGATTAAAACTTTCTTTGACTAGAGATCCAGAGTTATCCAGTCTGTAGATCAACTTTAAAAATTCATGGATGGGTACAAACAGCCAAGCATTCTTGATAACTTTCAGCCACATCCAATAAACACAAAAAATTAGGGATGCATTTCCGAAGGATGCCAAGGAGAATGATGATAGATTTGATATGCTTAGGAGTTGAAGAAACATGAACCAGAGGCCCGTTGAATAGTGTAACCTATGAAGCACATCACTAATGCAGTAACTATGGCTATTTCAGTTATTTAATTCAAATTGGTAAAATATAAGATGGAAACTAAGAGGAAGATAAGAGGGAATGTCCATTACAACCTCAAGAATATAAGATTTGAAATAATGATTCACTCCCACCTGGGATCACTTACTTGTTGTTAGACAATTAATTTGGAAGGCTCCTTGAAGGAAAATGAGCATGTAGCCAGACTCAAAATAGATTTTGACTTTGGCTATACTCTTACAGCTCCTTGAACATTACTAGGTGTGCACTGTCAGCAGTTAAAAAAGAAAAAAATTGTGAAAAGAAATGTTTGTCTATTCTGTGTCAGGGAAAGGAACTAAATGAAATATCTTTTTTCGCATCCTTGCCATGGAGAGAAAGAACATTAAAAAAAATATTGTTTTGATGATAGGCTCCCACCTACACGTTACTCTTTTGAATGGCTTGAACTTAAACAAAAAGGATCTCACTTTCTTTGAAAACCTCAAAACCCACCAATATCTATTAGGTTAAATGAAATAAAAAATTAGGTGTACACATACCTACTGGCCAACCCTTAGCCAATACAGATGGCAGAGAAGAGGGAAGAGAACACACCTAACAAAATTCCTGATGAGGTCATTTAATAGAAATATTTTTTCTCAAGAGATGACACAAATTCTTAATTTTACCAGCTAGCCCTGGCTTCCCTTTCTCCTTCACACCCTTTCCCTTTTCTCACCCCTCACCTGCTCTAGTCCCAATACCAACAAGAATTAGTTAACAGTGATCAGTTTACATCTATTTATTTCCGGTTCATGCAGAAGATTGTGTTTCCAAGGGTAACGAAGATTGATGTCAGTTAAATGTAAAGTTCGAGAGGGAGGGATAGTAGGAGGGAGAGAAAGGGGAGACAGAAAACATGAAATCCCTAACCCATATATGACTGGTCACTCCATGTAATTCTGTTAGTCCCTTTAACACCTTTGCATATGAGGCATCTTACTTCTCAACTTGCCACTTTAATTCACACATGGTCTACCCTTTAATCCACACCTAAATGCCATCCCCTGCCCCTCCCAGCCATTACCAGCATGATTCTGATCCTATCTGCTGATATCAGAATCAACAGATTCCCATACAGAAATGAAAAATATGTGCAACTTGATGAACTTGAATTACATTGTATTGTGCGGAAGATCTTAGACTGCTCAAGTTAGCAATGGTTTACATATGTACAGTGACACATGTAAAGTTACATCCAGGTTGGCTGGTCCTTTGGATAGCATATGTGATGTGTTTCAGGAAAATGTGTCATAAGTCGCTGTCCGGCTCATTGCTGTTCCATTGGATGACCAGCTCGTTGCCGGGTTATTGGGAAAATATATTGCTTGGTCATGCATATAGGATGACCAACTGGTTGCCATTCCATTGGATTGCCGGCTGGTTGCCATTTCATTGGATTACCGGCTGTTTGCCGTTTCATTGGATTAATCATTGGGTACATATATTGCATGGTCATGCATATAGGATGACTGGCTTGTTCCCGGGTTATTGAAGACCGGTCAATTGGCTCATTTCCATGTGCATTTACCCAACTACCGTTACTGGTTCATTAAGGTCACATGACTGGTTTGTTGGTCTGCCATTAGACTGGGTTACTGGGCTGCTTTTTCCGTATGGGTTCTTCAAACAAAAGGATGGGAGGACCCAAGTTGCTATCAATGATTGACAGACATCACCCCAATCTATTTAGATTGATGTAATCTCATCAATCTAAAAAGGTATGAGACACGGGCAAGTCTAGTAATATAAACAAACCAAGGCTCTTGTAAACAAGACCAGGGCCTACGAAAAAAGTATCGTGCCCAGTGCAGCAAACAAGTGAACAAACAGTTTTTTGATCTGGCAGGAATTTGTGGCAGCCAGACCTGTATATATAAGACCACAAGAACAGCCAAAAAGTCATTTAGCGGTCAAACAGATTAGGTGTCTCATGCCTTATCTACATATTAAACCTTTGGTTCAAACTAAATGAGTGTGTCACATTTTGAGAGACGTGAGTAATAAACAACCCCCTGGTACTGTTATGTTGAAACAGGGGAGAGATATTGTGATTGAATATATTCATGGGAGCTCCTCTGCAGTCTCTGAAATGGTTGACGTTGAATTTGTAACACTGTTTTTGATAATACATGCTTAAAGATTGCAAAAAACTGTATCTTTTGATGTTGAAAAAGTAGTTTGGTGATTTTTACAATCAATAAACTTCTAAAATCATCCAAACCAAGCAATCTGATTAAGGTTTTTCTCGAGAAAGTCATTTCTGGAAGATCCTCAGTTATGTTTGGTAAGGGTTACGACTCCATCATCAGGTCAGGTCTGGTTGATCCCCCTTTGCTCATTCCTTATTGTTGCTGTTATTATTATAGGTGCTGCAAACGATATGGTGTACAGAAGTCGAGAAATAACTAAGTAAAGTAGTAATGGAGTTTTTTGTGTTTGATTGTTAAATTTCTTCACTTTGTATTCACTTCATTTGACTTTAGGTTGCACCGTCATGTATTAATAGGTCAGATCGTCAGAAAATGTACAATTTGTCATCAGCAAACCTTTCAATCCACCCAAATTCAAGAGAGAAATTAAGTTCAAAATACAGTTTAAAATTAAAAAAGAAATTTTAGCAGAATTAACTAAACGTGTAGAGCTGCTAGTTGTACATTTTCTGACGATATAATCCGTATATATGATCCTCTTTGCACTAATACAATTTAATTTACAAGGAAACCATTGATCCAAAATTAGTTCCGTTTAGGAATTTCCTTTAAACACTTTGGTAGGTGGAATTAATAAATCTTTTTTTAAGATACTCAGGTTCTCAGTTGTTTGTACTTCATTGAAATATAGGCAGGAATTAACTCTTTATGGTCCTCTTTTCACTATTAGTTGCACTTTACTGAGTTCACTAAGTTATATTAATAATCACTTCTAGTAATAAGGTGAGTAAAGTACAACTACATATTAATATTGATAAGACATACATATCAACCAGTCACAAGTCACTGGTTGATCAATGTCTTATCAATATGTAGCTGTATTTTACTAAGTTAAACTGACTACCTCTAATCTAGTAACAAGGTGTGATGTGGTGTGAGTGTCATAAGTCACTGATAGACATGTCTTATCTATATTAAGACAAAGATGCCCAAGAGACCGCACAGGAAGCCATATTGATGTGCTGCATTGGTATTCAATCAAGTGCACTTAGCAATTGAATACCAGAGAAAAATGCCAATACCGCATTCCTGTCTAGTCCCACAAATTCTCTTTGCTTGTATCTTGCAGTTAATTATTGAAATATACTAAAATATTACTAACTTTTGACAAAATTTTAAAAGTGTTGTTATCTGTTCACCTTCGTTGAAATTGATTTACATCCTACAGACCCACTTGTGTATTTCTATGCACTGTTTTTCCGACCCAAGAACCCCTGTTTTTTTGTTGCACTTAGTTTTTTGTTGCACTTAGTTTTTTGTTGCACCTTAGTTGCACTTTACTGACTTAAACAAATCACTTCTATTAGATATGTGGTTAGAATACATGTCAATATGTCAGAGTCACCACAGGGCCTTTAAATTTAACCCTTGCAGCTTGGAAAAAAGATTCACAAAAACATTGTGTATGTCTAGCAATAATGTTTAGTGGTATCTTATTTTTTCTGTGCCCACTTAATTCTATTTAAGGAATAATTTTTGAGGTTTTTTCTGGTCGCGGTCTCTATAGCGTCAGGGAGTTTGAGGGCGAAGCCCGAGAATTCCCTGACGCTATAGAGACCGCGACCAGAAAAAACCTCAAAAATTATTGCTTTTAGAAGAGAATTGATGAGATTCCCTTAATGTTAGAGCAAAAAAGATAGACAAACCTTCTTTATTCCGTCCAAAAACATCCAAAAACATCCAAACTATCATGCAAAGCCATGCGAGTCGTCAGCCTTTCTATGAGACCGGAAGTGATTTCCCTATTTTACTGAAAACGATGCTTTGGATAGCAAGCAGCGGAACCTTGTAAAAACATGCCGGCTGGCTGAACGTAAACATTAGCGAATACGCACCTCTGATTGGCTGTTTCTCCGCTAAGCCCCGCCCACTTCACTTGGCCAGCCGTCGCGGTATCATTTAGATTCCGACTAACGCGGCAAGCTTATGGCGAAGCATCGGACACTTCCGGTTCTCGAATGCCGTGTTGCGTGTGTCTAGGGACTTAAAAAAGAAATAAATAAAAGATTTGAATTGGTAGAAATGATTTAAATAGTGTTTGAGCCCGATAGCGAAGATTTAGTCGACGGGAATCAAGCAATAAATGAATGGCGAGTTCAGAAGCTATACGTGCGACCAGAAGAGATGTGAAGACCCTTCGGCATAGCCACTCATGTGCACATTCACTTGGCGTTGCATTGTGTACGGTGGCCTATATAGCGCACGGAGGATTTCATTCGAAAGTGACCCGCACGTCAACAAACGAAGCATCAGACTTCCGATTTACGAATGCCGTGTCCGTATGTCTAGGGACTTAAAAAAGAAATAAATAAAAGATTTGAATCGGTAGAAATGTTTTAAATATTGTTTGAGCCCGATAGCGAAGTTTTCCTCTATGGAAATCAAGTAATAAGTAAAAGCCATACGTGTGCTTACGTTACGTAGACCGGAAGAGATTTGAAGCAAAATTCAGCCGCAATATCTCCACCAGCTACATAGGGTAGTGGTTAGACTGCTCGACTTCTGAGAGAACGTTGAGGGTTCGAGCCTCGTCAGGTCCTTTAGCTTTTTTTTTTCATTCTATACTTGACAAGGTTGGGTTGATCTATTGGGACGGAAGTCTTGATCTATGGAGACGGAAGTCTTGATCTATGGAGACGGAAGTCTTGATACTGATCTATAGGCTTGATACTGATCTATAGGGACTGATCTATGGGGACGGAAGTGGTTTGAGGGAATCTATAGAGAAAAAAAAACTCCCAGAATCTCATCAGATCGATTCTAAAATCGATTATTTTATCTCAAGTCTTTGAACAATATAATACAATATGATTTGCAGTTATTCAATTGCTATCCATTCCAATCATTTGTAGTATTCTTTTTGAAAAACATCAATGATCATAGTAATAATAATGTTTTTTTGTATATAGGTTTTTTCGCCATACCCTGGACTGTCCTACAAGGATACCTGTGTAAGTTTATATTTATTTGTTTATTTATTATTTCTTTCTTTCTATATTTATAACTATCATTCCTTAACCTTATCTTAAATTTAGTGAGAATGTGCCCAAATTTCCGATTCCCACTATAGGCCGGGCATCTGTCTGTAATACAAATGTTTTTCTTTGTCAAATTAACAGAAGTTTCTCATTCATTATAGGATTTCCTTGGACGGCCGATGGTGCCAAGTACTAGAGAGGTAAAGATTTAAATCATTTAAAGACCAAATATATCCTCCTTTAAAATAGATTCAATTGTGTGCGAAATATATTCTCTTTAATATATCTTCGAATTTAACAAATTATGACCTAAAAAAAGGTAAGTTAAGTGAAGTGATAATCAAATAATAAACGTAATTCATTAGGTAATATAATAAACAAACCAAACCAAAGTTAAGCCAGATAAATAGAGATGAATATAACACCCGCTTTTGGTAATTAAAACAGATTAGAACCAGTACCTCACACGCTTTGCCATAACAACTCACTTAAGGTGACTCAGTAGTGATTTTGATTATTGATGAATTTTTCTAAAATTTTTACCAATGATAGTTGACATGAAATAATCATTATTGAGTGAAAAAAAAAACATAGGTCACCAGGCTAGTTTTCATGCTATGGCAGTATGGAGATAGAAATAATGAATCATATTTGAGTAATTTTACTACATTTGAGTGATTTATTAACATAATTCGTTTGAAATGGTTCTGACATGAATTCAGACATCAAATTTCACCCAGACATTCAACATATATATATATACTTATCATCAGATAATGTTTTTTTCCTCAGATCCTGAGTTAGCCCCCTGGAAGCCCCCTAGTGGCAGTATGGGGCACTAGCAAAATTGACTTTGGCTGATGACAATCAGCGTTTTAAAAAAAAACAGTTTGATGAAAATTTTTTAAATTTAATATGAATGTAGATACCGTATTTACCAACTCATACACAAAAAATCAGGATGGCTTTCCAGGCTAAATTTGTCTATATTACGACTTATTTATGAGAAAAATTAGGAAAAAAATTAAATTCCTGATTAATATTCGATTTGAACAAAAATGGCTTCATAAATCTTGATGAAATTCTATATGGATACAGCTATCATAGTTACTAAAACTCGCACACCAAAAATCAGCATGAATTTCCAGGCCGATTGTTTTGAGTTACAACTTAATTATGAGAAAATTGGCTAAAAATGAGAAAATTCTTAATAAATATTTGATTTATACACATATGGCTCCATAAATTTTAATGAAATTTAATATGGATGTTTAGGGATCGTAGATACTAACTCCCACACCAAAAATCAGCATACATTTTCTATCTGAAATGGTTATATCAAGACTTAACCTACATAATTCGTCTGCATAATGTTGATATTCCCTGCTATATGTATTGAATACACATATATCAGTACTGAGCTATATGCATTGAATACACAAGATCAGTACTGAGTCACCTTAAGAAAATATATAAAGTGCAGCTGAAAACTTGGTGTATTCTATACTTTTGTGAGCTATGTACTGCAAATTTCGGTAAACAATTAATGTCACCGCAACATTTTCTCTCTGTGAACTGTAAGTGCAGTTCTATGGCATGTAATTTCTTCTCTGAAAAACTCCTTTAAAAATTCAGGGTTGAAAAAATCCCATGGCCGGGTTGTCCGCACCACCCATGTCAGGTCTGCGGACAACCAAAAATGAATATATGGGTGATGTTCACCTGACAACCAGGTTTTATATATCTTTAGTGTGAGCGGACAACCGCATATTTTGTGATATATATGTCAGACAACCATATTTTGAAGCGATTTTTCCAACTCTGAAAATGCCCAACTGCAAAATATTAGCCTGCAAAGGTTTTTAGCTGCCCGGTAAAGCTTTGATAGTAAATAGCTCATATCTTATCATGTAATGACAATTTCATCAAAAGAAATCCTGGCTATTTTCAGTTTCTGAGCATACACCAGAGAACAAGCACCTGGTCCTCGGCATTCAAAAATCAGGTAAATTGTCTCATGTCATTTCCTACAAACTTTTCTCCTTTTGAGGTTTAAGACTTGATCAAACAGATACAGACATTGCAACCTATTTCACTGAATCTGCATCTTTCTAAACTTTCAGAGGATTTGATTTTGTATACCTGTACTAATTTAGAAAATATTATAATCCAAAACTGTACCATTCAATGGAAGCAGCAACTGATTTTTCATTTTTTATTAACGAGATTTCATTTATTTGGTTGAATTTCAATTTAGCTCTAATATACCGTAGTTGAACTCATTTTCCAAATTAACCTATGCTCGCCCACTGGTTGAGAATGTGAGTTATGAATTTATAATTATATTATATAGTTTTTAAAATTGGGGTCACCAGAGAATATTGTATGAAGGGATTTGATTTCTTTGACTTAAAAATGTTTTTTTAAATTGCAGCGCAGCAATGAGGGACAATATAGGGCAGGTTTAAACGTAAGCTTGCCTTCCTTGTAGTTTATCATGATTATTTATAAAGTGCTTTTGGAAATGGTTTTCAAACACTGTCAATACCTTCAATGCTTGGGTGACTTTACACCTAATCAGGTTTGTAAAGTAATAATTCAGTTAAAAGTAGCCTTCAGTTAAAAGTAGCCTTCAATGAATTCCACTATATATAATAGTTTTATTCAAGAAAACAATTTACATTTGCAATACTATGACTCACAAGGGTTATATCAAAATCCAGGAAGTGGGTTAGGACCTCTGCAGGTCTTTCAACGACATACCAACTATATGTAAAAGATTAGGTTAATTAATTCTTAACCATTTGTTATTGGTGAACTAATCAAGGTACTTTGATGCACAATTTTTAACAATACCATTGGCATTTCTGTTTTGTTAATATCTGTATTTTATTGTATCTGGCATTCATTGAATGGCTTAAGTAAAGAAATCAGAAATGGACAACCAATTTTGGAAAGAGAGTGAAGCATTTATTTAATTCAATTGCAGACTCGCTTCATGCGCCCTATGGCAGCCCATCATAGCCACCGCACCCCAATGGTGGCCAGTGCCTATGTGGTAAGTCAACACCAGGTTTTAAAGTCAAATTTGTATTTATCAAACTATTAGAGTTTCCATTTTCATTGAAAGTAACATTGCTGATTACTATGCGAGAAATCAGACAAGATTGAAGAGTAAATCTGACTACAAATATATTGATATTGAGGATATTCCATTTACTTTCCAAATGCCAAAATGATACTTTATATTCACCATTATATTTCTCCACCAGAAAGGTTGGCTAAATTTGTCCCTATTAACATAAGGAAGATCCTTTTGTCTTATATGTCTAAAAGAATGATAACTATGACATTCAAATGTTTCTTTCCTTTCCAGACCAGGGCTCAGCGGCCAAATGCCGCCCACCACAAAAGGAGAACCATGGCAGTAGGACATGGATTCACTACTGTAAGTTAACAGCTTGTTTAGTATTAAATGTTTACTAGCGGGTCCACCGTGCCACAGGTGGGTCAGATTTTCAGAAAATGTACAATTGGCAGATTTACACATTTAGTAAAGTGTGCTAAATTAAGCCGCAATTTTGCCAATACTAAGTAAATTCGAGTATATTCCGCATTGCATTGATTCTAGCAATCTGTTTGGTTAGGTTGAACTGTAGTTTGAACTTTGTTTTTGTCTGTAATTTGGGTTATTTGTGAAGATGGGCGAAGTTGAATTGTACATTTTCTGAAAATCTGACCCAGGTATATATAACCAGGGAGAGGGGTAGCGTATTGAAAATTGTATTTCTGAGCTGGGGAAAGAAGGTGGCCCACATGGTCAGGACTCCTTCAATAAATATTTGTACATAAAGTATAGAATACAAAAATAGAATAAATAATGTCTAGCGGAAAAGAGTCAATGAACCATGCAAGGCATGTTGCTATGTGTTTCTAACATTCAACACAAAGTGTGTTTCCAAATATGCATAAGTCAGTTGAACATGGTCCCCACAGTCAGTAATTTTGATTTTGTTTTTTTAAGGACTTTAAAAGCCAGTAATTTTCGAGTTGCATTTGTAAAAAGTCAGTAATTTTCGGTCTGAGGCTCAACGCCCTGTGAAATTAGTAGAATGCACTCAAACAGCACACTCATTTTCTAAAAATGACCCCCCCCCCTACAGTGTACAACATAATACAGAGACCGACGCCCAGGTCTCCACAGAATCGTTGTTGGTCTCTGAGATTGATATTTGTAAGGGCACGATCGTCTCCAATGAAATATCCAAGTAATAAAATGATCAAAGTGCTCTGGACCACGGAAACCCTGTCTATGACCCCGACTTTATTTTGGTCCCTGTAAACATCTTTTTGGTCTCCAATGTTACCAACGGTCTCTCTTCTTCAAATTCACTATGTTGCACGTGGCTATGACACAAGGGTCATTAATCATTCAAAACTAAATTATGGTCTAGCTGTCTCAACCAAAATAATAATTTTTACCAGCTATTCTGATTTTCTTTATAATCAGCGACATACATTGCATTCAAACAACTAAACTCTTTAATTTAAACAGTAGCAAAAGTTACACTCTCACTTTTAAAAAAAGTGTATTTCCTTGCGCCCTAGCTGCTACCTTTCTATAAAACCAAAATATATATCAATAGTAATGATGTTCCAGGCTGTTGATATTTACACAATTCTAGTATGATTTTTAAATTGGAAGAAGTTGAGCAAGATGTCCACTGTTATGATGCTATATACACGGGAGGATCCACTGGGTGGAGCCACAATCAGACAAAGGAGTGGCTGTGGCTGGGAGAGCTATTCCTGGAATAAAACAGTTTTACTCCAGACCATCAACACATACAGATCGTTGACTTATTCACTCATAGTTTATATCTTTAATTCAGTATATGCTAGTATACACAATAGTATAACATTGGTGGAGAACCTGGGTAATGGAACTATGAAATTTAATAGTATTACAGGCATAGATATGGCGGATATATAACACAACCATATATCACCACTACTATATATATGTGTTTTTTATTTCATAGGCTTTAAATTTCTGTGTTACCACAGTTCTTCCCAGAAAGCCTTGATTGAATTAATTGAATAATGTCTACATCTCCACATTCATCTTGTTTCTTAATGAGACATAAATTAATTTTAGAACTTTTCATTAGCTCACCTTTTCTCTATACAAATGTCTTATTATCCCCTTTATTCTTTACTTGTGTACAAGTCTTACTCGCTTGAATTCTGATTTATAATCTTGTGTTATGAACAACATTCAATATTGCATTCACAATAAATCTACTATATACTTGACTATAACTTCATAGATCTGTCTGATGTGAGAAAAGGGGAAATTAAGTTCTTGATGCTAATATGTATGTTTAAAAGATGAGGAGAGGAGCATCAAGTAGGGGCAGTCTTCCGTGAAAATAGTGAGTGAGTGAGATCGGTTGCTTTACACCCTTATCAACACATTGAAGGTTATTTCAAGGGCGGGAGAGCTGAGAGGGAGGCACTTTATGGTCTTACCCATGAAATAGAGATAGAGAAGAAGGGAGAGAGACAGAAAAAGAGGTAGAAATAAGGGACTTTAGGGTCTTACCCAGGACCGTTCTATGAAAATATATCAACTTCTTCCCCTGATGACGTGATACAATATAAACTTTAATTGTTAGGATTTTAACACATTTACATCATATATTTTCAGAGCCAGGCCCCATTGGCTGTGGCCCCATTAGATGTGGTGGCCCCAATGGATGTGACCCAATTGGATGTGGCCCCACTGGAAGTGGCCAAATTGGCTGTGGCCCCACTGGAAGTGGCCAAATTGGAAGTGGCCCCACTGGAAGTGGCCAAATTGGATGTGGCCCCACTGGAAGTGGCCAAATTGGATGTGGCCCCAATGGATGTGACCCAATTGGATGTGGCCCCACTGGAAGTGGCCAAATTGGAAGTGGCCCCACTGGAAGTGGCCAAATTGGATGTGGCCCCATTGGAATCAATACATCTATCGATGGATGTAAGAGACCTTTTTTCTATTTTTTTTACCAATGCCAAATTTCTATGATCTTTTGTGTATCCTTTTAGGCAATATATACATCAGAAAAGAACTTAGTTTCTTGTGATGTAGAAATCTAAAAATGTTTATTATTTCTATTTTCAGAGCAAGATTCCAGTTTGCGTTCCTGCAGATAAGGTGAGATATGAATAGCATTTGCATAAATTATTTGTTTTAGTGAAGCTTTCAGTATGTGTGCTCTAGCAGATGTCTTCACACCCTGCTTAAGCAGCCCTAATCACTTTTACTTCATGAATTTCATTTTTGTCCCTTTTACTTTTTCTTATTTATTAATAAACCAGCATTGTTTTTAAACCAGTTAAACATACTTTGTACATAAAATATCACTAAATGATGGAAAAGAATGGAACTGCAGACTAATATTGATGATCTCCAGATGGTTATTAACAAATTTAAAAATGGGTGCCTGCATAACGGACTAAAGTAAAAAAGACATGAACAAAATACCTGGGTGTCATTATATTCTCGGATCTAAAATTTAGTAAAATCGGAGGTGCCGACTTCAACGATCTCGGCATAGCAACTAGGATTTCAGCATTGAAATATGAAGTTAGGATTGGTATGATAAAAACTACGATTTGGAGTAATTTAGGGCCAACCCAAAGTAGATTTAGTTTTAACCCCCAAAATGCTTAAACTTCACCAGAGACCAGGGTAATAACCTCTAGCTTCCAGGGCCTTCACAGGGCCCCAAACCCCACACCTCATGGGCTGGGAATGTGGAAAGCTGTTGCATAAGCTTGTGTTGTCCAGTCACTCATCACTTGCAAGAAAGAAATAACTTTATGTACTGTGGCACAAGAAATCCATGATTTCTGATATTCAATTAAGATTCTAAAATTACCCCATAGAATACACCATCAACTCTTTTTTAAAAAGATTTCTGGCGATGTCACCAGACCACCCTAGAAGTGCTTTGCACCTTCAATGCTTTTACTTTTGCATGAAAAACTATAGGATTTGGTTCGTAACAGGTTGGTTATGTGAGATGATTTCTTACATAACCAAAAGTGTATTCTTTGAGGTAGGGACAATTCAGAAAATGTGAAATATTTCGCTTTAACTCATTGAATAATAGTATAATTACCTTAGTGTCAATAAGCCCATGAAGTAGCTCGGCCTGTGGCCTTCTATCTTCCTGGGTATTCTTGACACATGCAGCTTACCTTTTATTTGATGTGGGTGTATTTGAATCTGAATTTGAAAACTTTTTATTCAATACGAGATTGCGATAGGGGGGCATTATCCAGCTAGTAGGAAGTGTCCTTTTTTTCCAACTCACAAAAACTTTATTAGCACACAATATCACCATTTCATACAATAACTTTGTATTCCTATATGCTCTTACTAAACCCATGGGGACTACTAAAGTAGGTACAGATTAGGTCAGAAGGTCATAAATGTTCAGTGCAATAATTATCCGGGCAGGTAGAAAGTCATTGAAGTTTTCTTTGTAGGCATATGAACTGATTATTCAACTGAGAAGGTGAGTACAAATTAAATCTGTACATCCACAGGTTTAGTTTATAGTTATAGAGAGGACTTTGTTTTAGAGCCTTAGCAAAAGTCTGGGTTAGTTTCCAATTGTATTTACCTGAGTTAGGTTTGCCTAAATAGTTATTTAAGATCTGTTTTAGTTATTGTGATATATACTAAGTATATATTGTGTAGCTGTGTTGAGTGTGTGTGAGCAACTAGTCAAGTTTCAGTAGTCAGTAAGGCATTAACTAAAAGTTGTCAAAGGAGAATATTACTACAGATGGAAAAACTACAATTTTTTCAACGTTATAATCTCCCTGAAGCTTCATTTTGCTCCTGTAACTGCACTCCTTGCAATCTCCCTGTCAGCATCAATAGGGGATTTGCATGTGCCACTTCAAATATTTATTACAATGCATGCTGGCATAGACTCAGTTCAAATCTGACATACATTTTATCAACTTACAAATGTTTAGCAACATTTTTATCGAAAATCAGACGAATGTTTTTAACAATATCTTTTGTGTAAATGATGTTTATAACAAATGCATGATGGGAAAGCTGAAGTCTTGTTTTATGGAAACATGTAAAACACATGGCTATGTACATGAGACTATTTTATGCTGAACATAACATGTTCGTTTATATAATGTATATATTTGCAGGTAATTGCTTGTAATTAGAGTAACACATTTTCATTAAAAGTAATTAAAAACATTGCATTAGAAATAATTTGTAAGTATATGTTGATTTTCAACTTTCATTAGTGAGCCTTTATAACTAGTATTAATTGCCACAACATGTGTTATATTATTGATTTCATGTCAGGACATGTATGAGTCTAATTAAGTGTACTTAATTGGCGTTTAAGGTAATCTTTTTAGGTTAAATATTTCTACTAACTGAGTTATGTGTTGACCTAGTATGCTTGCTTCTCTGCTGAGGAGGCCTTGGGCAAGTAATGGGTCCATAATGTAGCAAGGGCCGAAACCAGAGTGGTTATTCCCTTTAACATAATACATAATTGAAATTATAAAATCACCAAGATGAATCAAGGTTCAGAAAGTTAAAAAAAGATTCAGAAAGGATCCATAACAGAGGAATGTGTCGTGTATAGTAACCAATCTGGTACAGAGGTTTGAACAGATGTTATGAATAAATAATAATGTTTTCCCCCTGGCGGGAATCATACCTGTGGCGTCCCTATATGGGTCAGATTTTCAGAAAATGCACAATCTAGAGTTCTACACATCTCTTAAAATCCCCCTAAATTAGAGTGAAAATTGATAAATACTGTATGTATGTATGTATGTATGTATGTATGTATGTATGTATGTATGTATGCATCCATGCATCCATGCATCCATGCATCCATGCATCCATGTATGTATGTATGTATGTATGTATGTATGTATCAATTTTATTTCCAATTTACAAGTACATCGATTCGGAAAAAGGGAAGAAGCATTTACTAAGTACTTCAATAAACATCCTTCTGGGAAAGCTACGTTTCTCAGGTCTTCCATGCATCCCTGATAGTATGTTGACCATGACCATTTGTATGAATTTTAAGAAGTTTGGTGGAACATTACAAGCACCAAATAATTAAAATAAGACTACATATTCAGCCAGTAGTTATACCCTAAGTGTATGAGCATATTTTAATTAACAGAGTATTTTACAGTTAAACTCTTATAATACTATAGTAGTACAATAACAACTCGTTTCATTTCTTCGTTGAAATAATTCAGAATCTAAAGACTAGTGTACAGTACATTAATCCATCAATCTATATGAATTTACAGACCATAATAGTGATTTTAATTTTCAGAATTTTTAGAATTCTACTCTGAACTCTTTGTGAGTTCATATACATACTTTAATCCTTAGACCGTCAATACTACTTGTATTTCCATATCTATAATTTGCTATTTTGCTAGTTTACTTCCTTTTTTCCTTTCATCGTTTTCTCTAAAGAGTATTTATAAATTTTTCTTTAGAGGTACAGGATTTACCTTCTTTAGGCAGGTTAATTGTTCCACGAAAGTGGCATTAAATAGTAAATTGATTTTTGAGTATATCTGAGTATTCTCTGTTGTGTTCATTCAATTAATCTGTTTGGTTATGTTGAACTGTATTTTGAACCTATTTTTTGCCTTAAATTTGGGTTATTTGAGAGGGTTGGTGAAGGCCAATTATACATTTTCTAAAAATCTGACCCATATGGGTAAGATCATCAGAAAATGTATAATTTATGTTCACCCATCCTCCCAATTAATCACTGCCTTAAATTGTAGGTCTTGAGGCTATAAAAAAACTTAGGGAGGGATTAAAAGAATTAATAACTTTCATTTTGGGTCAGTTTGTGCATTATTCATCGGCTTCACCTCAGGATAATGCACCAATCCGTGCACCACCATTCCCTCAATGTTAATCATCAATCTATTAATGACCCAAATCTAAAAAGAAAAAGAAACTTTAAAATAGAGTTCAACATAACAATTATAAAACAGATACTTTTAATCAATGCAGTAACCCTAGTTTGTATAATTTTTAACCGAATTTAGCAGAATTGACTAAATGTGTAGAGCCAATTGTGCACATTCCGTAGATCTGACCAACTAATGTTTTTGTGTAATGACGCTAGGTTGCGTTGAGAAGGAGAATAAAAAAACAACTAGAACTAGAAGTCCATATAATAATAACCCTGTTTATTGATAAGTGAGGATCTAACTAGCTGGAACATAGCATACATAGCTGGGTGTAAGCATAAGATAGAGGTACGGTATAAAGAAGTAATAAAATGATACCTTTATGCAAGTAGGATCACATTGCAAGGTACAACGATATTAGGGAGATTTAGCAACCACAACGCACCACCACAACACTAACGCATCCACTAGCTACTTGCGATGTGGTGATACATTATTACCGATGTGGGGATCTCTTGAGAGGCCTAGTCTAGCTGGTGGAAGGACTACCAATACAATATATTAGTCTTATACAATACATAAGTATTAGTCTCTTGTATAGTTTCAAGTAGAAGTTTCCCAATATGACCAAAATATTACATGTTCATCTATTGCAGATTGGATTTGTCATTCACGCTTCCGTTACGAGCTACGACATTGGCATGGTAATTAAGTTTGATTATGTTCTTGATCTATTTGTATTTATTTATTTTAACAACTTCACTTCACTTCACCTAACTTTAACTTAATTAATTTATTGATCTATTTTCATCTATTCATTTTTACAACTCCCCATTAGGCAATTCAGATATGCTCTAAGCAGGGCCCTTCACCTGGCATTTAATAAACACAAAAATATGTTATGCCTCTCAGAATTCAAGATTCATGTATACCACTTGCATTTTTAGCACCCGCTAAACAGAGACAGCAGTGCTGCCCTACCAAGGTATGATATATAATATATTTATATGAGCAAATCAGTAAAATAGTGGGTATTTACTATATAATTATGCTCACCCTAAGCGATAATGTAATACTCATAAAAATCCGACCAATGTATCAAAAGAATGACAATTTATAATCTGAATATAAAACTGGTTAAACACATCATTGGCCTATGAAAAATAATAACTACAACCCTCAGGTCCAGTCATTAAGGTCCTGAAAAATCATTTATATGGGCCTGCAAAATCCCTGAAATGGGCCAGGAAAAGCCTGTATTTCTTCTGGCTGAAATCATGGAGACCCTCTAATGCATAGGTGTTATAGTAAGAATACCATAGTGTGGGATACCCGCTGAGTAAGGGAGATTTGAGAAGGAACTTTTTTCGCTGTGTATACTTATTATCATTATTCTATATGTTCATGTTTGTTCAAATATTGGTCCTTACACATGTATAATAGGTACCTTTCTATTGGACTTTTCAGATCTGACCTGCAGGAAGAGGAGAGGAGAGAAGTCATGGAGGAGGAGGCGAAGGCAGTTAAGGAGGCCGAGGGAGTTCAGGAGGTGAAGGAAATTGAGAAGATGGTGAAGGAAATTCATGAGTTGGTGAAGGAATTCGAGGAGGTGGTGAATGAAGTTGAGGAGAAGGAGGAAGAAGAGGAGGAGGTGAAGGGCTGCTTCCCAAGATTCTTCAAGAGGAAGGCAAAGAAAACCAAGAAAAGCAAGCTCCAGCGAATCCGTGGCTTCTTCCGCAGGGTTTTCAGCAAGGCTTAAGATGGTAGCAAAAAAAGTCTGCTCGGGTGTTTGCACAGTATCAGGGGTTTTGCTGCAAAGTTTTTATTAAAATTGTCATAGGGTTTTTTTTATTTAGTAATTATTTATAAATTTATAGTATAGAAGATTAAAATTATTTTTTATATTTGTTTGTATGTTTATAGTGTAGTGGTAGTTTGTTTATGTAGACCTATGACAATTTAATGTAGATTTAAAGGTAATTTTTATTTATTTATAGTGTAGAGTAGTATTTTTTAGAATTTTTTTTTATAAATGTAGATCTATCTGTAATAATATAAAAATTAAATGTAGATGTAATGGTAATATAATAAAAAGTAAATTTAGAAGTGATGACACTTTGTAGTTGTCTAATTAAATTACACAACAACAAAGTTGAATCGCTTTCTAGAATATAAAAATTAATTTTTATTTTCTAGAATTAACTTGACAAAGATAGATTGATTTTAAGGCTTTATATGCAGCACTTCTCTATATTGTAAAGACAAACCCCTGCAAATTTTATATTGGCTGCCATCTTATGCCTTGCCCTAAACCAGGGGAGGCCATGGATGGTAGTTGGACAGTGTTTTTCTTCATGTAAAGCCGTGCTTGCTGAAAGAAGAGTCAGTCATGTTACTTCAGGGCCGCGTTTCCTGAAAGAAGAGCTAGCCAGGATACTACAGGGCTGCGCTTGCTAAAAGAAGAGCCAGCCATGATACTTCAGGGCCGCGCTTGCTGTAAAAAGAGTCAGCCAGTTACTACAGGGCCACACTTGATAAAAGAAGAGCCAGCCATGATGCTACAGGGCCGTGCTTGCTAAAAGAAGAGCCAGCCATGATACTACAGGGCCGCACTTGCTGAAAGAAGAGCCAGCCATGATACTACAGGGCCGCACTTGCTGTAAAAAGAGTCAGCCAGTTACTACAGGGCCACACTTGCTAAAAGAAGAGCCAGCCATGATACTACAGGGCTGTGCTTGCTAAAAGAAGAGCCAGCCATGATACTACAGGGCCGTGCTTGCTAAAAGAAGAGCCAGCCATGATACTTCAGGGCTGCACTTGCTAGAAGAAGAGTCAGCCATGATACTTCAAGGCCGCACTTGCTAAAGAAGAGTCAGCCATGATACTACAGGGCCGCGCTTGCTAAAAGAAGAGCCAGCCATGTTACTTCAGGGCTGCACTTGCTAGAAGAAGAATCAGCCATGATACTACAGGGCCGCGCTTGCTAAAAGAAGAGCCAGCCATGTTACTTCAGGGCTGCACTTGCTAGAAGAAGAGCCAGCCATGATACTTCAAGGCCGCCCTTGCTAAAGAAGAGTCAGCCATGATACTACAGCGTTGTGCTTGCTAAAAGAAGAGCCAGCCATGATACTACAGGGCCGCGCTTGCTAAAAGAAGAGCCAGCCATGATAATTCAAGGCCGCACTTGCTAAAGAAGAGTCAGCCATGATACTTCAGGGTCGCGCTTGCGAAAAGAAGAGCCAGCCATGATACTACAGGGCTGCACTTGCTAAAAGAAGAGCCAGCCATGTTACTTCAGGGCTGCACTTGCTAGAAGAAGAATCAGCCATGATACTTCAAGGCCGCGCTTGCTAAAGAAGAGCCAGCCATGATACTTCAAGGCCGCACTTGCTAAAGAAGAGTCAGCCATGATACTTCAGGGTCGCGCTTGCGAAAAGAAGAGCCAGCCATGATACTACAGGGCCGCACTTGCTAAAAGAAGAGCCAGCCATGTTACTTCAGGGCTGCACTTGCTAGAAGAAGAATCAGCCATGATACTTCAAGGCCGCGCTTGCTAAAGAAGAGCCAGCCATGATACTTCAAGGCCGCACTTGCTAAAGAAGAGTCAGCCATGATACTACAGGGCCGCGCTTGCTAAAAGAAGAGCCAGCCATGTTACTACAGGGCCACGCTTGCTAAAGAAGAGCCAGCCATGATACTTCAAGGCCGCACTTGCTAAAGAAGAGTCAGCCATGATACTACAGGGCCGCCCTTGCTGAAAGAAGAGCCAGCCATGATACTACAGGGCCGCGCTTGCTAAAAGAAGAATCAGCCATGTTAAGTCTGAATAAAATCACTGCACAACTACAGCTCATAGAGTTCACATCGTTGTCTATCCAAACTCTTAGAATCAATAGCTTTATTTGATATATTGCTTAGATACATGATAATCCACACTGGGTCCATATTACTAAAAGAGGACGTACCAGTTTTGTAATTTTATTGTAAATCTAATCACAGGTTTTCCTTACGAAGAACAGCCCCATATTCGAAACCTTGTACAATGTTCTATTCATCATAAAAACCATATTTTATTCATGTGATATATTTGTGAGTCACTCTGGCAACCCTTGATTTGTTGCTTGAATATCCTCTAAGATCCCATCAGTACATGACCACTCACAGCCCAGTATGTATTCACACCATACCAGAAACAAATCTAGATGGCGCCACCATTTGCTGGTTTCAGACCTTGGCTATATCATCATTAAGGAGCCAATATTGTATGTATGATATAATTATGTATCTATAACTAACTTCTTGGTTAGGTAACTACTATTTACCAGGGTCCTAGATAAGATGAATGGGTTATGTATCATCTCCGTGCATTGCATCTGTTGTTTTATTATTTCTTAACAAATCCCATCTGGAAATCTGAATCTGACAAAATTCATTCCTCATCAGTTAGAATTTTAATGTTTGGCCTTAATCTCTTTATGTTTTTATATAAAATTTGTTTATATATATGCAGAACTGACATAGTCTATTGAGTCCTCCTAAGTTTCCACTAGTCCTCACGGAATACGGTACAAAAAGTCAAATAAAATGCGGTCTTATAACTCCAACTATGAAAGGATACACTTTATTCCAATAATGAACCAGTAAAATATAAAATGCCTGGAATTTGGAAAAAATAATTCAAGGTCTGGAAATCTGCTTTAACCTGAGAGTTTAGTCAGATTGGTGGAATTTTGTTATCCAAACAAACCTGGGGTGGGGTGACACCACCTGTTTTTCTTGCCATTGTTGGTGGCTGCTGTCAGTGGCTGCTGTTGGTCCGTATTTACTTGTACAACAAAAAGTGGCTTTTTGGGGACCGACAATCGGTCATCTAGGGGTGACCGATTGTCTGGCACTGGTATCCACTTGTATGATTAAGCATAAAATATATATATATTCACCTCTATATAATTCTAAAAAATTGACAAAGGGTTAGCAAAATAGCCATAGTCTTTCTAGATCTGCGTGGACCTTGATAATTCAAAATTCTAAGGATATCAAGGATATTATTGCTGGATGTTAGAGCTTTATATGGAATAGGTTTGAGCAACTTTTAGTCATTAATATCAAGAATATTTCACTGGGCTCTATGAAGGATTGTCATGGTATGATTTGGTAAATTGGACAGGTTGTGTTTGTGACTTGATCAATGGTTGGCAGTGGAGATGTCCCATTTAATTTGATAGTAGTCAGTCTGAATATACAGCATGGCTAGTTGTCCATTGAATAAAGCATAATATAATAACACAAGTATACATTATAAGTAACAAAAGTCTCATTTTGTAACAGCTTGTATTTTTTATTCAAAAACAATTATCAATCTTTAGCACATCACAATAATACTCCAGCTGTCACAATTATCTTGGAGGAGATAATGAATTTAACACTATTTTCTACAGCATATCAATATGTTATATATAGACTCATGTATCTTACATACACAAAAGATACTACAGCATATATCATCTGGTTCCTCAGCGATATTATAACATCGTATTTATTACCACATAAATGGCACAATATATCACTGAATAACATGGTATTTATTACCACATAAATGGCACAATACATCACTGAATAGTTTCTTTTCAAAGGCAGGGTCCATTCAAGTAGCGCTTGTAATTGAATATTGCCTACCCATGGTAAAAATTATCGCGCACATAGCCAAAATGCGTTTCTGCCTTCATCTGTACCACTTTCATGGGAATTGACTATATACTTTATTAATATTAGTCTTATAGTACAGACACAGACTGGTTCATAGAATATTATTTGAGTTAAAAAGGGAAATGACATCATGCAAATACCAATAAATATAATTATAAATCAACAGAAATGATAAAAAATAAATATCCAAATTAACCAAACTATTCACCAAAATCAGGCGGCCGCATTGGACGTAACTTGATAATCCCTGAGTGTACTGGTTACTCAGCTGGACGCGAGAAAATGTGGCTTTGGACACAACCATAGTTGCGCCCGCTGCAGCCGTCCCAACCCTATTTTGATGTCACCCCTTACTTTAACTATAGAACGGAGCTTGTTGCTCTTGGTTTATTATGGTTGTATACGAATATGATGTAGTTTTTGCAGATACTTACAATATTTCAAAACATGTCATAAAAAAGCTATCAATTTTGCTGGATTTATTCAGGAAAGAACAATACTATGCAGCTCCATCTCCATATCTATTTTTTTCAGCAATAAATTAAGATACTGATGGGTGTACTTCTGGGAATCTGATACATAAGCTTTAGTAAGCAATAAATGAGGTCAGCGAGTCAGGAACATCAATAAAAAGCTGAACTTAATTCACCTTTGTATCAACACAGGGCTCAAAATCATGAACCAGAACTATTTCAAGTTCAATGTCCTGTTTGATCAATAGATTATTTTATGACCGTTGCACTCTGTAGAAATAGGAATTGCTAACTGGAGGTGAATGGCTTCATGTGTCAGAGTATACATAACAACGTAACACCTCTTCTTACATTGTAATAATTATATGTACTGCACAGCCCATCATGACTTACAGTTTAACACAAATGTAACATTTGTCATTTCATTGTATTACTTCTTTGAATGATAGTGGACCATAACAACCATAAATAGTAACAGGTTATTGGGCTAAACTATTATCATATGCATTAAATGGTATTCTCTTATGCCAATTCAGTGTTTGGGGGAAGACCCCTGTCATGGTGCCCCAATGAGCTGTTTTCAAAACTAACCTTTTTTACAATTGATGTATGTACCTCAATACCTGAATGTTTTTTATCTAGCTTGCCTTTCACTGGTAGGGTTTTGTCTGTACACCATTGTAACATCGTTGTATGGTGAAAAGGCAGTAGAACAGCAGTTACAAGTGGCAATACATTTGATATTTTACAAGACTTGTTCTATTAAACCTCTAAAATGTTCTTGCTCAGCTGTCGCTAATATAAGTTTTATTGATTCACAGTAATTTCTTTTCTATTCTTCAAAATCTCTACAATATGGTGCTCAAGGATGCAAGTGAATGTATTTGGGTGGTTTACAATGTATTCTTCTGCCCTTTTGAAGATGGTGTCTATGACTTGATTAGCAGCTTCAGTTGATCTAGTTTCCATGAATATCCTCAAGAAGGAGTAAGAGTAGCTCTTCATGAAGGTGACCATGAGCCCTGGGGAGGGAAACAGTTCTGTAACGACAGAATAGTGTGAAGGACAACATACATATGTTATCATTTTCATATGTTTTCTTGTTTTTATAACATGCATTTCATGGCAACCAAGTAATTGAGTAGTCCATACCAACACTCACATATGTACTTTCATTTGCTAATAAATACTCACCTGCTGGGTTGTCAGGTTGAGGAATGAATTCATGGTAATTCAGTGTCAGATCAGCCTTCCCTGCTTTAGCATCAGGGCCCACAAATGGCCGTATTATGTCTGCTTCATCTCTTCCCATGTGCCTAACACAAGTGATGCTTCTTAATTCTTCCTATTTAGAGGGGTTATATGTATCAGTCGGTTATGAATCATGCTTCAGAATTCTTCCTATTTAAAGGAAGATCATTTGATACCATTTAAGACGTATATTTACCAGATATAAATTACCCTCAGAAAAAGATTTGCCTATACTAGGAAGCAAGCCCAGGAGCAATGCCACAACTGAGGTATCAAGGTTGCTAAAGAGCAGCAGGTCATATATGCAGGCATCTTCCAGGCCACTACACTACACTACCTCAAAATTCAAGACTTTGCTGGTCACAACACAAACTGTGGTGAGCCCACCAAAGAATGAATAGCTTTGCTTAGACCACCAACTAAACCTCGAACCCTTTGAATTGAAATGTTACCTTTGACACTAGTCCCTCTGAATATAGTTGAGGTGCAATTATGTTCTGTATCAACTGATGCGCCAGTGGCACCCTCTGCAGGCCAAGAATTGATAGGATCATGCGTCCTCCTGGAAATGGATGGATCTCTCACTAAGGCTATCAGGAAAATGTTTTTTCTGATATCAGTAATATTTTATTATGTGATAATTTGAGTTCATGAACATGTTTTTACGGAAAGAAATTTTCATGAAATTGAAATAAGTGTGACAAACGTTACCCTAAATGTTTTTATTGTGACAAATTGTATCATAGGATATAATTATACTCCTTGGACTACAACTGGTTTAATACTCCTACCAGACTTTAACTCTCTAGCTCGACACAACAGGAAGTTTTCCCAATCCCTTGCAGCCACGTCCTGTGCCAGTTCCTTCTCTTCCGCATGAGTGTTAGCCCTTTGACCGTCATCAAATTCTTCCCTGCTCTTTAAACTGAACAATACAATATGATTAGCTTGTGTTTGAACGGTTTTTCTTTTTTCTTTACCCACTTAGAAAGAAGTTAGACCATTCCAAGGTTGGCACAGTGTGACAAGGGTTTAAAAGCCACTCCTCCAGGTTACCGCAAACACCTACTAGACCTCTTCCATGGTGGAGGAGCTATTGTGAGTGTAAGTGTATAAGGGGCAGCATCACAATAATTTCTTCAAGTAAGATTTTTTAGACTTTGTTCCCCTATACAAAAATACATTAAGACATAATGCTGTGGAACCAAATCCGGATGGTGCCCCTGTCATCATGGTCAAGAAAAGAAGATGACCAATCGTTTTCGCTTAGTGAAGTGACCGAGAAGCAATATTTCCAGTTACAGAACATCAATGGTTGGTTTCAGGCATTAGGTAATAATCACTGGTCCTGTGTATTGGAGCTAGAGAGTGCTTTCAGGCAAATTATTATAGAAAAGACTGAGTCTATGGCAGAGACTAAGTCAGAAGTTATTCTAAAATACAGCGATAAGTGTTGGATTGAGCACCCATGGAGGTTCTTAACCGAGTATTATGTTTTTTTAATTACTGCCCTGAAAATATTTGGGCAATAACCACCTAATGCAAAGATTCAAGGATTAATGACTGACATTGAACAAAAGAAATATGTGCTCTTCCTGAGGGATCTGAGTTACATTTTGGTTTTGGGTACTTGGGTATTCCGGTGTCAGATCAGATACATACAAATTGGATAAGGTCAAATTCTAGGCTGTTCTGAATATATTAAACAGCTGAGGCAATTTCTAGGTTTTGTACGTGTCTACTACTTTGAATTTCAGGCTACTATTTAGTTAATGCTCACAAGTTGCCACTTTATATTTGCCACGAGGGTTCATATTGCTCCTTACCATCATCACTATTGTGAATAATAATACTTACACTTGGGAAAGCCAATGGATAGCAGTAAGACAGATGCCAAAATCCACTGAAGCATCTGGTAGCACTTGTTCATAAAAACTCCTGGCACTTACAAGCCTGAAGATGCCCCCATTTGATGCTTAGGGAGTAAAAATAGGACACAAGTCCTTCTATGAATAATATGAATAATTGAGTGACATGTATGGAGATCGGAATTATAGAAACTTCCAGTTAAAATTATTTGAACTATTATTTAATTATTTGTCACGAATACATAATGCAATGCCCATCAGAACTGGACAAATACAACTGTCTTAATTGCTTAGCCAGTTCTGCTTGTATTAATTATTGATGGTTTTGGTATGGTTCACCTGGATAGAGCTGTGGTATGGTCGAAATATACATACCTTCCTGTGAACATAGTTTGTATATATCAGTAAAGTCATTTCCCAGAACATCATTATACACCCATGTGAGGTCACACTTCCCTCGAGTTGTCGGCAAGTAAGCTGGAATCAAAAGTAGATAGAAATTTGGGGAATTCTTGTATTTCCTGTTTCAGCCAATAGTGATACCCTTCATCAGGGACAGAATACAAAACAGAACCGATATTGATGAAATGCTATCATTTTAGCATACTACATAAGATTGTACAACAAGGGCAAATAAGTCTGCACATGAACTGGAACTAGAAGACACGCAACAATATAAATCAATGTATCTCTCTATGATATATAAGTGTATCTTCAAAGCACACTTACAACCAAGTATTCAAAAAATCATGAACACTTTTAGATTGATATTGCCAATGACACTCTAAATGAACTTTGATCTTGGTGATCCTGAAGAAATAATGTTAGAACATCAGATGTACCCCTTCTGCTGCAACAATAAACGTTTATTATTTGATTTATTTGTTATACAATGTGCCCACCATGACACTGGTTGATGATACTCTCTGAAGTGGACCCATCTGCAGCTCCATAGTCGCATACAGTAAAACTGCTGCTACCAGTAGTGTCTACAGAACCTGAAGATATACATGACTTTATTATAAAGTATCTCAAACTTGTATTCCATGCAAGAAGCTATGAGGCACCAAGCGTTATCTACATTATCTGGTCTTATTCTGTGACTTAGAGAGACAGAATTAACAAATATATGGACTAAATTATAATACATGGACCGAATTGAGGATGAATCTAAGACCGAATTAAAGAGTACAATGAAATAATTAAAAAGTACCATGACAGAAATAAAACATGGAAACTATATGATAAATACCATACAGAATTAATGTTTCCAAGAACAAAATAAACTATTTAATTTGGTTATATATATAATTCTTATAAGTATTCAACTCTGCTCAACTTTCAATTTCTGTTTACATTTAATCTACTATATCAACAGCCCACATATCTGTTTTGAAAGATAATTATTTTTGAGCATTTTCAGACCTGATATAAGCATCTAATTACGAGTTTTTCAGGTTAAATTAAGAGAAACAAATGTTATTGGACAAATGTTCCAATGTGGACACATTAATGGACTGAGCATTGATACCATACACGAATAAAGAGAGCGTTTAAACATAGTCATTAAGAAAATTTCTTGGAAATGATTGGTAGAAAAATGGAGTAGACTGTACCGATGGATTTTAAGATGTACGGTAGACATTTCATGGCTGCAGCTTTCTGAAAACGAGCAACCTTGGCGTAGCCTTCTCTGCAATGGTGGAAAGTGCCCATGTCTTCTGATGTGCCTCTTCTCGCAATGGCAGATGAGGATGAGATACTGATCGGTGAACTTCTGGGAATCTGATACAAAAGCTTTTATAAGCAATAAATGAGGTCAGGGAGTCGGGCTCAAAATCATGAACCAGAACTATTTCAAGTGCAATGTCCCGTTTGATCAATAGATTATTTTATGACCGTTGCAATCTTTAGAAATAGAAATTACTAACTGGAGGTGAATGACACCAGTTTCTGAGTATGTAATACCATTTCTTACAATGTAATAACACCCATTATATATATGCACTACACAACCCATCATGACTTAGAGTTTAACACAAATGTAACATAATTCATCATTTCATTGTATTACTTCGTTGAATGATATTGAACCATAACAACCATGAATAAACACGTTATTGGGCAAAACTTATATTATGCATTAAATGGTATTCTCTTATGCCAACTCAGTGTTTGGGGGAAGACCCCTGTCATGGTGCCGCAATTAGCTGTTTTAGAAACTAACCTTTTTTACAATTGATGTATGTAGCTCAATACCTGAATAAAAACGAATTTCCTTTTTAAAAACCAAAACAACAGACCAGCCAAAATCCTGTTCTGACTGATAGGATTCTGAAGGGCAGGGAATTGGCTGGGTTAGACTTGGTCTTTTATCTAGTAGTTGGCCTTTCACTGAAGGGGTCTTGTCTGTACACCATTGTAACATCATTGTATGGTGAAAAGGTATGGTATGGTTTATGTATATTGTCGAAATACTATTGAAAACAATAAAAATAAATAAACTATTGTATAAACATATCCTGGTAATGTAAATCCTCTGAAAAGATAGAGAATTATAAATTCCCTGAAGAATCCCTTATTGGAGGGTGAAAAGTTAGATCACCTCATACCTTCACTACTTATTTAATAAACATCTTTAATCCCAAGTGGGGTTAGGAAATTGCTTTTGATGTGACTTCCTTTTTACTACAGATACAGAATTAATTGTCTAATTGTCATGTATTGGGTTTGAGTATGGTCAGACTATGAAACTAAAATGTTATTGTCAGAATCTATTTTTCAGCAACGGTGAACTGAAAAAAGAACTGAGAATACTATTTTATCTTGATACACTGACTGATACCCATGACAACAAATGTTTAATATTGACGTAAGCAATCCAGAACAGAAGCATAGGAGACAACATCAGTTATAAAGGATTTATTGGTTTGTGTTATTTATTTGTTCATTCTTCACAATATCTACAATATGGATATTCATAAGGCATGCCAATGTATTTGGGTGGCTTACAATGTTTTCCTCTGCTCCATTGAAAATGGTGTTCATGACTTGATTGGATGTTGCCCCGTTGTCAGAGACATGGATGGGAGACATAAAAGGCATGACGTCATTACGTTTTCATTCAAGTGAAGGTCATGTGATGGGTCGTGTGCTCCTTAATTTTGACATTTGTCAAAACAAAAGGCTATAAATAGAGCGTAGATATCCGGATTAAAAAAGGCTTTAAAAGCACATTTTCACACCAGATATGATTATGATATATTCCGGTAGGGAAAGCGACAGAACTGAGCAAGCCTTTGGAAACGCCACCAAGAATTCCAAGATGCTGGTCACGCCCCCTGTGTCGTCAAACGGTAGCAAGTTCCAATGTTTTTTTTTATTTTGATTTTATTCATTTAAGGCCGATATGATTATTTAAACATACTTTCTGCTCGCTCTCCGCTTCACATAGAGGTGTTTGAGCTTACGTTTTTTTTCTCATGTATTCTTGTGATGTCATTGATGTTATATTTGGTGATAAATAACCCCAGCTTTGCTTGGTTTCTGGCCATTCCTGAGTCAATATTACTTATTATATTCCCTCACTGCACAGGACCCAATATATCCGTGCCAAAACTTGTCTATAGCCTTTTATATAATACGTATACAAATTATCCAGACAACATTCTAATCATAATAAATGGTCACACATTATTAAGATTAAGTATTAATCATACTGGAACAACAACTAGGAAATTGATTTACTGTTTTGTGACATACATTAAAAGGTGGGTACATTTCATACCTGCATCGCTCCACATTAAGTACAGCTATATAGTACCAAAAGTTACAAACCTTCTCAAATATCATCCTAACTGTAAAGATTCAATGAATACAAAAGCACGCAGCAATCTGCATACTTTGATAGCTTCAAAATGTTATAGGTTGTAGCTTAATTCACAGCAGCACTATTCCATGTGTTAATAGAAATAAGGATGAAATTAAGCAGCCCATGAATATATGAAGCACTTCATTACTTTATTACTATAGGGTTTGGGCTAGTGAAGCATAATTTCATGGGCTGCGTTGTTCCATGCTCTCTAGGATGAAATTATGCATGTATGAAAATATACGTCTTGAGTATACAATCATGATAAATTGCTGCATAATTTCCTGGGCCATATAATTCCATGCTTTCTATAAAATGAAATTCTTGCTGCAAAATTTCAAAGCGTGCATAGTATGACTGTATGACTTCCATGGGTGAGACTCATAACCTTAGATGAGGTGCAGAGTGACGTCAGTTAAAGAGAATTTACTCATTCATGGTATTTACGTTTTCATCCTTCACAATCTCTACAATGTGGTACTCCATAAACCCAACGATTATATTTGGATGGTTTACAATGTATTCCTCTGCTCGTTTGAAGATGGTGTCTATGACTTGATTAGCAGCTTCAGTTGACCTTGTTTTCATGAATATCCCTAAATAAGAGAGACAATAGCTCTTCATGCAGGTGAGTAGGAAGGCAGGACCAGGAAAAAGATCTGGAAAAAAAAGAATGGTATCCTGGAAAATATTTACATGGCAATGGTATTGCCACAGGTCTTCATCCTCATTTTCAGATTGCTGTAAGTATGCATTTTTCGATTTTTTTTAAAAAGATTTTAATTAAACTTGGTTTCCATGAAAATATTTTAGACATTAAAATCCTATCCACATGAAGCCATATAAGAGAAACTTAACCCTATCAGGGCGAGTAGTGCATTTATGCACTATTATTTAGGCCAATTCCCCCATAATATTGCCTATAAGACATGCTAGTCATTTAATAAAACATGTTATTCTACACTCTTCCTCCTATACCAATGTGTTGCAAGTGTTGCAAGGACCAATAATCAGAAAACAGTTTTTGTGCTTGGTAGATGCAGAAAATTTGGTGCCCACAATAGGATGTACCTAAATTGGAAGAATTATAAATCAATTTACGCAATATTTATTGTTAAATTGGAAAAAAATCTAAATCTAAATTTATTTTTTTGCAAAAGTGCCATTTATTCAGTTTTTCATGCTGAATAAAATGAATGGTCGTAAAAATTGATGAATTTTGAAAATGGTTCCTTTAGAATGATTTCCATGGCAACCAAACAATCCTTTTTTTCAATTGAAAAACTGTACATCTGGTAAATGGTTGCTTTGGTGATATAAAAAGATGAAATTTCTAAATTTCAACTCACAACAAGTAGAGCAGAAAATTTTGGATCATGTGCAATTTACTAAGTACAAATCGCATTTCTTACAGAAAAATTATGATAAAAAGACTATGTGGCATTTTCCTGTTTGACTGTCACTGTCTGGACATCATTGTTTCTTACATGGTCTATCTCCTTTTAAAAAGACTCTTAGGCTAAGTAGTTTAGCTCAAAATTTAAGAGACAGGTAACTTTGAAAGACTATAACTTCACTAATATTTGAAGTATCAAAAAGATTTTTTCGTTTGTATAATACTCAGTGCATAGACAATAAGCAACGATTTCAAGGAGAAACCCCCTTATAAGACCCTCTCGCCCTTATAGGGTTAAGAAACTTAAATATACTTCAACTAAAGTCCAAAAAAATATTAAATTGTTTCATGTATAAATTAGCAAAATATTGGAACTCTCTAGAAACCACTGCCCATCAAATTGAGGACTGGAAGTCATTTACTCAGTGCATCACTGTTTGCCTGGATCAAATTGGTTTATTATTGTTACTCAGGGTTCTAACTAAAGCGCTGAGAGAACCTGCCGCCGCGCAGACAATTTAACAACAAAAAAACAAAAGAAAAATAAACATCATGAAAACATATATTGAAAACTCGAGTAGGTTCTTGTCTCAAATGTACCAACCAGCATTCACCACGATCAATTATGTTTTCAAAATTTTCCAGGGCGGAAAACCCCCCTGACTCCACCCAGATACAGGGCTTTGTGCCTTAGCTTCTCACAAGGTTACGCACCAGCTTCCCCTACTGAGAAATATTTCTGGTGAGAACATCGAACTATAAATCATTGTATTGTATAGTGTTTATTTCCAGATTCAACATGACAAATACATATAATAATAAATCACTCTAATTTGTCTCACTTTACCTTCCTGTTTTGTGAATGCTAGTTCTGTTTCTGTTCTGTTCTGCTCCATTCGGTTGGGTCTGGACCGACCAATAACTTGTGGAAATGTACTAGTTATACTATTTATTTACATTATCAGCTAGTTGAAAAAGTTTATTATCTTTTTCCACCAGTATACAACTGATATTCAATTGTTACCAACCTGATAGCAAAAGACCTCAGTAGAACAATAGCTAAAAATGTGTTTCCTAGACTCTATAATTAACCTACAGTTACTTTTAATTCTAACCCACTCTCTTTAGTTAAGGAACATACTGGGAGACCTGGATTTATATTCAGATGAATGGCTCCTATTTGTATAACACCCTTTAGAAATACAAGACGTCAACATCAACCACAACGAACATTAATTAAATTCTATCAACATTTCTGTCATTTTCGGGTACATGTTGATAAGTAACGGCGAAATAAATACGAAAAGAACATGCACTTGGTTAGATACCACAACGATATGACTTCCCGCTCCATCCCTTGGTCGTTTTTGTCTTAAGGTTTGTAGAGTGAGAAATAAAAATTGAGAGACCAGAGTGAGAGGAAGAGGTAGGGACAGATAGACAAAGAGAAAGCAGCATAGCTCCGGGAGAGGGAGGGGTGGAAGGAGGGTGACAAAGGGGGATACAGCCCTAAATACAGATGTAAGTTTTGAACTTTTCCAATATTGTCATATTTTCAATGGCAGCCATCTTGGATATGAGTTGTCAGGCAATGTCTAACATGTTTTTAAATGTTATCACAGCATTGGTCATACCCGAAAACCCCATAATAGGCACTAAAACTGGCCTCATACCATGTTTCAATCAAAAGTTATGAACTTTTCCAAAATTGTCAGATTTCCAATTGCGACCATCTTGGATATCGGATATTAGTGTAACGATTCCATTATGAAGATTTCCATTGAGCTCCGGATAGCTCCGGATTGACCCGGACCCGGACCTCCGTCTCCGGGTAGTTTCTCCGGATCCCACTAGGATATTCATTGCAACCATAGATGATATTTGCAGTTTATATTATTTGTTTAATTTATCATTAATTAACTATTCATTTGATTTCATCCGGACTTTGACCATGATGTTCATTACATATTTCTATATTTATGTTCAACTTTGCATTCATGTGATTATTATATTTATTCCATTATTCCTGAATTATGTTGCAAACATAATGTTTCCTTGGTTTGAAAATCATTCATATCTCGATGTACCTGTTCATTTATCGGGTTGAGGAGCAAGGTCTTCAACCCAACACACAAGGAGGAATAAAGGGAACATATGAAAGAAGTATTTCACTCTTGATGTTTTATCTCGGATCCGCGCTTGGAACATAGAATATTTCAACCCTTGGTCCTTTGGAACTTTAATATAATCCGGCCACTATAGTTCCTTTTCCCCCCATCTCCTGCTATCGATATTCATAATATATTTATTCTCGCAGAAGTAAACCTATACAATCACGAAATATCATTATTTAATATCGATTAATATTAAGCCGGAGCTGAAACACAGATGTACAACGATGGCCACAAAGACATTGGAAAGAACATAGGCAAGAATCGCAACATTAGGAAATGATTTTAAATATCGCCAGTGTGTTGGGCATACCTGAAAACCCCATTATAGACACGAAATTCATCTATTTGCTATGTTTCTATCAAAAGTTACATTGATTTTTGCTTGGTACTTTCCCAATGGCAACCATTTTGGAAAATGGCTATTTCCCCTATTTCCCAATGATAATTTTGTTTACATTTTTAGTATGTTAACTAGCTGCCCCTGTTTATCACCCGGTAGACGTCCCCTTTCCCTCCCTCTCCCTTCCCCAACCTCCCCTGTTCACCCAAAATTATAAAGTAAGAAATTCAAATGCCTAGTATCAACGATCCTGCATGTTGCTAGGGAGCGTTTCTATGCCGACAAAGTTGCGATGCCAAATCACCGGGTAGTCATCCCCTCTTCCCTCCCTCTCCCTTCCCTACACTCCCCTGTTCACATCAAACGTTTCACCCCACAAATTAATTACAAAAAAAGAAAATAAATAAATAAGAGAATAAATAATGCATGTTTCTATTGTGCATTTCTATACTGGGTAGATATTATGAAAAGCAGTTTAAATGGGTAGAACTTCACTAATACTCTCCCCCCCCCAGCCTCCCCCTCCAAAGTTCCCCACCATGCCATCTCCTGTCATGACAGTGGAAAACGATGTATATAAGGCATGTTGCTAGGGAGCTGCCCCTGTTAATCAACGGGTAGACATCCCATGTTCTCCCCTTTTCCATCCCACCGTCACCCATGATTATTTGTAGCCTATAAATAAAATCCATCCAAATTCAAATAAATAGCATGCAGTGCCAGTGGACAAACTATCTCAGGCATGTTGCTAGGCAGCGTTTCTACGACGATGACAATGACATTGCGTCGCCAAATAGGCGGGCACATTTAAGTTGCATCACGGAAATACCAATGTTGCCAAGTAACGTCGCCAAGTAATACAACCTAAGTCAGTCAAAGCAGAGGGAGCAGGCGGATTACGGTAATTTAAACAGATTCGCTTCTAGCTTCCTTGAAAAAATCATCGGGGAAAACAAAGGCCTTGGTAACCTCACTTGAAGCCAAAGTAAGCTGCGTGGAAAGTTTGGAATTTTACATGGCTCATGTACAGAGCCTTTGTCACCTCGATGTTGTAACTATCTTATTAATTATGTGGATACAGGGCTAGTGTCCATGTACAGAAATATAGTTGATAATGAAGTAGACTTGATAACAATTCTGCCAAAAGAATTTACACTTTTAGCAAATTGAACATAGTTCTAGTTGGGAACGTTATGTATAAAGTAGAGCCACATCTATCCAGGGTGCACTGATCAATTTTCACCAATTTCCAAATGCGACTGCTATTTTCAGTGGAGGTGAAAAACTCCTTTAATGACTGTCTATATAATCTGTAATTAGATGTATGAAAATCTTAATAGTTGGACCTCATTATTTTCATATAGAATCACTGTCTTCAGAATGTTCCTTATTGCTTTCTTGTCATCTTTTGCACAGCAATGTTGATGTTTGCAGCACCTTCTGACCCCGGTAATCTATTCCAAAGAGGGTTTATGGATCAGCCAACCCCAATGGCTCAACAAATAAATCCCAATCACAAACAGGTTACAAAGAAGAAAACAAAATTATTTTCCTGTTTGCCCTCACCGCAAGTGTGATTTTAAGCCGGACATGAGGTATATCACAATTGTGAAATTGTCTCAAAATAAAAACATTTTTATAAAAAAGGCCCCTCCCATTCACTCCTCCCCTTTTATAGGGGTCATAATACAGATTACTCCACGGTGAAGTGTGTATCACATAACATTTGTATGTAGAGGCGTGTGGTACATACCGTGTGGTACATTGTTTTGTACCACATGGGCGGGGCCTAATGATAAACGCAAAATAAACTCATTTCATTGGTTCCCGTCCATGCGGGAAAATGTGTTGTCAACGACTCTTACTAACGTTACTAACGTTGCGACATTACGATGTACAATATTGCGTAGTCACCGGCATCAGTGAGAGAAGAATGGCAGAAACTTTGTAAGTAAATAAAGGACTTTTTGTGGTAATTTATAATTAATCTATTACCACCGTGGAGTAAAAATAGTACCGCATCTCGTAGTTGGTCTGGCATCAAGGATCGCATGGACCCTCAATGATTCTTTTCAATAATAACCCACTCGCCTATCGGCTCGTGGGCCATGTGAAAAGAATCATCTTGGGTCCATGCGATCCTTGATGCCAGACCACCTACTCATGCGGTACTATCATATACTCACCTGCTTGGTTGTCAGGTAAAGGGCAGTGTTTTAGATAGTTGAGACTCAGTCCAGCTTTGCCTGCTATAGCATCAGGGCCCTCAAATGGTCTCCTTATGTCTGCTTTATCCCTTCCCATCAATCTAATATGAATGATGCTTCTGAATTCTTCCTATTTAGAGGGGTTATATTATAAGATATTTCTACAGTGTTTTCATAGATTGATGTGATAATTCTGATAATTCACAGTTTTACCAGCTTTGATACTTGACTCAATGATTTATAACTTAAAATTATTTGAAATTCATGTAAAATTTCCAATTTAATTACTCTTTTGTTTCATTAATTAACAAAGAGGTAATTGATTTGACATTTTTCAGGTTAGTTCAGTGTGAATTTAGTTCATTCTAAATATAATTGTTTTGACACAAATACATATTACCTTTGTCACTAGTTCCGCTGCATATAGTTGTGGTACTATTATGTTTTGTATCAGCTGATGACCCACTGGCCCCCTCTGTCTTCCAGGAATTGATATGATCATACGTCCACCTTAAAACATACTATTCTGTGATTGAGGTATAATGGAAAACTTTTGTTATTATGAAAAAAATCATTATGGCAAGTGGGTTACTATAAGCTAGTCAATGTAAACAACATACCAGTCTTTAACTCCCTAGCTCGGCACAAGAGGAAGATTTCCCAGTCACTTGCAGACCTGTGCTGCACCTGTTCTTTTTCTTCAGCACATGTGTCAACCGTTTTACCGTCACGTAATCCTTCTTTGCTTTCACAACTGGAAAGAAATCAAATTTTAGCTAAACATCAGGTTCAAATTATGGGTGGAAAGTTTCAACTATGGTACATGCTGTCTGAACTCACTATTTTTACCTGTGGTTAAAGCAAACAGACCAATCTTTCACCTGCCATTACCTAGTAAACTGTAAAAAAAATGTACACAGTTGACTTGTCAACAATAAAGAAATGTATAGCTTAACGGATGCCAGATTAAATGGCCTTAGATACAGCAAGTTCCTTATTCAACTGATATATTTGCCTTGAACCTTGATCAATCAAAATAGTTTAATCAGTTTTATTGACTTTATTGACCACATTTTTTTTAAAAAAAACTAGACTAACTTGGCATCTCCAATAACTCATTGTTTTGGTTCAAAGCATGTATGTGATGAACAGATCACAGAGAATTCTTGCAATTAGACATCAAAATCATCACAATCACAACTGACCTTCCCCCCCCCCCTCCCCTACACCACCCTATCCCGCCATCCGAGTTTCGCTAACTTTTCTGATATTTATCAATAGTATTAGTAAAATACTTCTCTCATCTAACATTATACTGCACATATGAGTAATTATCCCAAACGGGCAGCTTTTGATTTCAGGAGGCCATTTTTTTTAGAAAAAATAAAATTCGTCCAATCTCTACAATTTTTGGCGTATATGTAGAAGGGGATATCAGCATTATACAGGCAAAATTTGGGAAGGCTGTGCCAGATATTTCGATTCCTACACCTATATTTCAAAAACGCCCATTTTTGCCTTATTTCGCCTATATTAAGCCAGATTAATCAAATAATATTGTGTAAATTTGAGATGAGATACCCAGTAATTATGCCAGCAATATTAAATAACAAAGTAACAGCTAGAAAATGGATGATGGCTGCCAAGATAGGACCTGGTTGTAACCAAAGTTTGAATGACTTTTTGTCAAAATATCTGTTTAATTTCTATACAATAACTGTGCTGATATAGCAGGATCTCTTTATCTCTATTAATTATGACGTAACGGTGACACTATAGTCGTAACGGCGACATCCTATCATATGCTCACTCTAATTCAACAGCATCTATATTTATTCATATCTATACTTTTTACGAAATTCAGGCAGGCCTTAACAATTATTAGAAAAGAGGAAATTGCATAAAAATATATTTTATTTTAAATATGGGAGTTATTTTACATGTCGTAACGCGACATAAAATATTTCCACACCAGTTCAGGGAATGTTATGCAAGGCAATCACAGGTTTCTGAGACATCGTGGGCTGATAACTTTTCTTTTTACCTAGATATATCTACATATACATCTTCCCTCCACAAAAAACAAAATGAAATTTAAAATTAATTATTACTGTTTGAGTGTTTCATTGTTTTGAAGCCATTACATGTCGTAACGGCGACACAATTATTCCAAAACAAGATTTTCCAGTCTAAATCAGTTCAAATTAATGAATACATGAATGTTGTGTTTTTTCATAATCATGAACATGTGTGTATGTGTAGAAACCGTTTCTGGTCAGCAGAAGTAATATATTTTCTAAATTAAGCTGTGTATTATATTCAAATTCCATAATTATTATATATTTTCTATCCTAAAAAAGCTCTTTTATCACAATAACGGCGAATATTTTAGCATAACAGCTTTGAAAGGGGGGTTCCCACAGCCTCATTTTTGCCAAGGAATTCGAATAAAGTGGTTATAATCATGTGTGATCATCCCAAATACAGGTTGTAGAGACCCTAGGCTGGAAAACCAAATGCTGCCCGATTGGGAGAATTACTCATATACATCATTATCGTCATCTGCTGTCATGGACAAAATATCACAAACCTATATCAACTAATGTAGACTGACTTGAATAATATTTGTCAATTACATGTATGTCTCAAAAACAGATTTATAGTAAACACTAATAAAAAAATGAATGCCAAAGATCCACTCTTAGATCCACCTTTTTCAGTTCATACTCAGCAGTGGCAGATTGTCCAAAGTTACACACTATAAATTTATATCTGGGATACATCATTGATATCTCTTATCTCTCAGAAGCAATTAGAAGATAATATTTCATATGATGTATTTATTTCAGAGAGTGAAACAAAAAATAAACAAAGAGTAACAGGACAACTAGCACTACCGGTTGAAGGAGGAAAGCCTCGTGAAAGAACTGCAAGCTGGGAGCCTCCAATTTGTGGAGTGGGAATGGAAAGAAGAATTGAGGTTACCTCCTTACCAGCAATACTTCATTTTAAATAGTAGTACTTACACTTGAGAAAGCCAATGGACTGCAGTGAGACAGATGCCAAAATCTACTGAAGCATCAGGTAGCACCTGTTCATAGAAACTCCTGGCACAAACAACTCTGAAGATATTTCCATTGGGTTCTTTGAGATTAAAAAATACATTGAGAATGACATAATACTCTGCATGATGATTCAAATAATGACCGATGGAAAAAATGGAAAAAAGTCAATTAGCATCAAATAGATAATGGTGGAACTGATATATTTATTAGATACTAATTTGGCTTCATTTAAGGTTATAATAGGATTGTGCAGCTTAAGCCTTATCACTTGTCATGTAGTTCTAGGTGACCTAATTAACTGAGACAATTAAATAAAAAATTTAGTGTGGTTAGCAATTCTTGTTTGAAATCAAGGGAAGGCTAGACATTGACCAGCTTATGGTAAAACAAGGTATATCTGATTACAAAATGATTATTACAAAATTACTATTCATTACAAAATGATTTAAGACAAATTAGTCTCCAGCTGTTATGGGCCACATTAATCTCTTCTTTATGGTTACCTTGCTGAGAATATAGTTTGTATATATGAGAAAAGTCATTTCCAGGCAAGTCATTATATATCCATGTGAGGTCACACTTCCCTTGAGGTGTCTTCAGGTAAGCTGTAATACAATAATCATTATGATAAAAATACATTTAATGAAATGTGATGTCAAGGACTTCAAGGGACACAACCAAGATTGATGACACAGGATTCCTTTAATATACTATAAAAGAGTATTTAAGAGGGTAAATGACTATCTTCTTCGGAACTGCTGGACAGATCACCAAGATTTTGCAGGTGCTCCATGCCAAACATGGTGACGACCCATTCCACTAGGTTTCATGGACACTTTTGAAGAAAATTAGGGTTCAAAATGGGTCAGAATGTCTTCAAGCCTACGGAACACAGACCCCATCCTGACCTCATTTGCATACCACCATTGGCTGTTTGGTATCCCCCATCAGTGTCCCAACACCACAACGAGGCGATTTGCAATACTTGAATATAATTGAACTGGCAAGAAACCATCAAACCCCAACTGATTTATCTGATACACCTATCCTTTGTCAAAGGCATTATGCAAACAAGATGGAAAATGGCTACTGTGATCCCCATACCGAAGAAGGGCAATGCTAAATACATAACCAACCTTAGACCAATTTCTCTAACCCACATAATCAGTAAAATCATGGAGAAAGATGTGAATAACCTAATCCAGTCATATCTAGTAGATCATGACATTTTGACTAAATTCCAAGGAGGGTTCAGGAAAAATGCATCTACTATTGAAACCTACTTGCTACTATATAAATTACATAATAATCGTACCTGTAAAGCTAATAGCTCACTTGTCTTTTTTGACTTCCAAAAAGCCTTTGACTTGTACCTGGGTTAAAAACTACCTCAGTAATCGTTGCCAACGAACCCACGCCAATAACTTCAATTCAAGTTATTTACCCATTTCTCATGGGGTGCCACAAGGATCTATACTAGGGCTCTTACTGTTTAACCTCTTTGTTAATGACTTGTATAGATTCAATATCCATGGCCATATGCTTCTATTCGCTGACGACATTGTCCTCATCAATAGCTCACATGTCCCTAGCATACTTTCAGCTCATTGCCAGTCTGACACTAAATTAATCTGGGATTGGAGCCTTGAAAATAAACTATCAATTAGCATAACCAAGACTAAAACCTGTTTATTCCCTGTAACCCTCACACCAACTTATTACCTACGTGGACTAATAACCTATGCATATATGGTAATAAAATCGAATAGGTCGATTCCATGACATATTTGGGCATAACCATAGACTCCAAATTAAAATTCACCCAAATGGCTGACAACAAGACAAGACAAGAAGGAAGACAAGCTGGCTCTCTCTCTCTCTCTCTCTCTCTTTACTTATTTCCTCCACACATCTTTATTCTTCATCAGGGGTATGGGCTAATATTGCCTCAAACAAATAAACTTTATTTTTTGGCAGGAACAAAACGAAAAAAGAAAAAATAATGTTCACGTCTATCTTTGCCGACTGCTGGGCTTCAATGAGTTTATATATATATTTATACCCACATTTATCTCACAACAAATATTCTCCATAAATATAATAAAGCAGGCTCTCTCTCTCTTTATTTCTTTCCTCCACATATCTTTATTCTTCATCAGGAGAGCGGGCTAATATTGCCCAGATCCAGGAAGAAGTTGTTGACGTAGAGAGAGGTTGAATGAATAACAATATTTTTGAAAGAAGATAGTTCCAACGAGATTTTATGATCCGCATCAAACCAGCCCTTAAGCTGGATGGCCAAACACAAGGAGTCATTGGTATATGATACTGGAATCTCCAAATTTTTGGACCAAAACTGGTTCGGTTTTTTTTGTTTTTTTTTTATTTCTTAAAGATTTTATTTCAACTGCGGAAGACATCTCCCAGTGACCTGGGTTATTCCAATGCGCCCAGCTTTTATGTAACAGTGATTTAGTTTAGAGAGATATACAGTGGTCATTATTGGTAGTCATCTACTTGTAGTGAAAGTTTGGTGGCTGGTTGATACGTAACATAGATAAAATAGAGCAATGTAGGCATCAAACAAATATGAACAGACATATGAAAGACTAGTTACACATTAGGAAGTAACACTCCTGGGGATAATCACTGTCAGAGAGTGTGGCCCCATTGGGAGTAAGGTTGTAAACAAGGAACATATTGGCTATTTTGATTGTACAGGAGAGTGAGAATAATCAGGTGGTTAGGTAAATGAGACCAGGATAATCACTAAGAGTGTGACCTGGTTTGGTTAATATAACTATTTCAGAGAAAAATAGATATATTAATCTATTGTGGAGATTAACCATTTGCGTTGAAGAGATTTGAAAGTTTCTATTGTACCAATGTTTCTAACACGGGGAGGTAGTTCATTCCAAGTTTTGGCAGTCTTGATATAAACTGAGTTTGAAACTGTTTGGGTTCTGCATCTGTATGTTTTTAAGACAGGGGCAGTATAAGCTCAAGTATTTCTTTGTTCGTGATTAACTCTAAAGTTTGGAGATTGCGCTCTTTTAAAACCGAAAAGTTGGAGGTGAAAGATTCTTCTGTTAACAAGGAAGGGGATTGCAAGATTTCTGTGATTTTCGATCGTAGGCTGATTAATATCAGCATATAATATTGATCGGAGAACTTTGTTTTGAAGTTTTTGTAGCTTATTGAGATTGCTTTGGTGAGAGTTATGTTATATGATATCAGTACAATCAAAATAGGGGAGGATTTTACTTTTATATACTAAGATGGCAGATGTTTTGGTTAGTAGGTGTCGAATTCTCAGAAAAAGGTATATTTTGTGGGAAATAATTCTGATAAGGTTCTTAACGTGTGGTTGGTGGGATAGTCGATTATCAAGGGTGTATCCGAGATATTTATAGGTGTGGACTAGTTCAAGGCTAGTTCTGTCAAGGGTTCAGTCTATGATAGGATTTTTCTTGGATTTGTTAATAAGCATCAATTTAGTATTAGTAGCATTGATAAGAAAACGATTGGAGGAACACCATGAAGAAAGGTTATCAATATCTTCTTGCATTTTTGTGGTAAGAATTTGGGTTGATTTGTCAGATAAATAAAGAACTGTGTCATCTGCATAAAGTAGGTAATTACAGTGTTTCAAATAGGTTCCAAGATCATTAATGAATATTAAAAACAGGAGGGATCCAAGAATCGAGCCCTGGGGTACCCCTGTCTTAACTACAGCAAGGTTTGAGGTATGATTGTTAACAAGGGTTTTTTGAGATCGTAAGGAGAGATATGATCGTAACCAGAGGTACAGGTTGCCACGGATTCCTATTTTGTTTAATTTTGCTAAGAGAATTTTGTGATCTACCATATCAAAAGCCTTTCTGAAATCTATAAATGTGATAAGGGAGGGAGTTTTCTCTTCAACAGCAAATGATAAGTCATCAGTAAGGGTACTAACAGTATTAGTTGTAGATTCACCAGGTAAAAAACCAGCTTGGTGAGTATCAAGGAGTTTATTGGAAGTAAGGAAATGCAGTATTCTTTTCTGAACTATTTTTTCAATCAATTTGCTGGGAGTGGGGAGGAGAGAGATAGGACGATAGTTATTTATTTTGTTAATGTTTCCATTTTTAAATAGAGGAATGACTGTAGCTATCTTCCAGGTTTGCGTGAAAGCATGTGAGGTAAGGGATATGTTTATACAGTGAGTCAGTTCTGGGAGTATTACAAAGAAGGCGTCCCTACGAACTAGGTTGGACATATTGTCAATGCCAGAGGATTTATTAATGTCAATGTTTTAGAGCTCGATACCACCAAAAGAAGGCCCCCAATCATACCATTTAACATCAGATCTGAGGAGAAGACGGTCATTCAAGGATCAAACAAAGACATGACATTTCCGAAGTAATGTACGATAGCACAATAGGAGACCCAGCCATACTGCCACCTCTTTATCAGATTCCATATCAACTTGCCAAAATATTTTCACAAGCTCTTCAGGAAAGATTGGATCTTTTGGAGATTTTGCATCACCCAGCAGACGTTTTAGGCCTTGTAGAGTCAGATTCAGACAAAAATCCGATCAAAGGTCAGTAGAACCCTTTAGCTTTGCCAAATGGTTATCAGCTGATGTGTAATTTTCAAGAGATGAATATGACAACATATCCGAGGCCAACACAAGAAATCTGCACACATTTTCGGGTATCACAGGGTGAGGCCGGATATTAGATAATTCACTGACATGGTAATATCTCTTCCACTGTGATGATCTAACCAACATGGTACTGGAAGCCAAAGCATTCTGTTTTATGAGCGACACCCTCTCATCGAGTAAGCGAATCTCTGCAAAATCAAATGAGAATGGGGTCTAGATAATAATTATTCCCATCACACATCCACAAAATTGTTCTAATAGTATTGGCACAGGTCTCATCAGGAGCTCTCTCTCGTGATAAACATCATACCACTTTTTTATCTGGACACATCAGGCATATTCCTGTGTTTTTGAAGAACCCCATCCAGTGGAATATAACCACAGATAAGGCCACAAGAGTCTTAAAACCTGTGCATTTTTCATAGGATGATTAATATAGATATGTGACAAATTGTCATAATATATGCACAATATTGTGTCCTCGCATGAAGGGTTGCCTGGCCGAAAGACTCCTATATAAGCCAGGTCCTTGATAGAGGCCACAAATTTATTACTATCACACACCAAGGAAATGCTCCTGTCTATATCAGATTTCACAGAGAGGTCTTGAGTTCCATTAAATTTTTCCAATGCACATCACCATTCTAAGTCGTTATGGAAACAAATATTCAAATGAATATGACATTTGGTCGCAAGACGTTTTAGCAGATCAATGACATGATGACAATACAATCTCCCACCTCTGATGACTTTGGTGCAGTGATTTAGTAGCCCAGCAAGCCTCCTAACCCGTCGACGCGATCCAAGCCTTTTGGTTTAAAAAAATTGTAGCTCTTTTCTCAATTTCAATACCTTGTCTTCAGGGAAGCTGAGGGTCATATTTCTGCTGTCAATATATATATGCCCAGATATCAATTTTTTTGTGAGGGGTTCGTAACCTTTCCCCTAGACACATAAATACCCAATTCTCCCAACAATTATATGAGGAAAAGTTGGCTTTTCACACAGTCGTTTTACGATTGGGCACATAAGAGGAAATCATCCAAATAAGAATAGCAGGTGTGGCCATGTCTTCTCATAACTCTTATGACAGTGTCAGTGATCCTAGCAAAGCAATAGTGAGCCGACTTTGCCCCAAAACACATGAAGTTGGCCACCAGAAAACATTCATACGACCAGATTTCCATTTTAGGCCGAAGAAAGTGTGATTGCTGGGATGGATCAAAACACTGCGATAAGCTGACTTCAGATCAACCATACACATAAAGTTTCCCTTCATTAGATCTTTCATCACCTGATCTCAAGTGACAAAGGCAAATGTCGAACGAACCTCAGAAACATAGTTGTTCACAGAATAATCGATTGGTCGTCTACAATATGTTATAGGGCATATGCCTCCGTCTGGTTTGAGATGACACACATGGCATGTATACATTTAGGTTTGCTGTTTGATATAGAGAGCTTACCCGCTGACAACTCCTTTTGGATCAAAGCATCCAACTTAGATTCATTTTCGTCGCTATAACAAGAAGAATAATTATCAACTTCATGCGATGAAAATTGACAGTTCTGATCAACTAATCAAAATCCATTATATACACCATCCAAGATCTAATCAGAATCCTCTTCAAGGCAATCGCCATACGACAACCAAGAAGCCCATCCTGCTGGTCTAAATTGGTGGATCACACCATCCACAGCACCATGTGAGGCCACATTTAAACAGGAATGGTAAAGTTCAGCAAGATTTTTGTCTGAGATTACTTCATTGGTTGATATAATTGGTAATCCCATAAGGAATTGACCTTCATCAGTTGTCACAGGCTTGGAAAACTGACCGGCAACCGCATCTTGCCTTCAGACCACCAGCCCCGGAGAGTTCTCCTTGCTCAGGTTTACTTCCGGTCACAACTTCCGGTTTAATGGCATGCTCGCGTAGCCAGTTTAGTCGAATTTCACAGGTCTTTGAATGATGTGCACCTCTACATAGACCACAAATGCTGTGACAATACTGACAGTTGAAACAGTCTCTACCATCGTTCCACTTCCAGCATGCGTCATTTACCCAATTCTTACGAAAATCATAGTGTGGAGAGAGCGGAACTGACTGTTTATCTGCCGAGCCGCCACCATATTGGTTTCTGCTCCTATGACCAGAAGAATGATAAGATGGCTAGTATGAATTACGCATGTTCTCCAGACATAGATGCATGCAGTCATTTTCGGTATCCACACTAGGCCTATCTTCCAACTGACCAGATAACACCAGATTTTCTGAGGGCCTTGCTAGAGTACAGAAGGAAGATTCACTATGTCTAGGTCAACTATAGACTTCTCTAGTATTGGCTTGCTGCTATTCACTGTACAACTTTCACTACATCTCTGAATAAATGAGATAAGTGAGATAAGTGAGATACTTTTCATATTCCTACTAGAATCTCCTGGCTCTACTGAGTTACTTATTTATCCTACTCAACCTATTTGAGATGAGTAATCTACCAACACTTCCCCATGAGATTTCGATTGTGATATCCCTGCTCCCGCGATATCAACAATACCATAGCTCTGATTTACTATACCGGGACGCAAATGTGATGACTGTGAAAGAACGTATTTACTTTAATGATGCTAAAATTTTCGATGAACAACTGCACTTATGTCGTGTTGAGTGGATTCCTAATTGTATACCTAATGAGAACTACAGGCTTCGGGAGAACTACTTGCTTAACTTTGAGGGTGATCGACCGCTTAGGACCTCCTTCTTTAACTCACTGGCATATGCCGGAATACTCTCATGGAACAGACTTAACAACAACCTTATATCAATCCCTGACCCTTTGGCCTTCAAGCGCAAATTGAAACATAACCTGCTTAGTAGGGTTATAAGACTGGACTTTGACTTTCTCATTTCACCCCTCCATTACCTACTCTGCTCACCCCTCACCCCCTTGTTACTATCAAATTGTACTGACTCTCACATTGGACCTATTGTTTGTAACCTGTAAGTAGCGACAACCCAGGGTATGTTGGAATACCAGGCTTGCCCGAGCCATCTATTATTTCCACTGGCATATTAGGGTCATTTGGAGCACTTCTGTGACCGTTGAGAGTAGAGGTTGGTTTCTGAGTGGATTTGACATCTATGAAGGGTAAATAAAAAATTGAGCGGGGGCGACGCTCGCAAAAGTGCGGGGAAAACCCGTGAGAGCCCCAAATCCAAAATGGCCGCCATCAACCATTATGAGAATTAATATTTCAACTAAATAAATTGCTAAATATTGATTAGATTGACTTCATTCATATTGATCTGTATTCCCCATGTCTAAAAAACATAGAAAAAGTATATTCACACTTGAATATAATATGTTGCTTATACCCTGAGTTATGGTGTTTCTTGAGTTTACTTGATGCATTTAAGGGAGTTTTTACTTGATATTTCTCAGTATCAGTATACTAACTTACTAAATTTTGATTATATTGACTTTATTTATATTGCACTGGATTCCCCATGTCTAAAAACATAGAAAAAGTGTATTCACACTTGATGTATTTTGATTATACCCTGAGTTATTGTGTTCCAAAGTTTTAGTGGCAGCCATTTTGCACATTATTGTGATTTGGGGCATGTTTTTTTTGTTTTTTTTTTTTTTTTTTTTTTACAAATTTGGCCAAACAGATACATTAAGTTCAATACAAAATACGCGTGTCCACTCGGTGGATATTTTCCTGCGTTGCCTCAATTCTTTTACGATTAGATCTTACCATATCATTATTATTTTATTCTATACATACTCATCTACACATTAACATTCTGACCTAGATTTTCTGGGCCTTTTAGTATATTAATATGGGATATCAATAATACCCAAAACAGTTCAGAAACTGTCTTTTGCGAATTTTCCCAGGTCTAATTTCTCCTAAACAAAACCTGAAAGGTCATTAGTCTGAAAAGGGGTTTGTTCTATTACCCCTAGGGGGCTTTGAGGGTGAGCTTCCAATGCACAGTGCTAACTATGGTTGTCCTAGTTGTAGTTTCACTTTCCATAAGTCAATTCAGCATGATAAGAGCTTTCATAAGAGCCTATTAGGAAGGTTCTATGATGATTTTGAAAATTTGACCCTTGTGAGCTGAAAATTGTCAGCTATCTTGAAGGTCAAAGCAAGGTCAAATCATCAAACTGATATCAGATATGAATTCCTCAACCCCCAAAACCCTATTAACCATATACTGGACTGCATGGTAGGCCAAACCATTGAAATATTAATTCTCATAATGGTTGATGGCGGCCATTTTGGATTTGGGGCTCTCACGGGTTTTCCCCCCACTTTCGCGAGGGTCGCCCCGCTCAATTTTTTATTTACCCTTCATAGATGTCAAATCCACTGAGAAACCAACCTCTACTCTCAACGGTCACAGAAGTGCTCCAGATGACCCTACTATATGCCTAGCTTGGAACCTGAATAAAAATCAGTTAAAAAAATCTTATAAAATGTTACAATTTAAATAAATGCATTTTGAATTTCCAAACATAAGTTCAAAAACTCCTGACTGACATAGAAAATGGCATGTCCACTTTCAAATTGATTGTTCTATGACTTCTTGTGAAATTAAACATTATTATGAGTAATATTGTTATTATTATTATTATCAATCACATTAACCCCTTGGGGCCCCGTGGGCAACAATTGTTGCTGGGGCCATGGGGACAATTGTTGCCCATTTGGGCAACTATGGCACTTTTTGGATATCTATGGAAATTTTGTGTTTTAACACAACATAGTGTATGTGGTATCATCTAAAAGCATACAACATGACAATTAATATTCTAGTATTTATTTCCATGGTAACTGATAAGGAATAGAATGGTAACCATGGAAACAAGGTAACAATTTAGGGCTTATTTTTGTCAGTTTTCCTCTTTGTATTTAGGAAATCTGACTAATTCTTCCTTAAAAAAACTGCTAGATTTCAAGTACTTGGATACCTTATTTCTCAATAAAAAATTCCAATTTACTCCAATAATTGTTTCCATGGTAACCGATTTTTAATCAATTACATCATTTTTGGACTTAAATGAATCATAAGATTTTCTGCTGAACCATTCACCCTAATATAACTATACTTTCAATTCTCGCCCAACAGACCGAAATTAGTAGTATGAATCATTTTTTTCCCTGTATCCTAGAGGGGTAACCATGGCAACAGGTTAGGGTATATATATAACATTTATTGAGGATTCTAGCAAAAAATTGATTTTTTAAAAATAATCTGATGTAGTCATGCATGGTATCAGGTGAAAGCTGAAAATGAGGAGAACTCAGAAATATAAATTGTTTTGAAATTGGGTCAGAATTGTTACCATGGCAACCAAAAATATTAAATAACCTCAATTTCACTAATTTCAGTAGTCATGCTTTTCCATTTGGTTACTATGGTAACAACCTAATGAAATCGTGTAAGACTCAGCTAATTTAACTGTTGAATCATTTAGACTGACTTCCGCATAAGAAAAAAATAAGGATCCAATTTAAATATTAAAATTCTAGTATTCAATACAGGGGTATCTGTTCCCATATTTCTGCATATTGGTATCTAAATAAATCCAACAGAGGTGCTCAGAGCTAGCTAGGAGCATATGGCGTTTCCAAGGTAACATGTATGGAACACCTGTAGTGTTTGGTATCAAAATGTTCCAAATGACAAGACCAATCTTGATCAATACCGATTTAGATGATTTATCAAATATTAATCTTCATATATATTTGAAAACAAAAAAATAAACTAAATTATAAAAAACACAGTGTGTTGCCATGGTAACCGACAATTTGTATATCACCATTTCAAAATTGGAACCTCCAGCCAAAATGCTTTTAGATGATATATAGCTTTTATATCTAAAATCAGTGTCAAATTGTTGTTTTGATTAAGATAAAGGCATAGGAATAATTAAAAATTAACCCAAAATTTCCTGGGGAAGCTGGGCTTGAAAGAGTTAAAGGGAAATGTGCTCACAATGACACTGGTTGATGATACTTTCAGAAGTGGACCCATCTGCAGCTCCATAGTCGCATACAGTAAAACTGCTGCTACCAGCAGTGTCTACAGAACCTGAAAATATAATTATGGGAAGAATGGAATTAGCCAACAGTAATAAAAAATGTAGTGGATGAGATTTCTCTGTGGAAGTATATTGCCATAAGCAGAGTACTTCAGTGGAGAAATCAAGTCCAATAAATTGTTGATTATGAGCAGTGTGTTTCATTAACCCACCACAGGCTCACATGTAACTTGAGGCACTATTTCTAAACAAATACCTTTTAATTGCAACCGATATATTTTACCTCCAGTGTCTGCCCATCACATCATTGCTGCCGACCAACACCACCACCATACAATCGCAGCGAAGCGCATCTCTACTATACCTGGACATACTACCTAGTGCCGGCCAGCAGGAGGCGATATCATATGACCACTTGTTTGCAACTGAAGACACTCTCCTGCTGACGGTAGGCAGAGTATACCATACACTGCAAGGGGATCAGGCCTTCCCTTGATTTTTTTCTCTTTTTTTTATTCAATTAAAGGCCAATAATTATTTAGTTTCATGACTTTAGCTAATCCTGTCATGTCCCTACAACGCTCTTAAAAACGTCCACAGTTTGAGGCAAATAAGCCAAAATTTTAGAAAATAACATTTTTAGAATCTATAAATAAATGATGCTCCTACCAAAACAAATTAGAATTTTTTGTTTTTATTTTTCTTTGAATTAAAATTGTCTCTACAACGCAACTTTACTGTGTAATAGCATTCTTTCTGCTTGACATGCTATCCAATATAAATAGATTCAAGCCTTTTCTTGATAAAAAATCAAATATAAACACTTAAAAATAGGCAACATTGATATTCAATATGTTCGGTATTTGTCTCTACGATGGGGGCGTCGTAGAGACACAAATGAGACAAATAACATAATTATGTGACTGAATCGTATTGATTCTGATGTATTGAAGTTCTTAGACAGGTTTTATGGGTGTATGGGGTGAAGAAGAAGGGGGGGGCGGAATGATTGAGTCTTTTACAAAAGAATAAAAAACATTCGTTTTTCATTTGTTTTACTTTTCGTTTCTCCCACTTCTGTTCTCCCCCATTCTTCTGACTTATATGTCTCTCATTCGTTCACCACCTCCCTCTTCCTCTCCCATCCCCTCAACCCCCCGCCCCCTTGTCATTTGATAGTAAACAGTAAGACATATAATAACTCCTTCTATATTTTAAGTTTGAAATTTTTATTTTTTGAAATGCAATATTTCTCGGTAGATATTTATTAGTAAAGTAGCTAAATAGGATGACCTTAGATATACATGAATATTTAATACACTGTTCTGAAATTTGGTACATGTATTTAAATGCGCCTTTATGAACTAGGTACCCCAGACATAAGAATATTCCAACGATGAAATCTTGTTGATAAATGACTTTGAAAAATACCAATTTTGCGACTTGTGACTCATTTCCCTGGAACACATCACATATTTACTCTTTCTGACAGGGCGTCCTCCCTCTCCTCCTCCTCCCTCTCCTCCAACTCCCTCTCCGCTTTCCTCTCTTCCTCCTCCTCCCTCTCCTCCTCCTCCTCTCTCCTACAATTCCCCCTCCTCCATCCTCATACCCGTCCTCCTCCATGGTCACTGAGGAATCAGTTGCATTAGGGTAAGTGCATGTTAATAAGTCAATAAATTAAAAACTGTATAGCCTCATATTCTCTTAAATTAAGATGGGTTCATGGATTTTGTTAAAAAAATAATGTGTTCCTCTTTGCATATGTAAATGTTACAATCGGTATGCTGGGGAGCTGGGTGATTAAACATTCACATTAACTACCTCGTGTTGCCTTATGAAAGGGAGTTAGGTAATTATCAATGCTGGGTAATGTAGATGCTCGTGGATCGTGTTGAATCTAGTTGAACTCGCTAGCTGTGCAATAATAACTCGAGTGGAGCGTAAGTACACGCTGGAGAGCTGATATAGCTTTTATTAGGTCCAATGTCATCACAATATCAATCAGTCAATAAGGTAGGTGTCTGTGTGGACCATAGTCAGAAAGAACATTGTAAGTCAGTCTAGCCAGTAAACGTAAGTCCAGTCTATTCCGTCAAGTCAGAGTAGTCTATCTCTAAGTCTTCATCTCGGCAGCTCGGTACTTGTATCGAATCGTTCTTTATCATCTGTATGTAGTAAGTCTTGCCTCGACAGGGCTGGGGGCCTTTTCATAGTAAAAGGATTTCATCATCTTAACTGGGTCTTGCAGCAATGTTCTAGAACATTCCAGCAAGCCCCTGGTACCATTGCAAATAGAATTACTTAGTATAGAACATTTGAAAGAGTGACTTGCATCGTTCCGGAAACTCAGAGAAGAGCCCACAGGCGGCTCAGTTCTGATGCAATGTACCTTAAATCTATGGAGGGGTGCGTCTGGCGCAATACCCTGAATCATGTCATCATGAGGGGGCAATGCCTCAACCCGCGCCCGGACACGAAACGGATAACATACTGACTGACTATGGCCAACTGCTATAAATAATCTAAAATACTTTATTAGAGCACTTATCCTTCACTTTAATTATAATAAGACAATAAATTAACTCATAGCTTGACATATCAAAAAATACTTTTCACACATTCACACATAGGTTACATTTTGATAATAGATTTTGCTTTCGAACTTTACCTTTTAGACAAGTTAGTGTTACACATGATAGTGTTACATATTTGTATATATGGTGGTGTAACAGGTAGGGGGTGTTACACTTGGTAGAGTTAGACATGGTGGTGTTAAACAAGGAGATGTTACACATGGTGGTGTTATACATGGCAGTGTTACACTTGGTAGAGTTACACATGGTGGTGTTACACATGGCGGTGTTACACATGGTGGTGTTACACATGGCAGTGTTACACATGGTGGTGTTACATATGGCAGTGTTACACTTGGTAGAGTTACACATGGTGGTGTTACACATGTCAATGTTTTTTTTGTTTTTTTTTGTTTTTTTTACATGTCAATGTTACACATGGTGGTGTTACACATGGCAGTGTTACACTTGGTAGAGTCACATGGTGGACTTACACATGATAGTGTTACACTTGGTAGTGTTACACATGGCAGTGTTACACATGACAGTGTTACACATGGCAGTGTTACACATGACAATGTTACACAAGGCAGTGTGATACATGGCAGTGTAACACATGGTTTTGTTACACATGGCAGTGTTACACATCATGGTGTAACACATGATTTTGTTACACATCATGGTGTAACACATGGTATCTACCAATTGTTACAGATTATAGTGTTACACATTACAGTGTTACACATGGTTGTGTTACATGTGGCAGGCAGTGTTACACATGGTGGAGTTACACATGGTGGTGTTACACATGGCAGTGTTACACATTGTAGTCATGTCTGAGGGTAAGCGCAACCATTCCAGACCATTTCCTACCATTTAAGAGACATTGTAAAAGCTGATTCCCAGCTAATGTCTCTACGATGGGAACTGTCTCTACAACGCATTTTAATTTATTGATTGGGTTCAAGAGTAAATATTGTTTATGTCCAAGACAAGGACATTCTTGTAACAATCTTGGACTCCTCGTCCCACAATAAGAACACACGGCTCCGTATCGAAGAGACATGGATCCGTATAGCAGCAACCATCACGCCACAAGGCCTCAACAGAAAGTGGTGACATAGTGCGCATAGCGTCATCATAGCAACATGAACACAACGCGCGCTATATAAGGAGCGCGGCAACACTTGCTCCTTCCACTCCATTGTGAGCAGCCAACCATGACACACCTCAGTGTAAACAACAACAAGAGCACGCGGCCACTTCCTACACTATCGAAACCTTCATAAATCAACATGAGTGGTCTAGTTAGATGCCATATCTGCCAAGGATGGTGGAATAACCAAAAGGCGTTACTGCGGCACCTCAATCATAAGCACATGGACTATGAAGAAAATGAAACAGGTAGGTTTCCATGCGATATCTGCGGGAAAACCTACAGTAGTCACTACAATTTAAAGAGACATCAGTCTAACTCCCATGAATTTACTACGGCCACCCCATCTAAAATTGCAGTTAAAATACCAGAGAAAAAGCCCTCCAAGTTTGAAAGTGACTTTTACAATCTATCCAAATGGGAAAAATATGGCCCACACGGCATTCGGTTCCGCATTGTATATAAAGGCCCTGCTTTTTGCAGCTCCAAACACAGCGCAGCTAGGAGAAAGCACCACATCAGTGCCGACGCCCACCAATCAGTCAACACCAACCAAGGGCAACTCACCACTAGAGAGCCTGGACTTAAACATAACACCACTGCCAAAACTGATCTCACCCATCAAAACACCCGAAAAGATCAGAGCTAAAGCTAGTTCTGATCTCACGGAGAAGAAAACAGGGGCGATTAAACGCCAGCTGATCGAAGTACCAACACCAGATCAACACCCCACGATTAGAAAGAAACCACGCCATGTCCATCCACTAAACCGCATTATAAAGAAGAAAATCTCCAAAATGACCACCGCCATTAAACCAACTGCATCCGATATGCCCGTGCTCACCACGAAAGACACAACTGACGGTGCATGCACCAATACGGCCACCTTAACTGAGCTATTGAACTTTGATTTAAACATTTCTATTGACTCCCTCTCGGAGGAACAAGCGCCAGTGGCGCCAATGACCACACCGAGCACCTCCAAAACTGACAAGGACAGCAGCAAGAGCAGCCCCACTGAGAGCCCTAATAGTAGCAACACCTCCATGTCAGGGAGTTACTCCACCTCCACCTGTGCGTCAAACAAACCATCGACTGATAAAGATACCACGCAAGTAGGACCCATGAAAGAGAAACAGAACCCAGAAACAAAACCACTGGGTAATGACATAAAACAGACAATTGAAGAATATGTACCGGAGCCAAAAGAAGGAAAGGAATTGAAGCACCCCGATTACCACCCAACTCCAAAGGATCACCTGAACAAACCCAAACTGGACAAAAGAAGAGAAAGCAGGGACATACCTTGTCTCTGCTCAGTACAAACCAGTGAAATACTGATAGATATGCATCGCATGGTAGACAAGATAGACCAACAATAATATAATTTTGTACTTAACTAAACTGGTCAACAATCAACTTACTGCCAACTCTACATGTCAAGTACTAAACCAATGGAAATACGCCTAATTCTGTATATTGTACCATTTTGCTCATTTTTTAATGTAAGGCCTACCAATTCAATAAGTCGGCACCCCTGATGAAGCCAAACTAAAGGCGAAACGCGTGGGGTCACATTCAATAAACTGCTGAACAAAAATCATTGCGAGATGTTTTCAGTTGAGTTGTCTCCACCTTCTTCATATTAATAGTTTATGATTGTTTTTGTCCTGTAATCACTTCTGCCATGTCTTAGAACCATTCCTGACCATTTCCATTCATTTTCCACCATTTAAGAGACATGCTAAAAACTGTTTCTCAAGCAATCTCTACGATGGCAAGTGTCTCTACAACGCATTTTGATTTATTGATTGATCCCAAGAGTTAAAATAGATATTCACTCCCAGTATTTTGTAAAATGGTTGATTGCATGTGGTCTAGTTGGCAGATCAGGAATTAGCTCATTTCAATGTTAATTTGCCCCCAAAAAATAAAATTTGTATATTTAAATATTAATTGACTTATTATAGCTCACCCTGTCATAACAAATGAATATGGTTTATGACTCTTTTAGTCATGGAACCACTTTTTACATGTCTGAGAGTGAGCACAACCATTTCCGACTATTTTCAATCATATTCAACCATTTCAGAGACATGTTAAAAACTGTTTTCCAGCCAATGTCTCTACGATCGCATGTGTCTCTACAACGCATTCTGCGTTGTGCAGATCAGGAATTAGCTCATTTCAATGCGAATTTGTCTCCCAAAAATGAAATTTGAATATTGAAATATTAATTGACCTATTATAGGTGACCCTGTCATAACAAATAAATATTCTTTATGACTCTTTTTATAATGGAATCGCTTTTTACAAGTCTGAGAGTGAGCATGACCATTTCTGACCATTTCCAATCATTTTCAATCATTTCAAAGACATGTCAATAACTCATTCCCAGGCAATGTCTCTACGATGGCATGTGTCTCTACAACGCATTTTGAATTATTGATTGATTCCAAGAGTTAAAATAGTTTCACTTCCAAAATGTTGTGAATGGTTGATTGCATGTTGGGTAGTGTGCAGATCAGGAATCAACTCATTTCAATGCTAATTTGTCTCCCAAAAATGAAATTTGAATATTATAGTATTAATTCACCCGTTATAGCTGACCCTGTCATAACAAAGAAATATTCTTTATGACTCTTTTCGTAATTAAATCGCTTTTTACATGTTTGAGAGTGAGCACAACCATTTCCGACCATTTCCAATCATTCTCAACCATTTCAAAAACATGTGAAAAACTTATTCCCAGGCAATGTATCTTCTATGGCATGTGGCATATGGCAACTTGATTTTCACTCCAAAAATGTCATGAAATGTTTGACTGCATGGAGGGTAGTGTGCAAATTAGGAATTAGCTCATATCAATACTTATTCGTCTCCAAAAAAAAAATTTGAATATTCCTATATGAATTGATCTATTATTGCCTAACCTGTCATAACAAATACTTATGGTTTATGATATATTAGGTTATGGAATCCCTTCTTACATGTCTGAGAGTGAGCACGACCATTTCAGACCATTTCCAATCATATTCAACCATTTCAGACACATATTAAAAACTGTTTTCCAGGCAATGTCTCTACGATGGCAAGTGTCTCTACAACGCATTTTCAATTATTGATTGATTCGAAGACTTAAAATTAATTTTCACTCCAAATATTTTGTGAAATAGTTGACTGTATGTAAGGTAGAGTGCAGATCAGGAATTAGCTCATTTGAATGCTTATTTGCCTTTTGATATATCAACTGACCTATTATGGCTGACCCTGTCAAAAAAAGTAAATATGTTTTATGATTCTTCTTGTCATGGAATCACTTCTTACATGTTTGTGAGGTGAGCACGACCATTCCCAACCATTTTCAACCATTAGCAAGCTTGCTATAATTATTTCCCTGGACATTGTATCTTTGCTTGAAAACGTCTGTACAACGCAGTGTCTCTACAACGCAGAATGTCTCTACAATGCATGATGTGGCTCTACAACGCACAATTTTAATTTCTCTAATAACTCCTGTCTCAATTATCTTATCTCTACAATTTTGGAGGGATTGTAATGTAAGACCATGGTTATACCTACAGTTTAAATGCAGAAACATGGTCATCAGCAATATTTTGATCTTGTTATTAAAAAGAATAGAAGGTCTAATTTGTATCAAAGAACAAGTACTAAGTTAAGAAAATATCAAGTTAAGTTTGGTTTATCTATTTAACTTTACAATTAGTGTCAACTTAATTTATATACCTGGCGTTTCCAATGGAAACGATTCTCAGGCCGAATTACTTGTGTCCGATCTCAATTTATTAACTAAAAAATTTTTTAACTGTCTTCTACAGTATACATTACAAATCTTTCATGAATACCTAATTCTCCTCACTTTTATATAAAAACCAGTTTTTACCTCGTCTCTCTACGCCTTATATCAACCAAGTTATTGCCATGTATAAATCAACCAATCAAGAAGCTGCTTTACTACTTGTTGACAGTTACCATGGAAACGAATGTTACACATTTTTAATATACCCCCCTCTTCCTACTATATTCAAACATTCCCTGATGAAGATCCGACTTAGGATCGAAACGTAGGAATCATAACATCTGTACAAAAGAGCATCAATAAAACTTCAATCTCATGAAAACTACTTGTGTCTGGTTATGGTGTTAAAAACTACTTCAATTTACTACACCAAACACCATCGTATCCTACCTGGGATCCCAGATACCAAGTCAAAAAAACCACGTGAATGTTGAACCTCATTTGACTTACCGCCCAAACGGATATTTTCGGGGTTCAGGTATCTTAATAAGATCCATTCACCCAAAGACTCCTACGAGTACTACAAAAATTACAAAGAAAAATCCACGATCAACAACGGGAATAAATACAAACTACAACATGCCAGATCAAGATGAAAACAAAAACGAAAACACCGATGGAACCACCAAAGAACCAAGCATCAGAATACCAGATGACGCAGTTCCATACTTCAAAGTCAAACGTAGATTAGTAACAGCACACACCAAAGCAAGTCACCACGCAATATTCTTAAGTGAATGTTTGGCCAAGAGACAAATACCAAGAGGACTCAGAATTAAAATCAAACCACAGGTCCCAGATACTGACAACAGATTCACACTAACTTGGGATTCTAAGTTGTTCGACTTCAGTCGCCAACTAACCCAAGACCTCTCGACACACTACACTTCAAAAATTTCGACAATCAACAAAGAAATTGAGGACATTGATAAAGACCTGAAATCAAGATGCAACGACGAACAAATAACACACATCACCAACCTACTCAACAAGTTAACAACAACTCTGAAGGACGACCTCAAGAAAAGGCGAGAACGAAAAACCGAAGATACAAGAAATACAAGACGCCAGCAACCACAAACGTCTACAACCAATCAGACAGACAATTAAGCCAGCACGAACTAGAACTTCTAAGTTTAGGCCTCTCATTTGTACCAACACCGAAACAACCTCACCAAATACAAACAGTTACAGATACTCTCCTGTTCAACAGGAGAATACGTCTCAAACACTTCTTCCAACATGCAACCAATACACAAACAACAAACACATTCCCAACAGAAACCAAGGGATGGCTACCTCCTCCCAACTTGGATCCAGAAATCGAAAATTTCACTAATCACCTATTGACACACATGTCAATGGTGAAAACACCAGACCTCATCAACCAAAACCTACCAACCGACCAACGCTTAGCTATGAACAACCTATTAGAAGATGAGAATATAATAATCAAACCTGCCGACAAGGGAGGTGGGATAGTTATACAAAATACCTCAGATTACAAAAAGGAAGCTCTTCGTCAATTAAATGACAGACATCACTATGTACCTCTACTCTACGACTCCACTGAAAACAACGCAATAAAAATTAGGAGAACCCTAGCAAAACTTAGTGAAAAAGGCAAACTACCACCTAATAGTGAAAACTTACTGATGCCAAAAAACATCAGAACGTCTCCCGTCTACTTTCTCCCCAAGATACATAAACAAGGATGCCCGGGAAGGCCCATAGTGTCTGGTATAAATTCCCCAACTGATGTAATTTCTTCCACTTTGGACACGCTGTTAAAACCTCAACTTCAACACATTCCAAGTTTCATCCTGGACACAAAGGATTTCCTTCAAATATTCAAAGAAACGACTCACCTACATGAGGATGAAATAATGGTGACGATCGATGTAAGCGCCCTATATACGTCCATACCTCACGACGAGGGAGTATCAGCAGTAAAACACACTCTCGAGCTCCACCCTAGTCCTCATATCGACCCCGAAACGGCAGCATCCCTCACCAGAATAGTCCTAGAAAACAATACTTTGAAGTTTGACAACATAACCTACCATCAAGTCCAGGGAACAGCAATGGGGACCAAGATGGCCCCCACCTATGCCAACATATTTATGAATCAGCTAGAAAAGAAATTAATCGAAGAAATGGAAATTAAACCACAAATCTGGAGAAGATTCATCGATGACATTTTTGCAATATTTAGATGTAGCGAAGACGAGCTAATACAAACTCTGAATCAAATGAATTTGTCACATCACAGCATTAAATTCACATACGAATACAGTCGATCAACCATCAACTTTTTAGATACAACGATATACGTAGATGATAATAGAGCTCTCCAAACAAAAATCTACTCAAAACCAACTGACACTCACCAATACCTGCACTACTCATCATATCACCCTAAGCACCAAAAGGATGCCATAGCATACTCACAAGCAATACGGTTGAGAATGATATGTTCTGAAGAAATCGAATTCCACAAATCTTCTGGAGCACTCTTGAAAAACCTCACGATACGAGGCCACAGCCATTCCAAATCCAAGGAGGCGATCTTGCGAGCATTTAAAACTCCGCGAATGTCATTGTTGGAAGAAAAACAACCAAATGAACACCAACTAATCCCATACATAATTGAACATAACCCCTACAATGTTAGGGCAAAACTACATTTGAGAGAAGCCAAACAACTACTAACGGGGAACATTAGTAACACGAAATTTTACAGGAATAAAATGATCGTGGCCTATAAACGACCCTCAAACCTTCGAGACATTTTAACAACTTCGACTTTCCCAAAACCACCGAGCCGAAATGGTAGTAGACCATGCATGAATTGGTCATGTGCTATCTGTCCGCAGATAGTAACTAATAAAAAAATCAGATCACATACAACGGGTAAATTTTTCTCGATCAGGGGCGACAATCATTGTCGCAAGAAAAGTGTAATATATTGCATCACATGTCCAATCTGTGGCGAACAGTACATCGGTGAGACAGGGCGCTGTGTCACCGACAGAATCAAGGAACACAAGCGAGACATTCGAGCTCGTCGCAGAGACTCACCTGTAGCCAAACACTGCATTGATCACGATGTACAAGAGCATCAAATTTTAATCACATTCATCGATGGATCCACCTCAAATAAAAACGTTCGCTTACGCACTGAAGAAGCATGGATTAGAACCATGCGATCTATAACTCCAGAAGGCATGAACCAGAAGTTTTGAAAGGCCGCCATGACACCTCGCAACGCAACCAGCGAGCATGCGCACATAATTAGACGACGTCACTTCCAGGCAAAAATTAGCATAAAAAGGGAGCGTCCGGACTGGCTGGCTGTCAGTTGCGGACTCCGCCCTGACCTTCCAACATCAATAAACACCACGCTCGCTGCCAAAACAACAACATGGACTTCAGAATCTGCCACTACTGCGGTCACCACTTCAACAGCGTAACCACGCTCCTACGACACATGAATAAATTTCATGTTCAGCCTAAATCTCAACAAAGTAAGTGGCTTTGTTCAATTTGTTTTAAAGTATATGCACGACGTAACACTCTCACTCGCCACTCGATCCAAATCCATAATATCTCGGAACCAGACCTCGAGCCTGTCATCGAGAGCAAACAAGGCAATTCGGCACTGGTAAAAACAAATACAACTTATAATGACCCTCACAAATCTCCTGACCACTATCACCCTTCTCGTGTAAGATTCAGAATAATACCTGCCCCTCGTCCTTATGTTTACAGAACAGACAACGACTGGCAAATCCTCAGAAACGACTCCAACATCAGCAGGAAAACTGGGGAAGTTTGTGAAGCCATTAGACCGAATCAACCAGCGCCAGAAAGAAACAGATCAAAACCGACGTAAAGTCATCGAGATCGAAACCACCGAGTATGACCCGTGTGTACGAAAACCTGGACGAGTCGCCCATTCCCTCCAGATTATGGCCATAAATAAAGAGCAGAGGAAGAACGACCTCAACAATTCAACTGAGTCCATCCACAGCGATACCGAAGAAAACTCAGATAACATTCTAGACCTGACCACAACATCTATCACGTCTGACACTTCAAGTACGCATGCTGAGAGCAAAATCATCACGGAGCCTGAACAAATGATCATAGACCTCAGAACCCTAACGGAAGATCTTAATACATCAGACACAGACGAAAGCGGCGAGGAGGGCCCTCTCTCAACGAGCACCCCCATCGATCTAACACCGATACCACCAGCTCTTTCACCTATTAAATGCCCTGAACCTGTCTGCAATACTCCTAAACCACAGAATGATACTGCCAATAATACCAACTCCAACAACGTCAATAAAACACCTTTCAAGACACCAAGATACCCGAGACATAAGTCTTCGGAAAACAACTCCCGCAAGTCACCATCCCGCAAGATCCTGGGAACCCAGGGGCGGGTGAACAAGCCCGACTACAGACCAAACGACAAACCCTTCAGGCCATGGGAAAGGAAATGCTCCAACAATATCAACAACCGTGAGGAATATGTGCCCAAACCAGTTTCCTACAACTATCCAGTCTACAACCCGACCCCAATCAAGCACCTAGATCATGGCACAGTCGCCCGAGGTAGACTAATGTATGATCTGTGGCGTATAATTTGTCACATCGACCAAGATGTTGGCAAGGCCATGCAGGGCATTATGATTGTCAAAGAATACCTGAGAAAAAACTAAGTCCTGAAACAGAAAAACTGTACATACTCACTAGGAAATGATGAAAAAGTTTATATTCTCGTTGCAATGAACATTTCCCACAAAGTTCTCAACTGTTAAACATTCCATAATTATTACATGAGAAGTATATTTCTAACTTCATATTATATATGCGAGAAAATTTTTTAACTGTCTTCTACAGTATACATTACAAATCTTTCATGAATACCTAATTCTCCTCACTTTTATATAAAAACCAGTTTTTACCTCGTCTCTCTACGCCTTATATCAACCAAGTTATTGCCATGTATAAATCAACCAATCAAGAAGCTGCTTTACTACTTGTTGACAGTTACCATGGAAACGAATGTTACACATTTTTAATATACCCCCCTCTTCCTACTATATTCAAACATTCCCTGATGAAGATCCGACTTAGGATCGAAACGTAGGAATCATAACATCTGTACAAAAGAGCATCAATAAAACTTCAATCTCATGAAAACTACTTGTGTCTGGTTATGGTGTTAAAAACTACTTCAATTTATTAACTTGTTGTCCAGGCGGAGAGCGTGAGGTCATTTGAATTTAGTTAGACATTATTAATGTGCATTCATAGCAGATTTGAAGGAAGCTTAATTTAAATAGATAAATAAAATGCAATACGGAAATCAATGGTATAAGAAGCCTATATATATATTAAGGATGAACTTTAAATTTGATATTTATCATTAATTATGTGTAATATCAGGCGACATCTAGCTGATCAGAAATGAACAAAATTTAATGCATGAGCAAATCCACCATTTGGTTGTCATTGGACCCTAAAATCCCTATATATTTTGCCTCTACGAACAGGAACAATCAATACAAGTATTCAAGTCAACTTAAAAAAAAGTAAACCTGGGTAATGAATGTTATATGTATATTATATTATAAATATAATGTGTTAATTAATGTGTATACATATAATATATGGGCAGAGGTCAATGACCTGTCACCATTGCCGCTGCCATTATGTTTACCATTACTGAATGGTTATTTGGCTGTAACTGTTCTTCTAGTTAGAATATTTTCACAAACTAAAAAGTGTTATCACCCTCATCTATCACCCCTATCAAATACAAAATAGTTCAGTACATTATATGCATATTTGTTTTATTTATTTCTAATCTAAATCCTAAAACTTTCTATCAGTGACAATCAGACGAAACAGGCCAGGCTCTGTAAAATCCACACAATAGCTCCAAAATCACCGATAATGTTCCAAATATCCTTGTATTTAGCATGATCTGCTTGCTGAATGGTGGTGAGCCACGAAATAGGGAATAATCCAAGTATTTGCAGCCCCGGCCTCGCCATAACGTGACGACAGTATGAGTAGACATCGTGCAAGCCTCCGTTTGTTGACATGTGGGCACTTTCAAATGAAATCATCCATGCGCTATATAGACTGTCGTACACAATGCAACGCCAAGTGCATGGTGCACAGAGTGGCTATGTCGAAAGTCTCCACATCTTTTCCGGTCTGCCTTGTTCGCTCCCACTACGTATCTATGGCTTCTGAAATCGCCACTAGACTAAAACTTCGCTATCTGGGGGTAAAACTATATTAATATCATTTCTAGCGATTCAGATTTTTTATTTATTTCTTTTTTAAGTCCCTAGACACACCAAACACAGCATTCGTAAACCGGAAGTCTGATGCGTTGGTTGCATGCAAAAAGTGGAAGCTTCGTTTGTTTCTGGAACGGAGAGTGCGGCTGATGTAACCGACATTCTGAAGTTATGATTACATGTACTTATGTAATATTGGTTTGACAGAGGTAAAATAAACTAAATATTAAAATGTGTTGGTTTGAAATGTGTAAAACATGCTGATTTGGACATTATAAAGGCGGCGTTTTGACTCGGTCCTTTCCATGTCAGATGTAAAATAGTAACCCATGTATTCGAGGGGAGGAGCTAAATTATAGTTCTTCATGCTGTAAGTACATCGAAAACGTTTTTTTAATGGTCTAATATTTATTAATATGTGTTTAAACAGTAGTATTGAATCCCAAAATCGGCTATTAAAGTGATTAATTCCCGAGATTTGGTGTCTGCGTGAGGCCAAGAAAATGCTTATTTTTCTGCCAGAATCACCCATAAAAACGCCGGTTTTCCTATCAGAATCACTGTTTAAAAAATGCAGCCAGTATTTTTGGGGGAAAAACTTTTCAATTAATTTCTGTATGGTATTATGTAAAGTTGATCATGGGATAGCCCCCTGTCGCCGTAACGGGGGTCTAAATTATTTTAGGAATATAGACCTAGAATAATTTGAAATGAAACGACCCTTACCACCATTACTTAGAAGATTGTTTATGATTAGTATATATATTATGTTCATTCAAAAAGCTCCAACTAATTCTTCCCAGCTCAATAGTGGGGTTTTAGATACTAAGAAAAGTGTTGGGGAATATTATTGTCGCCGTAACGTGGGTCTAGCTTTCATTAATAAATAAATTACTATTAGCATAAATTATTTTCTATCAGCATTATAACGTGTAAGAAACACAAGGGAAAATAAATAGATACAAAAAAATGTTCTGTCATACCTGAGATTTTTGCCGTAACGGGGGTCTAGAGGGGGCGGGAGTCTAGAAGGGGGGGAAAACTATTTTTTATTTTTTCCCCGACTAATTTTGCCTCTAAATACCTAAATATAACTTATATTTACCTCCTAAACTAAAACAAGTATACAAATCAACTTAACAAGGAAATGACGGAGAAACAATGTTCTTGATATGTTTGTACATATTCTAGATATAATGGATTATATGTGCATAATGGGCCAGAGGGTCAATGATGTATAACCTTTGTCGCGGCCATTACCATTACTAAACAGTTTTTTGGCTGTAACTTTTCTTCTAGTTGGAATATTTTCACAAACTAAAGAGTGTTATGACCCTTATATTAAGACCTATCACGTACACACAACACAACGTACATAACCATTATGCATATTTTTTTATTATTTATTTCTTATTTAAACCCTCATTTATGTACCTTTCCCCTGTACCCATGATATCAGAACTCAGGTCACAGTGTCCGCCAAGCTCCCCTGACCACAATATTGATAATTAACCTTCCCAATTTCGTTTATATTAGCAGCAATATATCTAGTTTATGTAGAAAAAGAATAAATCAATGGAAGCAACTTAAAAAAATTGTGAATTGTCAGCCCTGGATGGCCAAATGTGGCATTTTTGGTGGAATTGCTCATATATATGTTTATTGAATAAAAGTTTTATATAATGATAAAATGGAACTAATGAGGTTGATTTTTAAGCCAATGTAAGTGAAGTTAGTAGTTTTGAGAGACAAATGCTTCTTACCAAATGTATGTAAATGGATTATGCAGTCAGCACATGTGCAAATAAAGAGGACATTTGAGCAAAATACCTACCAATTGATTTCATGATAAATGGAAAGCATGTTTCAGCTACAGCTCTCTGCAAACCATTAACCTTGGCATAGCCCTCTTTGCAGTGGCGAAATAGTTCCATGTCTCCTTATGTGCCTCCTAGCTGTCCTAATAATGAGAGATTGGTCTGTAAAGCCCCAAACCATATTAACAATACTATTTACTCCAGCAACCCTGTGTGAAGAGAGTTGGTGACCTGTGAAGTTCGGGGAAAACCAATAAAATCTTCACCTTGACACATATCCGCATTGGGTGCAAATCAGAAACCAAGTTCAATGTCCTGTTTCAATGTTCTATTAATTGTATATTTATAGTATCCTATGATAGTTTCGTATTATATCATGGTGTTATGTTATGTTTTTTAATCCATTATTTCTCAATCTATAATATCATGAAGGTGGGCTATTAATGGAATTTGAAAGAAACCAGATCTATGATTATTACCTTGTCTATGTTTCTATTGAATTTTGCATTATGCCACATTAAAACCTGAACCAATTGGCACTGTGCACCACAAAGATCAAAGCCATGTAGTCATCAGTGCAGAGGATCAAATAATGAAAGCATAGAATGTATGAATTGGTCTATTTAGCTTGGAATGAAATATTGCAAATACCGGAGATTCAACGGACCCCATTGAAGTTGAAAACATGGATATAACTATGAGAATATATCTTTACATTCCCTCAAGAAAAAAAAAATGTGTTTTTACTTGTTATCTTTACCTAAATCAGCACACTCCCTCTATCGGACACTTTGTTGTACCCTCTTTATATCAATGTATAACAATAATACTCGTCAATAATACTGAATGTTAGCTAGTACCCCCAACTGCCTTTTTCATATGTACCTACTCATCTCATCCAAAGTTGATGTATTTTGTTATTATTAAGCCCCATAAAGGGAATTTTACTTTTCTACTCTTGTAACAATCACTTCAAAGAAAGAAATGTCGGCAGTCATTGGAAGACTTGGCATGTCCCTATGTGAGATTTGTCCGACCCATTGTAATCAAGAGCATACAAAGAAGAATTTTTTAATTGAATTGAATTGAAGAATGTTTGCATGATCTTACACGTTTCATGACTTGTAAACAGTTGACGGATGTTGGATAACAAGAAATGTTTTGAAAAGTATCATTTTACCTTTCAAATTGACAGGGACTTATTTTCTTTTATGACCATCTTAAATATTAGATTTAGCTTTAGAAACTTATTCAGTACAAGGATTGCGGTAATAGTAAGAAGGAATTCTCCAGCTAATGGGAGGTTTTCAATCCTTCTTAATTTTATCTTACAGTGTTTTTCTAGATGCGAACAATGTCACTTTTGTCAATGATGGAAAGTGATTTGTATCTATTGATCAATTTGGTTGTACATATAAAATCATTTGACATACAATTACAGTTTTTAAAATCAAAAGCTTTAATGCTCTACAAGGTGGTTGTTTGCCCAATCTTGGTATATGGTGATATTGTGCATAATGTTGCACCTGAGCATTCGCTCAAAAACTCCTAACTGGTCAAAATAGTGCCAACAGGATAACGAAGAAACTTCCTAAAATGACAAATGTGGATGTGATACAATGAATCCTAAAATTAGCCCCGTTATCGGTTAGAAGGGAAGTACGTCTACTAAACCTAGTGTCCCCCATAAGTAGGAAATACCAGACTATAAATAACAAACCTAGATCCCTAATAAGCACAAATGATAGGTGACTTCTGAAAATAATAACCCCCTGCACTGAAAAGAGTAAAAAATCACTCACCTATCTAATACCTTTCTTCTGGAACAGAATAGAAATCAGAGGCTTCAGGTGCAAATCTAGGAAAGACTTCCGTACTTTGTTGTGAACAGTCTACTTCCAGGAGACTTGGGATGGGGCAAAAAACCATGTAATTTAACCCAGAGTGGGGGGAGAGAAATGTGAAGCCCTGAGTGTTGTGTAAAGGGTGTGTATCATCTAAATATTAATAAAATAGTGTTTAGAGCCTTCTCCAAAACTGCTGGCCAGATCTCCATTATATTTCACATGCACATTGCCAAAAATGGTGCCGAGCCATTCCGCTATGTTTTATTAACACTTTTGCAAGATATCAGGGTTATAAATGGGTTCAAAATGGGTTGAAATTGAACACCCCCATCCAGTGTCCCCATCGGTGCCTGAAAACAATCCCCTATCAGTGCAGTGTATATAGTTCAGTGCAGTCTCCTCTAACCTGGTGTCATAGCATGGACACTTTTTAAAATGTGGTTTTCTACACTTTACTCCTGATTTTGTTAGTTATACTTGGTAATGTTACTTATAATTTAAGAGCTAAAAATGGTTGTAAGCTCTAATATTATAAATACATTTACTGAACCTGTATGTTTAAACTTTTATGGAAAGAAAGATTCACACCATACGAACTAAACTAAAATCACTATCAAAGCTATACAGAGTCTGTGACACGTTAATGTTATTATATAAGGCTACTATTTTACCTCACATAGACTACGGGGATATATTCTATCAGTCCACCCCTCAAAGATATTTAGACAGACTTCAGTCTCTGCAAAACGCAGCGATAAAGGCCAGGAGGCAAGGCCACACTTTAGAATTAGCATTCAGGAGGTCTCTGGATAAGGAATATGTTGACGATAGACAAATAAATTTGAGAGGATTAAGTGCAGGCAAAAAACTGAAAGTTCCAATACCAAAATGTGAAAGTTACAAAAAATTGTATATATATAGAATGCTTTATTATGGAACGCCCTGCCACAACAACCTAGAGATATAAAAACAAGAGAAGCTTTTAGAAAGTGGTTAAAAAATGTATATCCTTAGGAGAACGACAGTTTTCTTAAATCTGAGGAGGTTTTACCCTGTAATACGCCTTTATAACGGGCATTTGACTTCAATGAAATCCTGTTTAAGTCAATTAGGACAATCTGAATAATGTATGAATGTAAGGGAGGGGGGAAGCAAGTAGGCACGTAAGTCCTACCACTAAGACCGAAATATCGGTAGATTAAATGAATGTAGGGAAGGGGGGACGATATTACTGTTTCATGTTCACTGTTTATACAACCTTGTCTTATTGTCAGCTACGAATACTATAAAAATTTGTTGGTCCAATCAGTACAGGATAGGACAGTTCAAGACGGGATGAGTTGATTAATCACCTCATTTACTCAACAGAACCCTACCAGTATAGGACAGGATTCTTTTACACTATTTTTCATTAATTGTTGTGGTAAATCTCGTTTACTTGATGAACCGATCGATGAACCCAGTACAGGGCTAATATTGAAGGTGCTTTAAGGTACCATGGTAATAATATTGGTTAAACAGAAATATTATTATTTTCATTCATAGTGATAGTCATGCCTGTGCATGGTGTATGTAGGAACATCAAATCAACATCGACCAGGTTAATAAGAAACAAGTCTGTTCAACTGCTGTGTCAAGACCATCCAAGAACACGAGCACAAGTTATGAACAAAAGACGATAGACAATAATAAATATATTAAAAATGAATATGAGGCGATTTCAACAACCCTCAAAACAAGAACTATGCGTTACAGACAATAATAATCGTCACCGCAGAAAGGACAAACCAAAGACAATTTGTTTAGAATAACACAGAGACACATAATCTTTCTTCAAAGCTATAAATTAGCTGTGATACTGCATTTTAATTTTAATTGTTTATTTAAGGGTTACCAGGAAGATCTCCATTGGAGAGGGATCAATAGCCCTGTTCTTTATTGTCATTTGTATATGCTGATATGGAATAAAAGTTGTATAATAATAATAGGAAAAATAAAAAGATATCTGCTATGCCTGAATAGATAGTGTTTATGGACCTAACATAGTGTCTCAGCCTATAAGGGCGGCTGGAATGTCTTATCTGATATACACAGAGAGAGGCTATGATGGCCCAGTGGTGTTTAGATACATGTTAATACTTGATGTTCATTTAGCATTTACTGAGAGATCGGCTAGTATAGTATAGTATTTGCTAGTATACCTAATCTTTGTTCACATTGATGTATTGTTACTTCATAAATAAGAAATCACACCGCATATAAAGCAGAGCTGCCAGGATTATTCGTGTAAAATGTTACCCCAACCAGAATGGAACTTGTAGGGAATAGTTTGATTTTCCACTATTACCATGATGAGACAATTTAACGATGTAACTAGAAATTTAAACAGAAAAATCCACCAACTTAGTATCATGAGGACATACCTAAATTATGGCAGTGCAATAATACTTGTGAAAAGTCTCATACTATCGATACTCGATTATAGTCTTGTTTTTTACCCTGTTACGAATCGAAATACCATGACTGACCAAATACATGCTGTGATTGACTAAATAATTACACACACACCAAATACACACCCACCGTCTGTAACCCCACTTTGATTCATATTGTATATCATTCCCTTACTAATCTTCATCTATTCATTATTGTTCATTATGTTCAATTTATATCCATGCCAAAGTCAGGGTTTCTCCACCAAGTAATGGTCTAGGAGTAACACATCCAAACTGTTGGAGATCTATGATATACATGGTTTATTGGTGGAGCCTTATACAACGATACATGAAAGACATGGCTGATGGTGAAATTGCATAACATAGAGTTGGATCCTGGTAGTTGACATACACAGTCCTCATGCTATGACATTAGCATAATTTGTGATATTTGAAATATCTAGGGAGATTCACTTTTATTCTACATTCTTCACAATCTGTACCATATGGTACTCTGCAATGCAGGTGAATGTATTACGGTTATCTCGGATGTATTCCTCTGTTCTTTTGAAGATGGTGTCTATGACTTGATTAGCAGCTTCGGATGACCTTGTTTCCACAAATATCTTCAAGAAAGAATAGCAGTAGCTCTTCATGAAGGTGACCATGAGCCCTGGGGAGGGAAACAGTTCTGTAACCAAAGAATATTGTGCATAGATAGAGTATAATTTTCATATCTATAATCATTTTCATAAGATTAATACAATAATTTTAAAAATTATACTTTTGCTGTGGATATGAGGTTCAGGGCAAAACTAGCCTGTCGTAATATGGGTTGGCTCCCTCCCTGGCATAATAATATGGGTATATGGTAATATGGGTTGGCTCCCTCCCTCCTCAAGCATATCCTACTGGAATGTGCAGACTTGCATGATGCCCGTATCAAATATTTCAACGCTCCTGACCTCAAAACACTTTATAAAACGGTCAATGGTGACAATGTCATTAAATATCTAAGAACTGCCGGTCTCTTCTCTTTGTTATAGTCTCTTTCATACAAAACCAAACTTTCATTATTGTTATATCCATTTTATTTTTTGTTTTATTTGTTTGTGTTATTTTCAGCTGGACTGTAAACTAAATCACTTTGCTCATCTCATCCCACCTCAACTCTCATTGCCATGAATATGACTCCACATGGATGTCGTCATGGCATTAAGCAACCATTACTCACTCGCTCACTCCCTCCCTGGCATCTGGCATAAAAGACTTCTTTTATCATGAATAAAGGGCACATGACTGAACGTTGGGAAAATAAAGGTCATGTGGCTGACCTTGTAATCGTAAAATATAGGTCATGCCCTTTATTCTTGCTGACAAGCGTGTTTCTGTTTATCTGTTGACCTAATGTCTTCTCCTGTGGAGCAATGCAATGGTGCATTTAATACAAACCTGCTTGGTTTTCAGGTAGAGAAACATATTTAAGGTGTTTCAGACTCAGTCCAGCCTTCCCTGCTGTGGCATCGGGGCCCTCAAATGGTTTCCTTAAGTCTTCTTCATCCCTTCCTATACTTCTGATACAAATGATGCTTTGGAATTCTTCCTATTGAAAGGAAAACCATTTGTTATGATGTATATTATTATTTCAATGATGTTGGATCAATTTAATATGCTTGATGAATCAAAGATTTGCAATGAGAGATTTGGCCAATACCAATCACTATCCCAATGTGATCAAGTTACTATCCAAATTAAAAACTCATGTATAGCAACATGTACAGCATACATTTGTCACTACTCCCTCTGCGTAAAGTTGTGGGGCTATTATGTTCTGTATCAATTGATGGACCAGTGGCACCCTCTGCAGGCCAGGAATTGATAGAATCATGCGTCCACCTGGAAATATACCCATCTGTCACTAAGACTATCATGCAAAAGATGTTTTTATTGTAAAAAGCAATATTTATGTGATACTAGTTTACATTTTCATTAGGACATTGTTCATGAAAATATTACTATGGAAATAAATTATGAAAATCAAAAATGTTACAAACTTTTTTATCATGAATGTTGCCAAAGTTGTGTTATAAGATGTTAAAGAATACTGGGTCATTCTTCGTGAAATATATAGAATTAGGGTTGGCAGCTGGGCGAGAAACTGATCAACGCAAACACACCCAGGGTTATGTTTTTTAAGCCCAGAACTGACCTAGGAAAGAAGAGAACCCACACCCACCTGCCTTATCCAATCCCGAATCGCCACTCTATTAGTCACTGTCCAGATATTTCCCATCCCCTTCCCTCCCACTTTAATCAGACCCCCCTGGCCTGCTGGTCATTCCCTCCCCCCTCCCCTCCCTCGTGATAACAATTAGTGGTCCGGTAATTATGGAGAGTGTTTTGAATCAGAAATACTGGAAGTGACGCGAACAAGGAAGGTCTGGTCCATGAACCGGTAGGTGGCATGGCTGATGCGCTTCGATGAAATAAAAACTTATCTAAATAGAATTATGGCCGAATCTGTCAAAGTTAAAGCCATAATTTTACAATGTATTCAGATTGGTTGGACCACAACTAAGATACCAGACTTAAATGAATTGAAGCTCTTACCAGGCTTTAACTCCCTAGCTCGGCACAAGAGGAAATTTTCCCAGTCTCTTGCAGCCACGTCCTGCACCAGTTCTCTCTGTTCAGCATGAATGTCAACCCTTTTACCATCATGCAGTTCTTCCCTGCTCTCAATACTGAATGATAGAATTAGTTGAGTTCTGCAATATTGCTAACGTTCACAAATGGCAACTTTAAAAGGCATTTGTCACCAGGTTTGCTAAATAGTTATGATATTGCCCCTTACCATCATCACTACGTTTTGAAGTAATACTTACACTTGTGAAAAATAATGGACAGCAGTGAGACAGATGCCAAAGTCTACTGTAGCATCCGGTAGCACCTGTTCATAGAAACTCCTGGCACAAACAAGTCTGAAGATGTTGGATGCTTTGAGAGTAAGATTAGGACAAAAGTTAATTGTGACAGATAGAATGGTCTGTAGGATGGTTGAAGTTATGAAAACTTCCAGATTATATTATTGGGAAAGATGTATATTATAAGATAAAGGGAAAATAAGATAGATCAAGGGCTCTGCTTAACCAAACTCATACTGGAAGCATTCTCATTCTACCACCAAACTACACAAATAATCAAACATATCAGAAGGATGATGCCTTTGTAGTCTAGCCATGTTCGAAATAAACAATTAAACAATGAACAAATGATTTAAACTAATTGCTCTCACCAATACAGAATGAGACCATTTCACTTAATGCAATGACCTTCAGAACTGGAAAAATCTGATTTATTTTTTTGTTATTTTTGCAAAACGATTTTATTACAAAACTAGGACATATTCGAAACAGGTTACATCGAGCTGACTGAATACAACAATAATTGAATGATATAAACATTAGTAATATTTCCTTTTCTTCTTTTTTTCCATGGTAACTGTACAGCGATTTTAATTCTGATGTTACATAGAACAGATCATGGCAGTTATGTTCTGAAACTCAGTCATTTCTCAAACAAAGTTCAAGCCTTGATGCTGTCGAGATGCTCTATCACTTGAATCATGTCTTGGGTAAAAGAGAATCAACTCTTAGCCCTTGAATCCGGGGTGCTGAAAAGGAAAACGCCGAATCGGCGGAGCTCACATCTCTCTTATTCTCTGGCAAACCGGAACCTCAAAATCTGATTTATTCAAATGGAGATGCTTCTACATTCTGATGGTCATTCTGCTTGGCAGGAAAGCCCAGTGAGAAGTACCCGTAAAAGCTTGTTCAGAAGTGTTCGACAGCAAGCAAACAGGAAGAGAATTACATAGTCCATAGACCAAATTCTCATCAAATCTGTTGAAGTCAGATATATGAAGTAATTTCCCTTTCGTGGAACCCAAGGTTTAGGTCTTACACTAACTTGGTTCCTGATGACTTTATGAGGTTTACTACCATCATTGCGATAGGATTGCACCTGGGTATTTTTAAGGTTTAGCCAATATCAATGGTTAGTGAATTTGGTATGGTCTACCTTGATCTGACTGCATTATGGTACAAATATACTTACAATCCTGTGAACATAGTTTGTATATATTAGTAAAGTCATTTCCCGGCACATCGTTGTACACCCATGTCAGGTCGCACTTCCCTCGACTTTTCTGCAGGTAAGCTTGAATACAATTATGATAAGAGTAATGTCTGTGTCATGTTAATTGTCAAACAGAGCTAATATTAATGAATAGAAATGGTACCATTGTAGCATATAACAAAAGATAAATGAAATGAATAAAAATTATTACTATTATTTATTCATTATAAACGGTGCCTACCATGACACTGGTTGATAATACTCTCTGAAGTGGACCCATCTGCAGCTCCATAGTCACATACAGTAAAACTGCTGCTACCAGTAGTGTCTGTAGAACCTGAAGATATACAAGGCCTCATGATAAAGCATCTACAATTATCATTCCATGGAAGAAGACATCTAAAAGACTAAGACAATGTAAGTATATGCATCGACCCCACGGAATTGCTACCTGAACACAATTGAAATATAGGTTAAGCCAACCACAAACGGAATTTGTTGGTTCCAAAAGTTTGAACTCCCCCTCACGTCTCTGGTGGATATGGGCTAGGTCTGCGGTGCATGTAGAGATTAAGATGTTAAGAGTCTGGTTTAGTACTTTCAATCATGTCATTCTATGTATCAAATTTCGGGAAATTGTATTAAAGATATCATTGCAATTTGAAGGTCATCCTATGGAGTATATTACTTTGAGCTATATTTTACTGGTAATTGCATACCCACCCAGAAATATTATAAATAAACTTATTCAAACATAAATATATCAAACATTAAATATACAGAACAATCCAGAAAATGTATAGATCTGTATAATTATGGATTAATAAAAATCGTTTTTAAATCAAATCAAGGGTCCACAATCTATATTGTAAGTGATGTTCATGCCAAAGATTGTTAAGTAAATGTCAAACATGTGACGTTTAGCGTTTTCAGAATACGGTTAAAGATGTGAGATGCTAAACGTCACACCAGAACAATGTATTAAAAGTGGGGGGAAAACGTCTTGTTGCGTATATTATGGTAAGACGTTTGACTTTACAATGTATTTATTCCGGAATCAATATAGAGGTTGGTTACATCGGCGGAAGAGAGACCTAAAGGTTGGTAAGGGCCAAGCCCAATAGTGTTGTTTGTTAGCTCGCAGCCCACACTCTCAGTGCTGACCACCTTTATAATGCATACCGCCATCATCCTAAGATGTCCCATCAAATTGGCCGACTAAGTAAAATCTTCACTAAAAATGTTTCATGACGTACATGTTCTTATCAAATTAACAATCAATCATGTAATAAAATTGTATTTTCCAACCAGGTGTCGTCTCAGTTCATGTTAACTACAAAATGTAGTGGAAATGATTGGAATATCTGGTAACTGGTCTATACTCAAAATCTGCACCTACCTATTGATGTTAGAATATACGGTAAGCATTTCATGGCTGCAGCTTTCTGTAAAGGAGCAACTGTGGCGTAGCCTTCTCTACAATGGTGGAAAGTGCCCATGTCTTCTGATGTGCCTCCTCTCACAATGCGAGCTGAACTGCCCTGATATATAATGTATCAACATGCACCTGGCCACGTAGCCATATTCAGGCTCTGATAGGCATGGGGGTTCTACCACATGTTTATTGATTTTGAACCACAGTGTACCATAGATTCCATATGTTACCCCAATAAATGTATTCAAGAAAGGACCAGCTTGTGGATTTCTTGCATTTATTATCTTTATCAATGATTTATGTCTTGAAAGATTCCATGATAAATTGATATTACATTCAGACATCATGGCTGGCGCATCTAGACACATATATGTGTCATTGAACTTTAGATGCATAACACATGCAAGGCATTAGTATCAAGTGACAATTTAAAATTTCCTTGAAAATATTATCTCAATTGATCTTTTTCGTTACCTTGTATACACACTTATACATGTATGTATAATGTTTTATTTCGGGAAAAAGCTTAAATCGAATAAGGAGATGTTGATTGCCGGAATCAAGATTGTTCATGTGATGTTGATTGTCTAGTGCTACCGTGTTTCTACTTATCTTCAATGTTTCTCCAATGTTACACTTTTATCTTTAATCCAAAGATGAATTATCGTACTTTTGACCTTTGTGTCAATGGAACATATATATATTTATATTCCAGCTGACTAATGGTTTTGGTGTCTACTGACTACTATTAATATATTTCTGTTGACTCCAGATATGTTTAGATGGGAATAAGCAGATGTTGTATTGTAAATCAAACTCGTGCTATAAATGAATTCAAAACCAAGTGCCTTGATTCAAAAATTAAATTTTTAAGCAATTACTAAAACTGAATAACAAGGTCATCATATTTATATAATTCTGAACACACCTAATATTCATTTGCAGTGTGGACATTATTGAGGTTTTAATGAATTTAGTCATTGACATGAACGATCATGGGCCTACAAACTAAAAACTATTAAGAAACCCCCTGCAGGTTGGTTATTAATTCTTTGACGTGGGGCCAAGTATAGTTGTAGATTTTGAAACAACACTGAAATATGAGTGACAAGGTTGGCTGCTAATACTTGGCAAAAGCAGACATTTATTCATTTTGTAATAACACAAATAGAGTAAGAAATTCAACAAATCAGAGCTGCCTGTATATTTTGTCAAGTCAATGATTTGAAAAAAATGTGATACAGTCACTACAAATATTTCCAGTGAATAATGATCCACTGTGTTACTCTAATTGGACGTTACTGGGTTAGTATTGACCTAGAAAGAGGACAAATCATGTGTCAAAGTGAACTGGGGATGCAGCTTTCAGAAACATATCACAGCTAAGCTGATAGGCGACTACATTCAACATTAACATCAAGGGTGTTCTTAAGGTGAAATACTGAATCATTAACAAGTATGAACCACTATTGATTATCTCGTGGCAAAAATGCATTTCTCATAAATATCTTAATCCCTATAAACATTCCTAATCATCATAAAACTTTAAGTTTAAAGTTTAAATGATGTAAATGCGGATATTTGTTCACCTGAGTATCATCAAAACATCATAAGAATATCAAATAATAGTGATTATTTACACTGGAATGCAACCACAAAATAAATAGTTCATGTTTATGTTGTAAATTAGTTCTTTAGGACAATGAAGCATCCAATACTTCTACATAAAGCATTTCAGGCGTACCCCTGCTATTTATCATACTTTCTAGAACTATTATCATCCCTATATTTCTAAAAATGCAATGATCTCACAACTCTCTACATTCATCATTCATCTCATGCATGTTTCATGCATGATCCCTCCTTTCATCTTACTTAAGATAGAGCTTTGCAGCCCTGTGTAAACTACCTTTAAGCACAATACTTTGAAAAATGAAACTATTCCTGAAAATGAAGAAGTCTCATAATTCTCTACACTTGTCATTACAAGTAAATAGTCCACCAAACTCTAGTCCTGCCAGGGGAATACTTTGTGAATCAATCTCTTTATAAGTCAATAAGTTCCTCTCAAATACCAAAACCTCCGCAGTGGCACTGTATGTCTCCTCGGAAAGCTCTCTGAACCCTTGTGTGGTGGGACCATAAATACAGTCACTAAACGTTTTCTGTGCTGCAAAAAGATGGACAATAACTTTGTGGTTCAGAGTGTAAATTGTAATCAAGATGTCTGCGCGACATGCATCTTGACTGACCACAATATAAGAGTTGTCCGGGCGAAAGTCAATATGAAGTCCGAGGTCTGGGTTGCGGTAACCGCCCAAATGACCAGGTAAAGTTATGGGACCAAAGTTAACAGGGCCATACCCTATAGCATAGGTGACATTATTTTGCTGACTCATGCCTTGACTCCAGACCCAGGCTGTTGGGAATGAGTTTCCCCAGTTCTTCTCCATATGCACCAAACCAGAATTGCCTTGAACATTGTTCTGTGGAGTGTGTGGGAAGTGAATAGAGTAAGAAAGTAATGGAGAGCGAGTGGAGTACACAAACCAAGCTAAGGGAGAAAGTGGGAGATACTGCAACCAGCCCTGAGGTCCCTCTCCAGACTTGCTCCACGGATGGGCAGGGCCTATTTCAGCCTGAAGCTCCACCCCTTCCACCTTCACATCCACCACAGCCCCTTCTGGTGTCACTTCTATGTACCCAGCTCTTCCTGCGACCCATCTGAAATGAGATGGACCGTCAACACTTGGGTTTGCTGTCACAGGCTCTCCATCTCCTACTGTCACTGTCACAATCTCTGCGGGTGGAAGATCATCATAGGCGTACAGTTTAGGTCCCATGTCAGGGTCCTCATAGAGAATACCCAGGAAGGCTGGGGCCTGGACTTGGGCAGGATCAGCTGCCAACACCTTGCCAAATACAATGCCAAAAGAACGCTGTCCATCCACTGCCCGGATGTACCAGCCCTCAAAGAAGGGTCCATGAGTAGGGTAGAGGTGAGGGTCGTACAGGCTGCACTCCAGCTCTGCCGCTAGGTAGAGCAGCATCAGCAGCAGAAGCAGCCTCTGGTGGTAGTTATGTGCACTAGCCATCTGTAATATACCAAAAGGCAAAGGTAGAGTTAAATCTGTATTCTCAGCTGTTATGACAAACATGATCTTACCAAATTTACTCATATTATGACGTATAGGGACTGAATTTATCTATATTCTGCTGTTATATGTTAATTTTGAATGTATATGTTAATAAAACAATTTGAATGAGAGAACGGTGCCTGAGAGCCATAATAAGTGAAGTTTTCACAGAGAAGGCTTTTTAGGCGGGCCCTCCAAATACAAATGAGGAGGTTTTAGAAAACCTTGTAACAAACACAACTGGACAAATCCTCCTAAATTTTGGTCAAATGAATTTCAGATGGGTTGGAAACGAATGGATGGTCTACAGACGTTAGGGCCCAATGACGCTAGGGCCCAATGACGCTTATTTTTAGACGTTAGGACCCACCCAACTGCAGACACTAGGGCCCACCCAAAACAAGTGAATTAAACTATCAAATAAGTACTTTATCAGACGCTAGGGCCCATCCCAGTTGGGCCCTAGCATTCGAGGAAAGGTGGGCCCTATCGCCTGAAATATTTACTCATGTAGGTCTAGTACCAACATCTTACCAAAATGAATTTCAATATAGTGGGAGGTGTTTTCCATCTTCGACAGTTATTCACAGTCACACTATTAAGAATACTAACCTCATACTTCTAGGGATTAGAGATCAATGTAGTACCATTCGTATTATGAATTCTCGGGGTCATAGATCGATTATTTCTTGAGAATAATGGCGAAGATTTGTGCCTACTATTATTCGCGGAAAATTTCATCTTATATTGTTTTAAGGTTCTACTGAATCTCAGCAAGGTCGCCATTCATACTTATGGGGCCATTCATTTGTTTCTATATATTCTTATTGGCCGGTCATTTAAATACAATTACAAAATATGCATAACTATCTAGGGGAGTTGTTTTCATGAATGTGTTGCCATATTCAACATCTTTATACTCACACACCCTTTATAGATTTAATTATGATATTCAGGGATAATAGAGTAGTTATCAAAAATGATACTAGATCATCGTCTGGAGCCCGAATGGAACAAATAGTAGAGAATGTTCTTGACTGATGTTAGCTGAGAGTGCAGCTTAAAGATTGTATTCATCTTATTCTATGTTATACGATGTTACCGATGAAAAGTCGTATGTGAAATGTACCACTATGCCATATATAGAAAAGGCCTGACAGCAATCCCGATGTTCCATATTACACGCGGGCATATAGTGATTGCAGTGAGCGTAGTGAACAAATGGCATAGTCCAAGTCACTGGTGTTACACCTACGTCTGTAGCTGGAGTTACAGAGGTCAAGATGGTGACAGGTGATGTTCAGTCAGGATAGAAAATGTTTGATTTTGACTGTTAAAGGGCAATATTTCTGACTGACCTATATTGTGTAAGGTGTTAATGGGCGTACTATGTAATGGGAATGATTTCTAACATATGTTTTAGGTGTAATGGGCTTTGAAAAAAAACTTAACCGTAACCGTAACCGTAATCCGTAACTCATATTGATGTACACAAGGCACCCATGTAACCCACTTTCATTAAATCTATGGCTCCCATGTCTTCTGTCTATGTATATATATGCTCATATATATAGCTTCCTCATGTTGTATGGCTGTGAAACATAACATTGGAAATTACAATAGGTTGTATGGCTATATCCTGCCTTCTTGCCAAAGACATAGCGATGACAAGTCACTGTAAAGACGATGCAATAGATTTTACAAAATTCCCATCGACTAGCTCATCGCCAACACATCGACAACGATTTTGTCAACGGTGGCCGGTCCGCTTTAGTCTCAATCAGGTCATTAGCGAAACATTTTAGGACACCTGAATTATGCTTTTTGCAATTAATCTTATTCCAGCAGTCCATATTAATTTGACTTCTTTTTTATATAATTATTTGTTGATAATGCCCCCTTGCATTACAATCTGCGAGTAGCTTTTTCAGTGTTAATATTGAGCTCGCAGATTGTTATGCAACGAGGGCAATGTTGAAGAAGGAAATTGGAACTGATAGAGAAAATAAAGTTGTCTAAAGTATCTACTTTACCTTGTTAAGCTTTGTTATCCTATGACAAAGTGAGCTACTTTCAGAGGTGGAAGAGGAAAGGACTCAGTATAGAAACTGCGCAGAAGCTATCTGCTTCCGCAGTTGACTGGCTCTGATACCAGGGTAGGATGATCCGGAGATCTTACTAATAAAACCAAGTCCTCAATGCCCCAATAACTGCCTTCATACTCTCTTAAAGAGACCACAGCCTGGCTGTTATTCGTTTGTATAGAGATGAAGAGTGTATATCTTATTTATGAATATCGTATGACGAAGTGGGTTACCATATTTTTATTAGAGACTGATGGTAAAATTATTATCCTAATATCCTATTAATATAAGTATTAAATGTTATGTGCTGAAAGAATCAACTCATTGAGTTATGGTGGTACATTCCCTGGTGAGTTACGGATGTACTAGTCTAGAAGTCAGCTGGAGTTACGGTCCTATCGATTTGAGTTATATGAGTATTATGCAATATTTTACACTTGAAATTGAGAATACAAATGTTGGTACATAGTTGAAACATACACAACTGTTATTTATCCCTAAAAGAAGAGATCTGCCGTTTCAGATGTTTTAGAAAAACTCTTGTAATGCAAGAATTCAAGGAAATACAAAAGTGTGAAAAACACCTGCCGCCATCTTGTACGTCTGTAACTCCAGTTACGGATGTAGGTGTGTAACGCCAGTGCAAGTGTAGTATGGAACTGCAGATCACTCTAGAGTTTTCTTTGTATTTATTATATCTTTCTAGAGATTGGTATTATATGCCCATTGGCTAACAAGCATTGCCGCTACAAATAGCAGGTAATAAAGCCTGCTTATTTCCCGAACTTGGCTTGTTTATCAATACGCACCAGAGAAAACATAGTTTCTATTCCTGATGATTTATATTTTTATTCCGATAATAATTTCCCAGGAAAATGCACACTTTATACACTAGCCATATAAAAAAGGTATCTAAAGGAAAAATAATTGATTCAGTAATTTGCTGTATTTAGTGGACACAAAGGTAAGTCATGCAATGATATGTAAGAAGTATGGAAAGAACGAGAAGTGAATGGAAAGAACGAGAAGTACGTAAATCGAGGATCTGCGTACTTGTGTTTTTTTCCATTAATTTCCATAGAATGCTCACTATTTTTCACTCCATAGATATTTGGAACAGTATGATAATCAGATCCTATCACATCACAGTTTACACTTGGGCGATGCAATTTTATTCGTTCATGCGCTCACTCACTGAAATCGCTACGTCCACGTGTAGCTACGTGTAACAGGTGACGTCATGATCGCCTTCGGGCACTATTGTCTACTTATTATACCCCAAATTATTTTCCCAATATTTATGACAAAAAGCAGAGAGATAGTGGTACTGGGATGGAAATTAATGGCGAGTATAGTCCTCGGGTTTTTGTATTAGTATGATTTCAGGCCAGATGCCATTTACAATAGTTCAATACAAAAAAACGCTTGCTCACATTGTGCACACTTTTTAGCGTTTATTCATTTTTAGCGTTTATTCATTACCCATTGTTTGTGAGATGAGCGCCAATGCTATAGCCTAATTAAGGTGTTCCATATTATCCACTAGAAGAGTATTATAAAATAAATGTTAATTCAAACAAAAAAGATCGTCAATCATACAATGCAGTCTGACGTTCTTTAAGAACAATAGATTAAGATCGTTTGACGTTGTCCGGTATTTGATTTGATAGCATTAAATGTATTTCATGATGATATGGGTATACTATATAGAAGATATATACGTAATACATGTATAAATATAATAATCGGAATATGTACAGCACTTGGGCTGTCTGTAATATTATTGCACATACCTGTCAGTCCATGTATGAAGAATATTAATACAGCTTCCACAGATGTAGGATTTGTTTGGAATATGGGCAATGAATACACGATCTCATTAGCATAGGAGTTGTTCCACACTCAGTCCTGTACATAAAAAAAGTCATATTGCAGAATTACTTATTTTGTGGTTGAATAAAATTAGTTGACTTTAGGCTTAGGCTTAGTAGGTATTGGTTTTAAGTGAAATTTAATTATGTGCAAACTTGCACTTCTGATGTTTAAGCTAATTCATATGAACTCAGAAGTACCCCATGCTTTGAAGCCTGGTTTCATTGATAAAATTGTCATTAATCGGAATTCATAGCAAACGAGCATCCTCAAACTAAATATTATTGAGAAGATGTTCGAATTGTTATCCGATGTGCAATAGTCAGAGCGCACGTCAGTTGTCAGCGAGTAAACCAAAAGAGTAGGTTGATAACTTGCTGGTGATGGGAATGGGATAGATAACTAGAGAGGGGAGAAGGGAACAGACATCATAATAAGAACCTGCCCATGAAACCTAGATATATGGCAAATGGATAGGAGGAATTACTTGGAAGCTCACATACACGTGTACATATATGCCAAATGGAATGCACCGAGGCATAGGCAGTGACATAATATGAAGAACCTATGTGTCCCTATATATATATGTGTGAAACATGTATATCATGCATTGAATGAACAGAAGGAATTATGGAGAGACAGAAGAGGGAATGACAGGCATGCACAGTATACGATTGACGATTACCTGTGAAAACTATATATGTATGGTCTAAAACAGACAAAGGGATAGGGTGACAGAGAAAGAGATAGGGACAGAGAGTAATAAGGAAACCTACCTGTGAATATGTACAGTGCCTATGTCATAGCAATAGCAGGACCAGTGAGTGATGATCCATCGATCATCTGGTATGGGTCGGAGATTGTCAACTGGGAAGGAAAAGGGGGGGGGGCTCCACTTTTTACGCCTTGAACATAATAATCAAAAGTTAATGATTTATTAACTCAGCACTATTCCCATGTTTTAACCCTAGTTTAGTTTCAGTCTGTAGTTATTTCGAAGTCATGTTTTTTTTCTTGGATATAATTACAGAATTTTTCAAGGAGGAGATTTTTAAATATGGAAAGATGTATGCAAGCTTCATATCCATGGAATGTTTTTTAATCCGCTAAATAAATTCCATCACTGAATGTCCCTCTCAGATCTTCTGTGAAATATCATAACCTTTTTTCCATTGCTGAGTCGAGGTTTCACAATATAAGTGAGTTTCAATCCTAAATGCCAGCACAGATGGCCCTCCCTGACCTCCCTCAGTGAATCTCTCTGTGCCTCTCTGTGGCCCCGAAACAAACCAGAGTATAAAGTCTCTTACAATCTAATCTCATAATATGAACCTTCAACCTTTCTACTACGCAGCGATTTCAATACAATGCGCAACACAGGCAAAGTCCAGTTCATGCACTCCAGTACATCACTCGTGGCCCATATTTTCATTGTCCTTTTCATTGTCCCCAATAATTTCATTTATCCCGCCCACTCAATTTTCCTCTCTTTCTTTAGCCTTTTTCTAACATAACAGGCCTATCGCCTAGAATTATTTTCGCTGCCATTGCTGCTTCCTTTCGTATTACTTTTCCCTTTCACATAGGTATTTGTTTCTATGTGAGGGTAGATTGGATGGGGTGGCATGGAGACATTCACTTCAAATATATATATGCTGTTTGCTTGTTTGTTTATTTGCAATAAGATCTCGTCATAATCATGCAACGATATTCTCAGCTTAAACTTGTTAGAGAAAAATTTGATTACAAGAATACAGTTAATTTCTATCATTATGATACTATTTCTCTTCTTCTCAGAGTGTATAAGTCTCCCCGCCTAAATAATGATGTGGGGTTTTTATTGCGTTTTAAAACCCAAAGTAATCTTCAAACAGTTATAAACTACACGTATGGCCGCACGATAAGTTTTCAATAATCACAAGAAGTGGAATACAAAAGAATTACAAGCGTGAAACCAAATTACACAGTAATCGATAAGCGATAAATATTACACCATTGTACGTTTCCCGTCCGATTCAATCTATAACTCCATCTTGACCATAATCATATCATGTTTCTCTTCGTCAATCACGTCATGCTGTATAATATAAAACAATATGCCTAAGTTTTACCAATGTTAGCTTTTCCTTCTTAACTCTGATACACGGCCTTCAACTAGGGCTTGCGGTAGTACCCTGCCTTCTACTTTAAAGCCACTCGGGGAATTTCCTTCTCCTTATCTTAGAACTAAAAAGAGTACCTAAGGCCTTTCCTAAGGTTCATGTATGTCCTATTGTTCTGTGTAATGGGGACTAATATCTGGGACACACACAATGTGCATGGGACCCTTTCACATTTCAAGGATGATGCGTGCGAACCAGTGTTCATACACTCGATGATAAACTCTTGGCCCAATATCCTCGCTGTGTGGTATTATGAAACAATATACAAATAAAACCTTTGACTCCTGTCCAGCTTTGGTGTCAAACGTGTGGATCGGAAGGAGGAGTGAATTATGTGAGCTTTAATAGATTCATCTTCAATTTGGTCCATGTATTAATTAATTCTGCCAATAAATGTATTTATTCTGTCCCTGCATTTCAGTTTCAGTTTTAAAATAACCCAGTCCAAGTATGTGTGACTTCTGTCTCTAAGTCACAGAAAAAGACCAAAGAATGTACATGTCATTGGACAACCTTTGACGACCCATGCAGTCTGCAAGCACTGAGGTGGAAGAGAAATAGCACATCTGTCCACGGCGGGGTTCGAACCCACAAGTCTCATGTTTCTGTGTCCATGGCCGACACCTATTACTACAACCACTGCGCCACGTCTCCCTACTTATGATTCTCTCTGATACAATGCACGTTAACACTTCATTTCTACTATTCGGAAGAGTAGGGTATAGCAGCCGTTAGCGTGTTTCCTCACAGCAATGTATGGTAGTATACTACGCCGGGATTTAGTGGAAAACCAACTATCAAAGCTGAACTAACCTGCAGATTACCCCTATACTATATATATATATATATATATATATATATAGTTGATGTCATGGCGGTCAAATGTCAAATGTATTTGACATTAAAGTGTCTTACGTATACATGTCAATCATATTAAGATGGGAGTTCAATCAATCAAAGTACAGGCCAAGATATGCATACAATCACATCAGCCGAACATGGCGTCCTGCTCTAACTGATTACCACACTTTATCAACATATTAGTCTGTAGATTATATATTATGTATGCGTAGAGTCAGAATCGTACTAAAGTACAGTTCTATAGTATGGACCCAGAGATGTGCGGACTATATAGATTATAGCATCATGTCATGTCATTGGCACTTTGTCCTTTTATATAATGTGATTATTACTGCAAATTCCAGAAATTTCGATTTGTATCATATTGAAGGTAAACATAAAAAGCATCAGCTGGTCAGTAATAATAGATAGAATCATTTAAAATTGCAGTTTGAGAGCATTTTATTATATTTGTCTAATGATATGTAGTATGAGAGCTTACAATACTTATGGAAAAAAATTAGAATGAAAGAAAGCATAATTATGATATAATTATGTAAATATAGGTGTTAAACCTACAAACGACAATCCGGTATGTTTTTTCTCTTATTTATTTTTCCCGACGCGTTTCGACATTATGGTTGTCTTCCTCAGGGGTAATTGATATATGATATATGATGTAATATGATATAATTAGTTATAATTGCCAATGGAACTCGGTACTATGTATTGAAAGAAGAAACCTTTTTCTTTGGACGATTCTGATCGCCTTCCAGAGGCGTCGGAAGTTAATTTGAAGTGTATGGGGGGGCAAGTTATAAATCTGACCTCCTGTGTAGTGGTAAGACATTGTAAAGAATTGGCATCTTTGGATCCCAGACCCGACCTATTTAGCCCTGATCATGGTCAGGGCACGCACGCCACACGTGGCCTGGCCAGGAGGGAGGGGGGGATGAGCCACTCAGGGCTCACCCCACCTCCCCCAGCCCGACCTAATTACTTATACACTGCTCTGGGGTATCAAGAGGGGGGAAGGGCCAAGAGGGAGGGGGGGGGGCTGGCACGAGCCATGGGATCCATGAGTAAGGGGTGGGAGGGGGAAGGCTGAGGAGAGGGATCCGACCTGCGTGCATTCCATATATGGTCTCTGCCTGGGGAGCAGAGGTCGGCGTGTGGGCAAGGAAGATTCTCTCTCCCTCAACCAATTAGAGGGAAGGGGAAGAGCTAGTGGAATATTTCCTGGGTTTGATTGTATGAATAATTCATGATTGTGGAGTATAAAATAAAGTGACCATTCGGACCTAGGCACTCTGTTACTCGCTGAGTCACCACCGCCTAGGCCGAATCCAGACGAACTACAACCTCGGACTTCTTGTCTCACTTCTTCATCTTACTGAACCTATGGGCTAAAAACCCTTAGTGTTCTTTACACTGGCGAACCACTTCTGGGACTTGTTGCTAAGTTGAGCAACAACCCAATCTTCTGACTGGAAGTGAGACATAGCCTAGGAGAGGCAGGATGAGCTGGAAGAGTAGGTGAGTGGAACTCTAAAAACTCTGATTGAGCTTATAAATTGTATTTATGGGATGTATGGAGGGTGGATCTGGGCCACTGTATAGGGTTGGGAGAATGATCACACTCAAACACTCATAATACAAGGAGAGTGGGTGAGCAATGTTCGGGGTAAAAACTTTGCTAGGTTCTGGGTTCTGTTGGTTATAACTCTGTACCTTGTGCCATCTAGTTTTCTTTTTTTTTTCTTTACTCTCACTCTCTCAACAAAGTGTAAAACATGGCGGACATCAATTGGGATCTCAATGCCGCGGACTTGGCCATGCTTGACGAGGGTCAAAGGAGGGCCAGGTTTGCAGCTATTAAGGAGGTCAGAAGGCGCATGGAACGCCATGGCGCCATGCTAGGAGTAAATGATGGGTCCAATAAGGACACTTTGAGAGAGTGGCTAGATGGAATAAGCAGGGCAAAAGCCTACTGTGTAGCGAATGATACGCTCACTCTAGAGCTTTTGGGAACTCTTGCCAGCGGGCCTCTAGCGAGGTGCGTGGCAGGATTCCTACAGGTACCGGCCAATGGGACATGGGATCTGGCAAGGGCTGAGATTTTCCGCCTCTTCATGAATGAAGAGGAGGAACAGCAGCTGCGAGCAAGGCTCACCGATCTCTATCAGCTCCCATATGAGGATGCAAAACAATACGGACGCAAGTTCCAACTAGCGTCTCAGAGGGCTTACAGCGTGGATAACCTGGACCACGAGATAGTCCAAGAGACGTTGGTCAGGAATTTTGTGTTGGGACTCAGGGATGAGCAAATACGTCATGACGTATTTGCTGCTCGCCCTGATACCCTGGCTGAGGCAATAAGACAAGCCTCAGCTGCGGCTCACACATTCGCTCTGGCAGGACAACCTACCAGAGGGGATAGGAAGGATGAACCAATGGAAATTGGGGCTATCCTCCCTAAGAAAATGGCCCCCTCTGGGCCAAATCCAGAAGATGCTTCAGATTGGAAGCTGATAGCTGATTTGGAGTCTAAGGTGAATTACCTTACGAAATTAGTAGAGAGGATGGAGACGGGGAAACCATCCAACCCCACAGTGATCGTTCCCCAATCAGGTGCAGCACCCCAGTACCCCTTTCAGACACCCATGTTGCCTATGTATCCCCCATATTTCAACACGTCCTATCCCCCACCCCCGATCGCCAGTTCTCAGGTAGTAAATCACCCAGGGAAAGGGAAGGGGAAGGGAAATGATAATCCAGGACCGGAAAAAAATAAGCAGGGAGGAGGGAAGAGGTTTAGGGGTAAAAATGTCTGTTATGAGTGTGGGGAGGAGGGACACTTCGCAAGAGAATGTTCCCACCGCTATGCACATGTACAGGCTGCAGTGGTGGCGGCCATGCAGATGGCCTCTACCACTCAAAAGCCAGCCAAATATGTTAACCAGGGGGAATAGAAACGCCGGATGAGAGGTTCTGCCTCTCCATCTCAGTGGCGGGGATGGAGATGCGTGCCCTCATTGATACCGGCGCATCAAGGAGTCTAATGCGGGAGGATGTATGGAGAGCCTTTTGCAAAACCCATCATCGGCCTCTCGTATTGACAAAGGGGGAATCTCTTAAATCACTCTCTGGTCATGATCTTAAAACTGAAGGGCAGGCGATAGTTAACTTGGGGGGTAGCTCATTTCCAGTTTATATTGTAAGAAAACTTCACCATGAACTGCTTCTGGGGGATGATGCCTTATTTATATTAGATGCCCAAATTAGCTTCAGAAAAAGAAAGGTAATTTTGGAAGGAAAAAGTTACAGAAGGCAACAAGTGGGTAGTGCAGATCAAGAATTCGCCTCTATCCACACAGAGGCAGAAGCATGGGAAGAAAAATACCCCGCTGTTTTTGGCATAGGAAAGCAGGGAAAATTAGGTACCTTTAAAGATGTGAAAATGCACATAGATACTGGAAATGCACGTCCAATTAATCAACGCCCCTATCGTTTGCCCCTGGCCAAGAGAAAACTTGTAGATAAAGAATTAGATGAAATGCTGGAGCTGGGAGTAATAGAACCCAGCAGCTCAGCATGGGGAAGCCCGATATTGTTGGTCCCAAAGAAAGATGGGAGCAATAGACCTTGTGTCGATTTCAGAAAACTAAACTCTGTAAGCAAAAAGGATGCTCATCCACTTCCAAATATTCAAGATATTTTTGACAGTTTAGCAGGATCAACTGTCTTTTCCACCATCGACCTAAAAAGCGGCTACTGGCAAGTAGAGATGGACCCGGATAGCATGGAAAAGACAGCGTTTGTGTGTCATAGGGGCCTATTTCAATTCCGTAGGATGCCTTTTGGACTCACTAACGCACCAGCCGTCTTCCAACGGGCCATGAACAAAATGTTTTCGGAATTTATTGGCAAATTTTGCATGACTTTCATAGATGATATTGTAATCTATTCCAAATCTGAAGAGGAGCATGATCACCATTTGGCTCTGGTGTTTGATAAATTAGAAGAATACGGAATTACAGTCAAAAAGAGTAAATGTATTTTCAAACAAGAAAAGGTAGATCTCCTCGGCTACCAAGTTTCAAAAGATGGAATTAATTCCCACCCAGATAAATGTAGCGCTATCAGGGATATGCTGCCTCCAGAGGATGTGAGCGGAATTCGCTCCTTCCTAGGAATGACTGGGTATTACCGTCAATGTATCCCAGATTATGCTAAGGTAGCTCATCCCTTGGTCAAACTTACCAAAAAGTATGCCAGGTTCGAATGGTTGGAAGAGCAGCAAAGCTCATTTGAAACTCTGAAGGAATTACTAACTTCAGATAGAGTAATGGCGCACCCCCAGTTGGATAAGCCTTATCGTCTCTATAGCGATGCGTGTGATTACGCAATAGGGGCCATATTGGTCCAGTCTGATAGTGAAGGCATAGAGAGGCCAGTTCAGTATATCTCTAAACAACTCTCTGGGCCACAACTCAATTGGGCTACGATTGAAAAGGAAGCTTATGCAATCGTGTATGCCTTAAACAAGCTCAGACCTTATCTACAGGGTAGCGAATTCAAAATTTACACTGACCACAAGCCTTTAAAGTCTCTGTTTGTGGGAGAAGTTAAAAACACCAAAATTCAAAGATGGGCGGTATTAATAGCAGAGTTTGGGGCTCCCATTGAATATAGAAAAGGGGCAAACAATATCCGGGCAGACATGCTTTCTCGAATAAAAACAAACCCCAAGAAGGAAGGGCCGACTCTCAGTTCTCTTGAAGTCTGTGCCTTGGAGGAGATAGATGAAATTCCTTGGGAATTTGATAAACTCGAGAAAGACAAAATACGTTTAGAACAGAGGGAGTTGGAACAATTTCAACAGGGGATGGAGGATGAGGGGGATTACACCATAATTGATGGCATGCTGTTTACTCTCACCCCTCCCCCAGGCAAGCCAGCCTACCCCCGCCTGGTCCTGCCACCCTCAGCTAGGCATAGAGTAGTGAGGCGCGCCCACACTGAAGTAGGCCACCAGGGCATGAGGAAGACCCTAGATAGGATCCAAGAGGCTTATAAATGGCCCACCATGAGAAGAGATACCTATAATGTCTTAATCCGATGCGCTAGGTGTGCTGTAAACAGAGTGGGTAGGGCGCGTGTACCTCCTACTGCGATGCCAATAGCAAAATATCCTGGTCAGATACTGGGAATGGATCTCTGTGGTCCCTTCCCAGTCTCTGATAAAGGTAATAGATACATCTTGACTGTAATAGATCACGCAACTGGCTGGGTAGAAGTCAAACCCATACCCTCCAAAGCAGCTAAAAACATTGCTGATTATCTGGCTAATGAATATGTCCCTAGGTATGGCCCCCCAGAGGTGCTCATCACCGACCGGGGACTTGAATTTATGAACCAGCAAGTGGAAGGGTACCTTAAATCCATAGGCACTGAAGTAAGGCATTCTACAGCTTTTCACCCCCAGACAAACGGTAAAATCGAAAGATTTAACAAAACTTTTAAAAATATACTAAGAAAATTCATCAATGCAAGACCAGCAGAGTGGGAGAGCCATTTAGGTCCAACCCTCTGGGCACATAGAGTCTCCACTTCTTGTGTAACTGGTTTTACACCATATTTTTTAACTTTTGGCACCAATCCAAGATATCCCTTTTCTAAAATATTCCCCACTCCAGAGGGAACAGAAGATGCCGTACTCAGTGAGCGCCTACAGGCCTTAACAGATGCGTTCAGAGAAGCTGCTGAGCGCACTGAGGCCAGTAGAGTGGCTAATTATGAGAGATTAAGGGCCAGAGCAAATGCAAAGGATCTAAAAATAGGGGATCATGTGGTGGTGCTATCAGGCACCAGCGCTCCATTAGATCCCAAGTGGGATCATGGTTATGTAATAACGGGGATAAGGGGTACCACCCTAACTATGAGGGGACCCCAGGGTGAACGCAGGCGTATAAATAGGGATAGGGTAAAAATGGTATCTGGGGAAATAGAATGGGATATACTGAGAACTAGGCAACCGAGGGCGGGTCAAGGAAAGAGAAATAAGGCTCGGAGACAAGCCCAAAAAGCTCAACAAGTTCATGTTCCACCACCTCCCCCACCCCAGCCTAGGGCAGTGCCCGACACTGTTTATTTACCCATACCAAACATGCCTCCTCCAATTCAGATAGAACAGGAAGACCAAGCGAGAGCAGAGCAACCAGAGGACGAGCACATGCACGTGGAGGACGAGGACCAAGTGCCACGCCCACCTCAACCACAACAAGTGCCACGCCCACCCCAGCAGCGACCGCCGAGGGAGAAGGTGCTAGTACTAGCTTCACCCAAGCCAGTTACATTGCGCCGACCCCTGCCACCAGCCGTTGCTGTGGAGACTGCTCCCCCGCGCACACCACCACCAGGTCCTGTTACAAGGTCAAGGGCAAAAAGAGGGAGGATAGAGACCCCAACCAAGTGCCCTAAACCCAAGGCCTTGACCACCACCTCTGAATGCACTGAAAAGAGGATCAAAGTGTTCCACCCTCTAGGCTCTACTAAGAGGGAAAGGCCTGACTCCTCACCAAACCCGGCCACGCCCACTTCGCCCGTGCAGAGGCCGAGGAAGCTGCCCTGTATACCCCCACCATCGCCACCACCATCACCACCACCTACACCCCCACCCCCACCGTCACCCCCACCACAGCCCCAACCATGGGAGTTCGACCCAGGGGCACCACCAGTGACGGACTTCTCTCAACCTACACCTTCCAGTCCCTCCTCATAATCACCCTGGCTATGATGGCTAATGGCGATTTGTTTGAGGAGGAAGGGGTGTTGGTGTATGAGGAAGGGGAGGTCAGAGCCCTGACCGCGACTTGGACAACAGTGATCGTTCTACACCCCCCCACGCCCCCTCCTGTCAGTGCTTGGGTCTCCGTCCTAAGAAGGCGAATTGGAGAACTCAGACAGGCGGAGGTTGTGGGAGACGGAGATGTCAGTGCCTGGGAGGAGCACATGGGTTTCCTCCAGGCAGAGATTCCAACACCAGTCCAACAAGACACCCGAAGGAAGAGTGGCCTATTCAATTTTGTGGGCTCGCTAAGCCGTGCCTTGTTTGGCACCGCTACTGTAGGACAGGTGAACGAATTAAGGTCTGCAGTACAAGAAGCTCAGGCTAGCGAGAGCGCATTGGCCCATTGTCAGAAAGAAATGGTGTCGGTGTTGAATCAGACAAGGCTCTACATGACAGAGAACCGCTTGGACATCGCGCAGCTCCAAGCTGCAGCAAGTAACATCTCCCGCCAAGTGACAGACATTCTAACACAGTTAAATGGTTTCAGTAAAGATATTCATAGAATTCATATGAAAAGGGAAGTGGATATTCTATTGCAGCGAGTGAGTAGGGCGGTGGAAAATTACCACCGTCAAAACGAATTATTTTATCGCCAGCGCATTCAGCTGGAAAGGGGATTCTTAACAGACCAGATTTTACCACTGGCCTACTTAGCAGAAATATTGTCTAAATTACAAGAAGGGAAACATTACACCCCACAAGATAACCGCTGGTATTATAGACACCTGAACGTTCGACTATTATTAGACGGCGAACAGGAGCTAATATACCAGACAGTAATTCCGGCAGTTTCAGGCACTCAATTTTTACACTATAGATTAAAGTATTTTCCGGTCCCATATGGTGCTGACCACCTGAGAAAGTTGGTAGGAGAAGAGGAGGTGGCCCTAGATAGCATATCCAGCGCGTCATTTCTTCCTCAGCATTGTATCGGGTTTGAACCCCAGATTTGCTCAGCTGCAATAGAGCATCTAACCCCGACCTGCGAAACAAATATTATTTTAGGTAAAAAGCCAGACCTTTGTAAGGCGCAGATTGTAAAAAGAAATAACTTAACAAACCAAGTGTTTAGAGAGGGAGAGTCCATTTCTTCTGTAATTCTGGCTATTTATGAACCTCTGGAAACAATCTTGAGGTGCCCTGGGCAAAAACCAGTGATACAAACGTATCATCGGCATGCCAGGGTGATTTTAGAAGGCGGTTGTCTCCTGGTCGGAAAGGATTGGCATGTGAGTAGCATCCAACGCCATGAGTCCCATATAACCCTCCCCATCCCCAAGATTATGCCCCTCCCCGGGTTTAATCTGACTTATGGCAAATTATCCCTTTACCCCCATTTAGATCAGCAATTGACTTTCCTGCCAAGAGCTGAAATACCCTTACTAGCCCTGACAGATTTTCCTAAACCCATTTCCCCCCTGATTTCCTCCACCCCTTGGTCCGAAAGTTCTATCTGGGGTATAGCCACTCTCATCCCCACTCTCCTAGGAGTCATGACCCTGGGAATAATCTACCTCCGCCGAAAGGGGCTCGCCCCAAGAGGCAAAGTCAACCTTTTGTGTTGTCTGAGAAACCTTAAGCCCCGAGAGAAGATCCCAATAGGACCCCCAACCCACCACCCTGTAGCCCTAGCCCTCCAAGACCTAGATCGAGAGGAGGGAGAGGCCACTCCAGGCGCTAGGACTGGCTCTCGTTCCCTCGAGCATATCCCTGCCCCCTCCCCCGCCTCACCATATTACGCTGCCAATTTCGGACTGACCAGGATGAAATAATTAGTCTACCAATGTTTATTGGGTTTCTCTGGGGTAACAAACACTTTTTGAACTTGTCTGTAACTTACTCTTGTTTAATATTTACTATTAATTTTTGTTCTGTCCTCTTCTCGGGTGCGAGGGAGATCACAGAACACAGAGTAGTATACCTGGGTGAAATCCATTTTCTCTCTCGGGAGGAAATGGTGGAATCCGTGAACAAGGATCCAGCCCAAATAGGTATTTTTATTTCAACTCTCATTGTGAGAAGTTGTTTTTACACAAACAGAATCGGTCGAGACAGAGGAGCCTGAGAGGAAGCACCATGGAATCGAAGCCCTCACCTTGTCTCCGACCATTCTGCTTTGAAGAGGTATTTTTTCCAAATAATAAGAGTTTATACGTGATGCTACAGTAAAGTCGACATGTGTTCTGTAGCGTTTGAGGTTAAAAATGGAAATATTGTAGTGTTGACTACCCAACCGCTCTCACTCTCCATGGCCAAAGGAGGAGAGAGAAAGAGACGGGCGTCCTGTCGGTCAGCGACGAGGTCCAGCGGGGGCCTCGGCTGACCGGCCGGGCAGAGGAGACGGCGGTGACGACCGTATTGGAGAACTTTTGTGAGTACTAGCTCAGTACAAAGGAAGACATTTAACAGTGTGCAGGAGCACACTTAAAAACACAGAGACTTCTCTTACATAATATTCGACTAAAAGACTTTTTAGTGCAGGGTGATGGCCTCTGATATAAATGAACACTCCTTTTAATAGAGCCACTCCCTTTGGAAACTTTCTATCTTGACCCGTTAGGTCTACAGATATAATAATTTATAATACTTTTACTTTACCCTTTTCTATGATTTTGTGTGTGTAAATTATGTAACCTTATTTCTATTTCTCTTGTCTGGTTGGACTGGGTTGATCAGTGGCTAAATATTTTGTTCGAAAGAAAGCTTTCAACAAAAATAAAATATGGGACGAATGTAAAGAATTGGCATCTTTGGATCCCAGACCCGACCTATTTAGCCCTGATCATGGTCAGGGCACGCACGCCACACGTGGCCTGGCCAGGAGGGAGGGGGGGATGAGCCACTCAGGGCTCACCCCACCTCCCCCAGCCCGACCTAATTACTTATACACTGCTCTGGGGTATCAAGAGGGGGGAAGGGCCAAGAGGGAGGGGGGGGGCTGGCACGAGCCATGGGATCCATGAGTAAGGGGTGGGAGGGGGAAGGCTGAGGAGAGGGATCCGACCTGCGTGCATTCCATATATGGTCTCTGCCTGGGGAGCAGAGGTCGGCGTGTGGGCAAGGAAGATTCTCTCTCCCTCAACCAATTAGAGGGAAGGGGAAGAGCTAGTGGAATATTTCCTGGGTTTGATTGTATGAATAATTCATGATTGTGGAGTATAAAATAAAGTGACCATTCGGACCTAGGCACTCTGTTACTCGCTGAGTCACCACCGCCTAGGCCGAATCCAGACGAACTACAACCTCGGACTTCTTGTCTCACTTCTTCATCTTACTGAACCTATGGGCTAAAAACCCTTAGTGTTCTTTACAACATACTGTATCCATTGATTTTCTTATTATCATCAACATTATACCCAAGGCCAAGGAAAATAGCATAACATAAGCTACGTCCGATTCAAATAGTACTTTTACCCTGGGACATACACCAGTATATATTTCGATTTGGGGCACATTGAGCGTAAAATAGTTAAAGTCCATTGCCATAAAGGTCTTGAATTTCAGCGTTGGAAATTGAACAAATTGGAATTCAGATAAGAGGGTTGGAGGTTAAATTCCTCCAATGCACATTTTCACCTACATATTAATAACCTAACAAATTGCATTTGGGCCCAAATAGCTAGGAAGACATCAGGGTTTTTTGTCCCATATCGTCAATATGAGACTCTTTTTTTAAAAATTCTATTTATACTGGGTTTGCAATTCCCCTGGCGAGGGTTTTCAATCGGCCCAGTGTTTAAATATAATCAGTCTCAAATTTCTTTTGAATTGAAATTGAAAAAAGTGAATTGAAAAAAAATGTAGTCATTTTTTGTTGTTGTGATAGGTATGAAGGAATAAACAAGTCGTTGATGTTGTATTAATGAATGTTATCCCTTGTTACGTAATCATACAAGGCCGGATATGACAGTTGTCTTAGATCCAATAAATTGGAATATCTTCTTCCTTGATGACTGAATAGAGGGTCTATAATATAAAGGGGTTTGTATGAGGGCTCAGCAAATACATGGTATACTTGTGTGCCTTTCTAGGGCGATGGTAGGATGACTAGGTTTTATTATCCGTTTTACTTGTATTTTCAATACTATTGCGACGATATAGTACAATATATTAAACAGGTTACACATGGAATGGACTACCTCCTATTAAAACTCAAAATATGCTAAGCAGTATAGTTTCAAATGTTCATAGTATACATACATACATTATACATACATACATACATACATACATACATACATACATACATACATACATACAGTACTCTTCTATTCGATGTAGTGAACAGGGGACACATTCAGAATGATCTAAGTACATATTGGAATTTGGCAATAAGGCTAAGGGTTCCCCAGGTGACTTTTTCCATGCAGTAAGGTTATCGGGGTAACGTTACTGTACATTGGCGGGAGAGGGAGTTAGTGGTTTGCTGTACAAAATGCGTGGCAGTGAGTCTACAAGAGCCCGGATGTTAACACCAGGTGGAGGCACAGTCGCATACCACGGCTGTCCTGCGCGTATTACTGTGAGCTTATTTTGCTCGTTTGCTAAGTTTGTATACATACAAATTAAGTGCTTTGTGTGTTGGTGAAAACCGTGCCTACAAACGTCATGATTCCATTTGAAAGAGATGAGTTGTCAAATAGTTTAGTTACCAACCGAACTACCGTCATCCAAACATATAGAAGTTACATTTCGAGATCGAGAGACGCGCAGAAATCTGGAAATACCTGACCCGCCCGCAAGTAATGTCACTAGCTTATTATTAAAGGAGAAAACTCTTGTTATACGGACTTAAATATACGTCAATCTGCATAAGTAAGTTTACGTTGCCATTCATTTGGCTTTAGTGCTAATCATTGCTCTCCAGTTGTTTAATGGAAGTCTTTAATTTGCAAGAAAAAGTTTGTTCGTACGTTATTGGCAAACATGCGTTTTGATATTAATTCGTTTGTAGCACAGCCACTAATTATTAAGAGATAGCCTGGCGTGTTCTTCTCGTTGTATTTATTTCAGTAGATTGCTACAATTCAGGATTACATGTCCAATAAACATCCTCATGAAGAGAGAGAGAGAGAAAGGGACAGAGATAGAGAGAGAGAGAGGGGAGACAGGTTGTGTATCGGTGTCAATCAGAGAATCGGAATCATGGTGAGGGTAAATGTCAGATGTCAAGACAGAATAGCAGTTAGTATACAAGTAAAAATATATGAATATATTTCTGTATTCATTTTAGGTGTGATCTTACATCAACATTATATTATGTACGTTATATTCATCAGGAATACCAACCGGTCATGAGGACATAATGCGCAGGAGTGGACAGCACGTCCTCGTTTCTATGTTTTTACTTGACATCAATATTATCGGTCAGTAGGCTTATCTTTTGCGAATAAACATCAACACGACCAAACAATGAATGAACCTCAATTATACATAAACCCCAAAATTGTATTCTCTATTTTTTCTCTCTGAATCTTAGGAAATATTTAAACTACACTCCAGTCTAGGCTCCGGGCCTATCAGATGAGATGCGATCGTGGTGTGTCCATCCTCCCAGCAGAGCTTTACTCCTTTCGTTTCCGCAGTCATACGATTAGTAGAATCTGCCCTGTTTTGGGAGGTTGGGTGTGTCATGCTGCGCGGACCTGTAGCTAGTATAGGCCTATGGAAGATCGGTCGGACCCCTGCACTAATGATTTCCCCGGCCCGGGAGTAGCCCAACCATGCACTACCATTTTTTTTATTATTTCATTTACAGGCCAAGCAAGTCATTGATTACAGAAATGATAATTAAAAAAAACCCGCGATTGTCGTTCAACGACGTATTTCGAGCGTTGCCTAGTATAATAACCGTTACCTGTAATCTACGATATCACAAAAAAAGCACACAGTACAAGTACAATAAAAGAACACTGATCATCATAAAGGGAGTTTTATGGGAGTGGTAAAGAGTATCCAATAGATTTCCTCGAGTTTGAAGGGAATTATGTCGCTCTGAGCCTAGACTGACTCATATCAAAACGGGCCCAAAACGCAAAATAATCACTTACATAAAAATAGGGAGATAGGCTACAATTTTTCAGTTGTTAATCTTGTCCATGAGTAGGAAACAAATTTAATAGGCCTATAGATATAAGTTACAGTCAAGAATTATCACAGTGTAGAAATCAGGGAGGTTCAAATTGTTTGGATTAAACAATATCAAAAACTCCAACCTATAATTTATAAACAAATATAGGCCTAAACATAAAACATGAACTGACATTCAAAAATCGAAGCCTGAACTTTATGGGTTCTTTACAATAACACAGGGACAATCCGTGTTTATATCTGGACACAAAGAAAACAAAACAGAACCCACATCGTCCAGTAAACAAACTGAAGTCCCTTCCCTCATACAAACCCAAACATTCAATACACAAACCCACACCCAAGCTTCGCATCCTTCCAGTCACAGCCGCTAACGCCACCGCGCGTCGCCTCGGCGAACCAGGCGCGTCTCGTCATGTGACCTCGGCGGACCGCTCACTTCAAAGATAGCGTTTGCCGTGTGAGGACTTATTACTACGACTACAACTGCCTGCTTCTGGTGAATACCGTAGTGTGTGAAAAAACATCCCAAAATGGATCATTTTAAACAACTCTTGTTCCTTGGAATCATACTAGGTAGGCCTTTATAACATCATCTTGCTACACAGTGGAGGTTACCTTGTTGGCATGGTTGGGAATGAGTTTAAATTTGGAAATATCAACACAGATGTGCTGCAGTGCTTTGCGACCTGTGCAATGTGGATTCGGCAATGGGTGTGTGTGCAGTCTCACTCATGTTGTTAGTGAGTGAGTGAATGGGGAAGGGCACTTGGACTGTCTCTTCTGGCTGTTTGTACTCTTATAAAAATCGATACCGGTTCATGTTTGCCATGTTAGTCAGAGTGTTACAGCATAGGGACACTTTCAGTTATAACCCCAGCTATTTCGGCTAGGTTTTGTGTGAATATCCTTGGATACCTATGATATTTTCCAGTTGTATGTATACAACCACGAGGGCTTGTCATAAATTGGGAATGGGCCTGGTTTGGTAGCTGTCCTCGCTGGGGAATGAGACCGGCTCTCGGTGTGGGTTGGCGGGAGGAGAAGGGAGGGGTGCGGTGACAGGTTCAGGACTGGAGCCGGAGGAGGAGGGGGAGGGGTGGGTTGTTGGTGTTGGAGGGACCCATATTAGACACAGTGCTGGAGTAGTAGTACTACGAGAAGGGTGTACAAGCTGGGGCAGTGTGAATACAAGGCTGTCACTGCTTCTTTCTCCATTGGTCTGTCTCGGCCTGCTGGTTTGGCCCTCCTCCTCCTCCCCCTCTCCCAGGCCAGCTTGGCTGAGACTGTGGGGGCTTGGCAGCACTGTGTCTTCTCTCTCCCAATACACTATGTGCTGTATTGTGGCCTAAAGTAAGAGATGGTCAGAGAGAAGGGAAGGAAGAGTAGGCCTAGAGGGTGTAGGGAGGAAGAGGGAGAGAGAGAGAGAGAGAGAGAGGGGGGGGGGGGTAGGCCTGGGGAAGGAGAAAGTAGAGGGAACTAATATAAAGTAAAGGAGAATATGAGAGAACTGAAAACAATGAATTAGAAAAAACAGGGCATAAATGCGAAAGGGTTTGAGGGAACCGAATCAGAGAGAGAGAGGGGAGTAACGAGTACAGGGGAGTAACGAGTAAAACAAGTAAATGTGATATGAAACTCAGAAAGGACATCCAGCTTTGTATGGATCATATGGATGGCCACAGATTTAAAAGGATATGTTGCAGCTAGTAATGCAGACGTTGGCAGAGGAAAAAATGCAACGTAATCAAACCTTAATATTCTCTTCCTAAACCACAATCCGGCACATCCCTAAATATTAAATACATCAAAAACAAACCCTTCGCACAAACATCCTTATGACCAACCTCCATAATTTCTATCCCATCTAAACACACGAACTGCTCCAAGTTTTATTGGCTTTTGCTATTGATAGAAATGATCCAACTGTTAAAATTGATTCGCAAATGGTTTGGGAGACCACTCGACCATAACCATAGCAAGTTAAAGTCTATTTTTTGGAGTACAATTATAACAGTGGATCAGAGGGTATTGCATAACACCCAGTGTCAGTGTGTGTGGATCCATGTTATTGACTGGCGTATTATAGGCAAGGGTTGGGGCTATAGTATTATAGTGGTGTGTACTATAATATAGTACTAGTAAGGACACAGGAGGTTTAGCCTTATTAGGTCAACTATACCAGCACACAGCCAGTTTAAATGCTTTACTATATTTAGGGCTTTGTCCGTGGATCCTTTTGAATCGGTTCGAATATTGTTATGAGCTGGTATTTGATATGGACAGGCAGGGTTGGTTCATTATTTTGGGAATTTTCACAAAAGTTTAGAAACTGTCTGTGAATGTTTGGGTGTAAAAGGTGGTATACTATCATACAGAGTAGGTTATGTTCACTTGGGTATACATTGTATTTAGTATTGAATGGAAGTTTAGGAAATGCTCTAATATGTGTGTACATGAATAGACTATGAATCCTAGGTTACAATAAGGGACAGTCAAAGGCAAAATGGAAGTTGGGAGAACAGAATATCAGAGGGTGAATGAGTGAGTGGCTGAGGGAGGAGGGGGAAAAGAGAGAGACATTGATAAACTCCAAATTTGAAACATCTATTTCCAGTCATGCACTTGAATTTCCTTCTTTCTGTTTAGGTTCTTCTGTCTATGTCTGACTGGATCTAACCTCCCTCTGTGTCCTTTTCTATTTGGAGATTCCGTCAGTTTTTCCCCACCTTCCTTCTATCTATCTCTTATATTTATGCGGTTACTTTATTTGTTTATATTTGAGTGTGACTTTCTCTTTCTCCCATCGTATGTATGATATAAATAAGCAAACTTACTCTAAGATAATATATAATACGGGACCAATCCTCAGTCCGGGATAGGAGGTATTCTACTTATAATAATATGGTCTATATAAATGTCTATCCATTCATTATTGCCTATAATGTATGGATACATGAGTATTATATATTATTAGTATTAGCTGTTTAGATATTGTATTTCTAAAGGATATGAGCAGAAGGGCCAGTGAATTTATGACATGTATCTCTCATTTTCTCAATTCCTCTTCTCTCCCTCTTTCTCTTCTCTCTCTCTAACTTGCACAATGCCCGTGTATGGCCCAACTGCTATAGCTGCTAGCATGAGTGTGTGTGTGTCAGTCTTCTCTTAAAGGGACCTGACCTGGGTTGAATGAACGCTCACGCTTGTGCTGGTTTCACACTGAGTACAGGAGTTAGTCTCACTCTCACACTGGCTCTATAAACTGATGGTATCTTTGTAGGCCTTATAGTGTATCATTCCTCAATATTGAACCTTTAATTCAAATAGTTGATGATTGTCCTGAGTTCTTCTTTGTGCTGTTGTTGTGGTATCGCTGGTATACCTAGTCCTATAGTGATATACTACTCACTGTTGATACAGTACATTCACTGTTGATACACTACATTCTATATGTTGGGACAATCACATGTTTTGAAGTGTCCATATATAGAAACACTATAATGTTATCCTCTAGTTATTCCACAAGGTAGAGGGGGAGACATGGAAAGAGAGATAGAGGGAGCGAGAGAGGAGACAAGAAAGTAGGCTGAAAGTCCGGGAAGAGACAGGAATTATACTATAGTATAGGGGGTAGGGGTAGGGGTATAGGGAGAGAGGTACCTATAGATATAGTAAGGCTCTGTAGAGAGACGCAGGGAGGGGTTATAGCCTACTTAGGGTGAAGTAAAAAGAGAGAAGAGTATGGGGGGGGGGGGGGACGGGGAGGGGATGAGAAAGAGACAGACAGACAGAGGAGACATAGCAAATGTATATAAACTCATAATACAGACAGACCTTAATATAATAATACGGTTAGAATCTGTATTTCCCACAAACCACCTTTCCAGTCCAGACCAGAGCCCAACAGCATCGAGTCCTACTCTACCAAAGTACCATTACAAAACAGCCTTACGAGATGGGTCTGCGGTGCCTATGTGTATTCATTGGATGTGTATTCTCCCACTAAATACACCCATATATATTCACTGAAATGTCCCCTTCATCCCCCATACATTGCCGATCAAAGCCAGATACTTCGTTCTCTGACTCTATACTCTATGTTGTCGGCTGTTGTATAGGACGAGGTGAATCAGTCGTGAGAGATTTTGCCTCTGAGACTAGTTCTATGTATATGCCCGGTAACATTTGCATGCAGAGAAAACGAATGAGGACATATAGGGTAAAGAGGTAGGGAGAAGAGACATGAGAAGAACTAGAAAGAGACATGTCAGCAAACGATGTATTATCATTCACGCATTGAACACAACTTGTAAACATCTTGTAAACAATCTTACAATGAAACCAGCAATTTGGAAATATTTGAAAATATTTTCCTTTCCTCATACAAAGTCAGGAAATACTCTAAAGGTCTTAAATAGATATGGATGATAACATCCCAAGGAGGATCATCCCCTGATTGACCTATGGTGGTTTCAAAAATGCAAACCAAACAAACAAACCTTCATCTTATTTCATTTGATGTCCTCTTCCTCTATTATGGAATTCAATGTCCCTATGTTTCATGTTTCTTCAATGCAGACGTCATGAGGCCAAACGATTTAGTGTTTCCAATTCAACCCCATTACCATGTAAAACTACCCTGGTCCCCAAAATTATTTTACTGTACTTATCTTCTTTGGTTTTTTGGGGTTTTTTTTTTATAAAAAGAAAGACAATCAAGAAAGACGCAAATTAAAGCAGGCACACAAACCATCCTAACCAGAAAACTCTTTAAAAGGTTTTCTTGTTAACTACTGTTACAAAATAGACAATTCCTGAAATGTGGTTTCATGAAAATAATATTTAAAAAAAATCGCTATAACCATTTATAATTGTGAGACTCTTCGAAATGAAAAATATGTTGAAATAGACCTGACTGAACAGTGTCTGTCAGACAAGACTTCACATGGATTTATTCAGTATCAACTCAACACTTGCCCACTATCGGAGAGTAAATCACTGGGAAGATGTCACAGAAATGCCCGGAATTTACATCAGATAAAGCAATGAATGCTGCCACTTGGACTGGGCCATGCAGATACGGGTCTCACTATCTGTGTTGTGACTGGACTCTTTCTTGCTCTCAGGGCTGGTCCCACTCTGGCTTTGTCAGCTACTATTGCTTGCAGTCTAGGCTCACAGCCTCCCAGATCAGATGATACTGTTATGCCATTGATTGGACGCTTACTGCGCTAATGGCTTTCCTGACCCTAAAAGAGGCGTTCTGGTGAGATTCTAATGACATTTTGCGGTTTGGAGCGAGAGGCTCTCCCTCAGTTTGGAGGGACTCTCTCAACTCTCACAGCCTAGACTGAGAGAAATGCCCAGTACCATTGTATTTGGGAGTAGCCTATTTCATAGGGACTGTTGTTATAATACTGATCCTAGTTCAGCTCTTAGGGCTTTCGTCCGGTGTAGTATACTACCATCTAATTTGCTGTATGTTGCTATGTTAGCTAGCCAGTGTAGCTCGTCTCCCTCTAGTTCCTCGGGTAGTCAGCGACAATCTATTATTCTACCATGTTTTTGACCAGGCAGTCTTTATTTTCGCCCTTGCTGCAAGTCATCTAGTATGCCACTGAATTTATTCTGAGCTTCTAAACTGATCATAGGAAATTGAGCATATAAATATTCGGGATAACTTACGAATTTATTATTCTGGTATCGCTTGAAAAGGGACACCATGCTCTTAAGTAAATCTATAACATTTTGGACTTTACCTATAACTTTTATTGACTGCCTTCATATAGTAAGTTCAATTCACCCTGGGGACAAACAGCTAGCTGGGACTCCCTCGATTCTGATGATGAGTCTCAACTATTTTTCTTTTTTTCTCCCAACTATTTCCCAGTGCCTTGCTAGGAAAATAATGTTCCCTCGCGCAGGTCATAATTTACCTTATCAAGATGGAACGCCAAGCATTTCCTGGATATTTTTATGATCCTCTTTAGGGCACATTATAGATAATCTTATATCACTGGCGGTGCACATAGATCCCCTGATCCTGGGCCGCTATCTGGGAGGCCGGGGATGCAACCACTCAGTGGGATTTGAACCTCCATCCTTCTCTACTCTGTGCTTGATCTGTTAGCAGGTAAGCCAGGAGAGATAAGCCATGCATTGCTGCTAACTGCCGTCTTTATCATGGTTTATATGGTTACATCGTTTCTTTCGTTCAGTTCGCACCTTTTTCTCCTTTTCGTCTCTCTATGAGAGTAATGTATAGTTAGGAGGGATTGAAAACATCCCAATGAGACTGAACATTGGATGCAAGGAAATGACTGGAAATAAAAAGGCAAACAACACCTCGTGTCCTTACCTATGGATAATATCAGGGGGTTTATAGATATATTCTGGCCTAACAAGAGGTGTCATGTTCTCCAGTTCAACTTTAGTTCCAACCATTTGAAACCAGTTTGTTGCATTTTCTCATTTTAGATAATTTAAGAGAGTATTTACACTGATGAGATTGAATAAATGACCTGAGCAAAAATAGCTTTCCCTTACAACAACATTACAGTCTCAGAGCCTCTCAGATCAGATACGAATGGTATGTCTGTGATTAGACTCCTACTGCGCCAATCTCTTTCCCGGCGTAGGCGTGCTAATGGGATTCTAATGACATTTTGTAGTTTGTAGTGAGAACCTTTCCCCCCAGTTTGAAGGGACTCTCTCAACACTGAGCCTAGACGGAATACTTAGTATGTAATTTCCGCACCCCTGATTGTTATACTACTTTATTACCAGCAAAGAAAATGGTGCAATTCATCTGCAAGATCAAATGCAGGTCGTTTTTTGTCTGCTAGGAACAAGCACTGTGTGGTATGATAGTGCCACGTACATGTGTTCCCATATAGCCACTCGACATGGGGAGCATACAGTTCTTTCATGTCTTATCTAATCAGGAAATTAGTGCTTGTAGCGAGAGGTAGGCAATCCACATCAGGTTACATATGTGTAGCCTTATGTTGCCTTCCCTCTGTGGCCAGCCTGTATCCGAGCTGCTGCACGTGCTGTGAATAGTCTACTTGGATCTGTGGTGAGGGCAGTGGAGGGGGGTAGTGGGGGAAGGGGGAGGGGATCTCATTGGATCGAAAAGATATAGGATTGTTGCTTATACATTATTACCAACGAGTATACAACAGTTTTAAACTCTTAAACTCGTAAACTTTGTTATTACTAATACAGCCTAAGGGCAAAGCCTCTCAGATCCAATATGAATGGTATATCAGTGATTGGACGCATACTGCGCCAATGGCTTTCCTGGCCCTCGATTAGGCATTCTAGTGGGATTCTATATGGCATTTTGCGGTTCGGAGCTCAAGGATTCCCCTCAGATTGAAGGGACTCTCCCAACTTTGAGCCTAGACTGAATACTAGAGTGAGATAGCTGGATGTATAACTGCTTATTACAATCTCTCAAAAATAATCAAAGTTAAACAGAGACCGAGATCCTTGATTCTGCATAGAAGACATTATTAGAATGATTTTTAGCCCACGTTCGACTATGTTGATATTGTGGGACCTGGTTGATCCAAAGCCATTGAATATTGCCATGGTTATTCACTATAGCCTGCTGATATGGCTGTGAATATCAAGGGAATACGCGACCCCCTAAAGCACCCCCTCGGCTGATCCCTGGGTATAAAGCCTCAGGTATTTGGCTGGGGTATTTGTTAGGCCCTTCTACCTCTGATCTCCCTCCATCATAGATAGGCCAGGTGATAAGATATGAAGAGACCAGCAATCTGGCACCTTGGCAGTACAGTGAATCCCCTCTATCAGGACCATCCTTGGGACTGGGAGAAAATGTCCGCAATAGCGAAGTCGCTTGTGTTGCCTGGGCCCACTATAATACACAGTCTATTGGGGCTGGCACCAACCGTCCATAATAGTGAGGTTTCCTGATTGGCGAGCTGTCTGTAATCTATAGAGGTTTTACTTTATATACTTTGGGGTAAGGACAGGTTGATATAACCCAATGATGCGACATATTCACAAAATTCTTGAAAATAGACCAAAATATCGAGCCTTTTTGCACACACATATATATATATATGTAGTATTGTATGACTGGTGATATTTAGTATGTTCTTGTAGACCAATACATGTTGAACCCACTTTAACTATTAATGTTTGCTGTTCTGGATATGTTTGTTTTATTGATTGTTTTGTTTGTTTGAATATATTTATTTCATTTATCGAAACACAAATCTGTTATTCGGATGCAACGCCAATTTATTTTTTACGTTTGGTCGTTAAATTAATATGCAAAGTCTTGAAAAGAAATCTTGTGAAAACCCAAACTCGAATTGGACATATTTTACAAGATTCCCCCATACATACCATAGGGTAGACAAAGGCTGAAGCAACCCTGATAAGGGCTAGCAGGCAAGCTTGAGATACCAGGGTATCTGATTACCCCAGCACTCTACTATAGAGATACACCTGGTACATTAACACCTGTCCCGGCTACTCATACCTTCAACCAACCCTCAATACTAGCATCCTTAGCTTCACCCATCCCATGGATTCCAGTTCACATGTGCAAGCCTCCGATTTGTATTGTTCAAATAAAAATGTTAAAAGTAGAACATGTATGCTGGAGTCATGATTGCCCCCACTGGAGGTAGCTAGCCTATAGACAGATCCTTGCCTGATTGAGGATGTCTGGGGAACCTAGTGCTAGTATACACCCCAGTATATGGTGTAAAATGGACTTTTACTAAGGTGGGAATATTGATATTTTAAGTTTTAAAAAAGGGAGATACAAATTAAGTTCCCACATAAACTTGAACTTGAACAACGAATCTGTGTTGTTTTGTATTCAATATACATGACGATTTTCGTCCAAAAAAATCAACAAGCCAAGTTCGAAAATGACAATAAAAATTAGAATGTTATTTGTTGATAAACTCACACTAATATATGGATTACTGCACTGCACCGTATCATCTGATAAGCCTAGTGAGTAAAGTGTTAGGTTTGTCTGGAATATGATAAAGAATTGATTAACTTTCTTGTTTCCGCAACATATCTCTGCATGGAGGCTAAAGTATTCCCTGTTTCTCTATGACCTTTAATCAAATATAGGCATCTAGTGCTCAGATAAAGTATGGACTCGCATATATCATGATGGTGCATTGAGTGTATATTATATTACAAGGCTTGTGATCATCGGCTAGGTAGAGTCTAGAGAGTGGCATCCGTCCATTCACCTATCACATACATGTTTTACAACACAGAACAAATTGTTATATAGATCAGGGAGGTATTATACAAATCATCCATACCTCTCTGAGGCTCTCCATATAGATTAGATTGTTAATTGGAGCTAACACATGCCACAAAGCCAAAAGGTTATAGCGTTTTGAAGCGATGCTAAAAGCTGTATACATTTGTGTACATGTGTCTCGCTGTAGCCAAATGGACAACGTAGCCAACAACCCAAAATGGAGCTGTGTGATAAGGCATTGGGTGACAAGCCACCACCTGGCTATGTTTGCTTTCTGATTAGGCCAGATAAGGTGTGTGTGTGTGGGGGGGGGGGGGGGGGCAATATTGTTGAAAACAAGGGTGGAGGTATAGGCTGCGGAGAAAAGGTATGATGGAAAGAAATGAAATGATGGGTGAGATGGTGAGGTGCGGTTATACGGAGGAAATAATTTTTGGAGAGCGAGAGGGAGAGAGTGTGTTGGGGTGGGTGGGTGGGCGGGGGGGGGGGGGAGAAAAAGAGAGAGAGGCGGACAGTTCAGTTCTCCTTTACTCTGATATCTCAGAGTATAAGAAGTCTAGCAGCATGGAGAGATGGCGGGATGAAGTGTAGATGGCATTTATTATTTACCCAAATGAAGTTCAAGTACAGATATCTGAAGACATTAATACATCCTCATGTAACATTTTTGCAGAGAGTCTTTTCCTTTGAAATCCTAGTATGATCCTAATATCAAACAAAACTAATTCTATCCAAAATGGCTGACCTAGGAAGAAGATTTTTGCTCTATTTCACAGTATCTTCTCTAATAGAGATAGCACCGAATGCACGAGACAATGACCAATTTAATCTGAAGATAATGGGACATCAGAGAATGACCATCTAGATATCCTTATCAGCGTGTGACACCTTGCCTTATCAGTGTAGAGTATCGGGACACCGGGTTATCAGCAGTGGGCTAGTTATCCCTGATACCTGCAGTGGACATAATTAGCATTCAACCAGTGATAATTGTGCTACAGTGGTCAGAGATTACCTAATCTGGGCTACACAGGTATCTATGTGTATTATGTACTTGACAAGGTCGCTCAGCTACATGTGTATTGTGGCTAGGGTGGAATGAGTTTAGACATTGATAAAAGTGGACATGTGATGGCACTATGTCCACTCCGACGCATAACGTGTTTACATGCTTTCGAATTTTTGTAACACAAACTATCACTCTCATTCATATTTATCAAACTTTACAAAGTTCACACACATTTTAGAATATAAAGAATAATATTGGTGATATAAATAAGTGGGTTTTCGACCTGTTATCTTTATGTTACACAAATCCGAAGAGTGCCTTCAAACGGAGGAACAGCCTCTCGCCTCACACGGCAAAGACTGGTGTGTGTGATATATGGGGCATCCATGAACCCATATTGTCTCCAGCATGTAGTAGTATACGGCTGCTGTGGCTGCTGCTGCCTGCCTACATGCATACTACATGCGCTCTAAACACACAAACTGGTAGCATGGAACACATGTAGCCAATACATGTAAACATTAAACATGTCAACATAAGGCCACACAGGCAGCGCACAGCACGCACCACACCAGCTTATACTTCCCCCATGCGTACTGTGGTTAATCATTAATACTCCCTCAGGCAGCCATTATAATTGCTGCAAGGTTATATTGGCCAGCTCTATGAGAAAATTGCTTGTTTGTTTTACTTGTGTTGTGTCCTGACCAATTGGTAGAGTCAGGGGATAGTCTTTAATCATCATGAGTGATGTTCAAGTCCTCCTGTCGTTTCTTCACATGTATATGATACAATATGAAGAGAATAGGCACTGCAATGTACCTTAATGACAATGGATTTCTCTTCAATACTATATTTATTACTATATTTATTTACAATTTACAAATTAACCTCAATATCAATCTAGGCTATGCTCTATGAATATACAGTGGGTAGACGTGAGTGCTGTATAAAAAAAATTATAAAAGAAATTGTAATCACTGCACATAATTCCCCTCTATAGGTCATGGAGCTATATAGGTCCCGAACCTAATATGTATAATCTGCACATGGGCAGTAATTACAATGCATACGGTACCATGTACACTGGGGGTTTAATGATAACGTGTAGTTCGCACTGATGTGTATGTTCAAGCGCCGTAATTACAAGGTGTACGGTATCAAGTGTGGGAAGTGTGGTTACACTAAGGTCCATGAGCGGAGGAAGAGGTTGTCTTTCTACCTTAACGTCTTGTAAAGCCTTCTTTTTATGTCAACCTCTGCTTTGACATGATTGGATTTCCACTGTTTTAGTTACTTTATGTTTTTTTTATATTATTTATAGCTCAGAGTACAATTAACTTTTCTCTGGGGTACCAAAGATTGCCATGTTCTTTGTATTATTCTGTGAGTCATTCAAAAAGGAATATTTCTAACTTATTTTCGCACGTGAAATGAAGATTAATAGCTATCAATAAAAACAATTTTTCTTTTGGGAGGAATTAATTTAGTCAATCTTGAATAAATTCAATTATTGAAAAAGTGCATGAATAGAAAATGCTTTAAAAACAGTATAACAACGTAACAGAATTCTACATGAATGAGGTTAGCCTGGTTTTCAATCGTGGGAGAAATTGTTCAAAACTGTATTCTCTGCCCATCGTGTGTTTGATGTATGACAATGGTATACCATTGTAGGCCTACTATACTAAGATGGAGTCTAAAAATAAATGGAAATTAGACTGCAGTGGACCAAATGCCTCGTGGTGTCCATTAACCCTGGCCTCTTAATTAGAGAGTGTACGGTAACCCTGACTGGAGCTCTAATCAAAATGTCTACGGTACTTGATTAATAGCGTACTCCAAGGACAATCCATTCTGCGATTGATAGTCTGTTTATCCCATCGATGTTCTGTATAAAGTTGTTATTCAGTTGGTGAATCTCTACTTGAACAGAAAAATATTATTTTGAGACTAGACCTGATTGTTCCAAGGACTACTTCAATTGGTGCGCCCAAAATAGCTGGCCGTTTGGTGAGAGCTAATATATTTTGCATCTGTTTGTACCAGGGACAGACTTTCATCTTTTATAAATCTCTCTCCAGTCGATGAGTGTTTATTGGCATTGCTTTCTTTAACTTTTGCTTTTCACAGTATTAACAGGAAAGTGGGATCGGTCTGTTCTGTCATATTCAATGCAATATCGCACAAAGGGAAAGTGCACATGAGAACATTCCGTCAGACGTGAGCTAGTCCAATCAGGCAAGGGTGTTTAGATATATATATATACCTCCCTGTTGGAATCGCATCCATATCGTGAATAGTAAATTTTGACAATTTCCCAAAAGCCAACTTATACTCGCAGATTCTACCGCATCCGTCCTTCTAAAACACACATACTCAATACGTTAGTTTAGTTTCTCTTTAACGACCTCATATTGTCCCATTTCGTCGTCCTAATGATGAAAATTACGTCATTTCCGTCTGCGTTTGAAATCAGTCCTGTTTGAAGTCGAGTAATTATCATTAGCTTGTGTTGGTATTAGACCTCAGACTCAAACAAAGCTAGTAATTCCTGCGCTATCAAGTATCCAAATGCCTCCAATCAAGTGTCTTTATTAGACGCAGGGCTTCTAATGGGAATGGTGCTGGCAGGGAGAGGGGTGGAGGTACTTTCTGTGGTGAGGCCTTATTCACGTCCCATATTGTAAAGCTTGTGGAAGTTCAAAGACTGCGAGAGTCTAAGGTGATATTTTACAGGCGGTATTTTGCATTTTATGGTATATTATACGCTCATCTAGGGAGTTGATATTGTCTGGGGGACGAAATCAGGACACGCCCCTCTCCCTCTCCTCCCTCTCCCCCCCCCCCCCCCGTTCACCCCCCCCCCCCCAGCCCTGTCTTGGTGGTGAATCTGCTTCATGTATCCACTTGCAGCATGCTGCGTCATCAGTTGTCTTTTCTATGAGTATGTTTTCTTTTTGTCTTGAGTTTCACTTTCGCCAAATTATTGATATAATCAATTCAATTAATGGAAGGAATGTTATTACACGAATCCTCTGAGGGGGAAATGTTGATATGGGACGATATCAGAACGAAGGCACTGACTATAGAAACATGAAGTCCCTTTGGTGTGGTCATCAAATACGCATATGGAAATCTCATCATGTCTTAACAACGGGAGTAAATCGACCCTCGTTGGTCTGAGAAAGAAATAGCTTCTTACTACAATATAAATAACTAATTTTCTTAATTCTTTGTAAACAAAAGAAACCCAATCACTCCTATCAGTTGCATTAAAATTGAGGGTATGCCGATTAAAAGTTAATGTGCCAATGAATTAATCATTCTGGTGTAGTTTTGATCATCCTCAGACAATGACACAATTATCTTTGACATTATTGGCTGAGAATGCAGCTTTAAGATAGAAGATAGACACTTACAGTGTGTGTAAATATGATTGTATATGGCCTTACCGTCGTTTTAAACAAATCTTTTTGCCAAGTAATCCGTGCAAATCAAAAAGAGTCTGCTATCAGCACGAATCTTGTTGATCCCACAAAAAGAGCGAGATAACAAGAACCTTTTAGTGTAAGATGGTGGGGATAGGTCTATGCCCTCACCCCGTACATTATCTGAGATTTGTGTTGTGCCTCTATTCCTTTATTGTGGACAATATATCAGGATAAATGTTGATACCTTACCGAATAGGATTAATTACTCTTAAAATAAATCTGGCGGAATGTAAAGCTGATCGATATCTAAGGGTTTTACATTTAGAAGGAACTGAATAAATCATGTACATGGAGAGCTCAGATTATACCACGGACGTTTACTGTACTAATGATGTTTGTCTTAACCGTGAACATATTCTCAACAAGTTTATTTGAAGACCATCTATTCAGTAAGAACGGTTGATCCCCATTGCAAAATTATAATCAAAGTTATAACACATAACAGACTTATGTTACGACAATTATTGACAGGATTTTCTGTATAGTACAATTCTGTTTTAGGTTAATAGTCTTAGATACCGAGTCACAGATCCTAAACCTTTCTTGCTGCACTTTAACATGCAGACCTATAGGCACTAGATAGGCTTTTGACTATTGATCCTGTACTAGTGGGTGTGGTAGAAACAAGCTTGCAGCCTTTACACCAAGCACCCATGTAATAAACTGATGGGTCTGAGGTTGTGCACAGAACGAGGGCACTCTAGGGCTTCCCTCCTTCCCCTGCCCTTACTCTCTCTCTCTCTCTTTCCCCTGCCCTCACTCTCCCAGCTCTTCTTCCCCCATCCTGGCATACCCCTAGTTTAAGACCATATATGGGCTAGGTCGTCAGGAAATGTACAATCGGCAGCTCTGCACATTTTCTAAGTTACATTCTGCAAAATTAGGCTGACAATGATATACTAGGTATATCGGACAGACATCTGGCAACGCATTGATTTAGACTTTTGGGTCTGGATCTTTTGGGTTATGTTAAATTGTACTTTGAACTTTTGCATTATTTGAGAGGATTGGTGAAGGCGAATTGTACATTTTGTGTGAGTTGGTACTTAGTGGGAAACTATTCGTTTGCTCTGATTGGTTGAGCAATACCAATTTTGCCATATGTATTGCATTATATATATATTCTTCGATGCAATTTAGCTACTCTACTTCTTGGGAGTGAGGATTAGAGTAAAATATATAAAAGTAGAGCAGTTCCCAAGTTTATATATTCGATTTAACTTAATTGTATACAAATGGTGCCGAGAATTCAAGATTTTAAGATGAAACATGCAAAGGACACACCTCCTCTTTGAAATTCGATGATATATGGTTGGAAAAGAGTACAAACTGCCATAAAGGCTTATTATGCTCTGTGGCTATATAGGCTCTGTTGAAATAATTGATTCGTTTCCAGTGTGTGCATTCATACCATTCAAGGATTATAGCAAAACATAGACCTTGGGGCAAGTTCCTATGGGAATCAATTGCATTTTCTTTTGAGCGCTGAATGTAACTTTTAAACAGCCACCCATCTTAATTTCGAGGTCTATACGAGCGCCGAGCTAAACGCCCAACACCAAAGGATTGATACACAAACCCTCCCGCTAACAAGAAGAAGCCATAGCCCTAGGCGATAATACAAGCAGTTTCCAATACTCAGAGGCTTGAGACCTCCACAGCAGCTTTTCATCTAACATCTGGGCATAAAAGCTTTCAGTGCGGGACTGCTCTTCTCTCCTTGCTCCGCAGCAGCACCTGGCGGTCTAAAATTGCAGGCATATGCCCCCGAGGCAAGCATCTTTCCATAGGCAAAAGGCGCACAGGCCTAGAGGAGGAATTAGGAGCGCCAGACCTGAATGGATACATTTGCATCCTCTCGCGGAGGTCTCGCATTGTGCGATATTTCACGTTATGTGGACTGTGAAAAGAAATATGTGTGTTATTTATGCGAGATGTTAGTTGCCATGGAAATGTGTGTACTGGTGCCATGGGTACATCAGAAGCAGTACCTGACTGTGATGTACCTAGATATTTTATCAATGAAAATAGAATGAGTGCGTCACATAGGTTTAATTCACCATTCATTTCATTATAATTATCTAAGACGTAGGCTACTCCAGATTGTGTTGGTATTCTAGACATAGGGAAATATGCTGTTGTCAATAAAAATGGAAATATACCCCACCAGTAGGCTACCAAAAAATGCATCTCACCATTACTTGGCAATTGTAGGCCTACAACTAATTTTCTTTCCACAATAAGGCCCTCACCATAGTTGAACCTGGGAGGTGTGGGCCTTTAATACGCACCTCCCTGCTTTATATCTCATATGGTTCAATGGTCAATTGTTGGCTTCTTCTCCTTTGTTTAAGAATCGTCTGCGTCTCTTGGCTCGTTGCCAATTGTTTATTCTTTGTGGAAAAAGTCGTCTGGTATGTAAGCATCATTGCATTACCGTCAACAATAGGCTGCCCCCGACACCCCCATACCACCTTTGATGTGCATTAGTCAAGGGCATTGACTATTATACCCTGTTCTCTATAGGGATTACCCAACTCCCCTATTGGCAGCGTCCCGTCTATATCCTCCCATTATGACGTCATAACTGTCAATAATGATGTCATAATCGCCCAGACGACTTTAGGAAGAAGAATAAGAATGGGCGGTAAAAGAACAAGGCCGGTCCTAGCGGTGATTGTTTATATTTAGATTTACGGCTATGAAGGGTGTATATGGAGGGTTTGAAGCGTTTATTAGCTGAAGTTATCGTCCTTCCTTGGTGCGAGGGAAGGAGGGAGGGAGGGAAATGGTGGAATTCCTAGTTAGGGGGTATTTTTTAAGCAGACTATTTCCCTCCTAGAGGGAAAGCGTGTGTGATTGTAGGGGATAACATGCAGGGGTCGTGGGTTCCCGCTGTTTTTTTTAAATGAGAGAAAGAGGTATGATGGGGAGAAGGTTTATCTGTCTGAGATGTTGAGGGCAGTCGCCCCTTAGTCCAGACATACATCTGACTTGGAGATATAGATAAAGCTTAGACTCATATATTACTCTAAGCATAGACGGAGATCGAGGTATAGGAATATTCACTCAAATTAAATATATATATATGGATCTTGTGTCGCCTTAAATTCTGCATATATATATGTAAAACAAATATTAAAACATCCCTTCATGAGTTCACTTATGAAATAAACCTGTAATAAATTTTCCACTGCTTAAAGGCAAACGCTACTATTCACTGCCACGCCCCCCTTTTCCATATACCAAATATACGGGCATTTTACGTACTATTGCTTTAGCACTGCAGTCTATGAGGAAACGGCCCATTTTTTCATGTTTTATAGTATAAAACAAACAATTAATGGCTACTCCTACTGTCCCAAAACTTTCTACACATATAGTGCAGGTTATATACTACATATTAAAAGGAAAAAAAACATATGTCATCGAGTTAGATTTTTTTTTATAGCTGTCTGAAATAGACATGTTTGGGGAACTGAGCTAACTGTGGGTACCCTCAGTTGTACCCATTTAGTATGCAAGTCTATTGGGAAGTGCTGCATTTTTCTATCACGGTTTTGGGAATAAAACAAAAATGAAAACTCCTAATGTCCCAAAATTTTCTACACATATAGTGCAGGTAATATTCTACACATATATAGGGAAAAAAATGTATGTCATCACGCTAAAAAAATAATTGTAGCTGTTTGAAATAGACATGTTTAGGAAACATAGAACACATTGAAACAGCAGATTTTATGGTTGTCATGCCATGTTTCAAAGCCCCATAATTCAGAAACTAACACGGTGACCCATTATTTTTTTTTCAGTTTTATGAACACACATACTTCAAGAACCATATACTAAAGAATCAGAAAAATGACATTTAATTTCGATGCGAGAGAAAAAAAATGTTTTTATTAAATTAGTGAAAAAAAAGTGGGTTTTTTCGAGTTTTTAATTTAAAATTTGCATTTCATACTTTTTGTTTTCAGAATAAAAATAACCATGCATTCTATAAAAAAGAGGCATAGAATTATTGGCAAAATAATACTCTCTCTAAAACTGTTAACCTTACTTAAATTGAGGGAATATAAATAGCAAATATGAACTATGAAGTCGAGGTACTCCAAAATGAGCCCCCCTTTTGATCCTCATTGGTTCTTTTGAGATACCAACTTTTGAAGCACTCTAATTAAAAATTGAGCACGGTGACCCATTGATTTTTTTCCATCTTTATAACCAGAAACACTTCAAGAATAAAATTTCAAAGTTTCAGAAAAATGACATTTATTTTCATTTTCCACTAGATAGTAGCGTTTGCCTTTAATTATAAATATTTCTTTCCCAAAAGTCTTAAAAGTTTTAAGGCCAAAGCTGAAGGCTCTGTTTCATCCTTTCATGATTACCTCGCTACTATTAGCCATTTAAACTGTTCGCCCAACTTCAAAGCCACATTAACAAAGTATCTTTACATGGGGAAGGAGATAAAATGGAAATTATGCAAATAGGAGAATGAGGGTGCGTGACATTTGGTTCACCACGCCCCAACATCTCCCCCATCTGATCCCATCCCTTTCCCCGCGCAATTAAAAATGGCGCCTGATCGCGCGCTCCAAGATCAAATTTTGATTGAAGATTAATAGAAGATGAAGGATTAATCTGTTAGATGGGAGCCGATCGATGAGATGATAAATGACATTCATTTGACCTTGGTGAAAGTCATTGTGCGCTGATATGAACCCACCGCGACGCCGGATGTCGTCTAGGATGTCGTCTGCGAGCAGGAGTTTTGGCGCCAATGTCATAACGTCTTATTCTAACGTTACAACGTCAACTCATACGTCATTGATAATTGAACTTTGCCTCGTTATGCCACTGGAAAGTTGACCGATTGGTTCAAGTTTGTGGGGATTTATTCTATTTTTTATTATTTGAAAATTAATTATGACTTGTCTGGTGATGTAATTTCGCAGCAGTTGGTACTTGTAGAGAGAAGCAGGGTGACGGGGCGGAGTGTTCAATCTTCCCATTATTAAACAAAGTTATCAATTTGATCATCCAAATTTGACAACTCCAAAAAAGGGTAACAACGTATCAGCCCCCCCCCCCCACACACACACATAGAAACACACAAAAAACCCCCAAAGATACCCCGCAGACAATCAAGTTTGTATTGTGTACATGTACCAAGCCATGTAAAATAAACAGTGTTATAAGATGTGTTAAATAAATAGTTTTAAAAGTTATTATCCTCTGCTCTCGGGTTGAGGTCCAATGCTACCACTGCTGCCAACCCAAACCCACCTCCACCTCCAAATATAAAAAGAAATATGATTCTATATATCCCAAATTCACAAAATATTTAATTCTGGCTTTAAAGCCTCAAGATTTATGTCTTGACACTGTCCCAACTGCTTTCATGCTTTGAATAATCACCAAATAATGTTAATTAGCTCATTAAGTACAGAATACATGAAATGCATGTACATGCAAGGGGTAAGTCAGTGCTAGGCCAAATGCTGCCAACGCCAACGCCTCCCCCCCCCCCCCATACACCCTTTCATCACAGTAAAAAAAATATCAAGAATCTGATCGCGACCAAATGCCAGGGATTTTTTGCACATGTTGTGGTGGCGTGTCACGACCTTTTGTTAGCCCTTAATGACGGGCGTTTACTCACCAGGGCACAAAAAGCTGAGATAAAGATTGAAAAGCTTATCTGCCATTGCACCTCCCACTTCGCCACTAACTCCTCCCCCATTCCCAGGGTAATTTTCTAAACCCCCTGTACCCTGCAATAGAGAGATAGATAGACCCAGCGACCGTCCTACACATCTGTGTAGGGGTTTCATCCAGGCTATCTGCACCTTTGTTTCTGTACATTAGTGTGTGATCACTTTTGTTATCGTTTGTTATCAAAATGATTATTTGTGTATCAGGATGTGTATTATTAAAGGTTTGATGATAGAAGGGAATGAGTAACTTCAGTAAGGTGTTTCATGGTCGGGCGATCAAGAAGCTTATCAAGCATGTAATATGGCGCTATCAGGGAAATAATTAAACTTATAAATGTTCTATTGAAGTAGCAACTGTCTGCCCTGGTCTTACAATTTGTATCACACTTGTCCCGACTCTTCACACTATTTGATGATTTTTGCATCTAGTAATATTTCATGTAAAATGACGGAGAAAATTTGCTTAAAGCTATAATCGATTGCTAAGAAATGCATTGAAGTACAGATATAACTATTAAAGAGAATTAAAGTTAAAATAGTGAGAAATAAGTTAAAATGAGTGAATGTGTGTACATACAGATCCAATATAACATAATATGTATGTGACGAGGAAAGCTGATAACATCATATTCAGTCCTCCCGATAACAAACCTGCCACCTTGCCAACATTCTTAAATGTGCTCACAATATTGCTTCCAAGTAAATTAACTTTTCCCTACAAAAATCAAAAAGAGCAAAAACAATATGAACTGACAGGGACAAAGGTCATGGGTACACCCAAGTGACATTTAAATAAGTCAGCCTTTGCGCATGCGCATTGTAGCATGACCAAGTAATACAATAATTATCACCATTGTTTCCACGGGTTAACCCTTCCCATTCATAACCATATACAACACGCACGCTCCCGTCCTGACAGGGCTAAATAGACAAGAGAAAAATGCTCCTACTGCTTGGGCCATCGTCGCGCATCCTTAGTGTCAAGAATTCACAGGGGGGTCAGTGGGGGGTCGGGGGGTCGCCGGCCCCCATCTCACGGCTCCTCCCATACAACCATCTGGCTCAGTTTTCATGCTTGAATGGAGGACATTGGTCCCGCACGTGGCTCTGGTATTGTTTTCATGTCAACCTATTGTGACTTGAGGAGAAGGGGTGTGTGGGGGTGGGAGTGGGGAGGGGGTAGAGATTATCTTGTGGTCATGATAGTACCTCGTTTTTATTCACAAAGAACCAATTGAATTTAAATGTTTTCGGTTCATATCTAAATGAGTTATCCCCATTTGTATTGAAAATAGCATTGGGCCGTTGCTTCTTTGCACTATTGTTGCCTTGGTCATTTTGGTGGACAACAATGTTTTAAGACATTATAGAGTGGGAAAATGAGAGATCAATTTGTGAACAAATCTGATATAAATCATATAGGAGCTACATCACTTGGTCAAGCAGACATGTGAATACATGAATGAATATTATACTTGGGATGCATAATTATAAGGTATCTTGTATTGCCAGCGGTACTGGAAACAATTAAGCGTTCATGTAGATAGACGTATTATGAACGTTCATTCATACATTTGCCACAATGGCAGATAGTAGATTCATATTGTACAATATCAAGTACTGACCACTACTATGTGGTCCAGTACAGCAGAAGGGAAAGGAGGAGTCCAGCATGAAGTAGGATGTACAGGAGGGGTGGGCGGATGGTCAAGCTAGACTGACCAGTAGATAATATAGCATTGTCCACCACTCGTACACCAGATGACCATTTGTTAAATACCGACCAATTAATGTCATATCCTATCCGGAATGAACATGTGCCACTTCACTGTCCCTCCGGACTCTGTTAATGGCGCCTATTGCCTCCCATTATGTTAGTCTGTTCCGGATCTGTTGTCAGGGGAGATATGACATCTCACTGTATATTCAGGCATGGTTCTTGAATGGGAGAGAATGTGCTCAATCAAGTTTGAAATTAAATGTCTGTGATCGGTAAATTATCTTCCAGAGGTTAATGAGATGATATTGTGTTCAATAGATAGTGACATTACTGAGTACTTATCGTTAATAAGCCGATCAGAAAGCCTTTGTCCCAGTCTGTCTGTCTCGATAATGCACTATGATATGCATGTTGTATGATTTCTCAGGTAAATTTGAAAAAGAATCGCTCATAAGCTAAATCATCCTAAAGTATATATTATAATATTATGTTCTTTTTTTGCAGGTAAGGGTGGCCAATTTGCTGTTTCCTTTGTCCTGATCAATAAAGTATAGTAAGTGAAATCGGTATTTGTATTAAAAGCGGGCTACATACAAAATATCGTAGTTTTCTTACAGATGTTCATTTTTTAATATCCAAGTATGAATACCAAAGAATGCAAATAGTTAATCGTACAATCAGGCAAAATTTGATACATGATAATCTGTAATGACAATTTTTGATTTAACTGCACTATATTTTCAGAAGAGTTACACAATTTCAGACTATATATGCCAAGACTTATGGGGAATTTTAAAATGGTTATGCCATCTCGGGATCTCTGGCACTTTGTATTGTTTAGTTATATGAAGGCCCGTTTATTGCACCTTTTATAGCCATTATTCTTTCTCTGTATTGCTAATTAAATGGGTATATGGGCCATGTCGCCTAGAAAGGTACAATTTCCCGCCTTACACATTTTATAAATTCTGCTAAATTAGTCTGAAAAGGGTAAATACTAGATAAATGTGAGTCTGTTTGTATTGTGTGGCTTCAAAATATCTTGATTGGTTCTTGTGAACTGTATTTTGATAATAGTTGTTGTCCTAAAAGTTGGGTTATTTGAAAAGATTGGGTAAGGCAAATTGTACATGTTCCTACGGCTTCACCCGTATAGCATCATGTGAGTGGGCCCATGCACAGAGTCATTATGATGTCGATGTTAATGTGACAGACACTGCTCCATTAGTGTGTACAGTAATTACACATCTACTAATTAGACATGTCACCATTTGTACCACTTGCCAGTCTACCAACCCTCTATTTCACCCTCACTAATTAATTACCACTAATTAGTGGAAGAGCACTGTCTTGGCACATGTTCAAGTTTTGTATTCATTGCCATATGACAGATTATAGAATTACCTGGCTGCTCGCTGGGCTACTCAATGTTTTCTATTAGTCATATATAATTATCTTGGAGCGAAAGAAAACATTTATCTTTCGCTGCTCCTACTTACAAGCAAATTATTGAAAAAAGCCTCAAAATTGAAGCAGTGATTTCCCGATAATATTTATTGTCTTGGCAGAAATCCAAGTCCGTGTAATAAATAGCTCTTATAGAATCCTTTTTGAATGGCAGCCACGGTTAAGTTTGGTTCGCCCCAAGTCATGATATATTTTCATATACGGACAGAACAAATGCAAATTTATTAGTTGTTTTTCAATGTTTTCTTTTTATAATTTTAACACGGGGCAGGGGACTGAGAGCCATCTAAATGCCATGTCATATCAAACAGTATGTTAGTACGCTGTGAACATGAGATATTGACTGATAAATCAGATAAGACCAGCAATAAGAGACAGTTTAAACAGCCAACAACAATAAATAGTAGTATACTACCGTAGAAAAGAAGCAGTCGATTATTCATTCTAAAAAGAGATTTGTTTGCTAATGCATATATAGCAAATATCGTTTATACACATTGAGGTGGTGGTGGTGGGAAGGGGGAGGGAGGGTCGAATCCTCTTGTCCCCCTATCTACTACTCTCCTCTCCTCCATGACTTGGCTCCACCAACTGCCCGTTGGACCTTTTACAGAAAACATGTTAGAGATGTGACATGTTACATGTCAGAAAGCATGTTAGTGCCCTGTCAACATGAAATAGTGGCTGATAAATCAGCCTTACCACACCGCCTGTCTACCGCTTTGTTTACATATGGACATGGCCTATTGTGACTGGCCTTCCAACCATTCAATCATAAATTAAACTCTCTTTATACCATGATTAACCTCAGTTGTCTACTTTAGGCTATGTAAGTTAATAACAAATACTTATCTTATCATCACTTGCATGTTAAGTCAAATAATTTTGCTGATTTGTGGTAAGCTATCACAAAAATCCAATTCTAATGTAAGTAAATTACGAAATTTATTTTAAATAATTTTCACCTTGTCAAATATAATATGCTTTTCTCTAGTTTGTATTCCTTCAAGAGTTAAATACACGCTAGCCATTGCTTAAAAGTATCTAAATCTCTGTGAAAGGCGCCACCACAAAGGTATTGCTCTGCAGATTGCCCCAATTATACACTTCTTTTGAATCTCATCCTAGAAGTGTCAATATAAGTGCTTTTCTCATATTGTTATTTCCCTAAGAGTTAAATACTTGTGGGACGTTGCTCTAGGGTCTTCGATCTAAGGCAAGCCCCGACGGCCTTGGACCCAGAGCTGACCATTTTGCATTTAGATAGACTGGGGTCTGGGACGGAATGCCTTTGGGGAAGAAGATGACCACAGTCTTTTGATCCGCATCGATCACTGTTTCAGAGAAAGAGATGTCAAACGTTGTGCCAGGTCTCTCTGAAAGGGAAGAATAATTGTCTTTAGTTGCATTGTTTCTGCTTTTCATCCACATGTGTAGACACTTAATGTAACTTCATATTTAAGCTTTCATAGTAAATGCACTTTTAGAAATGCAGATCTAGGTCTATTCATAGCAATGCTTTACTATGGTATTGTCAGTTAGAGATATGAACATAATCTTTAAAGACAAAAGATATTTGTCCCAGTTCTGTCTGAAAATTAAGAACGGGTGACTTTAGTTGCATTCTCTCAGCCATTATTTAGGAATCTAGTCAATACAGGTTTACACTTTGATATTTTATTCAAATTTGTATTTTGAACTTATAAAAAACAGTTGTGAGGCGATTCTCACGGAATTTAGTGGAAAAGGGTCCTCTGTGGCGCAAAATCGCATTATAATCGGCTTAGTGGACTAGGGCCTTTAGTCCTATATTTCTAACATCTATATATAAATATGTTACCACTACATTACGTTAAAGCAGAGCTATAATACAATATAGCTGCTCTGGTTAAGGATATTGTTAATTCTGACTTGGGCATCCTCATTGTAGAATGCTGATATGTAGAGTAGCAGAAAGGTATCATCGATTGTGCTTTACAATATTTTGTATTCACCATAAATATTCCCCGTACAGATGTTACACCCATGTATTTCCACCCTGTCGCACATTATCGCACCCTGTCGCACCCTGTCGCACCTTGTCTCATCCCCGCACCCCATCACCCCAGACCTCCCGTTGTTAGAGCACCCCTCTATTGTCCTCTGATGAGTACCCACCTTTTGATGACATCATCGATCTCTGTGTAGGTGTGCAGAGCACCATATGATCAAGTATCGAGTTACCATGGACACTGATAATCCTCTATAATGGAGCTGATCTGGGTTGAACTGATTTCAGGAGTCGGGACACGGAATTAACCACCTTACTCAATATTAGCCTTAATTTTATCACGTTTTATTGTCTCCGGAACAAGAGAGTGGACATCTGTGACTCAGCGATTCTTTCCGTTTTAGTCTCACTCTATTGAAGCGCCCCCTTGGGGGGTTTAGTGATCATGGCAAGATCTAGGTCAGTATGACATATATTTCCTTCTTTTGACAGCTACATAGTAACTGGGACAAGGGCCTCAATTCATACACATGATTTCCATTCATGTACTTTCCATTGTATAGAAGGATACCCCTTTTACATGGCTTAAATCCGTGTCATTTGAATTTGAATCTATATATTTAAATAGAATCTCTGTCGATCTTTAACAAAGGTAACCTCCCTTAACTGGCCCAACTACTTAATGGAATGATACTTCTGATTTAAAGGGAGAACGGTTTCATAACATGTTCTTGCCATTACCCATACAGTTGCTCTAACTGTAGATATATCAGCACAAAATAAACATTAAATCAACTTCAACCTGTGTCTAATAGAATACACTCCAAGCAAGCTCTGTTCCAGGTGGTATTTAACTCAAAAGGGGCTTATATATGTAATCTGGTTATAAATGAAGCTAATTTTGTCTGAATGGGTTTAAAATAGACCATGATAAGATCTTCTCCTTTTACCCTCGGCTTTTGAAGCATTTGAGATCTTAGAAAATTGGTCCATTGCAACCTGTGTGATAAATTTCGGCTTGCCCTTAGTGTTTCTTTTAGAAGCTTTCCTATTGCTGTCCTAAATCTCCAATTCCTTTTGTACTTAGTGTTGACCTTAGTGAGGAAATAGTTACAAATACATTTTTATTCTAGCTTTGAGTGAAGTGTTTGTTATTGGAGATGCTCTTAGCCGATCTTCGAAGCATTATATAGCCGTGTCTGTATTTGTGTGTGTTGAATGGATATGGTGGAAGTAGGTGGTAGGTCAAGATGTGCAATTGGCAGGAATTACTAAATAAGATAGAGAGGGGAAAAGGTAGAAAGAAAAGCGAGAGACCTGAAGAGAGAAGAACGAGAAAAGAAGAAGAAGAGACAGAAGGTCTGGGTGCGTGAGAAGAGTGAGAGGAGAGTGGGAAAGCAAGAGAAAGATCGGCAAAGAGCCTTTTTTTAAGAGAGAGAGAGCGAGAGAGACGGGGGGTGGGGGTGGGGGGGGGGTGGGGGGGGGTGAGAGAAGACAGAGAGAGTGGAGATGAGGTAGCTAAGAGTCAGAGAGGGAGAACAGAGGTTGACTGAGCCCAGATTTAATGGCCACTTTGACTGTATGAACCATAGATACGGCATGTAATCCGTGCTCCAGGTGAGCGAATAAATCATTCATGTAATATTAATACACGTATGAATACGATAGAACATGCTTGCCCGCACAGCTTTATCTTACTGATGTAAGGTTGATATCATGGAATCATGCTGTAGGAATGATTAAACACGGCATCATGGTGTAATAATAGTCCCAAGGTGCTGTGTGGTCTGTATCATGGCTTCACCTGTATTCGTCAAATTTCTCTGTGTCCCTTGTTTTATGACTTTCCTTCTTTCTCTATCTCTCTCTCTTTGTCTTTCCAGATTCGTTCGCTTTTTCTGTCACGCTTTCTTCCATCCTTTCTCATTTCATTTTCGCTTTCCTTTCACTATATATGTAACCATATCTTCCTTTCTGTCTGCATATCCTTCTATCTGTCTCTCTGTATGAATCGGTGTGTGTGTCTCTCCCCCCACCCCCTCACCACCATTCGCTTCTTTTCTTAATTCTCGTCTCTTCACCCCCTCCTCTCTTTATCCCTCTATCCCTTCCTCACCCTCTGTTTCCCTTCTGCCCAGCCATTCTCTCTCTATCTTTATCTCTCCCCCCCTCTCTTCCTAATGTTATGTCTCTCCCTCTCTCTCTCTCTCTCTCTCTCTCTCTCTCTCTCTCTCTTTCTCTCCGACCACCAAACCCATCCCTCCTTATTTACCTCCATATGTATAAATATTGATCGCAGCAATCAATAGCTGGGATGAGGCAGAAGTTTGTGAAGAGTTGGTGCATAGTGTAGCGGCCAGTATAGAGTATGTCTGTATTTAACCACTGGTCACATAGAGCAAGAAATGATAGAGATTAATACGAGTAGAGAGTGGGTAGAAGGCCTGGTTATCTGACACTGGAGTGATGGATGGAGACTGGGTATTATGTACATTACACTCCACCACTGAGCCCTACATTAATATCTATAGGATAATACACTGGAGCAAGTGGAGTATACTAGGCTTGTGGTGGTGGCTGTGGATTAAAGTACCTATGGCTAATTTTGGTTTGTTTGTATCAGGCCTTTATGTTTGGAAAATTTATGTGAGGCGAAATACCCCCCCCCCCTACACACACCTAACATAAAGTTAAACTGCAGGGCGAGAAATTTGTGTACGAAATATCTAAAAAAATGAAGTTCATTTAGGATTGCAGAAGAAAATCTCCAATTTTCCATTTACCGCATAGTGTTGCAATGTTAAATGAAAAATGGCAATAAAGTTCAATAATTGATATTAGAACAAATCATTCTAATGGAGGAAAATATAAGTTTAAATTAGACAAGCATTTTATTCTAATTGCAGTGGCTAACATTAATTTCAATTTCCAATGTACCACATTAGTCAGGGCAAGAACCATTAGCCGAGGGGAGAACGAATCATATAAATCAACTTTAATAAGTTCAGTGGAATTCAACTCTGGTCTAAAATCCAATAAAATGTCTTGTTCACCTGTGGTAAGCTTTATGAATGTATGAGGTCAAGCATGTCTAGATGTGAGTGTTGGTATAAACAATGCTATTAATAACCTTATCAACCTATTGACATTCCACTCCTAGTATACGGTAATGGGGGACTTGTATAGCCACCATTGCAATCACTTGGATATCCAGACTATTTCTTATAAGAAAACATTTGTACAAGGTCTAGATCACCTAACTGGTGGCTGTCCCTTGTACCTGGGGGAGGTTATAGTTTATCCTATCTTACCTTTTCAGCTACGCCTTTGTTAATTCTTCACATATATATATATATATATTGTATTTTTATTCTGGTCTTTTCAATAGTTACATCATCCAGAACTAGGTTAGCAGTCTCTGCTGTTGCAGATCTACCTGACGCAACCTACTTTAGTTCTATTACAAGCACTTAGTTACCCTTAGAAGAACAAGAGGTGACGTGAACTGATTTGTCCAGACCATTATCAAAAATACATGTTAACAGTAAATGATCCCCAGGAAGGAACATGTATATTTGTAATACTCCCCCCCCTACCCTCCCCCCCCCTACCCCTCCACCTTCATATTTACTTAACTTGAATTACGAGAAACTGCCATAATGTGTTACAAAATTAAAATTGAATCCAGATGGCGTTATTGCAATTCCCTTATTGTCAACCCTTTGAAACCTAGAATGTTTGCTCGGGTTCCTGGGTAATGCCTATTCTACAGCCAGCATAATATATTACAATAGACCTATACAATCAAACCCTGCCAATACCTGTTAAAGGGTCAATATATAACTTAAATAAACCTTAACCTAAAGTTTGATCCTTGGCACCTTTGTATAGCAAGATATCCTCTCAGACAATACAAACCCATAAGTCAGTCCTATTAAAATACCATCTATAATCCTGTCATTTGATTATCCTTTGTTCCTCTCTTTTACAATTCTTCATGATTGTGCACTCTCTTGATTGTAGATTCGACTTTAAGATAATTCAGAATGAAATAATATGTATTAAGAATCGGAATTATTTTGGTTAATATGGGTATGGTAACAATGGAATATCTGTACAAAGTAAAAATTAACAATTTTAGGAAATTCAGGCACGATTTGACCATCCCTTCCATGTGCCAATATTTCTTTGTTAAAGCTATTTAAGATTCCTTATATCGTCTGATATCTTGCGGATGATAATAATAAATGGTGACAATGATAAGGATGGCATTAACAACACCTCTGGGTCATGTTATCTATGAAATGTCGTAGCATAAATGGAGGGAATGGAACTAGGTGCAGGTAATCGAATATTTATCGGGTTCAATAATACTACTACACGCACTGAATTCCATTCACTAATAATAATAATATATCCTTAGCAAAAAAGAATATTAAAATCTCAACCTTTTGATTTTAAATTGCCATAAAGTATCTAAAAGTTGTTTTTATATTTAAAAAAATCAATTTGTATGGCACATATCCAGTATGAATATTTCTATTGGATCTCTCATAGAGCAGGGGCTTATTAAGAGTAAAGGAGAAATACAAATTATAATAATTATTAAACAAACCTCTTGTTAAAGGCACTATAGGTACATGAAGTGTTATATAGGAACCATGGTATAACTTAGACATGCCAACTGCTACAATACAGTGTAGAGATATGTAACTAGTATAACCCCTGGCTTATTCACCATTGTGTGGATTTAACAATAACAACATAATAATGATAATGGTAATAACACGTTAACCCTTGGGGTACATTAGCACCATGATATCTACACGATGGCACAGGAGAGAACTGATGCCATAATGATAGTAATAACATCTACTTATCCAATCCTTTATACATACAACTATGATGATTACAATTATCGTTATCATTCAAATGTACTTTATTTCACCTGTGAATTTGAATTTGAATGATATCACCAAGAAAAGGGAAAAGTACAACCATAGCTTTCTCATATGGATTGTTCAGAACACTGGTGCTAGTAGGGATTCTGCTGAACACTGTTGATTAGAAGATATAGACTAATAAAGTTGTCTCAATACACGTTTATCAAGTTAAATCAAATCATGAGGGAACATGATATAACTTACACCTCAGCGTACACACCAACACTACAATAGTGTATAGAAATATGCCCTGTTTGCTACTGTGTGTGGCTACTTGTGGGCTAGCCTGCTGGACCTTTTGAGTGACCACTCGCTACCATTCATGAGTGGACTACCAGGTCGGTAATTATCACTATATTTACATTTATAGCGGACAGGTCTGCTATTTAGCTCGCTATTTTGAGCCTATTTATTCTCTACTATACTCTCTTAGCACTCATAGAGGCACCTCAGGGTCAGGATCGATGGACTATATACTATTTTTATGTTTGGTATTTTTTAAAGTTCTATGTCTTTTAAAGGTATTCTTTCCAATTAGTGAGGATTTAAGCTATGGTATCACTGGGGCTACCTTCCGCTAATTCAGTAGAAATTTATTAGTGAGTGTTGCAATAAATTAGCTGTATATTTGTATGTTTGGGAAGTGTCGTTTGTCAGTGTATTAACGATATTTACAGGCAATTAGTGGGGACTTATAATGGTGGAAAATATTTCATTAATCATAGCTGATGATCAAAACAATAACAAAGAATATTTCCCCATTTCTGTCATGAGTCCCTTCGGTGATATGAATTATAGGAGTTTAGTTTAATCAAACTAAATAATAATAATGCAATTTTGGTAGAAATACTGTTATAAAGAATGCTGGTATGATAGACGTTAACAGATGTAATATCTCAAACGACAGGAGCCCAATAAACTCACGAAACGGTTGTCCTTTTTTCATTTTGTTCTGTGAGCAATTGCTTTAGAATGGATTGTGGTTACATATAACCGCTAAAGAGTTGTGGCAAATAATATGTTGAATATAAAAGATGCGGAATAATAATTTAGAGTTACGAGAAGAACACACCACCATCTGTTGTGCTTAATTTACACACGGCAATAACTCACATGTGTAATATTCTGGTATTGCTGGTCCATGTGAGGGGCAAATAGACCATGACACTCGGCTAAAGTAGAATGAAATATGTACCACTTGTTATGTAGCCATTGCGTAGAACATGCAGGAGGTCTATGTGAGGGAGTATAGTGTCAATGAACGCTGTAACTAAAAGTTCAACATAAATAGAGTTGTTATGCCCGGATATCAAGTCAGAGATGTTTGTAGTATTCTACGGCCTATTTTCTGAACTCTTAAATCATTTTAACTGCTCTGTTGATATGTATATCAGGTCATCTTATGATGCTCGTAAAATCTATTGAGACTGAAAAGCAAAAAAAAACATCTCCTTAAAACAAAAAAGATTAACCACCTTAGCAGGGACGAACAAGGTGCGCTCGTCTTGGGTTCATCCCATTAGTGGTCTTCCGTTCACTGCATACCAATGGAGGAAACCCCAGAGTAAGCTAAATATTTAAAGGCTCGACTGACTCGCCCGACTGCTTGCTTACACAATATAACTGCTGAGACATAACAAATGTATACAGGTCTACTGTTGAAGATTTCGTCAAATACACGTTTATTCAATTGAATTGAATTTAATATATATATCCAGTCTCCCCACTTAGTCGGAGACGATTGGATTTTGCCAATTATCGGCGACTGAATCTTTCATGTCGCCGATTTGAAAATCGGTTTAGTGGACACATGGTTTAGTGCGTGGTATGACACAAGGGAACAATGGCCGCCAAAGGTCTTGTTTCCTTATACAATGTTAGTCGAAATGAACCCTTCCAGTATTGAATCATGGAATGTCAATCAATGTTCTTGGATTCTTCAATAATGTTTAAATGAACTTAGAAAAACTTTCACTGACTGTCATGATTTGAACAAAGCGCAGGTGTTTGTTTTTATATACATCTATTATAGGTGACTACGTTTTAATTATCGATATACCCATACCTTATGTTAATTTTAAAGTACTTGTAAATCTATGTGAACTTATTGCCACTAAAAATCTTTCGATTCTGTAAAATATATAGAAATTACTAGAAATCAGCGAATTCTGAGAATACTGTACTTGTACATAATGTTTTGTCTGAATAAAAATCTTAAATACAAATACAATAATTGAAGCAATCCTGAAGTCACGAATAATCGTCATGAATTAACGTGACCACGTTTAGAGCAAAGAGGACACATGTTGCCATGCCAAATATGGGACGATTAATTTAGTCTGCTTAATCTGCACTCAGTGGCGTAGTTGTACAATTATGATTGGCATCTTTAACCATTACCAGCAATATCATTTCTCTCAATTTCACTACTTGCTATTACTATTTCCAGTTTAAGTACACCTTGCGTATCATATACACTAAATTACAGGGTCTGTACTAAATGTAAAATGCTTCTGCTTCCCCCTCTAATGACAAAATTACCCTCTTAGATAGGAAATTATGATATATTTCCCCTAATAACTTTTCCCTCTATACATCTCAAAGCTTTGCGGTCTCTCAATTTCCATCATTTGTACGAGGATTTTGAATTGACAAAACGGACACAATGTTGAACCAATGATCCGGGCGGCTGATTCAAAGATATTTCGCCATTTTTTAACCACACTTCACTCTCTTTTCTTTCTCCCCTTTTCTCTTCTTTTCTCTGTGATAAACTTGACACCGTTTTACACTTCAATATAAGGATTTCCGCACCGTCGCCCAAGGTCAAATTCGCGCCATTGTAAGCCATTGTGAAAAAGTCGTCTGCCCCAAGGTCATTATCTTTGAAAAGTGTAAAATTATTTCACCATTAGTTAAATCGTTGTAACGGGTTGTTACTTGTATCACGACTAAAGTGGTGCGACATAAAGGAGCAACGATTTAAGTTGAGATTAATTTGACTGTGAATTTGTGAACACTTATATTTGGACCGTGGTTTAAAGTGTATTATACGAAACAAACCCTTCTAAAACATAACATCTTTTCATTACAAGTCCCCGAATGTCCTTTTGAGCAATGTTCTTATTCTTCGTTTTGTTACTTGTATCACTAATTATATATATATAAACTAATCTATATGCTACAATTTTGATTCACTTAACTTTACAAATAAGCTGAACAATTGTTTAATATTCAAAGATACAATCCTAATAATGAAATAATCATAAGATATACGGGACTAAAATAATTAGTCTCTGTCCAAGTGACCATTCCATGTATGGCACGTCAGTTAAATAGCAACATGGCCTAATGGCATATGAATGATGTATTGTGATAATTATATAGTAAGGTTCAAAGCGACTACTTAGATCTGAGCAACACAACAATCAGTGAGCCAACTACACGGCTGAAAAATATCAAATTCCTTCCCATTGCTTCCAAAACACAGCGACCTCTCGCCCTCAACTCGCAAAATTCACTCATTATCGTCTGCCCTATTGTGTGACGTCAGAGCAGCTATTGTCGCGTCACTACCGCCCGCCGTGACGTCACAATGGCGAGTGGCGTCCGCGGACGCGGTGCGTGGAGGGCAGGGATAAAGGGCAGGGCGGGGGAGGAAGGGAGGTGGTGGAGGTGGTGGACAGACGACAGTCAATGGACCACCACTGGGTTGTTTGTAAACTGACGTCTTGTCACCTATACTATACTCTTTTTTTATTCAATTCCTGCCTCTCTGTGGTGAATACACTTGATGTCTGCTTGTATTGGTTCTAAGACATGGTGAAGGGTATTTGTGAGAGGTTTTTTCCGGTTACATTGCTGCCTCTCAGGGGTGAGATTCTCTGAGATATAATGGATCTATAATATTGTACCTTTTTGGCTCAGTTCACCTTAAATTATGGTGTAGAATGTGAAATAAAGATATATATTTAGAGAGCATGTTATGGGCGGACCAGGAAGATCTGTTCGCAGAGGCTTCTGTCCATTTCATGTAACTGTACTGATCAACTTGAATAAAAATCTTTATATATAGGTCCAATATCCTTCAATAGAATCAGACATTTATTGACACAAACTTGACACATTGATGAATAAAATAAATTAGAGTGAAATATTTAAGTATACTATGTACATGAATACTGAAGGTAGATTCTGATGTAAATAAATACAATTATGCTCATGACTTCACTCGTACAATTAAAACAATGTGGGTAGAATGTGTAAATAACTAAAATAGTTACCACAGTTTCCCCCAAAACAATGCTCTAATTTGAGACCAATATCTGAAACAAAGTTCAAATATTCACCTGTTAAACAAAGAGAACTAACGTTACGATTGTTTAAACAGGCTTGCTAAGCCTGTATATTAGTGTCAGTGCGCGCTAACTCCAGTCCAAACGCCTTAAGGTGAATTGGTGTGGCCTTAAGACTGCCACTCGGGGTTTAGAGGCCTAGTGTCAGGGTGTGGGGAGGAGACGGGGAAGCTTGGCCTGAGTTGACAGCAGCTTAGCTCTGTCTTGTTATCACAGATTTATACCTGTCACAAGCTTCTGTCAACTGTCAGCACTGGGCTAAGACTATAGAGTGAGGCTGGTTATTACAGGGTTTACTGACTCTAAGGGAAGGCAGAAGATTGGGTTGCTTATGATTAATTTCTTAGCCTTTGCTGGCCTTCTGGCTGTTATTTCCACCTCATTGAACTTCTCTCCAAATTGGTCTTATGTCCCTGTGTTTTTGTATATGGGTCAGGTTTTCAGAAAATGTACAATTCATCTTCACCAATCCTCTCAAATAACCCAAATTTCAGTCAAAAATAAAGTTCAAAGTACAGTTCAACCTAACCAAACTGATTGCTAGAATCAATGCAATGCTGAATATACTCGAATTGACCTAGTATTGACCGAATTGCAGCCTTATTTAGCAGAATTTACTTATTGTCTATAGCTGACAATTGTACATATTCTGAAAATCTGACCCATATAATAGGCCTATCATCACAGAGTGCTACTTTCTATTACTCCAAAATTGTAATGCTTTTAGATTTTACCTGGGTACATGCCATCCCTGATTGTGGGTTTCCAGTCGCCCCAGGGGCATATATTGATACTTCTAGAGATAAGTAAATCCAACATGGCATGTGCACCAACTACTGCTCCTTGTACCTCAGGGTAAGAGATATTGTTCTTGGAGCTCAAATACTCTTCCTCCACCTTCTTCTCTTGCTTTGCTCTGCCTCTCTTCATGCCCTTTTTAATGACTATTCCCTCCTCTTCTGTTTCTTTGTTGTATATCTTCCTTACTCTTCTTTCTCTCCCTCCTGTGATTCCTCCTCCTTTTGGTCAACTATACCACCTCGTCCTCTTCCAAATTATTTCCCTCTTTTTTCCTCTCACCTCCTTCTCCTACTTTCCTTTTTACCTTCTCCATCTACTTCCCCTACACACACACACTTTCCCTCCTTTCTTGTCCCCTCCTTGCTTCTCTTGTCTCTCCTCCCCCTTCCTCCTCCCCTCCTATTACTCTTCCCTCCATTCTCATTGTGTATTTACCTCTTCCTTCGTGTACTTCCACTACATCTCTACCCTTCTACTCCATGTTCCTTCTCCGCCTGCCCCCCCCCCCCCACTCCCCTCACATATAGCCCCCTCCCCTCCCCATACTGTATGACAGGTGAAGGTTACGCCTGTCACTATACTGCAGGTGCTGTCACACATTGTGACGCGCTATAAAGGAAACATCACTCATATACCCACTCATCCTCACCGCTATATTAATACATACCTCCTCTCATACATATAACCACCTCTACATCTATATATCCATCACTCTTCCTCCTCCTCATCTCCCTTGTCAATTATTCCCAGACTCTATATCTCCCTTTCTCCCTACTTCATGTCTTATAGAGGAAAGGTATATAATAAGGCGGCGGGGGCTGTGTGTATTATTGTCCTGTAGAGCTACACCAAAGTAATTTCGCGAACTTCGTGAGAACCAGTTCTGCCGCTATTGATAAATCATTAAACAAGAAATAGTTAACAGTGATCAGTTTACATTTATTTATTTATTTCCGGTTCATGTAGAAGATTGCGTTTCCAAGGGAAACGGAGATTGATGTCAGTTAAATGTAAAGTTCAAGAGGGAGGGATAGTAGGAGGGAGAGGAAGTGGAGACAGAAAACATGAAATCCCTATCCCATATATGACTGGTCATTCCATGTGATTCTGTTGGTCCCTTTAACACCTTTGCATATGAGGCATCTTATTTCGCAACTTGCCACTTTAATTCACACATGGTCTACCCTTTAATTCACACCTAAACGCCATCCCCTCCCCCTCCCAGCCATTACCAGCATGATTCTGATCCCATCTGCTGATATCAGAATCAACAGATTCTTCACACTGATATCCAGGATGGGAGGAGCCAAGATGCTATCAATGATTGACAGATCTCACCCCAATCCATTTAGATTGATGATAACATCAATCTAAAAAGTTAGCCAAATTATTTTGACATGGCCCCATGATATTTAATGACTTTCCATGAGTTTGAATCGGACTTTTATTTATTTCATTACGGTTTAAACACTCTTATCTCGCGATCCGTAAGGGTTTATCTGGGGCTTATCTTTCTCTACAAATGAAAACCGTTGTACTCAATTTATAGGGATTTGCCCAATTATAGAAATACAGAATGTTAACAAACTGTAAAAGTGTACATGAAACATCTTTTTCTTACAATTACTATTATCAAACGTCCACAATATATATATAACAATCTTCTTATCTCTCATCTTTAACTAGTCTGTCTCCTCTTCTCTTTCTCCTTTTCCCTAACTTCCCTCACATTTACTCAGCTTCACCTCCTTTCTCTTTCTCTGTTCTCTTCAACTCCTTCTACCTTATGCCTCACACCTTCTCTTCACTAGACACCTGAATTATTTACCTTAACCCTTCTACGCTCAACAACACCCCTTTAGCACCTTATTTTAGAAGTCTGTTACAAAAACAGTCACAGCGCAGTCCTAAACCCCCTCTTACCTCATTGTCAACAATACAAGTGTGGGCCCAATACCCTGCCTTAACCCTCTTATAACAATACCCCTTGTAATTGAACTCCTATGTGGGAATGTTCTCACGCTTGACTGCTTGCACAGGGTTAAATGATGGGAGATTTGATATATTGTTTTTATTTCAGCTAGAGTGTTTATTTTTAGATTCTCATGTCACGTGTGACGAAGTTGTACATGTATCTGGTATAATTTATGAGTTGGTGTTTTTATTTTCTGGTGAATGTTTTCAGTCATTGGTTTGATTTGAAACACATCATGTAAGATTATAATGAGGATATATTATAATGTATGCATGGGGTGGGTGCACATGTGGTCATTTTCCTGTTGTTTGATCTGGAGTAGGAGTTTTATTTCCTAGAGAAAATGGAGTGATTTTCATCTGGCTTTAGTCAGGTCTTTTCCCAGGGGTTCAGCATGACAACATATAATTGCATTAAAGGAGAATATGGTGTAACATAGAATGATGCTCAATAACATAACATGGGTAGTGGTGTTATTTTACATTACAAATAAGGATTGGCCGTAATATATGTTTTCAATCAAAAATATGTTTTCCTCTATACTTAGTGAGTCCATGTCACATATATATTACTCTATATTATACATCCTTTTACTCTTGAGATTAACACAACATTTATTTCATATAAGGCTGAAGTCCCAGCAATATCCAGCCCAACATAACCGAGCACAATTATTGAATCAACACAAAGCTAAATATGTCCCTATATATATATATATATATATATATATATATATATATATATATATATATATATATAGTATGTATAATTGTCAGCCTAATTTAACACTTTACTGAGTAGAGCTGCCCATTGTACTATTTTTCTCGGGGTCTGACCTATTACAGGGTCCTATATTTATAAGCGCCCGACCACAAGGTAATATATTTTGATAAAATATGATTATAAAGGAGTATAATTCATAAGCTATAAAAACACTCCCTCTACTCTTTATGATGACGATCGAGTTGCATGGCAGAATTTGCTCAACCAAAGGTCAAAATGTGGAGTTTCATAGCGGAGTGCTACTAGTGTAAGGGCAATGCCCTAATCTCTGCAATCTCGGAGATGGGGGATCAATAATGCCCTCAATATATGAGGTACATAGGTCATGCATTAACATGCCAGCCTCCGGGGCTTCCCTTTGCCTCCCAGGGGGTTCCCCAGCTTTATTACTCTCCCTTACTCCATTTTTCTTATTATATTGCTTCCCCGTCTGACGACATGTTAATATTCCTTGGAAACATTCTCATCAAAACCACTCATGTTATTCATGTTTTATTTCTATTTTTCAGGTACGTACAATTCGGATGTTTCTCCAAATCCTCCTGAAACAATGGCGGGTCGTGAGTTAATTTATAATGTAAATAGATATAAAATAAAGAGGTAAATAAAGTAAATATATTAAGCACAAAATTGTTAAAAATGCATGGAAGAATAGAAATTACCCACAAAAAGCACGCCTAAGGGTTATGTCAACATTACCGAGTCGGTGGTAGTCATAGTAACAGTTCGCGATGGTCACGTGGGCAGAAGGGGCGTGGCTAGTTTTAGATTGACATCTAAATGTCCGGTACCGCTGCATAGGACGTCCTGACTGTGTCCAGGGGCGAGGGTAATTGAAAGATGGAATATAATTGGGATTCAAAGGGATCGTTCCTTCAGGCGACATGCAATTGCCTTTTTCTACCGAAATGGGGGAATCCCAGACCTTTGAAAAATGCTACCACCCCAGGTTATGATTTAAAAATAATGATGATACTGGGAATGCACCTATTAAAAAAAGTGAAGCAGAAGCAGAAATTCATGTATTTATTGTTGCATTTATGGAGTTATATTTATCCTTCTGCTGTCTTTCTATTGGGATGGGGTTTTTTTAAACTAAAGTTAATGTTCCGAGACTTGGAATTTATTATTCATATTGTTTTGCCAGTCGCTAATTAAATTTCATGTAAATGATTCCAGGGCTCATGATTCCATGTTTTTGGACCATGTTGTTTTCATCCCTACCGATTCAAAAGTTTTGATGCAAATTCATTAGAAACGAAATATTTGTTTAGATTTCCTACCGGTAACAAAATAATGGAAGTTGATTTATTCATGGTAGTCTCCCATAGTTTCCTGAAGTTGTTATAAATATTGACCTTAGGTAAAGGTAGAGGGAAATTGGTCCAACAGAGATCAAATTAATCATGGCCATTTTTAAAACTTACAATCTACAGGTGTGAGAATGAGGTTTAATATTTATCAGACTAATTCATCTATTTCTACGTGCAACAACAGACAGTCGAGTCAAAACTATTAATGAATTTCTCGTTTATGCCTTCTGGCTTTTTGTTTTCCAATTGAAATCCTACTGACATCGAACTCCCTAAACACTCGCCAAGCTTTATATTACACGGAATTAATTGGTTTTCCATGATTTGGAGAATTTTCATCTCTCTGTTATCAAATGAATCGATATGAACAATTATACAAATAAAACATTTCACAAACATCTGAATAGAGGTTCCAATAATTGAAAACAGATATTTGCCGTTGGACCATAGCGTGGGATACGCATATTTTCGTGCTCTTTGTTAGGAAATATTACATAAAAAAAAAAGATAATAATTATGACTAATTAGTAGGCAGATGTTACAGGGTATTGTAGTATGCTATAATAAAGTGAAGGGGGGTATGTTAGTGGAACCGATATCGGTAACGTGAGATGTCTTCCAGATGTTGTGAAATAGAACCTGGACGTATTCCTTGACTTCCCTTAATTTGTTTTCTTCTCGGTGAATTTTCCTGAAAGCCCCGTTCTTTCATTTTCCCTTGTCTTTTTGTCTTGTTCTACTGTCCTTCTTTGCTTGGTATTGAGACAGGGTAAGGAAAAAAGGAGAATGTTTGGTTTCCATTACATTGAATCAAATAAGTACATTTCCATGATATGACGTAGATGAGGTTGACTTATCATTTATTAGACATGTGTGTGTCATCGTGTCTCAGAATAGTGTTTAATGTGCCATGTTTCGGATATTTATAACTCTTTATAAATATTAAGTTATCGAGGTTCTTACCTTATTTAGGCCTACTTTGGGAACACCTTAAATTCATACTGAGCACACAGGCATAATACATGGAGATTAAATAGTTCAGAGGTTGCGACATTGCAAAGGTAATTGAGCAATTTGGCTTATTTCTTTTAAAATGTGAATACATTCACCTCAATGCTAAGTAAACCTTTCAATTAACATGTATTTCATTTACTTAGAGCATATATAATATATAAATTGTCAATCTAAATGCCAGTCTTAAACAACTACAAATATTCATGTGCGTAAAGCATCATTCCAGGCTAGCCCTCCTTTACCAAGCGCTTGGAATGCTAAAAACAAATCCCAAAGAACCTTATAAGAGGTTTAAAACAACTGCCAATGTGACATATACCTTATATCTCTCTGTTTATCACACAACAACTTTATATTAGCAATATCCACTGTAACTAGTCCCTCCACCTTCACCTCCTCCCGCTCCTCCCCTTCTTACTTCAGCTTTATTTACCTGAGTTCCCCTTCTTACCTGGCTTTTGTTTACTAATTACACTTGCCAGGTAATTACCAATTTACTCCCAGGCGTTAATGACTGCCCGCAGGTCAAGCCCCTTTGTTCTGGCATCCAAATTATTCCACCCACCCACCCACAACTTTTTTCCACCCACCCACATCTTTTAACAGACAGAAAACCACCTTGGTGCTTGGCCCAAGATCGAAATCTCATGTTTGCTGATGGAAATCTCGTGTTTTCTCGCGTTATTTCGGGAGATGTTGTGAGTCAGGAAGTGCAGGGGATTATGGGAAGGTTTGGAAGTTGATTGGTTTTAGGCCCGGCTTTGTTTTATGTTTGTTTCTAAATATAAAAGGGGACTTACTGTGTGCTTGAAATGTTTTTTGTTTCTGGTCAGGGGCTTAAGACTGCAGATCTAGCTTCGTATAAAAGACATAATGGATATTTCTAGAGCTATAAAAGGAATAGTTTCATCTAATTGAATCAGATAACTGCTTCTCATCTTAAAAAGCTATTGTTCTTTATACATTGTGTCTTTACTATTGGTCATTTAAGGTGTAATCCTGGTGAAATTAAACCTTTTATTTGTATTTTTGGCGTGGGTTGGACTGTATTCTATCACTTTGTGTGGCCCGCGTTAGTTGTTCTATATTGTATTCTTAGACTAGATTAGAGTATTCTTTATTTGTCTTAGATTAAATTAGATTAGATTACAAAATTCTTTAGGAAAAGAACGTTAAACGTAGCCATAATCCAATAATGGCGACTGAAGCTCAAACATTTTTTCCTGCATGAAATCACTTTTCAGCTTTCAAAAATTACCACATATATTACTCAAATAGTCCTAAGGTGCTTAGTAATTTTCAAATGTTTGTGGAATAGTGAAAAATCAGTAACATTATTACAATTAGTGTACTGCTTTAATTGAAACTCGCGATTCACAATGATGCATATTTATCCATATATATATTAGTTCATTTAAACCGAATGTAAATACCATAGTCCAGGATATATATAGTGGGTATACTCACCTCAGCGTGTAACCTATTTGTTCCATATAATTATTTTTACCATTTTTATGAACATTCCGTTATACATACTACACACACACTTGGCACAACCCATGTCTTTTGTCTATTTGTTAAGCAATTTATGGTCAACCAGAGATAATAAAAATAACCAAAAACATCCATAAATCATGCAAAATAAGAGAAAAAAACATCCAGTGACACTAAAGAATTGGCTAGGAGGCAGAACTGGTCTTGTTACCATTGCAAGCGTGAGTAGGCGATTGCCTAATTCTTGGCTCGTCCAATCGCTGACGGTGTTGGCTGAGTTGGTTCATTTTTTTGTGGGGCAAGGTGAGGTGAAATTAGTGAAGGATCCATTACAATTCGAGTTCATTATTGTGTCGAAACTGTCAGAATTCTTTCTGTTTGAAGAATGAGTTCAATATTTTGATTACATTGTGTAACCATTCGCGATGTGGACTTCGTCAGAATTGAAGGCAAATGGGATTCAATTTTATTCTGTCTGATTGAACAGATTCACAACGAATTCTACACTACTATAGGCCAGAATTCGTTACAGAAGTTTATAATAAAAAAATCGAGGCAGAAGAAGCAAGAGACGGAGCAAAATTTGCCCCTGTCACGGACCTGTTTCTTTGATCATCTTGTCAAATTTCCTGGGGGAATGTTTACTGTTCACTCGATTTTCAATTAATTTGCCTCCATTTCCTTAGGAATCTGTATTCCAAAATAGTATACTCTACCAAGCTTTCTGTGGTGTTTGTCACCAGGTGTCATACTGTAAGCGTTATGCTATTAATCTTAGAGTAGGAACCCCACGAGACATCTAATGGTCCTCACTCTGTCCTTCTGTAAGCGTATCAAATGTCATGAATGTTTATACAATTTGTTTGAAGTACTCCGAAATATATCATTTCAATAATTGATATTAGCTCTGTGATGAAAGCTTGGGTTATTGATATGATGTATATAACGATTAATGGTAAACTGTTCTTGTGAGAAGAGAAACGACTATTTACGATGGAATGATAATATCTTCTCAGCTGAGAAAGAATGTTTGGATGCATCCTCATATGATGTCAATAAGCAGGTGTAGGACCGAAATAATTCATAAGTTCATTCTGGAAGAATGCTTAATTGACTTGTGAATGTTCAATTTCATCAAAAGTTTACACATGAAAACCCCCGATAAATTTAATGAAATACACAGAATCAGTTCAAATGCTTCCAAATCTGAGTAAGGTCAAGACTCACCTTCCCAATGTTTACTATACATAGCGAGGCACACGTCATCCTATTAAGCGAATGGCCTGATACCACACCCTCTAATCTACCACAGTGTGGTCCACACTGATTTGAGGACAAAGGACATCAAACTTAGCATTAATATTTGATATCAAAGGGAATAAATAACCCTGAGAAATCTGCGATATAAAGACATGAGAAGACGCCGGTCCCAGATCCGCCCCTATGCCAGCTGTATATGATGTATATTCAAGATGACAGTCATCTCAGGTCCTCTGTGTTCGGATTATAGGGGCTGGTCGGATTATACGGGTCTTTTCAGCTCGATGTCACATGAACGCTGGCCTTACACGGGTCACATAGTTATACATCAAAGTCTTAGCATGCTAGATAGACAGGGGGCCAGTTTACCGATGGAAGATCCCCCCAAGAAACAGTTCTGTTGCAATTGTCTGCACTGAATCAGGGAATGTGTTGCGGGTATTTGATGTGGTTATTTATGGTATGTACATCTGCAAAACACTTTTCTGCAGTAAGTAGGCAAATGTAAAACAATGCTGTTAATATTTTTCCATTTATCGATTGTGTCTTGCAATTGATTTGTAAGTCTGAAAGTATTTCAATATTTTGAAATATTTTTGTGTTAATGATTATGTGTTAATATGTATGTATGTATACCGATTCATACGTGTTTGCATCAAATATAACATTATGTTTCCAACGTTTAATGAAATAACATAATTAGTTCATGTATGAAATCAGTCCTGTGCGTAGAGTGTACTGTAACAAATGCCCAGCAACTAGAGCCAAACAATCGTCTTACCGACTGGCGAATACACATCCATCGTGTTCACACCAAATACTGAGGACATCTATATTCTCCCAATCTGATAGGGAATACAAATATGCGGGAGGAATGCCGTATTATTCATTATTTTCCTATCTATGCAAATGCATGTCCTAACCAATCTCCATAGATGTCAACCAAAGCAAGCTATGATTCATCAAATCTCATCACAAGAAGTCAACTTTAATAGTGACAAACTGATTGATTCTATTTATCAGCTCATAAAAAACTGACTTCTGTCTGTCACCGTGTGTGCTGAGAAAGAGGCACCAGGTCGTCGACTGTTATAATTAGTGGGGAATAAAAACATCAAAGCTGTGAGTGTACCCCATATGGTGGCATTCCCACCCCCTGTAGTGTATGCGTGTAGCGGGGTTTAGGTTGTGTGTGTGAGGGGGAGGGGGTGAACAGAAGCATTATGTATACCATACAGTACATGTAACCTTCTTTAATACACCGCCCCCCCCCCCTCCACACACACACACACACACCACCACCACAATGGGTCCTAAAGAAGCGACGCTATATAGCCTTTTTGGAGTATTACAGATACGTATAATTTATAAGCATTAATTCTACATGAATGAATTCGCCTTAAATACACAAACACAAACCTAAGGCACATACTTCAGGGATTTTATGTATTTGGTACACCTTATAATAATTTAATTTCATAAGCAGGACGTTTCAGGAATATTACACTTGTTTCTTCTATCCAACACTCGAAAATACCTAATTTTATAACAGTTCTCATGTTAAATTAGACCTCAACAAACATAAACTAGCAAATTCTCGTCGGTTTATCAAGTTACTTGATTTGTAATGCTTTGCAATTGAAACTTTTTATCCTTGAGAAACATTTTCTGTGTGGTAATATTTATAAATCAATTTAATCAATAGATAATTATATGATTTGGTTACCTGACAAAAGCACCCAGTCTCGGGGGGAGACTAAATTCAGGACAGTGTCGAACGCGCCAAATTAACGATGCTGCAATATATATACGATTATACGGGTACACTCTAAGCTGTGTACTCCTAAAATAAAACTACAGTAGTTATAAAGTAATTCTGGTATATTTAAGGGCCAGGGAGTGGGAAACTGTGCAATCGGCAGCTTTACACATGTAGTAAATTCTGCTGACAAATAATACATTTACACTTGCTATCTCTGAGTACATTTGCTCTGCGGTGATTAGATATTATGTTGAACTGTATTTCAAACCTCATTTTGTGTCTTAAATTTGGGTTATTTGAGAGGATTGGTGCGGCGAATTGTACATTAAATATTCTGACGCCTTTAGCCTGCAAGACAGAGACTTATTGCTACAGAAATGAATATCAAAGCGTCTATTTCTCCGGCCGCGCATCTGCGATTCTTTTATTACCGCCCATTCCTTAAGATCCCTGCGGGTCTGCTGTGTGCCTTAATTAACCCTTTCATAGCTGTGATAATATAATAAAGGTTGTTTACTTAACCCTATACGGGTGTATGGTGGGATATTGTGCTTGATTGTAATTATACCGCCAGCGTTAATAGGGTTAATTGGTGTAATATGCGTGCACCATATAAATGCCTATAATGGGTTTAATGTGTTGTGCCATTGTTTTCTACTGGTGTTAATACCATCAGGGTTTAATGTTAATTGCATTTAGAGCAAAACATTGCTCTATTTCCCAGTGTTAATTGGCTTTTATTTGATCAGCATTCCTTCATGCAGAGCTATTCATGGACCAAACCTTTTATTGATATACCTATCACATAATTATTGTATAGATATTATATATTTGTGCATAAATAAATGCCCATAATTATATGAAAAAGAGGGATTATAAGCATACTCTAAGGTGGTAGTATTTGTTATGGCATAGAGGGGGTTATAGTCAATAGGTATATCGTTTCTAGCTTGCTCAAATGGTGAGAATAATATATTGTGTGCGAAATTAATACATATCTGTAGAATCAAGCCGGAGCAATTAACAGCTCAACACTGGGTGTATCTAGCACATCTCAAGGATGTATATATTATGCCAAATCAACAGATCCCATTAACATAAACCCACCCCAGAAAAATGCACACAAAAAGAATCGTTCCTGTTCAAGAGCACTCGAAAATGAAATTACAAAATTCTTGCTCTCATCATCTGTGTTTCTCCTCAGCCATATTAGGTGATATAGCCGTCCTCTATAGAGTCTGCCCTTCTGTAACTAGTGTAATATACATTCCTGGGGTAACTGTATCTACCCCGGACACAATTAGACGTGCCCCAAGGCCCCCTTCTGTTATTACCCAACTCCCCCAATACCCGTAGCCTTTAGCTATAGATATTCTCTCTATGTGGTAATGTGGGTTAGTGGTAAACCTAACCGTTACTGCTCTAAATACATAGATTGAATTAGACGTGCAGCAGAGTAATATTTCATTAATATTCTTTTCGCTGCAATTGTATAACTGATGGATATCATCATAATAATGTATATCGCCAATAATTTTTGTTAGCCTCATAGTTCTCTAACACATGGGATATGTGTTTGTGTATTTTACAAGTTTCTCTTTTATTGAAATTCAATAATACAACCATTATCTTAAAACAACTTTATTATATAATATATGAAAATTGCTGCAAGTCTATTTAATGCGTCCTGTCACTAGGGCGGTCCATATGAAACACATTCGGCTACATTAGTATATAATTCATATCCTGATACATCTTCTAGCTTCTTCTTTGAAGTGAAGTGGAGAAAGAAATCACTCATAAAACTATGACAAAAATATTTGCTGTCAATCAGAGCTATCCCTCAGGGACTTCGTGCAAGACACTCTGAACCAGAGTAGTAGGTTACTCTTACAGGTGAATTAGAGAGATTTATTTGAGTTTGTTTTGATTGTAAAATTAGATTTTGATTTAGTAAGCGAGTGAAGGCGTAGGGGGCTAGGATAGAGTTACCCATCTCTCTCACCTCATCGCTGTCTCAACCCTCCCAGCTCTCTTGGGTAAAACAAACATGGCCGACCTAGCTGTTACCAAATCATTAATACTTTACAAACGTTTGTGTGTGGTGCAGATCTACTCGGTATTAAGTGGAAATGATAGGTATGATTGTGAATTGTATGCATTGTATTTTGTGAAACCATTCTATGTCAGACCCCACCTCACTCCTTTTCCTCCATTTTCAACACACATCTCTTGGAATAGATCAAAGGCTTATAGCAAATAGTTGTTATTATGATAATGTTTATTATGCATTTATTACATTCTACCATAATCAGTCGCCTGTAAATGATGAAATTGATATCGTTTTAAAGTTTTTATATCCAATATCCAACTACATAATATGTTTTTTTTTGTAATTGATCAATATTTATATAGGTTATAACTCTATGTTAATATCCGCGTCAATACATTACTGATTATTATGTCATATTATTCTTGTCCATCATATATCAAACAATAGTTATATTAATCGGGCGTATCCACTGGCTATAGTCTACATATGGGTGAAGTCACCAGGAAATGTACAATTCACCTTCACTAATCCTCCCAAGTAACCCACAATTAAGACACAAATTAGGTTCGAAATGCAGTGCAACTTAACCCAATAGATGTATTCTGTCAATTCAATATACCATGTAGTCATAATATATCCATAATCTATAGGTTTTCAGTTAATTTTTCAGAATTTGATGAACTGGTAGAGCTGAAGATCATGTTTTATTTCTGTGTAATTGACCCATGAGATAATATATATCATAATACCTTAAAGTAGTATGGAGATTACTGTATATCTATAATCCAGCACCTTCTGCATACAATGTCCGACTATTTTGATTTATGTATATATAAATAGTCCAGCCGTTACCCCCACCTTCACCTGGTCATCCAGGTAATAATGGTCACTCTAATGGTCACTTCTACCGGTGGTCAAGCCTGGCACGCGGCCAGAATTGGCCTTGCTGACCTCGCCTTGTCCTCAGAGGCTATTTCCGTATAAGGGATGATCGGTGTATGGAGAAATATGTGTCCCTTTCCGCTCCTCCGGTCGGCTCTGGGGTGACATTGGTTATTTTTTATGTCCATTTGTCCTCTGCTTTCATGAATGGGTTCAGTTATTTGGCTGCAACACTCAGAATTATTTTTTAAACATTTTGTTTTATGTGATGGATGTTGATAGGTTTTATGTGATGGACTGGCAACTTGGCAACTGCTTTCTATGAATTATTTGGATATGGCTGAGACATATACTATGCATCTATACACTATCTTACATTTACCATAGCTTCTTGTGTATACATGCAACCATTTCACATGTAGAGAAGCAATGGTTATCGAATGGGATTGAAATTGAAATTTTAATTTGGAAGGAAATCGATTTTCTCCCATTTATTGAATATCTGTTTATACGATACAGATACCGTGGCCAAATACATTATCTTTCTTCAACTTTCTGATTATATATATTATAGTATATGCACTGCTAATACAGCCATTTCACATTTGCTTTACATTGAGTGAGCTTGTAAAGCTGTATAATCTAAGTCTAAAAGTGCCCGATTTCCTCTGCAGATACATTTGTATTTCGCAGAGTAAAAACTGACATGAAAGCTTCATATAGTAGTCGGTGGCCCTGAAATGCTTCTGCCTTTTTACCTGCACATGTATAGATTTGCTAGTTTAAAGTTTGAATCTTTCCTTTCGCTTTATGATGATGAGTTTTTTTCTGTGAAATCCCTCAGAAGTATATTTCTGCTGCATTAAGCTTTCCCTAAACTAGTGCGTCTACTTGATATGGCTTAATTGCGCTCAATATGTTGATGATACAACAATATTCTCCACTGGTCATGGCAAAGTGTAGACAGTATATTTGAATTCGAACAGAATTAAGATGTTCTTCTTCATAGAGCCATCTTTAATAACTAGATATAATAACGAATGTTTATTACGAGCGATTCATCTAGACAATGCAACTATGTGGGACGATATGTTCCTCTTCAACCCTGCAGCAATAACAACAGGGTGAAACCCTCCAGCGTGTCGGTCCAGTGACTAAAGCCCTGCACACACACAGCCGATTTGCCTGCCGATTGTCCCCCGATTTAGGTCTTCTGGTGAATCCTATGATTTCATTTCCAATTCTGGTTCATGTTATTTCAAAAACATAAAGAAGGATTAGAAATGAAATCATAGTATTCACTAGAAGACCTAAATCGGGGGACAATCGGGAGGCAAATCGGCTGTGTGTGTGCTGGGCTTAACAGATGGGTAGGAAAAGAAATGAACAAAAAGTAGAAAATGGCGAGTTGTGGATGTTCACGCAGCTTTAATGCAGTGATAGCGGGAATGGACCGGAGTAGGAGAAGTAGTACTTAGTAATGGTCAGTTTATGCATAGGGGTTGAGGGTCAAGCTGGACCTACACCAGGCACTGGAGGACTAAATAACCAATTTATATGAGACGCTACCTCACTCCAGTACCCATCCACGATCTCCATGGTTACATAATGTATAGCCCCTGTCAGCTGACTCTCATTCAAGCATTTGATTGGCGATTGGTTCAGGGTGGTTTGTATATTTGTCCATCATTCAGTTACATTACTGGATATCGGTGTGGAGTCATTTGCATATTAATAATACTCGGTCTGGGGCATTGCCATATACATAAGTCATTTGGACATATTAGTGGTTACTGGGATATGGTCATTTGCATAGAGGAATCAATATGTCATCTCATTGGATCATGGGCTAGACCATTTGCATATCACCTCATTTAGGCATTTCATTGGATATTCGTCTAGAGTCATTTGCATATTATCCCTATCCCTCAGTCATTTCATTCGATATTGCTTCAGTCATTTGCATATCAGCCTCTTTCAGGCATCTGATTGGATATTACTCAAGATCGATTTGCATATGGCAATCTGCTAGCAATGTAATAGCTTGTGTCTTTTAGTATTGTTATATTAATATGTTTCGGTAGGCTATATAGTAACTATGTAGGATAGTGCAATGGTCTAAAGTAATGGCATCGGGACCAGAGATACAAGCCTTTGGAATAATTATATTATGAATCAGTGTTAATCTCCAGGACAGTCATAAGATGTCCAGTGTATGTAAAACAGCTTATTAGTGCCTGGGTTTGAGGTTTACCTTAGAGTAACCTATCGCCTGAGGCAGGCGTGAGAGACCAGAGTTCATGAAATGAACACATCTCAGGCTTCACTGAGTTTTCTTTATCACTTTCCCTCAAACTCTCCCTCCCCCTCCTCCTCCATCCCACCTCTGCCTGTTCCAGCTCTCCCCCACTGCCTGGTCTCCACAATAGATTGTGGTTAGCTCTGACAGGTTTATTTCTACTTGGCTGCTTGTACTCCGTTTCCTTGTTGAGTACGAACTGCATTCTAATTCACATTTATTCATTCGTTTTTGAGTATACCTCCTTATTGTTATATGTATCCACTTTCCTAATTTCCTACTTCCCCATCTACCAGTTAACTAGTACGTTCTTTTAATATTTTATAACAAATTTACTTTTTTCTTTATTATGATAGTTCTATTTCTTCTACTGACCATCCTCCACATCACCCTACTTTATTTTCCCATGACTCATCTGATCAGAATAATGTCCATTTTACTGAATTAGCCTGACATTATGACTTATCGTATCTGAATATCCAAATAATAAAAAAATAACCAATCATGACAAACTGGGTCCAACCCACCTACCCCCCACCCCATCTATCCATACACCCAGGGCCCTAACTAGAGCGACGATCACACGCACACATCTTTTCCACCAAATACTTGATTTTTGGCCAAATTCTGCTGACTCACTGACCCTCCTCAATGGAACTCTCTGTGGCGGCGCAGTGAGGTATGAAAGCGCCAAGATGGCCGCCCCCAGGCGTCGTCATGACAACCAGGTGCTAAGTGAGGTCAGCTGACATACGGTTGACAAGAGACATTATCCATATATTATATAGCAATATATGCAGCATTGTGATTATCAATGGAGAATAGCGGTCAGACAGATGATCACTTATTATGATGACATTCCTTGGCTCACTCCTGTCTCTATTTCCTTATATTTTAGTTTAAGCGAAACAGGACATGTGTATGGTCTGACTGCCACTGATTTTCTAGCCCAAGATTAGAGTGAGCAACTGCTACCTGGAGAATGAGGGACTCTGAGGGAATACACACAAATTAGAAAACAATTACTAGTATTTGGGGTGTAGAATTTCTGTGAAGGATAACTTTTGCTTTTTGGAATTTGGTTTTATTAGAGAACTTTTTATTCCACTGATTCAACTGGCTTCATTTTTAAAACCACTTCATTCCCCATTGGAAAAAACATAAAAAATACGCACTCAAATATGGTGTGAGGTCTCTTTGGATCTCCTTGAAATATTTCATTCTTAGATTTATTGTTGTTTTTAGTCCATCCTTTCATGAAGCTAAGTCAAGTTGTCTTTGCCCACTTCTCATCACCACCCCTGTGCCCATTTGTTATGGCAACTCGTGACAAGTATTTCTTGCATAATATGTCCCTTTTTTAAAAGAAGATATTTTCCTTAGATTTATATCCACTCATAAGTCTAAAGTATTTTTGTTACCAGTATGTAAAGCATTTTGGTAGTGATGGATATGACTGGGGCTTTTAATGTCAATTTTTATTCGTGGAATGAAGTTTTGAGGTATTGGGTTACATAGGGAATTATGTGTGAAATATAGAGACTGAGATATAATTGGTGAGTGAGGTCTATAATTTATATGTTCACTGAGAAGGCTAAAGGAGGGAGGTGAAGTGTATATGAAGTGTTTCCTAATTACTACTTTAAAAAAGAATCGTATGTCTTCGTCTTGGGAGTCTATACATGCATTTGGATTTTATATTTGTTTTGGAAACATTATTTTTATTTTTAGATTGCGGGTACAAACTCATTCATCATGTTTTTGTCTGTAACTCTTTCTTACCTTATAGAATAATTGCATATCTTTTATAACTACATATTCCAGGTAAAAATGCATTCATACAATACTCTAATGCTAATCATAAGAACGATCTATTCTTAAATTATAACAATGATCTTATGTAAATAAATTGTCTCCAGTAGTTAGATTAAAACCAATATCCACATGCTCACACCTCTATGCAAATGTTAATAATTCTGATAGGATGCAATAAATATACAATATAGAATATAGAAATATAAAATAGATCTTATCCTCCCCCATCTCAGTAAGTTAAAATCTTCATTTCACTGGTAGTAATAATAGCAATACCTGGTATTGCTCGCATGTGAACTTCATAAGTTCGACTTGCAGGAGGGTTAGATACATGACCTATTACCTTATTTTACGTATGCTTCAGTTAATTGTTTTGTCAATTATGCGTCTGTTATACCCTTGTGTTAGACTAGCACCAACTCCCTCAGCCTATCTCAAGGGACGCATCAGGCCTGATTCCTCCAGTCACCAGTGGCTATAATGCCCATAGTGACTCTAATATGATAGATCTGTTTCTTTTAAAGATTTAGTTCATTAGACACTGAACTCAAAGACTTGCTAAAGTCTACCCTTGTGCCGATATTCCTTACCTCAGAGAGCACGATGAGTAGAGAGAGAGAGTGTGTGTGTGTGCGGGGGGGGGGGGGGGCTAGGAGCGTATTGGATCATAACCATCTTTCATATGTTTTCAATTGCGACTTAATTTAATATTCTCTCAGGCTTAATCATATACCCAGGGCAGTCTATTCCTCTCCCCTGACATATCAGACTCACAGTAGGGAAACGCACCCTGAATTGCTGACAAACTCTATGGAACCACTGCATATTAAAGGTCATTTTCCATATGGGTATTTATAAGTTGAACGAACCAAAATCTTTTCCCAATGTAGATATATAGATATACTGAGACCGACCATGTGGCCGTGTTTACTAGCTTGCTTATACGGTCCTAGTACTCCAAACACTCCCTCTTGCTGGCACTTTGCCAGCGGCTGTTTCTCAAATCTTCCTCCACCTCTACTTCAATCCTCAGCTCCAATTAACCCCTCCCTGCTCAACCCCACCTGTGTCTTTTCCTCCCATTAAAGTCCACTCAGAAGCACCCGGCGAATAAGGGTTAGTGGAGCGAGGAAGGGAGTTTGGAAAATAGTTGATTTTTGATGGATTTCTGAGATGTTTTTGGAGTGTTTTTGTTTGTGATTCTGCAGGTGTTGCGTTGTGATTGAGGTCAGGAAAGGTGAGGGTGTGGAGATATGCAGGCATTTGTAATACGCAATGTACATCTATGTATCTAGGCTGAAATGTACAAACATACTAGATCCCTCCTCCTGTCACTCCTGCTACCGTCTTCTATCGTACAACATGGAGATATAGATATAGATAGGTTTAGCTTCTTGTCGTGACATTCTGCTCAAATGTTTCCTCCTGAATGTTCTCATCATTATATTATTATTTTAGGGTTATGTTACCTCAACATCCTTGTTATCAACCCATGCAATTACTATTACATGAGGGGATATATTTAAAAAATATATACAGAATTCAAGTGAACATGACCTATTCAACACTGATCTATATTTAGCGGCACAGTTTAGTGCTATGGCAGTCCCTCAGCATCCAGCATAATTGTCTCCTTCAATGCATTCCCCTGTCTAAAGGGTCCAGTCCACTAAGCCGATTCTCATGCGATTTTGCACCATAGATTTTACACTGAATTCTGTGAGAATCGCATGAGAATCGGCTTGGTGGACTGGGCCCTTTAGACTAGCACCAATCCCTTCAGCCAAGCTCGATTGGCACATCATGCTGGGGTCTGATGTCTCCTGTGTCCAGAGACAATAGTAACTGTAATACGACAGATTTCATTTAAAATCGTTATACAAATTACTACAAGTTAAAGACTTGCACAAGTCTACACCTGTCTCCACATCAGTATCATTTGTGGCTGTACTTCTTTTTTAAGGTTGAGTGATTGTAATATCTTGTTGACCTAAAACATATCTTTAAGAAGCTGTGACATCAAATGTAACATCTGCTGGGCGTTTTTCCTCCTATACATATATTCTGGCTAAAAAACATAAGAGAAATGATTAATTTCCAATCTTATGCCATTTGTGCCCACAAACGTAACTCATTCGGATCCTAACCAAATAACAATCAACCAAATTCCCACGCCTCACTTTTTGACCGAACAACCAACCAATCATCGTTTACTTCCGGTAACTAATTACCCAGGATCACTTGCGCAATTCCCACAATGCACCCCGAGGTTCCGGGGCGCTTAAAAGACGGGCCCTGGGGTTGAGTATTGGATTTTACCCTTTGGGGGCCCCCGGGGGGTAGAATAAAAATTCCCGTACAGAATTGGTGACAAGCTGAAGTAGGGGCTCGAGGAGGGGGTTTCAGCTTGGAGTGGATCTTGTGTGTGGAGTGGGGAAGGTGGATCTTTAGAAACGTGGATGTTGGAGAGGCAAGAGATCTGATTGGTTGTCAGGTTCTAATTGCTTTTAGGTTAGTTGTATGAGGTCGCTAGTGTAAGTTGTGGTGCCTTTAGAGTACGCAAAAGTACCCTAAAAGTACTCTTGAGGGTACAGTTATTGTGGGCTTTGTGTGTAGGCTGCTTCATTGCACTGACTATTTGCTGGTCTAATGTTATGGTTGTAGCACCCACGGGAAAGACATAAATTAGGCCACAGCGCACTTCTATAGTGGTTTTATTCGTGCTAAGGTTATTTCTGAAGCCTGTCCTGTCTGTATAACTGAGTGACAAGACCCATTCATATAATACATCGATAGGATTGTGTGTTGTATACAATGTAGATATTGAGACACCAGAAATAGCAGGCCTCGGCGGGAGAAAGCTATTGTGGAACATCTGATCATCGAATCCCTTCCTTATTTGTCGCACATAGTCCGGCCACAAGATTGTGTACAACTGGGGTTCCCACTCAATATTAGCAAAATGTTAATGTTTTCCTGATATGGAATAGGTATAGTATATTAAGGAACCAAAAGCAGACGTACGTATCAATCTCAGTCCAATAGGTATCAAACTAAGGTTTAATATTCATTAATATGGAAATAAATCTTTGGTTTTCTTACAGTACCAGATGAGCCCCAATGCTATTTGATTCAGAGATTGTACCGACCCTACCTCATGATAATAATAATGTTATATTACACATTCCTAATAATTTCTGAATATATTATGGAATTCTAAAGAGATCCTATGACATACTCCATTGTGTACACACCTATGTAGGGAGACCGAGGTGAATCAGGTTGACTATAGTGTTCCTGATGGGTGACTAGGTGTTGTGTAACGGCATGAGTTTAGTTTGGCCAGGTCTATTGCATAACACCTATACATATTCTACTCACAGCCACGTCTAGTAATGTATGTAATAGAATATGGGATTTTCTAATTCCAACTATTTATATCATAATATTTGACCTCTGGTCTGATCATAAAAAGCAAAGATTAGTGACCCTATTAAAAGTGGTTAGTAGTTATAAAATTGGATATAACATTTCCAGGTGGTTTGGTAGGTAGGCGAGTTTTTTTTCATCTAATGAAACATTTATCGGTCAACTAGCCAAGGTTGCTATAGTTTTATTCCTTTATATTAGCAATTATATCATATGTCATCGCAAGAAAGGTTTCCGGTGGGTCCTCCAAATACAAGTGAGGACGTTTTAGAAGACCTGTAGCAAAAACAAATGAACAAGAACAAAAGATGGGATGGAAAAGAACGAAACAAAAAGTAGATAATGTTAAGTTCTTGACCAATGTTAGCTTAGAATGAGTGTAGCTTAAAGATGCGATGCTAGTCAAGCCAAGTTAAAGCATCTCTCAGCTAGCTACTTTCCTGGCAGCAAAAGAGTCCCCAAATACAAGCTTAATATGTTAATATGATGACACAATCTAATCATATCTCAGCCCTCGTCTCTGCCTCTGGCGATGAAAGTCTCCTTAAATACCTCTTTACCCCACGCTACACAGAACCTTAAAGTGCGATGAGAATCACGTCAAGTCAAATCTTCCTTAAATCACCTGCGAACGTGTGGCTGACTGTAAATGGTGTGTAAAAGTGCACAGACGTGGGTTAGAGAGTGTCAGGTCTACCTGTGCACAATTACATAACCCTTATACCCCTCTTACACCTACAACCCCATCTGCCATCATGGCCTTCAAAAAGCCCATAAAAACATCATCAAATTTCCAAGGTTGTGCGACCCAGTGAAATGTCTATTTCCCCCATTAGATTGGCCAATTGGTCAAGCGGGTGTGATAGGTAGGTAGGTGGGTGGTAGGTAGTTTGGTGGGTGAGATTGGTATCCAGGCGTAACACCTGTATTACCCCTAATTACCTGTGATTGGGTTGGCTCTTTCTGGAAGACAGGTGGTCAGCTTCTATCTTTGCCATATACTCACCTTTCCCTCTGTGTATTTATATCGATGGGTCAAGGTATGCGAATATGTACAATTGAAGGTAACTGAGTAAATATCAAACTATTGTGAAGTTTTCTACAAGCAGTCAGAGTAATACATAATGCACAAACGTTGCGATACATGCTAGCTTAATGATACATAATTCAATTAGCTAAACCCAAGCCAGGGTTAAGATTTTAAATTCATTCTAGCCTTTGAATTTTACTGCTATTTGCTGAAATATAGCATATAAAGGAGCGCATGGTGAGGGAATGTGTGTGGTGTATGTGGGGAGGTCGTGGGGTGTGAATATGGGCATATTACCTAATGCCAGTGTTATCCTTGCCTATCATATTACCCCTAACTCTACACCGTCTGCATACATATCTGTGGTGTACTGCTTTGGGGTTGGAGAAGCGAAAACTACAGACTGCTTCATTACAATATGCCCATTAATAAAACATTTAAAAAAAATAATAGTTACAGGATGTAATCCGTATAAAAAGAGTCATTAGTCGTCGATTTCTTGTATTAAAAATAATGTATTTGCACTCACCGTCAATACATCAATATTTTCAAGTTTCCAATAATTATTCTCTACCAGCAAAACCTTTCTTGATACCTGCACATATGTACCTACATAAAATATAATTGGACCTGCGTACAAGTAAAGCTGCTATTCAGTAGGATATAACTGCTGTAGGAAATAATATAATGTTTATAGAGTAACAATCCAGAATAGCAAAACACACCAATAGGCTAATATCTACTTTATTATTTGAAATTCCATAATTCTAGCACCCAAATCAAAATCAAACTGATGCCCCTATCGTATTATAAATTATAATATTTCCGGACATAATTTGAAGGAGAGTGCTACTACCAGAAGCCTGAGAAGGTGTAGGAAAGCAGGTGGAAGAGGACAGTAGTGTGGGGCTTGGTAACCACATTAGGGTAATGCAGGTGTCATTCTAGGGTTTCACACGTTTCTTCCTTGCATTAGGGGGAGAGGGAAAAGAGTAAACTTTCGCCAAATGTCTTCACCGATTGCTTTCACTAGCTAGAAGCAACGGGTATGGAGTCATTCTATACGCATATGGGTCAGATTGTCAGAAAAAGTACAATTGGCCTTCACCAATCCTGTCTCATAACCCATATTTAAGACAAAAATGAGGTTCAAAATACAGTTTAACATTGCAGAACAGATATATTAAACCCACACAAAACCAAATATACTCAGATGTACTCGGTATTCATCATTTTTCAGCCTAATTTAGCAGAATTTAATAAATGTATAGATCTGCCAATTGTACCTTTTCTGAAAATCTGACCCATATATAGGAGAGGTCATATAAAGTCATTCTATTGCATTAGTGGCGGAAAATCAATAGCATTTAGCGAAAATTGTTCTTTGTATTTGTCTTCAAATTGCTTACATTTTCTGTACCTTCGGTTTTACCTCATGTAACACTGGAATGTAATAAAGTTATTAAAATTGAGGTATAATTTCTATAATTATATGTTTAGTGGTACTTTTATTGACGTCATTTGGGGGTGAACTATTCAAATATAAATTGGAAATTGCCTTGGAGGATGAATAGTGTCATTATATAGCGCGCTATTATATGTGTGTACTCATTCATCATCGTGTAATAAGCCTTATATAACCATGAGTGGGGTCAGGGTATTAGGTAAACTCATTTAAACTTGGTTTAATATATTTCTCCATTAATTTCGACTATATTAAGAACGCTGGGATATTAGATTTCGGAAGATTGCTGTTGGCTGCGAATCCAGTACCCTGAGATTATTATCTTTCATTTTTCACTTGAATAACAGAAAATTATTTTTAGAATGAAATATTTTTGTTTTGAAGAGGGTGGGGACGAGGGATTCTGGAACTAATAAGATGTGACCCCTTCACTCACACACTGTAGGGGGTAACCTGTGTGCAATGAACGGTACCTAACTTGAATGCTTTTCTGGACGGTTGTTTTCTGAATTGTGTTTTTTTTTCATGGTAGTTTTCTGAACGGTATAGTCTTCTGGATAGTAGTTTCAGTTATCCTGATGGTAGTTTTCTGGTTGATAGTTTATTGATAGTAGTTTTCAACTCGTAGTGCCCAGTTGGCAGTTTTCTGAATTTGTCACAATTTATTCCGGCTGGTAGTTTTCTGGGTGGTAGTTTCCTTTGCTAGTAGTTTTCTGCATATGATATGGTTGTCTTATGCTCCACCTCACCTACACACTCACCCCCCCCCCCCTCCTTTCACTCTCAGCAATCAGTGAGTGATGTATATATCCGACCCCGAGGCAGCTATTTAAGGCCGAAGTATTAGATGAATAGCTTTACGTATTACCTATCGCTGTCATTGGAAATTTGACAAATTGTTGCCGCCAGTTTCTCAAATTTTCCCCATTCCTTTGTTTACCTTCACATTGGCGAGTCTAGGATGACTGTGGCTTGATGGATGAACCTTCAGAATGAGACCTAGTTCTGTAGGGCGAGTAAAAGATGTATTATGAGATGTCATATGTTTCTAATCGAGATATGACAAACTCGATGTATGGCTATGTTTAGTAGAGTGATTCATCGCTCTGTCAAATCATGGGTTAAATTTTGTTTACTAAACGTTTGGGAGTATCTTATTAACTTGGATTAGCTTTGGTGAGTTTTCTGGGATATTTTTACTCAAATATATATCTGCGTGTTTTGAATTCCACATCTTTTTCTTCAAATACCCTTTTAGCAATATTCAGTTCTTTTACGTAACATAGTCTTGCACTATGTCCCATAATTAAGTTAATTAATATGAGCTTCTTATGAATTTTGATAATTAACAAAGGGAATGATCAATTCCACTGGTTCCAGTCTTGGCCTCTATAATATAGTTTAATTTATTAATAAATAATTAAGTTAAATATAAATGATTAATTTCTATCTAGTCTTTTACCCATAAAGGTTTTATTCACACGTACTGAATGTATATATCCACATTGGAGATCAGTTTAGAACGTTGTTCTGTGACGTCACAATGCACAAGAATAACAAGAAGGAGGCTGGGAGAGTCTGCAGCTGTCCTGTTTACAAGAATCTCTGTTTTTAATGAGTTTACACAGGCTGGGGTGTAAGGATTATGACGCCTCGACTTTATGCTAATTTGGCTATGATTTATGTTGACGCTGTGTTTGACGTTCACGGCCAGGTCTAGGTTTATATATGGGTGCGATATCTAACATCTGTACAACTGCATTGTACATACGGCCAAGAAAAACCAATTTCTTTTTTTAAAAGGAATAACCAAATTTGTTCAATAAACTTCATGGGCAAATATTAAACGGATTCAGTTTCTACATTCTTTAGACAATTTAGTGTAGTATTTCTCAGAAGTATTTTAAAAGTTAATCACGTATGTTATAATGAAAAAGGTACTTCCTCGTCAACTTAAAAAATAAGTTTATAGAAGTTTACTATGCATTATTTGGGTGTATTTGACAACAGGAGATGGGTGCTTATTATGCATTTTGTGGCATTTTATTTCTTTTGTTTTATTTACTTCTGTCCTTTGGACTCTAACGTCACTTGTTGAAACTATAGGGGGAATGATATCAGAGTCGGCTGCATTGTTCTGCCCTGATAAAGGATATCGTTTAAAAGGAAATCAAGTTTTTTTCCCGGTTTTTTCCTCAACAAAAAAGCAGGGCTATTTCGCCAGCCTTCATGTGTAATATATCACACACAGTTGATACGCTTGAGGTCTGTTGTAGGTATTGCAGGTGTCTATCATTCGATACTCCTTGACGAGCTTTGCCTTTTTCTAGTCCAACAGATTATGTTTAAGTTAACATTTAAGCATAATACTTTTCTTTGACAGACCTAAACCTATTTCGCCTAAAAGAACATGATTTAACTGTAAATCGGGAACAGGGCTATTATATAATAAATTGCTCAAGTAATAATAACCTTTCCAGTGGGTGAAATAGTCAGGAAAAATGTTTTTCCGAGGCAATAATCTGGAAAGTAGGTGACATGAATAAAAGTAAAAAGTGTTTTATTTGACAATATAGCAGGTGTATGGGAAACGATACCTTTTTAGTGACTTCGTGACTGCCGACCTTTGACTAGGCACTCTCGGGTTATTCTCGCTCTGTACGAGAGCAGCGAGAGAATGGATTTGTTTGAATTGTATCTATCACGAGTGTAACAATTCCGCCAACCAACCCTAACCAAGAAATAGATAGGCCAAGTGTGTGGGTGGAGTAGGGTGGGTAACAACTACAGTTTCATGGAACAAATAGGGATGGAATTTGATTTTCTTCCATGTACGGTGATAATGCCTTTAGTGAGTGTCAGAAATTAAGTGCATTTGACGATCATCCATTTGATACTGTTGGCCTAATACGTGAAATTGCAAGGACTTGATGAGCCTGGAAGAAATAGTAAATGTGTGCTTAGTTTAATTTGCAGTGATAATTACATATTAACATAACAGGCATTTCGTGAAGAACATTTTGCTTAGTCCCTTTACCTTTGCCTTGTTTCAATATTTGACCACAATATTGAATAAAGTACCTTTCAATACAGTGTAATGTACTATCAAAATATAATTTCTCTTTCCGGACATAAAGTAGAACCTAGTTTTTATCTGGCTCGGCCTATTTTTACCTAGTCAACTGACATAAGAGTGAGTGGCTTTGTTCTTAAACCCTTTCTTCCCGAGTAACTTGGGATAAATCTGTGACAGATAAGATCTAAGCTGACAGGTGGACACACCGCGTGTAAGGGTTAATAACCCTTTACCTTGACAACTCATGCACCCAATCCTTATGGTTTCCTCTGAGCATCGTCAGGGAGACCTGCCCAATTATATCTAAAATTATACTTTTCATCCAGCAAATTTTGCCACTAATGCACATAAATTACCTCCGATAATTCCACTATAATTCCACTCAACTATTGAAATCAAATTCAGAATGGCAATCGGACATATTTGGGGGAATTATTTTGACTTGTCACGAAAATCTTTGACCAAGATTTGCTGACGATGCCTTCTTGTCAGGCCTGACATGAAATTTGGATAGAACAATTACCTCGCCCTCTTGCTCTATTTTATCCTTCTGTCTTCCCTTATCTGAATCGGTGACAATAATCAATGACAATTCAATGTATTTGAGATGGTAATTCTACTAGTCTCTTGAATCTTCTTTTTGATAAGCTAATGAGAATATTTCAGACGATTATATCACTTTATATTTCATTAAACACCCAATTTTTCTTTTAGAATATAGAATTTAGAATATAGAATTTAGAATATAGAATTACTACTAACTATTAAATCCAAAAATCTTCCCGTGACATTTCTGGCCACATTTCCGATATTAAACGATTGCTTGGTTTTGCTTGGCAAGCAATTAGGACGTAACACCTACTCCACCCACTCATCCACCCTGGCCTTCTGTCGTTGCATTTGATTAAATTCAAATTGCAAATTTTGGATGGTAATTCTGGAGTTTTCTGGGGGAATTTCTGGATGGTTTCTTTGATAATGATTGCTTGGGTTGGGCTTGCATGTGTATACGAACAGTACAAGCACTCCACCCCTTGATCGTATCCGTCTAGATATGCCTATCTGATTGAACAGTCCTCGTTATCTGATTGAAAATGTTTTCATTGTAATCTTTATTTTCGTTTCAGGTAAGCTGCTGAAAATATTCTGGGTTTAAATCTGTCCGTCTCCTTCTCCTACAACCGGTTATGTCAGGTTATATATGGGGTAAGTAGCGCATAATGAGTATAGATCTGTCCTTCAAATAATACACACGAACCGAAGTTATATATTCAAGAATCTGCAAAGAATGTATCTAAATAGGTGTACAATCTGATGTAATGTTATCAAAATATCATTAGCTTTTCCGCAATATATCCATGAATTGGGAAAAAACAAACTAATTTTAATCAATGGTTAAAGTCAGCTTAAATAATAGATCAAACCACAATCTTTCCTTGATAATACTACACTTATATTAACATATATCTAATAATGTAATACATGCACTATTAAATGATGTTACATGTATTGTTAGAGAACCGCTAGTACACCGCAGACAAGCAAATGTCAATGTACAGGTCTATTATATTTTACTTTATAGCATGGGTGACCACTATACTGTAGTACTACTAGTTCACCGTATTTATTCACTGTCTGACATTTAAAGTTCAACTTCACCTCTTCCTCTTCCTCCTGGTCAACCGTTGTCTTCATCCTGACCACTGAATCTAAAACGAAGTTGCTCCTTCAATTCTGTACGGAGAGCCATTCATCCGAATTCATTTAAAATTATTGTTCCAAGTTTATCAAATGGAAAAGAGGCACATTATGGAGAACAACACTTTGTGATAGGAATAAAAGATACACAAAGGTTCCATCGTTTGGCTTTAATTATATCAAGAAAATGTTCCATCTAAATACCTTTCTTCCAAGTAGGGATGGAATAAATCAGTAATGTTGATCTTTTTAATTTAAACAAAGCCTATTTGGATTATTGTTATAACACAATGAGGTATAACAATATAACGGACGATAAGATTTCAATATATTTCCAAGGCAGTGTATGCCAACCTGGTTGTCTAATGGGAGTATAGTTTGGCATGCAAGAAGTTACATTTGCATCTATCTGTTTAGCTATTAGAGACCTTGACTGGATTCACCCCTCTGAGTTAGATAATACATCATTTCTCCCCTGACAATGGTATGAAGCAATAATACAATATTAAACCTATCATTAGGAATCTGACTTTCCTCAGTTGTGACAAATTATTTCCTTTCATGAGTTTTCAGTGAACGATAAGAGCACTTAACACGGGCCATTACATTCAGAGTCAGTGGTATTTATAGATTGAGCTTAGTTATTGCTACAATTACCGTATTCCTGCTAAATCACGACTAATACACGTACAACATATTGACAAAATAAGACTCAAATAATCAAATTTAAGTCAAATTTATCCTTTTAATCAGTGGTGCAAATGGTGTTCTAATGTGCACTGATAATATTGGTAAATAGATAGAGACACAGAGATAGGACACCTTCTGGCTTGAACATAATGCTGGCCTATTCAGGAGTATGGTGTCTATTTGATGATATACGGTAGTCCCATATTTAACCTCTCTACCCCTTCCCCTACCTGTACCATTCTGATGTCTGCGGTGCGTTAGAGAACCCAAAGTATGATTGATGTTCTTATTATTAGCCCACATTATTGGTGGTTAGAATTCACATCTATTGTAATGGGTTTCCGGATGCGTCCCGGTATTTTCCTTCAGAACGCATTAACTCACTTTGAAGGTCCCATATTGAGTTGAGGGCAAATGTGGGCTAATATTTGGGTTGTTAGGGCGTTGCTAGGGACGCATTTTGATATCAGATGCGCATCGATTAGAGCCTGTGGGAAGACGAGACATACAGGTTTGGCCAATAATATCGGCAATTCAAGAATTCTCATAATTAGAGACAGACACACTAATGTGTGGGAGGGGGAGGCGGAGGGGGGGGGGGGTAGATCGATGGAGAGTAAGGGAGAGAGACAGAGAGAGGCAGATAGCGCGAGAGCCGGAGACAGAGACAGAGGATCGGAAAAAACTAGTGCTATGGAGGAGATATAAATAAAGAAAAAGAGAGACAGAGAAAGAGAGGAGGGATTGGAGATACAAAATTGAGAGACATTCATGGAACATAGGTATTCGAAAGAACATGAATTAAAAGGTTTGCAAAGATAAGGGAAATAGAGCCAGAGATATAGTGATATTATAAACACACATATAAAGAAACCAGTAGCCAAACACCAGTTATATATAGACAGAGTAACACGGTAAAATGCGTGTGGGTATGCTGAGCTGTGATTGGCTGAGAGGTTAATGGGGTTGTGGAGGGAAGGTGTAAGTGTGTAATTACCTGTAATCAGTGAGATTCAGTCAGTTAGTCCGGATTACCTGTCAATCATCCTAGTAATGCCTTTGTCCATATAGTGACGATAACTGGTATGTACTCACATGGATGTATATAGGTTGATGTAAATTGGTAGATTTAAAGGTGCAATCTTAGATCTATCAAACAAAACAGTCATACCGAATGCTCTCATTCATTGTTTCATAAGACTGAAGTTCTCGACATACTGCTGTTTTCTCAACAATATAAGTCAATTTGGAGGCAAAAGGAGCAATCGAGGGTGAGCGATAATAAGCGAACCAACCACATTTACGGATTTTGATGTACACCGAAATGTAATGTGTTTGTGGATCCCAGTAGTTAAGGAGAAGGGCATAATCCCCCAAAACTTTCATCAAATGACTTTCAACAATGCGACTAATGTCACTAAAACTTGTACAAGTATAAAGTTACATTACAAAGGAAAGGCGTATAAAGCAGAAAGTGGAAGATGGAGAAGGAGGCAAATATAGATGGGGGAAAGATGAACGTATCAATTGACGAGGAACCCATAGCAATATGTAAGAAGTATAGGGAAAGTGGAATATGTATCAGGGCACTAGCGGTGAGGCTTGCATCCTAGGCAGAACCTTTCACTCACTACTTACACTTTCTATGTTATATTTCCCTGGGTATAACTAACCTATGGTTTGGAGAGCCAGGAATACGCTTTAACTGACAATTGACAACAATGTCAGCCGTGAAAGCATGCTTATTTATAACAGTGTGTGAGAAGATTGTCAAGTTACAATTTGTAAATTATCATAAATGGATTGGATTGGATTCAGTGTTTTCTCTTTCTGTGGTCTTATCTGAAACCTGATACGGCTTATACTAGAGATTTCATAAGAATAACAATTTCTTATGTACAATTACACTCATGACAGCAACATCAAGGGCATCATAACTTGCAGTATGTGTTTTAATAATCTTGAAACCTTGAACAATTTTCATATCTTAGATATTTGCCTGGAATTTCTGCTCAGGCAGATCTCCTTCTACAGTGTAGAACTGTCCCTTGTCCCCTCAGTGCACTGGTTAAGGAAATCCAATACAGTTCAGTCATTTTCCCGCCCTTTCCCTCTCCCCTCTCCTTCACCTAAATCTTTCTCCAGTCCACACCCCCTACTCCCTGAGGACCCCCAACCCCGTACTACATGCATCTCCATAAAACCATGCAACCATTGATATATCTGTGTTACCATAGCAACATATCCATCTCCTTGAAGCCCTCTGTCGGCACCGCGTGGCACTAGACGCATACCCGGATGTAAAGAGGATGTTACGCTGACAACACAATCTGGTAAAAGTTGCTTTATGATATACATGTTCCCGCTGATCTATAGGGCCTGGTGCCTGCCCCGGGATCATGGATTATAAATCATATTTCCTATATTCTATAGGTATACTGTTCTTTAGTGGCCCTTCCAGGTAATAATTCAGTTTATAGTTGGAAGACCTATACTATGGACATTTTGTACTAATCTAATCGAAGATTCATTTTTCTTTCTGGACTTTGCATCATAAGCCCTATGGATTATGGTCTCTAAAGAAAGAATAATCACAAGTAGTGGATTATCAACGTTTTCATATTAATTGACTCAGATCATCTCAGTTACAATATAGACCTTATTTCATAAATGTCCATTAGTATTTGTTAACACTAGCAAGGACGAGAGGAGCCCTGATAGAGTCTTTGTCCTGAGTACATCCCACTGTCCCCATCCTTCCCGCAATCCTTTGCATATATATCAAATTGCATTGTATTTACGATTAAAACATTTCCATTTCCCAACACTGTTGCCTACATATCAGATTTTGTTGATTAAACTCTTTAGTTTCCCTACCCCCACCTCCAACTTTACATTGTTTACGGTGCTTTATACCATGCTCTATTTCCCTCACAGCGCCCCCCCCCCCCCCCCCCCACACACACACCCTGTATGGCCATGCTACAACCACTATTGTTGAGATCAATAGAGATCTATAGGAGCCAGTTGTGGTTAGAGGCCAGGCACATGTGGTAGATGTAGAGGTGGTAGTGGTGGACCTGTTTTTATACAAGTGGAGATTTCCCAGGGGTGGGGGCTGATGAATTATATATCTATATGTATACGTGTACGTTTATGAGAAAGAGAAAGAGAGAGGGCGAGAGTATTTGTTGTTTTCAATAGATCATTTGCATATTTTTCCCTTATATATATCTTTTTTCTTCGGTCCTTCATGCAACATAGCCCCCTTTCTCTCTATCTTTTTATCTTCCATATCTCCGTCTCTCTTTATCTCTAAGCTTCGTCTGTGCCTCAACTTTCCCTCCTCTTTCCTCACTCTCGGTCTCTCTCACCTGTTCATCCTCCCATTCCTTCCTCTCAACGTCTCTATTTTCCTACTCTTTATCTCTTACCCCCTTCCCCAACCCCAACACACACACACACACACTTCTCTCGCCACTGCCGTTTCCCACTCCTCCCCGTCCTAGAGCTCCCTTTCTGATTCTGCTCGTTAGGTTTGAAGTTTACTTGAAGTTAGTCATCGATAGAAAATTACATACTATATTTATGGAACTATCTTATCATCATTTAATTTTCAACCTTCATCTCATCCCATCATTTTATTCATTATCTGATATAGCATAATATGTGGGATGTTGTAATCTTTTTATAATATCTAGAAATTAACTGGTATAAACTGTTAATAAATTTGTAACTGTAAATATATCTGAAAATATTCTTTTCTTTTCTTTTCTTTATTTGGTGAAAGTAATATTACCTTGATGTAGAATAACTTGTATATGTGCAGGGCATGACGAAAACCACCCCTGGGGTGAGATTGTTATATATTGTGGCTAATTCCTGAATACAGATTCTGTTTTTCAAAAAATAATAATTAATAAACAACCGATACCAGTATACCATTTCCATACCCCTGATATATATCCATCCATCCTTTCTCCCATGTATTTTCTTCTTAACAGACAAAAACAAGCAAGGAAAAAATCAAATTAAATTGTAAAATAGTTCTGGTAGCCCGTAGAGTGATGAGAGAGTGTACCCGGGTGTATTGGGGGTGCTTAGGGACTATACAATCAATAAATACGCCCTGTCTGCTATCCCATATCACTATACATCTGGGTGCATCCCTCCCCCATCCCCCCTCTCTCTATATATATATGCCTATACGCTATTGAGATGTCTGCCCTATGATTCCATCATCTTACCACTGAATCAATCTATAGTACAGTCCGTACAGCTTGGTTATTGGTTATTTTGTCACTGTTAGGGGGTAGGGCATAGAAATGTACAATTGCCCACTCTACTAGTTTAGTACATTTTTCTAAATTAGGCTGAATAAATATAAATACTGGATATATATTGTATTGCGTTGATCAGAATGTCTGTTTGGGTATGGTGAACTGTATTCTGACCAGAGTTTCTTGTCTTAAAGTTGGGTTATTTAAAAGGATTTGTTTTCTGACAACTTCATCCATCTAGCTATATCTGGGCAGAATATTGCTACATGAAAGCTTGGAGAGAAGTTGGCAATGGATAAAGGAGATAGATACTACAGATGGTTAGTGGGCGTGAACAAGGAGTGGAGGAGGGACAAGGTTAGGAAGAAGAGAGGACGAGCGAGGAAGGAGGGAGCAACGGTGGGGGAAGAGATATCCCGTATTTGCAGGCAGGGAAAGGAAAAGGTGTAATGTAGTACTATGGAATACGGATAAAAAGAGGCGAGTGTGAACAAACAAGGTTAGAGAAGGGTAAGGGGCGAGGTGAGAGAGCATAACATCCAGAGCTTATGCCTGTAATGTCACATCTTCCCCTCTGACACTTCTCACACATGGGTTACCTAACTACTTATCCGCCCTCTCACCTCCTCCTCCTTCCCACCCGTATCTTGTGTTAGCTTATACTCCAACCTTCCAACAACAGTTAAGCTCATCTCACTGTCTGAAATAACCGACGGCAAGCATAGGTTTTCTTTACTGTTGCTTTTTTTCTGTTGCAATATTAGTTTTCGCTTTGACTTTCTCGGGTATCGGGCCATGCTCGGGATACTGTGTTACAGGCAAAATGCAGAGCCATGTAGAAAGAACAGTGATGGGTAGGAAGAGGGAGAGAGAGAGAGAGCAAAACAAGAGAGGGTGGGGGCGGGGTAGGGGGAGAGGAAAAGAAAGAGCGAGGGAGGGAATAAAAAAGAGAAGGTGGGGTAAGAGAAGGAGAGAGTAGGAGAATTTGGGAAGAGGAAGATTGACAAAGGCAGAGAAAGAGAGCGAAAATAGCAGAGACAGATGGCAAAGTCGGGGGAGCAGGGTAGAGATAGGAGTCAGGGGAGCGATGGGTGGGTGAAATATAAGAAAACATGGGAATAGAGAGCCTGAACAGACAAACCGGTGAGAATTCGAGACGGGAGAGAGATATACCTAGTTTACATCCACACAGACAGATGCACGGAAAAACAGGTTAAATACAAGGAGGGCAATGACGTACTTAGGTGACATTTCCCAGGCAGAAGAAGTTTTTGGCAAGATGGATAAAGGAGAATATATGATGGATTGATTCTCTCCCGAAGTACGGAAATGTCAGACGACATTTACCTACAATGCCTTCCCTTCTTTCCATTGTCAACCGAGAGTCATGTCTAACTCTAGCAATCCATTCTAAATGGCTATATATGAATGCATATATGTAGAACAAAAGACTTCCACTTTACTCTTTCTAGAAAGTCGCTCACATCTGATATGTTAGTGAGCAGAACGAGGCAGGGACTTCAAAGTCGTCTGCCCTGTTTAGGAAACAATTTTTGATGGACATTTGAGGTAAAAAGGTTAAAAAAGCTCAAGCTTCTGTTTTAGTGTGGAATATTGCCTCCGTCTGTCAGAGTGAAGTATGTTTGGGGTCGCTGGTCACCTTACGACGAATGTCATCTGCCAAAGTTGAAAAGTTTCAACATGTCAACTTTTATGGAGTTTGACTTCCTATCCCTTGTTGGTATCCTCTGTGCATAGTTCATGATATTTCTCAAAGAAGATTTCTTTGCTTTTTAAAGCAACACACTTCTTACTTTAAGTTGTTAGTTGTCTGAAGTGCAGGAAGAATATAAAGAAAGATGCTTCTTTGACCTTGCTTCTTTCGCCCTTTTTTCTCTCTCATTCCTCCAAATTCTACCCTTTGTGGCCATGTAATCCTCCCTCCCCTTTCACCCCATCCTTCCTTTCCATATTTTTCTCTCTCTTTTACTAAACGCCCGTCCTGTCATCTCCCTCCCCGATGTGTAAAATCCCATAATGCAATTTGACAGAAATGTCGTCTGCTTTCCTTTCATCAGTCACGTGACAATCCAGGAAGCTAAGCTAACACTCACTTCCTGTCTATTTGACTGAGACGCCGCCATGGCAACCTCGGTTGCCAAGGGAGACGAGGGTTTGGCTGACTGGTCGACCAGACATTGGAAAGTTGTCTTCTTCTGGTCTCTTGGAAAAGAAATGAGCTTTTAAGATCAGCCCTTGCTTGAAGGTTAGATCTAGAGATGAAGTCTCGAGAGTCCCCTTGCCTTTTCTCTATTAACTATAGACTTCTATCTTCTGATAGGGACATTTTCCATACCACAGTTACAACAAAACCAAATGTCACATTTCTTTCTTCCCATTGCCTTGTGATTTAATTATGGAATAACCTTCAACACCACCGGCATCGGATTCCACTAATTATATTTTTATTATAATGGACTAACATCTCCAAATAACATGATCACTATTTCAATTCAACTAGCCTACACATCATTATATCTCATGCGCATCTTGTATTTATCTAAAAGAGATCCTATAATATATTAGCTAAATAATTATTTTGTCATTAATTCCATTATCAATATTATTCACATGTTGTTAAAAGAGCAGAAATTCTCATTTTTCTTGGCGAGAGTAAGAATGGTCTCATAAAGTGCCTTAGCGCGGAGAACAACTCAAATAAGTCTCAAAAGGTAAAGAATGGAAATGTATCTGTTGGTGAGGGTGGTTATGAACTTTCTCTGAGGTTCCCCTTCAACTGCAATTGTTTTATGGATGAAACGGTGCAGCATGCCACTTTTACTTGGCATTCAATCGTTTCTATGAACATTTCATCGTTGCGGAAAGCTTGTCTGCCATACTGGCTAATCTTTCTATATAAGATGTATGGAGCTTATAGCAAGTCTAGTAGCCCGACAGGAGAAGTCAGCAGGGCAGAAGTAAGGACTGTGAGTTGCTATAAGGAGGGAGGGGAGAGATTGATTTTTGTTAGTGGCAGGGAGGAGGAGGGGAGGGGAGGACTAAATGTTACAAATGTCGCTTGAGATGTTATTATGGCGAACGAGTAGAGGGGGGAGATGTAGAAGAAAAAGAAGAAGCAGGAAGAGGAGGTGGAGAAGGGAGAAGCGGAGGGGGGGGCTGAGGAGGAGGGAAAAGGAAAGGGGGGGGGGGGGGGACAAGAACGAGCACACGAGCATTGCGGAAGAGAGGGAGAAGTTTGGAAAACGCAAAAGAATGGCGGAAGAGGACGGAACGAAATGCAGTAATATAAGAAAGATAAAATAAGATGAAGAATAAGAATGTAAAGGAGAAGGAAGAAGAGGAAGAAAAAGTGGGATGAGGAACAAACAAAACCTCCCTCGCTACTTTCCTTACTCCCCCACTTCTTTCTTTCCTTCCTTCTTTCTTTCCTCCCTCCCTTCTTTCTTCCTTCCTTCTTTCCTCTCTCCCTTCTTTCTTTCCTTCCTTCGTCTGTAGCTCCTTTCCCTCCTTCCTTCCTCCCTCTCTTCATCCTCCCTTCCCTCCACCCTTCCCCGCTCGCCCGCCTCCCATTATCTGATCACTTGTTTGTAAACATATTGATCCAGCTCAGATTGAAAAGCGCTCTAATTCTTGTGCTCAGGAAGCTGGGTATGGAGTGGCTCTGCGGGCCCCATGGGTACCATCCAGGGCGGCAGTTTAATACAGCTGGGACGCACGGAGAGTCAATAGAGAGGACGACGCACTGGCCGCTGCGCACGCCTCATGTGAAGGATTAGGGGATTGAATCTGGGTGCTTCTGTCAGACTAGAAGTGATATTTATGGCAATTTGTTGTTGAATTATGTGCCTTATGGATGCGCTAAAATATGCCACATGATGCTATTGCCTGAATATAACAACATACTCAAAGTAGGAAATAACCGTACAAACGTCATAAAAATATAATAACTACCATGTTGAGGGGTTGGATTCATCTTCCGAAAAGCTATATTACTTTTCAAAACAAAGTTTTATGTTTAGCAGAAGTGATTCATTTTATAATGTCAAGCTAGGTAAGTGATCCATCAGCTATTTAATGCCCTGGGGCTACATGCATAGCGCTGTAGTACCATCAAGGGGAGTGCACCCTAGATGGTCGTTCATTCTCGTCATGCAGTAAATCGAAGTATACTACCCAAAGAGGCAGTAAGTTTAGAAGGTGAACTAAAAACAGCCTGGTAATACACGAGGCTACTATAAATGGTAGTATACTACATCTGGACCTAGTATAAGACCATGCTTTGACAAATAAGACAAATAAGGAAGTATACTACCAAAACGAAATCCCATGTACATCTACTTCATCTATATTCTTTTAAATTTAAGATGCTTTATTAGGTTCATGTACACTTTCTTCTGAATTCGCCAACATGGTTGCTATTTCGGTAAAGATCTCAATTCCTTTATCTAAAATAAAGTATTCTTTGCTATTTTCCCAGACCATATTTGGTCAGCCCCTTGCTCCCATTTCCTCATGAGGTGGTCGTATAAGCAGTGGACGCTCAGATGCCCCCTCCCCTCCCCACACCCTCTACTCTATTCACCCCAACATTGATCTTTGTGTCCATCTGCTGGCTCGACTCCTCCTGTCCTCCTCCTCCTGTATTTTCCACATCACCACCATCACCAACAGATGGCGTTTGTATAGTGTTTCTCCTTCTCCTCTTCCTTTCCTTTACCTCCCTCTTTGTCCAATATTGTCTCCCTTTTCTATCCTTCTCCTTTCCCTTCTCGTCCTCTAAGGTCCGTCTTTTACTCTTCTCCCTCAACACCATCTATTCATCTCCTCTCTCTTCCTTCTATGCTGCTTTCATATATTCCTACCCCCTTAGTCCCATGTATGCCTAAGATCACCACCTACCTCCTCCTGCACCTCCACCTTCTCCACCTCCATCACCACCTCCTCATCACACCTCTTTGCTTTTTTCTCTCTTCCTCCCTCCCCACCACTCTTTCCCTTTCCGATTATATTTTCTTATTTTCCACCCCCTCTCCATCTTCCCTCAACTTCCCCCCCCCCCCCCACCACAGGCACACTCTTTCCTCCTCGCCCCCCCCCCCCCCCCCATTTGCCAATCTGTCTGTTCCCCCACCCTCACCCTACTGCAATAACCACCCCTCCCTCACCCATGTAATCTCTCACAAATTGATAAAACTCACTTGGCAAATCTGACGGTGGAGGAGAAGGCGGCGGCCCCATCTTAATTTCTTCCTTCCTTGGGCTTTTATCCTTTTTAAGCTTTTTCCAAGATTAAGTCTCCCACAGTTGATAGAGTTATAAAGTCACCCTGTGCTAGTAGCAACAGAGCAATGCTGTTTTTGCCATCTAGGAAATCCATAAAGGACTAACTTAGCTGCAGTTTCTAAACTGCATTTGCTCATTTACTTCAGACTATATCGTAATTTGTTGGGAATTGTTGAGGAGGAGCAGTATTGTATGCGGAGAAAGTTAACTTGGGGCAACTAATGGGAATGTTAAGGCATCAGGCACTATACTAAAATTCAAGAATATTTTTTATATTCGTTTATCGCAATACGGCGGGAGGAACGGAGCCTCTGTTGCCCATGATAAATCTTGATGGCCGTTTCGAAGGCTCATAGCATTGCAAATATCATGACAGTTCAATATCGTTGACATTGAAACTAACTAGGTGACTACGTACTTCTAAATACATGTAATTATTTTGTTATTTCATTTATTTTATGATTGCTTCAGTTGGATTTCATTAGACCTATGAAAATAGTAAGTTACCGACGAACCATATATTCGAATGACAAATATGATTAACAGGAAAGAAACGAGTCAGGACAAGACCATCTGAATTTCAAATTTTAGATTCTCAACCTTGCCAGGTTTTGAATAAGATTAGTTTAAAATGAGAGAGAATTCCCAATGCCTTCCTTGTTTCGCCATCCTCCTAAGTCCAACAAAACTGTTTGGTCTTGAAGGCATCTTATCAGAACTCCATTTAAAGTCGGTCACATTCATTTTTAAAGCCCATTTCTACCCATTATTCCCTGGGCTACAAGTGTCTGTCTCCTCTAGCCCTGAACCCATGCTTTCCCATCAACCCTTTCACCAGCCTTAACTCCGCTCTCGCATGATCTCGCGGGACTTGCCTGGATCTCGTGAGATCTCGCCTAGATCTTGCTCATCCCGAAATTAATGCAGTATCTTTTGGAGGCAGTTTGCGAGTAATTCCTCTCCTTCCCGCCAGGGCGACGGCTGCTCTGGCCCCCTGGGGGATTGATGTGGGTGCTAAACTTCCGGTTCTTGGCGTTGTAACTGGTGCATGAGGTTTGGCTCAATTATTCGCCAATTTCTTGTCCTATAAATACGCGTTGATAACGTCCTTAACTGCTGCTGCGTGGTCGGGGAAGCCATCTTGAGAAGCCATCTCTGAAGCCACTAGGCTTCGAGTACAGAAGCACTGGTAGATGGAATAAAGCCTGGGCTATTTCTCTTTACAATTACAGTGCCTTAAATTATATATATAACTGGGTTGTTGGGTAAGTCTAAACCCTAGTCAGTTCAGTTGTTTATTCATTATTAGAGAATAAATGAATACAACTTTTATGGAGGGGAAATGGTTGTAAGGGAAGTGACCATCTCCAAAAGGGTTGTACTACCCAGAAAGTACCACCTAGAATATTACCACCCACACTATATAGGAATGGGTTATTATTATCAAAACATCGTCCAGGATTACAATTTATATTGCAGTTTGATATAGAAGGATTATTGCAAACCCAACCTCTTCCCCCAGTTAAATACAGTCAACATGCAATGCAATATACCAGCCATCAATCCCTCAATACTTCGCATCAGACATGCATGAAACTGCCCTATTATATTGGCAACTGAGCTATTCCAGTGTATAGCCAATACTTGTCGCTGTGACAATTTAACTCCTATGAGAGCCTGAATACGCTGAGGCTAATATGGTTGTCTGGAGGTGTCTGTTGTGTCGCAATGTCGCCCAATACCTGCATGTCGCAAGTCGCAACAAGGCTAGTTGTGTTCCTGGGCGGACTGATGTGAATACATTAAGTAGCGAACCGGTGCTTATTTGACTCAAGACTTGACAGGCGGCTGTATAGGGAATAACTGGCTCTAGAGGCTGAAGCACTATATTAGGGCTGAGGCTATCTATAGATGTGGTTAATAATACCTCCTCCTTGGTGTTGGGATCTCCTTGTTTGGCCTCCGAGATTCATTTTCTATATTACCATTATAATAACTGCGAAATTTTATTTTAAACGTTGTATAGGAATTGAGGAATTATGGACCTAAGATCCAACACCAAATTATATGGGTTCTTTTCTTTTTAAAAAGAGAGAAAGAATCAGAGAAAACTATCCATCAAATATATGCACCTTGTAACCTAGAGGCATTCTCATGAGAACCATAGGGTGGCGGGGAAGAGTGTGCACGATAAATGGGGAGATATATAGAGAGGTGGAGGTTAAAAAGTGACCAAGTGTTGAGAGAGAAAGAGACAGTGGAAGAGTGTGAGAGGGAAACAGCAGACGGGGGGGGGGGATACGTCCAGCAACTTAAGTGGGCACCTTGAAAGCCGAATAGAAAAGGTGCGGGGAATGCAGTCCTGAGAGAAGGCACAATTATGAGACAAGAGCCAGAGACATGTAGAGAGACAAGATGTATAGCAGAGAGTTGTGTCTACATGAATATCTAACGCACGTATTGTATTCACGACACCACCTCCTCCCACACAGGGTCATCCCTTCACCTACAGGCTACACTACATATTCTCCCCGTCTCACCTCCACATTATTCTCCTCTCGTCTTCTCTGGCACAATTCTCGGGATTTCTGGCTATCATTCTGGGTAACGCTTTCTAGAGTCTGACAAAATCAACTATGATATATAAATTCTGTTCAATAATATTATATGTGTGTGGAAATACTTAGTCAAAACCCGGAACAGCAAGTACATGCACATTATTACAATAGTATGAATTACTTTTGTTCAGTATATATGCATTTGGGAGGAGATTGGATCATGAATTGGATCATTTCAAAGTATAGTTGACTCTATCTTAAGATTGCTGTTGGACCATATGCCTTCCCTTACCATGGGAGCTTATAAATATGCTAGAACAGTTGAATCTTTGGAATATATCTTCAACGAAGCATGTATATATTGTAACAGTTTTACAAGAGACATATCTCTGTATGTACACATGATATCCTGTTTAACCGAAATATATCTATGTCAGGAGAAGCATTTATTAATAGATGTGACCGGAAAACATTAATGTCATTTAGATATCAGTTAGTACTTAGCTACTGTTCTCCTATCTAAAGTGGACACAATCAAGTACATCGATAATAACTATCATGGATTTTTATATTTTCATAAGTGCCTAATGGTTGTGCTTATCAGCAGCACATATATATATCCGATTAATTATATCAACTATACGTTTTTTCTCTCCTTGTAATTGATAAATTTATCGGTGATCCTTGGTGGGGACGAACTTGGCGTGTATTAATTGTTTTGTTATCAATATTATATTTGACTGGTTAAATGGGTGTAAGTATAGGGAGGTGCCATAAAACAGCTCTATCTATCCCATCCTCCAGTACAGACTGGGCTGAAGTGTCTAGAATAATATGGTTAATTGAAGAGGTGTGTGTGTGTGTGGTGGGGGGGGGGGTCACTGCAATAGGGTGTACGGTAAAGGGACTGACACTCTGCATCCATAAAGGAGAGGTGTATGTCTTGGTTGAAAGATACTGATCATTAACATTATGACAGAAATATATACCGGTAGTAAAGGAGTCTGGATTAGAAAGAGGTCACAATAATGATAACATACGGTAGGATTACATGACCAGGTGTCACAAGTAAGCCAGAAGTTTTGCTGTATACTGCCCTAAGGTCAGAATTAATAAAACTGATGAATTTAGATATTGCCTATAAAATATCTAACTGGAAATATTATCACTAAATAATATATATGACAATAAGAGAACAATATTAAAAATTACCTTTTCTTAATTGTCGCTGTAATTGTAATCAGATAGAAAATGGGGTCAATTTAACCCTTTAATTCGCTACAAAACTCTGAAGAGGAAACCGAGCATTTTGTATCGCACCAGTGTCCCGTTATTAAAGGGTCAAATGGCAGAAGGTGTATAAAAACGGAAACTATTTTGAATGAGTTAAAAATAAAGAGACAACAAATGTAGCGGAAAGGGAAAAACGTTGAGTCAGCGAAGTTTGCAGCAGTTTGTACGCAATGAAGCCTAACGGTATTGTCCATTATCTGGGTCAAGTGATCAGGGTCTGTGAGAAGGGCTGTGATTGGCTAATTAGTGGTCACGGTCTGTTACAACTATTGTGATTGGCTAATTAGTGGGGTTAATTGGGTGAGAAGACATTAACGCCCCGGGGGTGTTTCTAGCACCCTCCATGGCGCTTTCACTCGTTCTGAGGTGGGCTCAGACCCGGGAGGGTGCAAAGTATGGGGAACAGCCTGAAACACGTCCCTGTTTCACCCGCTACTCTCACATCCTCCCTCTCTCTCTCCACTCTCTCTTTTCTCTCCTCATTCCCTAGCTCTCTGTGTTTCTCTCACCCTCTCCTTCCCTTTTCTCTGTCTCCTCTTTATTCTCATCCTGCCTTCTGTCTCTGTCTCTCTCTGCCTGTCTCACACACTTCTCCAGAGCTGTTTGTCGCTCCTCTTTCTCCGTCCTCCCATCTTTCCCCTCGTTCTTCTCTCCCCTCCTGTCGCCCTATCCCTCCTGTCCTTGTCTCTCCACCCCCCCCCCCCCACACACACCAACCCCTGTCTCTCTCGCCTCCCTCACTATCTTCTTCTCCCTTCTCTTTCTTTTCTCCTCTTTCCTGCCCCTTTCTGTCTACCTCTTATCTTTTTTTCCCTTTCGCATACCCTCCCCCTCCCCCTCTCTTTCTCTTCCTCTCTCACTCTCCCTCGCCTTCCTTCACATTTCCCCCCATTTCCCTGTCTCTTCTTTCTCCTCCCTAGCTGTCCTTCCTCTTTCTCCGTCCTCCACCTTTCTTCTCCCCCTGTCTCCTCTCTTCCTCTGCCCCCCCCCCCCCCCCCCCCGCCACCAACCTAACTCTCTCTCCTTCTTCCTATTCCCCTTGACTCCTCTTACTACATAACCTAACAATAACTCACATATATCGCTGCATGCCTCCTAGCACAACTACCACGTCAGACGCTACTTAATGACGTTACAATCGACGTCCTGTCCATAACGACGTTGTTCTCGACGAGAAAACGTCATTACTCAATAAAACACATCCTCTGGGCAGAATTCTTATGCGGATCAAGAAACCTTCGCCTTGGGATCTTTCCCATGTGAGAAAAGAAAAAGGTGCACAAAAAATACTTGGCTAGTATGAAATGTATGAATTATTCAAAAAGGACCATTGCTGAGGCGGTGACGTTGACCTTTGACTCTGCATATTAATGAAGGCAGACCGGACTGATGTGTACCATGGCGTAGGCAATATTAGACCCACTCTCATGTGTAAATATTATTCAAAATTAGATGCTGATGTGCAGTGATTAAGTTGTTATTATCTAATCTGGATGGTATACTGTAGAGAACTGGATTCTTTTAAAATCATTCTTTTAAATTAATTCCTTACTGGAGAGTGGAGGTGGGCTAAGCTGCTGTCGCTTTAATTGACCATTGACCTTGCAGCCCTAAAGTTTGTCGTCAAATGACCAATGAGCAGTTAGATTTATTATTTTCTTAGTTAAGAACAAAGAGTGATTCTGATCGTATATGTAGTTAATAAATACACAAGTATATTTTAGTCATGTATTTCTATGTAAAACGGTCAACATTATAACATGGTTTATATAACTCCAACTAATCTACCTCCTTGTCTAAACACATAAAGAATATACTAAAATGGGACTCAAAACAGTCATCGTTTGTAATTCAGCTATAATCAAATCAGCTTCAGGAATATTGCACATATAGATACGAAAGAATAACCCATAACTCCCTACATTAGTTTTAACTTCTTTAAATTTGTATAAAACATTCTGTTTTAAAATGAAAATCCATTAGCTCTTGAATATAAGGTGACTGTTCTTTAATCATCAAATGGCTGGAGGAAAGCGTGCACTTAAGAGAGGTGAGAAAGCAGACGACAAGTTGGACAATTGTCATGGCAACAATGGCGAGATGATGCTTCCTAATGTAAATATGTCGGGCGGAGGTGACATAAGCTATTCATCAATGACAGGAGGGGCCAATACGGTCACGTGTTAAGTAGCTTCCGTAACGAGGCATGTTGGGATATATTATATATATAAGTCAAGCACGAGACCGCTTATACCAACAATAATTATCCATTTGCTCCTAAGTGATACGCGGGACCGCTTAAGTTCTCTCTAATTATCGCACGTTTGTTATAAGTTATGACAACATTGCTGCTATTGATGGACCTGGAGGGGCGAAGATCGCCGCCTTTTTAGCTAATTTAATGGCGTCATCAAAGAGCTGCCTCTTTCAACTTTTCAAGTACTTGAGTCTTGACCTTCAAAGGGAAGGAAGAACAATAATTAACCGATGGCCTGAATGGTGAGAAATTGAACGGCCTGCCATTTTATAATAGTTTCTTTGAGAATGTTGATTGCATCTTTTACTCAATTTATCGTAAAACAAATCCATTGTTCTTTAAAATGAAGTGAGTTGTCTGATTTGATTTTTGTTGGGCATCTTTTTCGTGAAAGCAATCTGTGTTTGTCGCATCATAAATACAGATGATTCGATACAATCACTGAGATAGACTGAGAAATAACACAACACATTCTGAGTTTTATCTCAGCCGTCTTCTCTACCTTTTCATTCACGCCTGACTTTGTCTCGCCATCCATCAAACTTTCAGAAAGCGACAGAGAGAAAAAGACCAAAACATTTTCTGTTTTGACAAAAATCACCAACGCTTTTTCTCCCATTATTTTCCACTGATGACGCTGGAGATTTTCATTTGAAACAAAAATTGAAACTTTCCAGTCCAGTTACCCGGATGACATGATTGCGTCTGCCCTGCGTTCGCCAAATGTCGTCTGCTGGATGAATATTGATTCTAAAATTAAAAGTGAAATAAACCTCTTTATAGATCCAGTCCCTAAGAAGGGGCAGATAAAAAACACCTTGTAGGAAGGAGAGGGGAAAAAGAGGTATGTCTGTGCGGGTGGGGGTAGGGATGGGGGCAACGAGAGAGAGAGAGAGAGTGGGGGAGGGACAAAGAGGGGTGAGAAGGAGAAAGTTACTCAGTGGTATATGGTTGTCCTCACCATTTATAGTTTCAGTTCGCCATAGTCAAAAGAACGTAGTGCTTCTTTAACTAATATATATTTTACTTCGCTCTATTTTGTGATTCGGCCATTTCCTATGAATTTATCAAATTAAAACTGTCAACCAAATTGTAAGTAAAGACATGGACCATTGCCAGAAGACGACCAGGCCTGCAAATGAGAGTATAAATCCATGTTATCATTTAAAATGAAAATTGAAATGTATAAAACCAATCACTTTCTGTAATACTGTACGATGACAATCTATAGGGAGATCTTGTGTGATCTGGAAACTCGAGTAGGTCGGAGTAAAAAGTGTCTGATTAAAATGCAGAAAAAGTAATGAGTCAAGAAGCATTGAGGGAAAGGTTTCTAAAATGTTATCAAATTTGATAGACTCTCACCTGGCTTCATATCTTACAGAGAATGGATAGGTCTTGAATCGGTGTGCCTTGGTGAAAATATGAGCTTCGGTTTTAATGTTACAGAGAGATTGTGTATACAGAAGAAAGAGGGATGAAGAGAGGAAGAGGATTGGGCAGGAAATGTGTCCCGAGAATGTCAGTAGGGGAAGGGAGGGGAGAAAGGGAAGAACTTTGTCTGAGATTACGATTTGTGGGTTGGGTCAAGGAGGATTGGCGTCGTTTCACTCATTCCTTTAATTTAATTGATTTGATAACGTTGTTATTATCTCATTAACCAGCTACATCTCTCCATTCTCCATACTTTCGCCAGTATGTGGAGCATTACCGTTGTTTACCTATAATTCCTATAATTCTCATTCATCAATTCCTCTCTCACTACCTCCGTTGAGTCGATTATGTAATAAATTGTACATCAAATCTAACTTCTTCCTTTTTTTCTTTTCCAGGTAAGAATGTCTTTTAATTCCTGGCGTTGGCTATCTACAATATACCATGCGGTAAGTGCGTTATTCAGTGCCCATAGGTCAGTGGCAGGTTTGAATAGGGGACTTGCATGAACGAACGCCATCTTGAATATCAGTGGTACCATGTAAACATCATGCGTTATACATGATATGATAAACCAAGTCCTCATCTTCCCACTCAGGCATTTGGCTTCCATATATATCACTTTGTGTAATCATGAGTATTGGTCAAACGATTCAGCTTACTTTAGACAAAACTGTTGCTAATGTTTTGCGCAGATTTGAACTGAATCCATCCCAGCATTTATTTACTAATAATCGCTGTGGCACATACAGATCGATTCCCTATTGGATATTGATTACATTTGACAATTTAGTTGCAAAAATATATATGAATCCAGTCTATGTTCTGCTACCGTATAGTAATGTACAGCACACTCGCATAGACATGGCAATAAAGGGTGAATATGAAATGGACATAACTCGATTCAACGCCCTTTCATGGGTTTGAAAATATCGATTCTTGCAGGACAACATCGGTGCGTATCAGGCGAACTGCTTTATGTCACTTTATTTACTGATTTGTGCAAAGTCGCATATATAATGATGTCCTCCCTCCCTCAGTATACTGACTGCCTTTATGTAAGTGTATAGTATATATCACTGAAAATACCACATTTAATTGTGTATTTCCCTATCTAGATACCACATGACCACATCTCTACCATGTGTGTGTAGACGGAAGGGCTGGCTATGGTGGATATACAATGTTAAGCCCACCTATGACATGATATATGTGTGCTACTACATGATAGAGTACATGTATAGGGGTAGATGTATATTCTATACATTGCATCCTCTATATAGGGGTATTTAACAATGGAGTCTGTTAGATATACTATATATCACTATGACATGTACACACCGGCGGGGGAAACATACCGATACCTTAGTGTATAGAAGATGGAAACATTTGGTCAGCAACATGTGATATTTTACTCAGTTTTTCCATAATTGATCGGGAAAAACCTTAAATAAATAAAGGCAGCACAGAGATTGATAGCTAATCTTGTTAAAATCAACCCTGGTCCCTTTACCAAATGACTGGACTATTGGTTAGCGACCCATTCCATGATTACCAACAGCACAGACAACTTCATTTATAGAATGATATTAGCAAAAAGTGAAAACAACGAAGGATACTTTATCACTAGTAGGGAAGTAGTATCTGACATTATGCCATGGCGAGGTTACCGTGAGCCCAGACTATAATTTATCCGTTTATAATAGTTAGGCGCCCAACAGGAGCGATATCTATAGTAGAGATATCGCTGCATATATATTGTATGAGGACGTTGATATATAGATCGGGCCGTCACAAGATGTACAATTCGCCTTCAGAAATTCTTTTAAATAACACAAATTTAAGACAAAAATAAGGTTTGAAATGCAACCTTGTCGAACAGACTGTTAGAATCATCAAGGCAATTCCAAATATCCCTATTATTCATTATTTTTAGCATAATTTAGCAATATTCGCTACCGATTGTACATTTTCTGCCGATTTACTGACCCCATGGCAACCTAACGTCCCTCACGTTACACAACGCACGTCGTGACGTTGATTGGCCGGCCTGACAACCATGACGTCCTCTTTGGGTCATGTTGGCATGGAAACATGTCACAATTACACGTCATCCTTCCGGATAGCTCAGCTCTGATTTTTTTACTCCTAACTGCTAGATGACACAAATGTGGATTATTTGGAGTATACAAGTTGAGGGTTTGCGGGGTTGGACAAATAGGTTATTTGGCAAATAAAAATGCTATCAATCATATCAATTATATAGACATGAAGCCAGAATTAGAGCAGTATATGACCTGGTATACTGCTGCTTTTCTGCCTTTTGGTGTAACATAATATTATGATAAATTGATCATACTTCAAGTTATCGTATGATTGATGATTGATTGGAAGTGATTGATGAACGTGTGAAATATGTATTTTTTAACCAAGGAAGGAAATTGAAATAAATGAAAAAACTTGACCATTTAACAAGAACTAAATAAATAGTCGGAAAGGTTGCATAATACACAACACTGTGTGCATAATACCCAACACTATGGGACTCAGCAGTGGATACGGATCCAGAAGCCCCAAGGGGTACCGGGTTCGAATCACATGAGCCGATTTGTCGAACCGAATCCAATAGATATTTACAAAATGAACAAAAAAAAACCCTCATGAATGGTTTTGGGGAAGCTAGTAGAAGGTTCATGTACATATAAGTATCTGTATGCTCATACTGCAGTAAGGCTCGCGTGTGTGGACTCACTTTGACCCTAAATGGTGCCTGCAAAACGCACAGTCATTGGCGACAACAGGTCACGCAGGGGTAATCGCTCTAACACTTAGCAACCTCGCCTAGCAACCGCAAAATGTCTGACATTTCTGGCAATATCTCCCAAAATATGATTTTTTCTGTCCTCAAATTTCACATACACCTTGTTTGGGGCATCACACACAGGTATACTTTGTGCCGTTACCAAGGGGGGAATGTGTGCATATGTTTATGATGGTTTCATGATATTTTGAGAGACCTTGTTTCCTTGGGTGGTAGTTAAGAGGGAAGAGGTAAGGGTCAGGTAATGGCAGGTGTATAATTGCCTGAGGGTAAACGGTGAGAAGTTCTGCTCTCCCGGAAAGGAATGTTTCATTCTGGCAGACGGCATTTTTATTAAGAATTTCCCGCCAAAGGGAAAACAAACACTGCGCTATTTGTGAGCCTTGTAAGGAGCCTTTGGCACGTCCTCGACGCTCTGTGACGGGTACGGGTCAGGTCGTCAGAAAATGTACAATACGTCTTCACCAGTTCTTTCATATAATCCAAATTTAAGACAAAAATTAGGTTTAAAATACGATTCAATATAACCGGACATGTTTTGAATCAAAACTATAGCATATGTATGGTAAATGTATCATTCCGCAGCCTATTTTTGCAGAGTTTAATAAATGTGTAGAGCTGCCGATCGTACATTTTCTGATGCCCAGACCCACGTAGGTGTGTGTATTGGTGGTATACATATCAAAACAAATATAGAAGAAACTCTACACAGTCCGAAATATTTCAGGAAGCTTTTTGATACTAAATCAGACAATCTTCTGACAAAACCATAAAAAGCCAATCACACTCTATTACCAGAGTTCCGTTAGTCTTTCACATTTCTGTAACATTCTAAAATACCGCTATTATTGTGATTAAATTTGACCTTTCTTTGTCGCGTCCTTAGCTTTCATTTCATCTGAGTACTGGACCACTTTCTTTAAAAGGCAACAGAAAGTTTCCACTGTCGGCCAGGTACACATGATGTCTTTATTTAACATGACAAAATGTACAAAATACCTTTTTCGATTGAATAGATTCGATTCGTTTTAAAATGTAGGGAGAATGTGGTTACAAGTTTAACATAACAATAACTATATGAATTCAAACTAACTTTATTTCTCATACTTTCTGCGACTTCCTGACTAATTGCCTTCACATAGCTTTTAAAGGTGTGGGAAACAATTATATGACTTTATCTAACCAAAGGTATGACGTTGGTTTTAAACAAAACTTTCTTTATTTCAGCTACTTTTCCAGCCTCCAATTGCCAAAATTACTCTTGCCCTGCTATACACACTTTTTACACGACATAATTCAGTGCGACAAAACACCCAGTCTCTAAAATGATAATAAATCCATAGCACTACTATCGGGACAGGAGGTGTGGGTGGGTGGGTCCAAGAAAATGGCTCAGAAACACAAAAAAAGAACTTTGAAAGCCCTAAAGGTGTTTCTGAGTGAAGTCCCGAGCGAGGAAATGGAGATAGAGATCGTAGGATTCACACACTTTTGATGTCTTAACTACGCAAGGTTACAACTGCGGGGACCTGTTCCCTCTAAAAATAAACAAAAATCTCAACAGAGCCTTTGTGCCCGTGTAAAATCTCCACCAGCGATTTATACACAGTGAAGAATTGTGAAAGGTTTATAGTGGCAAGCCTGAAGGCTAGGTTCCCTCCTCTCTATTGCTAGTTTCAGTAGAAAGTGTAGTCACTCTATTACTTAAGTGTAATAAACAACGAGGCTTTTTCTACACACATTATATATGGTGAACACTTACTCTTCGCCCGTCTATCCTCTTTTGAAACGGCAAAACAAATATGTTTGTTCCTTATTGACAAGTATATTATCCAGTGGTTAATCCATATCAATATATTAATCATCAAACATGGAAGACAATAGCCAATGACCAATCAGTACATGCATTTAGAAATCATACAGTTATGAATAGATTTCATGAGGTTAACTCTATGATATATGTTAACTAGGTGAAGAGTGACAATCCTCATTTGCCTCCATGGTATCCCCAGCTCCTTAAGTGTCCTTGACCTTGACAGGTCTTCAAGCAGACGACAATTTGCCGTAGCAGACGAGATTTGTTATGAGCAGACGACATTTGCACCGGGGGATTGATGGTGCGTCGTGACAGGTCTCTACACACTCAGCCCTACCAGTTAAAGCTGCCTTAACTCTTTATAGAGGGACAGGGAACCTTTAATGGGCTCCTTATCGGCACTTTAATGTATTCATTCAATTATTTAATGTTTATTCAATTACAGCGGCCTTAACTCTTTATTTATTCCGACTATATGGGACATTTAATAGAAAGTTATGGTCTTTTAGTCAAAATACAAAATACTAATGAAAGAGTGTTTCCGTGAGAGAAGGGCAGGGATATTAGAGGGGAACAACTTATTTATAAACTTATCTATAAACCCAAATTTGTTGCATCAATGAGCAATCAGTCGGACAGTGAAAGCTGTGGTACCTGTATGGAGGAACTGGACGTCCTAATGACAGAAGTGTCTTTTGCTTTGTCCAATAGCAATAAGGAATCCCATTCACCAGTATGTACAATGTACACAAGGAAAGACATAAATGTCACTCACCGATTAATATCCCCGATTTATTGCACCAATGAACGCAAATAACATCATTGCAAACCCTATATCAATACTAAGGACATAAGTGATGTATTAGACCACTGTTGAAACGGCCCTGTTATGAAATCCCAAAGGGCTTTTGATACAACCTCCCTGTGACCATTTTACTGTCAATATTTGGCTCAATTCTCCGCTACAAATTACTCGCTTACAAACTGTAGCAAATGGAAAGACCAGTGGGCTGCAAAAGTTGTTTACCTCTAATTATGAGGTCTTGCACTCTGTGAGGTATAAACAAATCTGGGGGTAAAATAGGTCCACTGCAAGGTTCCCTGGAAGATTTCCAGGCCGATGGGACTAAAGACGATAACTGATGATTTCTCAATTATATGCTTCTGGGTTCCTGGGAGCCTATGCCAAGAAGGAAATCATGGGGACAGTTAGGGACGTTCTCCCATGGGCTTGTAACCCTTGTCAGAGATTGTGATCTATATTATAATAATAATCCTTATCTTGTCTTATTGATTCCAAAGGCAGGAACTCAAGAAGCATAAAGTTCAAACGTTTAATTAAAATAATAGAATGTTTTTTTTCATATAAATTTAAGTTAACTACAGAAGGTAAATCAAAGGTTCATTCTTATATGATCTTTAGTTATTATTAGGCATTTAATATAAGTACATAGGTTGGATACTTGAACATCAATTCCTTGTGTTATTATTATTATTATGAAATTTTTATTCAATATTCACATAGTGCATACATAGTGCTCATTATAAATCAAGAACAGGACGAGGTCAATCTCCTATAGAGGTCTTCCGACATGCCCCTTTGAAATAATATGTAATGATGAGTTAATATAATCAAGGTTCTTGAGATTCACTTAATACTTAATAAACATGTTGTGATACAATGATATCGGAAGTCTAATTAGTTACTAACCCTGGTTAGGGCATAAACAGGTTGTTCCTATGTTGACTTAAAGTTCTATCTTTTTACACAGTTGCCACCTACATCTGGCGGACTCTTTTGTTTAATTTGTAGACTTTACTGTATATGTCAGTACATTATACATAGTTCTTGGTCGAAATGTATTATAACAGTTATTTACATTTGTGTACATGTGACTTAGTGTTAACACGATTTGTATTTTTTGGAGAAAGTTTACATTTAAATCAGTGATATGTGTACATCAGAATCTTCCGTATTCGTTGATTTACTCTAGATCAAGATCCCGCAACCTATACTGGCAGGGATTAAAATTAGTCTTCTCAACCTGTACTGGCTGTTTACTTAAAAGTAACAAAGGAAAGAATGGGCAATTTCCCATTAAGAGTCTTAGTAACTAACAATACCCTCAATGTTTAAAGAAACATTACCACCCGTTCCCACCATTGAATTGGTCTTAGTCACCGGTCTTACAGGCCCGTTTTTTTCCCCCCTCCCCCCATGTTTTCAGCCCCGGTTTCCAACATCATTCGGACTACTAAGGTAGACATCATATTCCCGAGGGTAGGATAACTTAAGGTAACTTTTAAACCCTATTCTGGTTTTAATTTCACGAGGCTTGGCTGGAAGGTCATTCCATAATGTCGCCATTCGATATAAGTAGGATTTTTTAAAGCGTTCATTCTTAGGGTGGGGTACTTTCATTTGCTTCCCCTTTGTTAGACCCCTTAGGGTAATATTTCTATTGTCTAAATTATCACTAATCAAGGTCCTCCTGAACGCCATCTCGAGGGTATGGCTTTGCCTCCTAGTGTCAAGGGTGGGCAAGTTAACTGTTCGGTGGATTTCCCTTGTGCTTGAGAATTTCGGGAGTTTTAGGGCTATTTTAAGTGCCGAATTCTGAAGTGATTGTAATCGGTCAGTGTACCTTTGTGGGGCTGTCTGGTAAAAGACGTCGCCGTAGTCCAAGTGAGGAAGGATGGTGACCTTGTAGATCAATAAGAGTGTATCCTTGTCACAGATCCCATAGAGCTTTGACATTGATTTTATCTTTGCCCTTACGAGATTTATTTTTCTGTCCAGGAAAATTTTAAAGTCAAGCTGTTTATCTATGTCTACCCCCAGGAATTTATATGAGTCTACTGTTTCCAAAATAGATTGGCCTATACTATAACAGGGTTTCATTTTCTTGTCATGCTTAAGACTAATATTTAGGTGCTTACACTTTTTCGTGTTAAGTGAGATTTTGTTATTCTCACACCATTTAACAACGCGATTCAGGTCTTCTTGTAAGTTACAATTTTTAGGAGATTGTTTGTCTCTAGTGCAGTACAGTACGGTGTCGTCCGCAAAGTGCTGGATTCGACTTCCATCAATCACCCTATGTAAATCGTTAATGTAAGCAATGAAAAGTAAAGGTCCTAAAGAGGTCCCCTGGGGTACCCCGCAGGTGACCTCTCCAGACACAGAAAGTTTACCGTTTATGACTACCCTTTGGGTTCTATATGCCAAGTAATTGGTGAACCAACTTAGTGGTTCATCCTTTATTCCGAAATTTTGTAGTTTGTCTAAAAGTAATTTGTGATTAACAGTGTCGAAAGCTTTTTTGAAGTCCAAAAATATTAAATCTGTACTCTTTTTGTTATTAATATTATCATAGGTAAATTTAAATAGGTTATCTAAGGCGTCATTAATAGACTTTCCCTGCCTGAAGCCATATTGGACATCACACATCAAGCCATTGGATTCCAAGTAAGAAGAAAGTTGATTTTGAATGCAGCTCTCCAATATCTTGGCTGGTAATATGATACATGAAATGGGTCTATAGTTACTGGGGTTTTCCTTATCCCCCTCTTTAAAAATGGGTGTTACTATAGCATTCTTAAAATCATCTGGTACAATTGAAGTTTGAATAGATAGGTTGTAAAGAAAGGCGAACTGCTTACTTAATGCTTGCATGCATGGTTTCAGTATTTTTGTTGGCATAAGGTCAATGCCTGAAGCCTTAAAATTTCCAACTTTCCGGAGGGAGTATTCCACAGAGAATTCGGTTATAGGTACGAACTGAAAGTCCTTTTTATCTGTATTCCCTTCGATGCTATGTCTACTACTATCATTGTTTATATCCTTAATATCCTTAACAGGAATCTTTCTGGCCAGTTCCGGTCCGACATTTACGAAAAAGTTATTGAACTCGTCGGCCGCATCTTTTCCCTTAAGACGTGTCCCCTCACTATTTTTTACTGTTAATTCCCTATCCTTGTTTTTACCTTTATCTTTTGATATCAGTGGTTTTATCATCTCCCAAAACTTATGGGGATTTGACTTATTAAGGTTAATTTGCCCGACTAGATAATTATTTTTTGATCGTTTGATTTCTTCATTCAACCTACATCTCTGTTTTCTCGCCTCCTTCCAGCTTTCTTCTGACCCATTATTCCGCGCTTTGCGGTATGCTTTGTCCCTATTTTTTGATATTTCAATGATAACTTTAGAATACCATTCTGGGGTTCTATTGACCCTTTTAAAAGTTTTGACCGGACACATTCGGTTATAACATATAGTTCAATTGTGGCATATAACATTCTCCACGCTTCATTGACATCACGGGTTTGATAAAATTTGGTCCAGTCGAGGTCTTTTAGAATATCTCTCAGTATTTTCATATCAAGGTTTTTCGTGTTTCTAGCAGTAAATGTCTCTTGTTTATATCTATTTCTAATCTTTTTTATTTGTAGGAAAACTGGCAGGTGATCACTTAAGTTAAGGTTTATGGTGCCACTTTCATTAGTATTCTTAGTATTGGTATATATATGATCAATTTTTGATCGAGATTTTCTGCTGATCCTCGAGTGAACCTTTATTGTTTGGTGAAGATTAAATTTATTAAGAAGTGTGCCGAACCTATCAGCATTTCTGGTTTTCCCTTAAAGTGTTATAAAGTGTTGAAAAGGATAGCAGGCGAACAGTTTTAATTGCATACAACTCAAGGGTTTTATGAGATGAAAATATAATCAAAGAATAATTGTGGTTTATTGTAGCAGAAAATGTGAGATTAATTCGCGATTATTTGGAACTGAAGCGTTATAATCTGAATACATGATATGAATGTATTCATTCATTGCTTCATTGAAGAAAGAGGTTTCGTCATTGCTCTATTTGAGTTAAATACATTTAATTGAATGAATTGTAACTGATTTAAGAAAGTAGATATAAGCAGTTTTGTTCTGGTGTTAAAGTATGATCTCAATATAAAAAGCAAAGACATTTAAGTCTTAACCTTTATTTTTGGCTTGGATACATGGACATTAAAGGATTATAAAAGTTTTAAACCACCCTTACCCTGATCTGAATGGGGTTTGAGAAGGGATGGAATACAAAAGATGGGGTTTAAGGAAAGGTTGAATAGGTTACATATAAGGATTTTAAGTTGTTGAAACTAGCACTGATATATAGATTACCGTATACCTTCGAATAGAAAGCCCCGGGTTCTATATCTCTAGATATATTTCAGGCGTTGGAAGGCAAACTTATATATGCGAGATCAATCCGGCTCATGTAAATAGACTTAACTATTTCTTTACTATATAGATAGAGAAGGAAGATACATGTTTCTTACGACAATATTTAATACGCCCCAGTGCTTGCTGACTGGGTTACCGTGTGTATGGATGTATGTTGCACTATGCACGCTAAAGATCGAATGCTAAAGTCTAAAAGCGTGTTTCGTTGGCAATAGATGGTCGTATACTGCCTCAAGAGTTAGTGAAAGACCACTTATAAAAGCTGGACCAAACAGCCGAATAGAATATCATACAATACAAGTTTATGGTTTCTTGATGATCATTTCCCTGGGTTTTATCGAGGTTATACGGTAGGTTGAGTCTGATAGGTTAAAGGGTGACGGGATAAGTGTAGAGTGGATATGTAGGGTAGGACTGGTGGCGGATTATATAAAGGGCATCTGTGGTATAGGAGACACAGGAGGAGTTTATGAGTGACAGCTGTCAATCAAATAGCAGGCCCAGGTATTATTATGTATGTTGTTAGGGCCTTCTCCTGAGGTGGGGCATTGTGTGGGCAATAGGGTAAAGTGTGTGTTGTGTGTGAAGGGGGAGGGGGTGATGAGGGAGTGTGTGTGTGGGGGGGGGGGCGAAAGAGAAAGACAGAAATACTGGAGACAAATAGAATTGATGATGAAGGGAAGAGAGAATCAATAAGGGGAGGAAAAGAGGAAGAAAGAATTGAGTGAGGGGAGTGCAAGGAGTTACAGAGAACCTTGATGGGGAAAGGAAAAGAGAATAGAGTCAGGAAAAGAAGAGAGATATAAGGATACCGAGGGAAGAGGGTTAGGAAGCGATGAAAATAAATAGTTTGGGTGAACAAAGGAGTCATCGAGAAAAGGTATGCGTAGAATATATGTAAAGTAATTAATGCATATCGCAACGTGAAATGTAAAGATTCCATCAAGCAGTATTTCCATTAGCAAGTTCCAACGAAACTATTCAAATTATCTCGTGCAGAATAATTTAAAGTCACATTGTGTTAGATCTTGCACATCTTTGTCTATAATGTCCAGCATGACAATATAGAAGCAATATAAAATCTAAATAGGTACATTTAGAAGCTAAATTGGTCCACACAATCATACCATCATTGCAGTCATCCAAACTGATTTATTCACTCTTAACACTTCTATACAAACATTTCTGCAGAGAAAAGGCCGGAGAGCTTGATAAAACACGTTTTTGTGGAGAGAACTTCCTATTTTCCCTTGCATATAATAACATGTGAAGGGGAATTCAGTGGAGCTATTGGTGTGTGTGTATTTATGCACCCTTGGACGGAACTCTATCAATACTAAATAGCTTTAGTGAAAGAAACAAGGACAAAGAAGTCCTTTAGTGGAATGTTCATGCTTCAGTTGACTTGTTTATTTTATTTTTATGTTTTGGATCTTCTGAAGTGAGTCATTTCGCAGTTAGAACTATTTGCTTTAACCATAATTCTCTACTATGAACTGGAGTGATGTATATTATTGGACCATCACTTGGCTCGAGCTAATTTAATTACATTAGTTTTTAAGCATTTTCCTCTCATAACATATGGTAAAGAATAATGGACATCGAAGTAAAGGTTGCGCTATTTTAGTAAACGTCATCCATGGATTTCTCCTTACACTATAAGGGCTTACTTTATTGCGCATAACAAAAATAGATGCACGTAGCCCTGTAGATTTTGAACTTTTAGTTCAATTGAAGAGTTATTTATATTCTCCCTGGAATACCAAAAATGAGTCACCCATTTTTGTCAATTCTTTCTCAACATTCAATTGACAGTCTCTGGGATTCCCAGACCTATTCTCAGGTATCTTAGGACTGGACGCCCCAGAGACGGACAGACAATTGTCATGATTGGAAATAGGGACAATTTTCAATTACAATATTCAACAGAGGCCCTCAATTAGCTCAGTGTGAAGAGTGGCAGAGATATGTACTGGTGATACTGTGCTGGAAACAGAGGCGGTTATGATTGAAGAGGAAACCTCTGTCAGTCTGTATGCAAATGTGAGGGAGATAGGGAAGTGGGTAAATGTGTCAATGGATGCTGTATGGTCTCTGGATGAAATATACAAACTGGGAGATGATGTGTGAGGGTAGTAGTGGGGGAGGGGGGAGGGCGACAAGAGGAAATCAACATGAGTTCATGTACACTGTGGATATTACAGTGTTTTTTTTTCATAGAGTTGTATGTATGGATTTGATGGAAGTAGGTGGGGAGAGCAATGGTCAAAGAGAGAGGGGTAAACAGGAAAATAGTGAGCACAGGAATTGGAAGAGACCAGAGTGAGTGGGAGAGAGAGAGAGAGATGCAGGGAAAGTGTGAGAGAGAGAGAGAAAGAGAGGGGGCTGAAAAATCAGAAGACTGAAAAGAGACAAACAAGACGAAAGAGGGATAGAGAATCTAACATCGAGGGGAAAGGAAGAGAGATAGGCAGATATACATGGGGATACAAGAAACGGAGGGAAATATCTAGGATAGAGACTTCTATGAACAATTATCAAGTTTTAAGCTTGTATTATCAAATATAAAAAGAAATGTATTTCAGCACATCACATTGTTATACAGTATTATGTCTGTACATTCATACAAGAAAATTGTAAGTATTATGAAACAAATAAAAAGCGGTATTGACTGAAAACAGTACAGAGATTGGAGCAGGTTGGAGACATTTATTCGAAATAATAGTCAAACAATCATTCCATTGAAATCGATGTCAATCAATCAATCAATCAAACAATCCAACGAGAAGGAAACAATCACGATGGCCTGTTAGGAGAAAGTGGGAGAGAGGGAGCGAGAGTACGAGCTTAGGAAAGCTGAGAAAGACATTATTCACTCACAAATGCCAAAACATTTCGCCATTCAACTTGGACACATTTTGAACAAAAGTTCCTTTCACCCAGACATTTCTCGAAAAACTTCTCATTTTTTATCCCTTTTAGAAATTTTACATTTTAAGAGAGTGAATTAATGGAAATTGAAATCCACTTGCGTCCGCCATCTTTGTCCGATTGATTTATAACGGCGAAACGTGTAATTTTCTTGAATTATCGTTCAACGTCTTCAATTATCTCTGAACGTTTCGATTCACCATTGTCTGAGTAACAAAAGAAATAGGCCAAAGTCAAATCACAGGAATGTTAAAGTGACTTGGGGGAACTGGGGTGGTAATGGTCGGTGAAAGAAGTTTAATTCAATCAGTTTCTTATTCTGTCTCTTTCTTTCTCCGTCTAGATGTGCTTCTTGCTGTACATGTTTTGTTATTGGTGAGATAGGCGTCAAATTGGAGGATCTGTTGGACGTCTATCTTTGTCCTGCTCAGATTATATTAATGTAGATTTATATTCTAACGGCTGGTGGCTTTTGCAATGTAGACTCTTCCACATCTTGATAAAGTTTCTCTTTCATTCCACATTATTCTTTACACTTTACTCTATTTCCCTCCCCCACACCCTTCAAGAAGAAACCCAAGGGTTCACTTAAAATTGTACTTTGATATCATCAACAAATACCTTCAACATTTCCTTATAATGTTTAATTCTGGCTTAATAACCGGGGCATCGGAAGGTTCCATGAGATGAAAAAGGAAAACAATGTGTGTGGGTTGTCTGTTGGGATATAGAGTGTTGAGAATGACTGGTGGGTGTGTGGGTGGGGACAGTGATACTAAACACAGTGATATGACCAGGGTATTACCAGCTGGAGCCTGTATATGATATGTTATGATAAGGCAAGGGGAGACTCTAGTCCTGTAGCTTTGTGTTATTGTGTGTATAGACCTATGCTTGGGTTACCTGGACGTAGTGGCTAGATAGAGAATAGCTAAACACTACCTACCCTCATGTAATGCATCAATTTCGTAATTTAATAGAAATTATTTGATAAGTGGCACATGAATCAATATTGACAATTGTGTTTATAAGTATATAGAGTGAAATAGAGAAGTATTGGACAGTTTCAGGAGCTGGGGACAGAGGGGGTGAGGATATTTATAGATAGATAGAGAAAGGGGGAGAGACAGAGATAAACCAGCGAGTAGGAAACAAAATAGACAGAAAGGTATCCAAAGAGGGAGAGAGAAAGATAGAGAGGAAGGGGAAGAGAGATGTGGGAAAAAATCGATGAAGAAGATATAGGGATTGTATCAGCATACATGTATACATAATATTCATGCGTGTAGCAATAGTCATTTCAATTCATTTTTACCACTGACAGGAAAGTCTTTGAGGGTTGGTTCTCCTCGATTACCCATTGGAAAAAAAATGTGATACATCCATACACTTAAGTGCTGTATCAATCCACAGTACACACCTAGCTATCTTAAAGCACCTCTAGTATATCGCAGGTAATAAATGACCCACCAGTTCCTTCATAGACTAGTATATATTGAGAAAGGGGTTGGTTTAACATAGAGGGTGAATAGACACCCTTTATATGGCCCTTAACCCTACCCCAAGCACACCTCCCCCTGATCTGTGGTGTAGTGGAGGCAAGAGTGTGACCAGGAGGGCATGAAATTGGACAAGTTTGGGGACAAGGAGGCCTCCTGCTGATTCCATGTTAACTGTGACTAACATGTGAAGTCATGGAGAAATAGCATGGCATGGGTTGAGCATGTGCGGTGTGGGGTAGTGCTGGATGCACATGTGGTGTGTGTGAAGGTGTTTTTGTATGTGTTATTGTGTATGTAATGTGTGTACACGTATATGTACATGTAAGAAATCCATGTTTACACATAAGCATACATGTATAAGTATTATATATACCTAGTAACACATTTTCGATGCCCACTGCATGAAATTATGCTGAATTGCAGAGCTGATTGTTTCAGTATTTACATTTGTCAGAAACCCATAAGCTATCATTTTATTAAAGCCAAGCCGAAGTTCTCAAACTCGGTACTCTGATTAATTACTAACAAATATATTAGAACTTCCCCAACGAAGTAATGCGTTATAACATGATACCAGTGTAGAACTATATTAAAATTTATTTAAATACGAACATGAATGCAGACTCGTATATGTGGATGTGCATGTTTCTATATGAACATACATAACATACATGTATCTATACGCATATATTACAAAACATACTATACATATGTATACATATACGTTATAAAAACACCAATGCCTACATATAAACCTATACAGACATACACCTTATATACACCCATGTAACAATACCTCCACTGTACACTGTACACTCCACCTTTACAACCAGAAATGCACCCTGCAACTCAAACCTGATCCAATTTACTCTCTCCCCACAAACACCAATTTGCAATGCTAAAGGCAGACTGGTCTCAGAGCCCCAGGAGATCCGACCCCACCCACCCCCACCCCCAGGCATAACCCCTGACCCTCCCCCAGGACATAGCCAAGCTTCTGAGCCCGCTTTAATGAAGTGGTAGCGACAAGCCATAAATAATGACCGACCCTCCACAGACCAGTGGCCCTATATGTACTTACATTCTGATTAATGACAAGGGGAGGGAGGGGGGTACATTGGTTTTTACCGTGGTATGGTCTTTAATGATTTAATTATTGGGTAAATAACGATTTATTCTGTACATGCACTGTTTTCCCGCATTTCCGCAGATGTCTAATTTGTTCATTTTTGTTAGATTTATAAATATCCCCCAGTGTTTATTTCTCTGTTATCTTTCTCGTCAAAAACTCATTTTCCTTCAACTTCCATCTCCTCATCCATCTCCTCTTCCTCCTTCGCCCTCACCTCTTCATCCGCCCCCCCCCCCCTTCCCACCCCTTTATACCATCACCAGTATCCCCCCTTCTGCATATACAATGACCAGCTTCTGTATCTATACAAGGCCTATCACTACTACCAGTGAGATGTCCACCCTTTGATCAATCTACCCTCTACTATTGTATGATTATCTGGCTTCGGGTAAAACAGATTTTTTTATCAACACTTCCTGCTGCCTTCAAACCTTGTTTGTGGCTGCTTCCAGTTGGGTGAGCGCTTGTGTATGAGAATCGGGTTGATACAGACCAGTGTGCTCTAGCAAGGGGAGGTTATTTAAAGCTGATAGACATAGTGTTCTGCCTTGTTCTCAATAATCTATTATAAATAAGTCTGGCTAATTGGCATCAGAGGATTTTCCCCGCGGAAGGATTTGTTTAGATTACAGTAGATATACATGTATTAAATGGTTGGAATGTACAGAGTCACCATACATGTAAATCCTGCAGATAGTTCCTATAATGTTTCTCAACCGTTGTACTCCAATGTTTCATTTCTTTCTTTTTGGAAGGAAAATGCAATAACATTTTCTTATATATTAATAGATTCATGTTTGGCTTAAAGCATTATCAATTGACATGCCAATCACTAAACCGATGCTATAGGTCTATTGACTATAGACCAATTGATAAACAGGGTATAGGTCTATACTCGATCAGACTCGAATATAAGTACTTTAGAGCAAAGCTGGAGGCATTCATTGCATCAACCTTTTTCTCCGTGAACTAACAGATCTTCTACACTCACACTTGTCTTCTTTATTTCCCCTACACTTTCCTGCTCTTCCTTCTTGTCCACCTGCCCCTCCCCGCCTCCAGCCATTCCCCCTCATGTTCCGACACCCTCCTCCACACAAACATTACAACGGACAATATTTACCCAGACACCTAACCCAGGTCACATGGTCAGAACGCCAGCCACTTCCGGTCTGCTGGTGGGCGATATTGAAGGCAGCGAGTGAGGTAGTATTTCCCCCTAGTGGCCACTTGGGGAATCACGAGTCTGAGGAGAGTGTCTCGGGGCGGCCACAATCTGGCCAGTCTCAGCAGGGAGAAAAAAAGAATCTGTATCTTAAAAAATCTCATTTTTTTCACCCTTTAATTTGTGTGATTTCTGGTGGGACGGCACGGACTTATTTGGGTGAAGTATAATAATTTGGTTTATTCAGTTCCTTGGTCTTGTACCTAATACTAGGAAGTGGATGTGGTGGTAGATGGAATAGTGTTAACATTAATACACATAATTATGCAATAGTATATTTCAATGACATAATCTAGAGAAATTCCATCAGTTAAGTTATGATCTTGCCCGAAAACTATACCCCTATTACATTTTACATATAGGTCAATATTTAGAGGGAATAGCAACAGCCAAATTATTAAGAGCTGTAAGATTGCATTCCTCTATATTAGAGAGGCTTCATGGTATCATTTTTTTCAAATTCCTATCGGATGTTACTATCAGATAATCCCATTTTAAAGTCAGACATTATACGCAGCTAGACGGGGTGTGATACCGACTAGAAACATTTGTAAGTCAGTGCCAGTGCCTCGGCTGATGTTTATAACAGAGACAGCTTGACAAGCTGACTAACTAGCTTCTCCCACAGTAATAATACCTGGGGGTCTCTACATATAGGATGCCTATTGTTCAACCACACCATGGGTAAGGACTTCAGAGTAGAGACAAGTGGAATTTACACTTTCCAGATTATTGAACAAATAATGAACTGATATCCAAAATTAATATTTTTATTTAAGAATATAGTCTGAACTGTTTTGTAGGACCGAATATATTTGTATACACTAGTAGTCCCTACTACGACAGTCAATATTGCAATCTTTTCAGAAATTAGGAAAATGCATAGAATACAAGGTTGTGCATGGTTGATGTCCCAAGCCATGTACCGTACGGATTTAACTATACCCCAGACTTCACCCCAACTGGTGAAGGTAATAGCTGTTGACGAGTGCTCTGTTTGTGTCGCACAGGGAACGTCATGTTTTCTGCTGGTGTGTGATTGCAAGGTTTCAATGATTTTGAGTGAGATGGTGATGGGAGAGCGACAGACAGAGGAAGCTGTCATGGATATTGCGATAGAGAGAAGAGAAGTCGTCAGCGAGAGTAAGGGAATGATGGGGAGAGTGAGAGAAGAGAGAAGAGAGACACTAAGTAAAAAAAGAGGAGGGAAGGGGGATCGGGGGAGAGAAAGGGTGCGCAGGGAAGAGAGGGAGGGATAGAGAGGTGGTAGGGGACAGAGAAATAGAGTCAGATAGAGATACATATGTTAATGCATGAACAAAATACAGCAATACAGTTGGAGTGGTTAAAATAAGAGCGTGAGACAAGCCAAAGGGGAAAATAGCCTAATTAACTTCTTTCAGCAGAAACCGATGCTAAAAACAGTGGCACTCAAATCCACCTCACCACAACCTTACATAATGCTTCAACAGAAACAATATCTCTTTGTGTTAAGCTATGTACCCCCATGGAGGTAATGTTTTTTCTCCAGGTGTCTCCAAGGTGATGTATATATAAAACATGTAACATGTAGGTAATAATTATCTTTTTATGCCCTCCCCTTCTCTCTCTATGGCGTGGGATTTCTCCAGGCGATTGCCTTGTCTACCCCAGAGACGTGGGAACATCTCGATAGTGTCACAGTTGTACATCCAGATGTATGTATTTGGGTGAATTCACCAGAAAATGTACATTTAGTCTTCACCAATCCTCCCAAATTTAAGACGCATGAAGTTTTAAAAATCAGTTCAACATAACCGAACAGATTGTTTGAATCAAGGCAATATCAAATATACTCAGATCTGATCAGATCAGATCAGTCTAATTGAGCAGAATTTACTAAATGTGTGTATCTGCCTATTGTACATTTTCTGACGATCTGACCCATTATATATGTGTTCATATTGATGGAGCTGGTTGTGTCTGTATTTGTAGAACTTGATTCATTCAGATGAACGGGAATCAATCCTTTCCCGTGATGTTTATCTTTAATTCCCCTCTAAACTTCCCTTTTCGATGTATTTGACAATTTATTTGTTAAAGCCCCATTTGTTCTAATATAGGTGTGGGTGATTTCTGATTGAACCGATTTTTACTGAATTTGGCCTATCGCTGGCCACCGTACTTCTCAGGAGTACCATCTTCCTACTAGAATAAGAGTCCATCAATCCATCAATCCATCAACCCAACAATATGCATATTCAGCATAATCTGATACTACCAATCAAATTTAGTCCCAACGCTGTTCCTAGTTTCATTATTTTAACGAGGAATTGTTATCGCAATCGTTATTAGCAATTAGTTAGACGGGTTAAACAAGCAGCTATTATCGTTAGTCCTTTTCACAGCTAGATTCAATAACACTTTTTACATGAGCAACATTTGTAATGGATTATAGATCCATCCATTCACCCCTCCACCCTGATTCCCCTCTTCTCTCACACCTCAACACCTCCTCACCCTCACCCCAACCACCACCCTCAGCCCATCACCCCAACCCTCACCCCTAGCCTCACCCTCTCCCCCACCACCCTCCCCCCCCCCCACCACCCCAACCCTCAACCCCATCCTCACCCTCTCCCGCACCACCACCACCCTCACCCCATCACCCCAACCCTCACCCCTAGCCTCACCCCTAGCCTCACCCTCACCCCATCACCCCATCACCCCAACCCTCACCCCTACCACCCCACCCAATCACCACCCCACCCATCAACCCCACCACACCCTCACTCCACCCCACCTTCTCCTCGGCCCATTCCCCTCCACATATCTCACCTTCCCTCGGTCATCCCCTTAACCCTTTCCCGATCGATGGGTTTCTACTAAATATAATATATAAGTCATACGTGTATCATTGCTTCCACTAAAATGAACAAACTGTATAGGTTTCATGTCTTGTATTTTACTAAATCTCTGAATATTGACATGAATACTTATAGAAACATTGAGAACTGTGTAATATGTATTTAATTGTTCTCTTTCTGTTCTCTTACAGGTAAGTTGCTGAATCATTGCTTGTCCTTAAGTGTTGAAACACTTGCTACGATATGATTGGTAAGTCAGATATATTACAATGCTTCACAAGCGAGAGTGTATGCTATAGGCAGTGTATGCATACTGTATATATATATATATATTAGATGAAGTTCCAGAGGTCAATTCACAATATTAGTATTTAAGATGGTTTACATAATAGACAACATCGTTTTGTAGTTTTTTTGGGAAACCTTTATATCCCACCCATATACACTGCAAGTATAGTCATCATATTATATTCAAGTTGTCAATGTCAATTCTGTGGTCAATGGGCTACAACCTAATTGGGTAGAATTCCTTATTCTTTAAAGTTAATATCATGAGATGATGTGTTGGAAAGAGCGAAATGATGTTTTAATGAAGGGGGGACGAATCTCTTACTTTCCTATCAAAGATTGTGTTTCCAGCTGAGCTATGTATGAGATGTGTCATATGGAGAGTCCATGTAACAGTAGTAGCTTCCATGCTTGATCCATCAAAGGTGTGCCTGTGTGTCGATACTGGGACACCAGAGAGGGAGGGGTCACTGGTGTCCAGGTGTACCTACCTACCTAGCTGACCAGCAGACTGACCATGAAATATATATGGGTCAGGTCCACTCACATATGTCAATAAAGCAACCTTCCACTATTGTCTATATTTTACTACATGTGGCAAAAACATATATTAGGTAAATCTGAGTATTGTTTGGCATCGCCGGGAGGCTTGAAACATATGTACATCCCAGAGGTTAATAATTATACAGTTGTTCAAAACTTCTTTGGCCAGAGTTTTCATGCGTATAAATTGTTTGTGACATGAACCGTCAGAATGGGTACAATTGGAGTTGTTTTTAAAAAAAATACAACATTGTAGCAGTTACAAATTAAGTTATGGTTCCAAAGGTATGTTATATTGTAATATAATACATGATCTCATAGCTGGTACCATAAAACTTATACTCTAATATTCCGGAATTTTCATTTCATTACCAAATATTTTGGAAAATTTCGAAAATGTGTGCACTTATGTAACACTTTACCTGATACAAAAAGAAACAAAAAGCATTACCTGATACACCCACGGGATATGACTCCCATATTGACTTCCACTACTATTTTGATCTTTTGGTTTGGTTAGTGTCAAAGGCTTGATGGTATACATGTTGTGTGTAAGTGTTTGCTGGTCAGTGGTAGACGCTACCATGCTCCACTGGTATCCAGGTACCTCTCTATACACCTCTCTCCTTAAGAAGGGACATTTTAGGGCGTTTTTTAGTCCCTCTCTCCTGGAAGGCATATAGCTTTGCCTTGAGTCATCAAACAATACGAAGAGTACATTCCGTGGAAATATGCCTCATGGACAATGCTATTATATAGGAAATTCCATAAGATAGAGAAAACTTGGACTGATTTTCTATGTCAGTTTCTGTAAAATCCCTTCAAAGGGATAAAACAACTAGTACTCACTCCTTAAAAGGGATTTAGAAAGGATGTCTGCATAGATGCATTGCATGGATAAGGAGATCACCAAGCAAAACTATTCTTCTGCAGATCTCAGATTCAAAACTATGCCTCTCCTATTGACCAATCCTTGTTCTGCTCCCAAGTTGACCATTGGACATCGCCTTATTTACACATGCTAATTTGGAAACCTTCCCTCTGGCGCTTTTCTAGTACTTCCATCTATAGCATCAGCTGGTCGTTAATGACCTTTGAATTGACCCACTCTCTCACAGTTTCTGTATCAAATTACAAACACTTACTCTTTAATTCTCCATTTTTCAAACCAATTTTAAAATTATCTTTGCAACAGGTTTACATAACGATTTAATTTAGGCCATGAAACCCGACAGATATACCTCCCACAGCAGTTCTTAACGATTAACAGGAATTGCTAGTGTCAGAAGAAAAGCGCTTGGTTGACAAAAAATGAGAACTGTTTTTAAAAATGGGACAATTCTTGAAGTTGGTCTGAATGTAAGGGAAGAGGTTAGGATTACTGTGATGGGTTCCTAATGGTGACGGAGCGGTATGAGGGGTAGACATTAAAGCAGGAGTCAGAAACCGTACCAATGTATCATTTTCTGCTGCAAGATCTTAGAACCACCCAGAGAAAAGGCTGTGTACAAGATTGAGTACACTGTTAGATGCAAATGGTTGCTGTTGGTTTAGTGCCTTTGGTTTTGTGTAACGCTGTAGGTCTGGAATTATATATTATGGGGTTCCAAAACATGACCAGAACTTTACATACAATACAACCTCAAAATGTCTAAATCATGGAATCATGGACATTCGAGAGTACATCATTCCTGTAACTCAATAAAAGCTACTGCAGCCTACTGAATAGTTTAAATATTAATATTAGTATTTGTGATTTGAATTTACTAAAATGTGTAAAGCTGCCGACTGCATATTTTCTGTCGCCCTGAGCCATATAAAGGTTTCCAGGGAAGGTGCCGTGGGTGGAGGGGGGTTGACCCAAAGGAACCAGTAGTGCTAACACACACCCCCCCCCCCCCCCAGCCTGAGATCCAGCAGGAACCAGTAGTGCCAACATCTCCCCCCCCCCCCCCCCCTGAGATCCAGCTGAACCACTAGTGCTAAGAGTGCAATAAGCGGCAAGAAGAGAGAGATGGAGCTATAGAGGCAATACAGAGGAGGGTAAATACAGGCAGTTGTGAAGTTTGATATGGCCGCAGTGTGTGATAGCCAGGAATGTATAATATGTGCCTGGCGTGTGGTTTGTACGCTTAGTCTCCAGTATATCCACCAGTACAATAGAGCAATTTACTGCCTACCCTGTGTCCATTAGCTTTACTTGTCACACGTAGATAGGCTAGGTGCTGCACATAATAATGCTAGACAAATATGGGTTAAACACATCCATAGAAATTTCACTCTCAATCACACTTCTTTTATATGACGTCATGTACGATTCATGTATATTAAACATTTATTTGCATATATATTTTTAAGGTAGATTATGAATATACAGTCTGCTAGATGTTGACCTATAACATTCTACATATCCATCTTATAGTAAAATATAAACCTGACCATAAGTTTGTCAATACAGGAAATCTGTATAGAGTAGGATCCAATGTAATGGCATCATATTGTAACTCTCTTTATGCAATTAAAAAGTTTCATAATATATCATAATTACCTATGAACTCCATGTGTCAAAACTGCATTCTTAACTTAAGAGAAGAATACAATTTTATTTCGTTCTTTATAATACAATCGCTCATGCCAAAATACACACACTCTTCATTTTATCAAGGCTTTAGCACTGTTGATCAGAGTTATAATGGTTAGATAATCAGATAATGATATGTTGATCTGTTGATCAGATCTATAATGACGGAACTTAAAGGAGAAGGTTTTCCCCCTGCTTGGCTGAAAGCTCAGCTTTAATGTTGCACATATAGAATAGCATATGTTTGGTGCGTGATGCTGAGTGTTACCCACCCCTATGTCACACCTGCACTGATTGATACATTAGTGGCCTCAAATACCTGTCCTGCTCCTCTACGTAATGTCCCTCCATGCCGAGCCTACACCCACCTGGCCCCTAGGTACCGTATTCACCCCTATATTAAAGCTGCATTCTCAGTTAATACATTTTCTACTGTTTGTTCCATTCGTTTCCAACCCAGCTAAAGGTCATTTGACAAAAGTTTGTAAGGATTTTGTCCAGTTGAGTTTGCTACAGGACTATTAAAACGTCCTCACTTGTATTTGGAGGACCCGGTCAAATCCTTTCCTATGGTGACTTCACTTATTATACCCTTTCCTTTTATTGAGATGTCACTCTCCCAAATCTATTAAGTATTTAATGTTGTGTAACTATATATTAAATATTGATTAATAATATGATGCATTATCAGCTCTGATGGATATTAATTGAAGTGGTGTATAGATACAAACTGAGGTTAATTGCTGTTTCATTGACACCAAATTATTGTATTCTTCTTGCAAGGTTAGGGTCACCTAAGGTCCCTGTGGTACTTAGCACCTCATCCTGCCCTGACTATCCACTCACACACATGACAACAAATCAATGAGTCAATGAGTTACCCTCCGATTGCTCTCATAGATGTCCTCTGAATTGCATTTACTGTTAATGCTAACGGTTAGATATCTACTTAAGTTGGATTAGGTACCTTTGATTAGTTACAATATATCATCATGTTGTAGCTGAGGAGAAGTACATAAAGCATGCACGATATTCCAGACAATAGGGGGTTTGCATATCCGCCATCTCGAAGTTCCAGTCAGTGTAAAAGCTATAGAAAACATGTTATCTTCAACGTGAACTATTTAACAGTGATCTTATGTAATTAGCCATGTGCTTTTCATGTTTCCATGACACACTTTTTGTACTCTTCGATAAAAAATGTTGTTAAATATGTGTATGTCAGATTGAGCTGAGTCCATCTCAGCATGCACTGTAATAGACATGGGCAGTGCTGCAAATCCTCTATTACCGCCTTAAAATAACCTGAGGTGTGTGACATGAAGTACATCTATAAACAGGTTCACAGCTAGTCACCAGTTCATAGTCAGACACTAGATTAAGTTGGAGGTGCGTTATTAGGAAGGCATACGGTAGACTCTACATAATCTCTCACCTTTTAAAATTTTGTTACAGTGTGGCGTTCACATAGACCCCGGCCCTGTCCATTGTGGGCCCGCTCCACAATAATAGCACTCCAAATATTTCACCTTACACCGCCTGGAAGTGAACAAAGCCGCCCCACAATGCAACACCTTGTGCCGCAAACATTTCCCAATTTCACACAATTGCTGGGAATAATCTTAATTTTCCTCGCCTTTAAAGCTGCCATTTTTACTTCTTAGCCTTTAACAACAGCCCTAATATCAACCACAAAACTTCCATTGAAGGCAAATAACATCTGTTGCTATGACAACCAAGCTTTTGTCACAGAACCAGAGACCGACCACCATCATGACTTGGCAAAAATGGCCCCCAAACCAGAGTACGAGGTGTGTGTCCCAGGGGCAGATTTGCCCCCGGGATAAAATGTTATTCCATCTGGTGTTCGGGGAATAGTTTCCCTTTGAGTGTAAGTTTCGTTTTAAATGGGTGTGCTGCATTGTGGGATATCCGCCAGGCAAAGTCTCCTGGTGGACATTATTTCCCTGGGACGGACACTCAGGAAGGCGAAAATGGGGGTGCATCAAGGTCTGTAAGGTGAAATTCTTTTGACGTTTGCTTATAAAAAGGGTGTATTTTCTTACATCCTGACCTCGGATTGGGTGTCAGCGGAGGTGAGGCAGGCTTCCAGACTTGATGGACATGAAAATGAGGCTGGGCGATGATAAAAGAAGTGGAGAAATGTCAATAATGGAGTCTATTTAAAAGTGTTTAGCCAAGTTTTGATTTACATTTTGTGAAGCCCACACTTGACTGATCTTTTAGTAAGTGAAGGTGGAAGGGAAGGGTGGGGAGGTTGCGGGGGGTGGGAGGATATTGGACTATGGTGGAATGCACATAAGCAACAAGTCACCGTCCCCCCTTTTTTGTAAAAACATAGCATAGGAAAGTAAGAGAAGTTAAGATTTGACATATATTTATAAAGACTATGTTGGTATGTTGGATGTTCAGCTTATTAAAGGCAAACGCTACTATTCACTGCCACGCCCCCCTTTTCCATATACCAAATATACGGGCATTTTACGTACTATTGCTTTAGCACTGCAGTCTATGAGGAAACGGCCCATTTTTTCATGTTTTATAGTATAAAACAAACAATTAATGGCTACCCCTACTGTCCCAAAACTTTCTACACATATAGTGCAGGTTATATACTACATATTAAAAGGGAAAAAAACATATGTCATCGAGTTAGATTTTTTTTTATAGCTGTCTGAAATAGACATGTTTGGGGAACTGAGCTAACTGTGGGTACCCTCAGTTGTACCCATTTAGTATGCAAGTCTATTGGGAAGTGCTGCATTTTTCTTTCACGGTTTTGGGAATAAAACAAAAATGAAAACTCCTAATGTCCCAAAATTTTCTACACATATAGTGCAGGTAATATTCTACACATATATATAGGGAAAAAAATGTATGTCATCACGCTAAAAAAATAATTGTAGCTGTTTGAAATAGACATGTTTAGGAAACATAGAACACATTGAAACAGCAGATTTTATGGTTGTCATGCCATGTTTCAAAGCCCCATACTTCAGAAACTAGCACGGTGACCTATTATTTTTTTTTCAGTTTTATGAACACACATACTTCAAGAACCATATACTAAAGAATCAGAAAAATGACATTTAATTTCGGTGAGAGAGAAAAAAAATGTTTTTATTAAATTAGTGAAAAAAAAGTGGGTTTTTTTGAGTTTTTAATTTAAAATTTGCATTTAATATTTTTTGTTTTCAGAATAAAAATAACCATGCATTCTATAAAAAAGAGGCATAGAATTATTGGCAAAATAATACTCTCTCTAAAACTGTTAACCTTACTTAAATTGAGGGAATATAAATAGCAAATATGAACTATGAAGTCGAGGTACTCCAAAATGAGCCCCCCTTTTGATCCTCATTGGTTCTTTTGAGATACCAACTTTTGAAGCACTCTAATTAAAAATTGAGCACGGTGACCCATTGATTTTTTTCCATCTTTATGACCAGAAACACTTCAAGAATCAAATTTCAAAGTTTCAGAAAAATGACATTTATTTTCATTTTCCACTAGATAGTAGCGTTTGCCTTTAACTCCTCAAAATAAAAAAACCTAAAGTGAAGTCATAATTTATAAGTCAGTATTTGGTGTACCAGATGTAAATGTATTTGTACAGAGTGGCTTATAAATGCATGTTTATCTTTTCCAAACCGAATACCTCACCATCGTGGACACCTAAGCCAACTGAATAATAATGATAATGTGTTAATGGAAATATAATAATAAGAGTATTATAGATTATGCTAATCATTGTATTTCAAACATTGGCTATCAAATTATCATTACAGAATAATTATCTTAATTTGTTAAAGCCCCACTCTCTCCATGGCTCACTAGTATTTAAGATCAGGTCTGTTTCAGTACCGAACTTGTTAACCCACTTTAGATCACCTGGCCTCCAACCTCTATCCCTCCCCACACTACAATAAGAAGATACAAAATCTGTAACACTAGTAAAGGTAGAGTAATTGTCTTAATCTGTTAACTGTAGGTTTATAATGATTATGGGGTTATAGTATTGGATGGGAAGGGAAAGCTGATGAGGTTGGATCTTAAACCCTTACCCAACTTACCCCCCTTATTCTCCTTACACCTCCAAATCAATCGAGCTCTGCCACTTCATTCCTCCCCTATCCCTGCTCTATACCCCGTGTTTACACTCAATACACAAATCAATCCAGCGTGGCATGTAAAGGTTCTGCCACTAAGTGAACAATAACAAAGTAATGGCTATACCTCACCGATGTACCGCGCAGATAAGTCCAACTTTATCTTCCATAAAAATCTTGCTTTTTTGGAGTGATAAGTGAAAGACACTTTTATTGCTATTGACAAGGGGACATGCATATCATGGGTTCTTATCTCCATTGTGATCTGGTGTTCAAGGAGTCTGTGAAAGGGTCTTGGGTTGTTTCCATGCTTGTAGCCATTTATCTTTTTGGAGGAGTTTAAACAATTTATCTTTTTTTATCGTCAATGTTTATCTTGCTTTCTTTTCACTGGGTAGTTGGCATGAGTCATGTTGATGTAAGGGGTTGCTTGTGTTGTCAAGTAGTTGTGTGTGAATTGGTGTATGCAATCATGATTTGTGGTTGTGTTTGAGTAATTTGTACTTCATATTAAATCATGTGTATATGTAGTGAAGGGACGATTTTATCCGACTACTTGATGAATGTAACGATGATATTTGTATTTCTTAAACACCACATTTCCGTCATTTGAGGCTGCAATAATTCAATAACTTTAGTTGAGTAACAGATATCACTTGGCTGAAATAATGAGTTATTCCTTTCCAACTAAGATTTCTATTCCGTCCTTACCTAGCGGTCACATCTCAGGGGATGAGTTGTACTTCCGAACACCTTACTCAACTCAATACGATCAAATTGCCTTGATCCTAAAATAGATTGCCTAATGCATCCCGTATTCAATCTGTGGTGGATATCAGATATCCAATCCAAATATTTGCACCTAATAATGACAACAATATTTCCATTGCTAAATGAATAAATAGGTGAATAAATGAGAAATGAATAAATAATCACAGAACCGCCACCAACATCTAATCATTAACATGAGGACCCCATCTATCTAATTGTTAACCAAGGGGAGGGGTACATTCAACTATTAATCCTCTATACTATCCAATCAACATTATTGGTTTTATCCCCAATTTACCAAATGAATGACCTCCAATAGGTGACCTTGACCTTTCAAATATCATAAAGGTCAGAACAATAGGACAATAATGGCCCTTTCTTCCCTCGGGCAGTGGAGAGTTCGCGAGGTTAGTCCTATGAGTTGAAATCGACACACGCTTTGCCTTGGGGGCGTGGCTTAGCCCCGAGGAGGTGTTGTTTTAAATTTGATTGGCAGGTCGCTGGAGGGAGTGAATCATATGCCAGTGTTTACGGTCATGGAGGTGGGATGCTACCAATAGTAAATGACAACTGTTGAAATTATTATGGAAAAAGTGGGTATTTCGGCCTTATTTTGTGTGTTTTCGAGATGGCTTGACAGTTTTGCCTTAGAGGAGAAAAATAAAACAGTTCTAGTCGCACAGCAAGGACATTAGGAACATTCCTCTCTGCTGTTCCCACCTCTTTTGTCTCTTTCGTTCCTTCTATTTCTCTTTCACTCTCCTTGCCTACTATGTTGAATATTTCATATGAATATTGTCAGATACAGTTGGGCAAGTGAACTATGAATCAGAATATAGACCTGAATGAAATATAATTAATTCTAATTCACACTTCTTCCTTCTCTCCTTACCTCTCCCTCTCTCTTACCTCTCTTCTACTCTTTCCTTGTTATCCTATGCTCCCTTCTCCCTCTAACCCCATCCACCCCCTCTAATACACCCTTACCCTATGTGTAATACCCCTGCTATATGTAGGACCAGGTACCTAAGTAATGTACCGGTAGACTAGCCACTATAGATGTAAGCTAATACAGGCAGGTAAACACAATAAGTCACTTAATATCCCTAACTCATATGTGTGCTCACATACCCTTTCTCCATACATCAAGTCATCAAGTTCACCATACAAAAATATAGACAGCAAGTACCACTAAAGCTTCAGATAATGTTTTTAAAGAAATGGTTTTCTTGGCTGACAAAGTTTGGACGGTCTTGTATGCGATTCTATATTTGGTGATGTTTTCGTCCTTATGTGAATAGAATAAAATGAGGTGTTCTATTTTCTGATTACTTTGATTATTCACAAATTTCAATTGTTTACACATAATCTATGGCCTATCATTAAGTTATTTAAAAATAATCAATGTAAATCATGAATTCCATAATTGTTTTTCATGTCCTTATATTTCTATCGTTTGTCCATTCTAACAATCACGTTTAGCAGAAGAAATAATCAATGTTTCACCCTGAATCTGTCAGTTACATAAATTACTTTACATAGATTGACATTACAGTTAATATGATAAGAATATATCACCATACTTAAAATAGGGTGACATTTACATGAATAATGCATGTGAACACATATTTGACGCCATATTTAGCGTTACATTACTGTGGCTACCATCAACCCATATATTAAGCCTTATTTGTTAATAGCATTCCATAAATGCAATTAAATATCAAAGAGTTGAGAGACCAAAGCCCTGGTTGTGAGAGAGCAGTAAACTATAGGGCTATATGAGGCCTATATACACAGCTTTTTATAATGTATTCCCATCACGACCTGGGGGGAGAGAGTCCCGGTTTAACCCTTAGCCTCTGTAAATAAACAAGACCAACACAGCTGACAAAAGTCAAGCGCACCCTCGTAAAAAAGGGTTAAGAATATTATGCTGCCCCAGTTAAGGTTACTGGCCGAGACAGATTGATTTTTAAGGACAGGATGAGGTTTTGATTGGAGCAATAGAAAGTTATGTCGGGGAGTGATGGAGACTCAAGTGGGAAGAGATAGAGATGTAGGCGGGGTAGAGTGGAGGAATACGTGTGGGAGGAAGGCAGGTTAAAGGTGGAAGGGGAATAAGAGCGACTTCAGGTATCTAAAAAGTGAATGGAAAGTACTGTAATGTAATAAATGGAGTTAAAGGACAAGGGTGTGTGGGTGGGTGGCTGGACTTGAGGGACTTGATATGTATATTGGATGTGAAGGAGAGGGAGAGAGAGATAACAAGAGACAGACTAACAAGAGGTAGATAACCCACAGAGACAAAGAAAAAAATAATGATTTGGATGTGAAGGAGAAAACCCAGAGAGAGAGAGAGAGAGAGAGAGAGAGAGAGAGCAAGAGAGATCAAAATAATGGAGAAAGAAAAAAGAACAGGGAGATAAATAGGGAGGAAAGAGTGAGTGGGAGAGATAGAGGGTACAGACAGGATGAGGTGTGAAGTTGGGGGGGGGGGGGGGAGAAAGGCGAAAGGATGGAACAGAAAAACATGTGAGAAAGAGAAAGGGGGCGACGGAGAAACTTGCTGGTTGTGCTGAGAACAGGGAGAGACGAGCGAAAAGATGGAGGAGCTTCAGTTGGAATAAAATGCTTTCTGGAATACCAAGTAACGAGAACTCTTGTCAAATCGATACATTAAGATAGAGACGGAAAGTATAGGTAACCCACACTGAGTATCTGAATAAAGAAAGGAGAGCTGCAAACTCTAGAGAAACAAGTGAGGTATAAAGAGTAGAGGAAGGCAGGAGAGGAGAGGTTTTAACCCAGATATTTAGTGAAACCCTACACCTGATTTATACATACCTTAAACCTCTCCTATATATCACTGACACCTGCCACATATAACCCGATTATCGCCCATCCATTCTCTACCTTCTCACTTCAAAATGGTTAGTTCAGGTCTGTGTATTATTGGTCTATGTATTATTCCCAAATCTTTATTTGAATATTTCTCATGTATAATTTATTCTCTAGGTGTATTTAATTTTATTTAAAGATGTATTCCCGGGCAATCCCTTTCCATTTCCTGGTCTTATAAGACGAGCTCTCTATCTAAATTTAGTCCATGTACATCGTTACAGCAATGTATTATATTTTAAATCAAGTTTACATCTTCTTGAAGTAGTTTTATGTTCATATTTATGCTCTCATATTCTAGAATATTTCCACTGTGTCGCGATTTGTATTATGCACACTAACCTATGTATCTTGGTGATCCATTATTCGTAATGTTATCAGTTTATTGGAAAAGACTGCATAAATTGAGTGTTTTCTCAATGTTTATGAAACGCAGTTCATTCTTTGACATTGGAGAAGTCGCCAGTAACATGTTTGCAAAATATTTCCTCTAGAAGGATAGAATATAATCTCCTGATCTGACTTAGAGACGGGTAGGAAAGCAGGATGTAGATTCATTCTTTGTTTACAGATTACCTTCAGTTTGTTGAATTTTTGGATTTTTATAGATGGAAATGATATGACATAGTATCTTTTACACATTGTCTACCTCTTGGTGCCAGGAGTTATAGCTCTGTAACATGAACCATAGATACAAAAAGATAATAGTTTGATATCAGATACACAGCCTCGTCTTTCATCAGATTTCAAAAGAGCTTTTCTTTTGGTGTCTTATGAATTAATGTTGCCGTGTGTTTACACCGGGAGCACTTATTTCGGCCTTTCTTCTATAGTTCCCCTGCTGAGTTATCATATTTCAAGTACTTATGCCACAATCCTCTTTCTTAATTTGATGGATTGATTGAAGATAAGTGGAGGGACACTTCTGTTATCAGGTCTTCTAGTGCTCTTATAAGTACATTAATTCACTACTTTTTGCCCACTTCCGGTCTTATGTCATTCATGCATTCCCCATCTTCTTGCCTATATTACCCCTACTCTCTAGTGCAAACATTTCCTTTATTTTTTGCCATCGTTCTCCTGTTTATTATTGTTGTTGCCTCTCTTCCTATCCTGTCCTGTTCTCCTTCGCACTCTCTTATTCTCTTCTCTCTCTCCTTTCGTATGTCTGGCTCTCCTCCTGTCTGCCTGTGTGTCTGTCTCTCCCTCTCGCTCTGTACTCTCTCTACTGGTTCTTTCCTTCTTTTGCTTTCTTTCTTCATTTACCCCCTTCCCTTCCTATCCCCACTTCTACACCCTCCGCTCATTTCTCACAGCGTATCGACCCCCAAAAGGCTTGTGGGAATAATTCAGTTCTCAGTCACCACTTACTGCTTCCTGTCAAACACTCGTCTGGCATTCTGGGAAATGGATCTCTTGTCTCGCGCATTCCCGCTTTGTCTCGCGCGAGAACGAGAATGGGATTAGCGGCAGCTGGAGCGCCGGGAACTGTGGGAAATCTGGTGGCTGTCCCATCAGGGTTCTGATGAAGTGTCCCCCCCCCTATGGGCCTGATGGGAAAACAGGGGCGGGTTGGGGGCAGAGGAAGTAAATTACCTGAGTGAGGAAGGGAATATATGGCGTCAAGTTTGTACACATTTCAGGCATTCCCATGCTAGCTTCTTTCTTCTACTGAGTAGGACTATTGCTTTTAAACTATACTGGCTGAGAGATGGTGAAGTTGAGCTTTTAGGGCTTCAAATGAAAGCAAGGGCTGCTGATTTTCTCGTCGCTTCACTTCAGAATAAATACGTATGTTAAATTGAGTGTGTGTCCTTTAGTTAATGTACTGTTTGAGAGAGCAATATAATCATGAAGTAAACTTTTGTTTTATCTATCACTGTGTACCAACCTTACTCTCTTTCCTCTCTCTCACTCTCTCGTTCTCGCATTCTCACTCTAATGCAATTTGACATGTAAAGGAGATTTCATTATGTAAAAGGCATTTCATGAGTATCTTTCATAATATGTAGAGCCAATCTGAATATCCCATTTGCTCGGTCCACTTTATATCCCCCCCCCCCCCAATATAACTGACTATGCAAAGGTGCAATCCTTTCTAAAACTCCCTGCATGAAGTGTCCAGTTATTCGTCATATGCATGTTTAAACGTTCATGTGTTGAAGGTCTGTATTTGCACCGTGTACACCTAGTTTACACCATACTGGTTGTGTAACCTGGAGTATATTAACCTCCATTAATACATAATACGTACACTAATGATATAAGGGGGTTATTCCGATAGGGGTAGAACCTGAACATATGAATTATGGTAGTGCTTATAGCATTTTTAATATTTCACTTATATTTCCGAAATAATATGTAATATCAAGAACGTTTGAGTGTATTCACTATGCATAGGAGGCCGAGAATATGAATTTGTAACCTCAGTTTAGTTGAATTTGTAAAATTGTATTGTTGTCTCTGATCGTAAGTCTAAAGTTTAAAGTGAATGGCATGTATACGTGTATATGAGATCTGCCTTACTAGTGTGTATCCTTCATAAATAATTCCTATCTCATCTTAGTCAAAATGTTGAAGTGATCAAATCCAATTGTCCTAACGTCCTGACTTGTTTGGCCCATACTCGATCTCACAATTATCAATTAGTTTTAAGCATTTAACAACTTCATGTATATAAATCTCCATTCATTTCATCAAAATAATATGACTCCAAAGCTAGCATTAAGCAGAGTAAAATACAAACATTGCCAAATATCCATTTATACTTGATTTACAGCGGGTGGTAATATAAATATTTGTTGATTGTGCAAAATTTATTTGATGTAAAAATAAGATGTAACTGGAGGGAGAGGCAGGTTGGCGTAGAGTGGGATATGGATTAGTGGAGGTGTATGTACTAATGAGTTTGCCTGTGTTTGGTGGCAGAGTGTGAGCAAACAAGGGTTAAATTGATGGTAAACAAAGGGTTAATGCCAGACCCTCGTCCCACAAGCCAAAGTCAGAGTGGTGCTGGACTGAGTGGCATTTCTCTTCCTGAATTTTAAGCCTTCAAGAAAAAGCATTTTGTGTTACAGCGACGTAACCCTTTCAATCTATTGTCAGAGGTATTAGACAAATTACATTTCTCTTACTGAAATCAAAGAGTTACAGAAAAACATTCAAACCTTGTCCTAATATAGAATTTATTATTAGAAAATAAAAACGCCTGTTACCATATTATATTCTTAAGTGCCCTAATACCTTTCAATGTAATTACCATCTCTGAAATGTATTTCCTCTCCGAACAAAAACTATAGTATACATAAAACTGAATACAATTAAATTTCATCAAAATTATATCAGTTTTCTTCAGAAACCCGACACCAAATTCCCCTTTCATATCTTGAGATCTTACATCTTTATTCCTTCTCTTGGTAATTCTAGATATTACCAAGGGTTTATTTGATATTATTGCATTAGGATTAAACCGGAACTATAGGCCCTCTCAACCGTGCAGCATCTAACGAGGATTGCCATTAGCCCCATTACCACTCTCAGACCGCCCTATATAGCACTCTACCATATCAAAGTTTAATGCGGCAGCGCAAAAGCCAACTAGATGCTGACATATTGGCTGCTACAGCAATGAACTGTTCCTGAGATATAGCTTGTTAAGAAGGCACGTGTGTTCATGTGAGAATACTGTCACAAGGGCCTTACATGTCATCATGAAAAACAGAGAGACATGGGATAGACAGGGCGGGGAGTTAGAGAGGTGAGGAAAAGAGGTAAGAGAGGAGAAGGAAAGAGGAGATACAGGAAGGGCGATTGAGAGAGAAAGTGGGGGAGATGTCAATTGATCATGTAGATGGACATGTAACTGAGGACGTAAACGAGGGTAGATAGAGAGACAGAACGTGGGAGAAGAGTAAGATAGAGAGAATAGGGGGTCAGAGAGAGAGAGATGGGGGTCAGAGAGGGAGAGAATTAGAGAGAGAGGGGGGGGGGGAAGGGAGGAGCTCGAGGAAGAAAGTCGGAGAGAAGGGTGAGGATCAGAGACAGAGGGGTCACAGAGGGAGAGAGGAGGGAGGGTCACAGAGGGAGAGAGGAGGGAAGGTCACAGAGGGAGAGAGGAGGGAAGGTCACAGAGGGAGAGAGGAGGGCCGGAGAGCATCAGAGAGAGAGAGAGGGGGTGGGAAAGAGGGAGGGAGATAATCAGAGATAAGGGTGAGGATCAGAGAGAGAGAGAGAGAGAGAGGAAGGGTGAAGGGATAGAGGGAATGACAGGACCAGAGAAAGAGGCTCACAGAGAAGAGAGGGGACAGGATCAGAGAGGGAGAAGGAAGACAGAGAGAACAGCTATAGAGTGCTAAGCCTAATGCTACGAATGCCTGTATACACACGTATACTATGGACATTATAGCATACAGAAGACCGGCCTCCGCTACATGGTAGTAGTTGTTGGGGGCGGGCCCGCCTGTATATTGGGCTAATGTATGTTGTGTCCACATGCGCCCCATGCTGTGTACGCCCGGCCCAGGCGCCCCATGTTTGTAGAGTTAATTATGGCCTTGTTGTGGGCTATATTAGCATTGGGAGGAGGGTTTAAGGGACGTAAAGAGCTGGTACAGTGTGTGTGGTCATGATAGGGATATGTTGAGTGTGGGAGAGTGTGTTGGGGGGAGGTTGGGGGGGGGGCAGGAGATAAGGGGGACTGGGAAGAAGAAGGATAGAAAATGAGAAATCAGTTGTGGAGGGTAAAAGTGACAAACACAAATTGAAGAGGCAGGACGAAGGAGGAAAGGATAGAGAGAAAATGAATTTAGTATGAGGATGAGGAATGATAGGAGGGTCAGGGATGGGGAAAGAATAAAGCGGGAGCAATGGGAAGAGAGAAGGAACAAGAGTGAAGAGAGGTGGGGGCGGGGGATTAGAGTATTATAAGACTCATGAGCGGGAGCCAAAACAGGCTCATGTGGAAGCAATGGGAACAAGGTTTGGAAGGAGTAGTGAAGATATAAAAATACTACGATGATGATTCATCAAATTAATCGACATGAATTGTATTGTTCTTGTTACAAGACAAAGGACACTGTTGTACCCTGTCCACCCCCTTTTTACTACCGCCCTATATACCTCCTCCTCCCCCAACCACCACCCTCATTCTATGATACATCCGTTCAGCATGTAAATATTACATAAGGCTTGCCATACTTCTCACATATTTACCATGTCATATCACGTGATGCACCTGAGACAATGCCCGGATTATAAATTGCTGACTCACTGCCACTAGTTACTGCTGCAGTCCCTGCTTCTCCGGCCAATCTCCTATACTACTGACTCTATCATCTCTCTGTACATTGAAGCAGTTTTATTGATCATTTTCAACATTTAACAATTCAGTTTTGCAAAAGTATGCATAACCCCCTATAGGGATCGTTTTCATGAGTTATAGTATATGATCGATTCATTATATTAATTTATGCTACTTTTATTGAGACAGAATGAGACTGACTGCTAGCCTAAACAACGCTTATGTTTCAATAATAATGATCATAGAGCAATTGAATTTGTTTAATCTAACTTTTAGACATTCACATGGCACAGGCAGACAGCAATATACACAATATAAAAAACATGGACACAACACTATTCTCATGGCTTTTCTTTTCAAATGCAAATGAACCCTGACATAAAGCAAATATATTGGATCAACACGAGATTCATAGATTAAGAAGAGACAAAACAATAATGGTCACCCTTCTACATGAGAAATAAATATAATAAAGAGACCTGTGTAATGAAGGTTTAGAGGTGATATCGATTATAGCTGGAATTATCAAAATCAAAATCATTTTACCTGAATTAATAATAAGTGGACAAATATTAACTTACATTTTAATCTTTTGTTAATAATGTTTTAAACTTGTTTCTAAAAGAAAGGACCTAAGGAGAGTTTTTCCTAAGGGAAAATGGAGGTTAGGTGGCCTTCCCCGCGAACAATGTCTTACTTTGTCTAACACTTTACCTTTGTAAGCTAGTGTGCACCATTTTAATGAATACACAGACCTAAATTTGGTGAAACAAAATATCAAAGGTTTGAGGGAAAGTTCATCGTCTATAATGAACCACATCAAAGCGTTGTAATAAATGGACTAACTGACCTGTAACACAACGTACACCTCATGTAACAACTTTACAAGTTATGCAACCATCGCTTGTTACCAAACGGTAACATTTGTCCACTTCATATCAACCTATCTCTTTATGTGGTTTTATCGATTTAACCACCCATTAACTTATGCTCAGGGAGGCTGGGAAATCCCCTGAGGGAGCATTTATTGTCCAGCCAACTGTATGTGTTGTATTGTGCTTGGTGTATTGGGGAGAGGGAGCATGCATTATGAGAAAGTGATAATGTGTGGGGAAGGGTTGGTTAATTGCATTGTGCTAAGGTAAATAAGCGTGTACCCTTGCACATGTTACTGTAGCTAGTATATTGGTGCGGGACAGGTGTTAGCTAGCGGCCTGTCTGAGGTTTACTGTAAGAGGGTTATTACTGGGTATTCAGCGGATATATAGATATGCATTGGGAACATGTGGCAACTTGTGCTAATGGGGATTATAATGGAGGTTTACCCAAGTAAAACAAGCAGGAAATTATATTCTTAATTCGTACACTATTGGGTCCATATGACTACGGGTTTAAGATCGTAACACTAAACATCAGGGAGACATGCCTAATACTTTACATAATATATTTATGTAATCAATATAATTATATTCTCTTGGTGAGATATACCAAGGGTGCATTTCTACCTAAAAATGAATATTAATATGTCTTAATGTGAACTATTGTATAGTATAGCTAAGATAAACTGATTATGTTATAGATAATCGTTTTGTTACAATTTGTGCTAAAAGGTTGTTTTCTTTCATTTTCAGGTAAGAGTGATGTTATATATTTGCTGTGGCAGGAAGCTATCGTAACAAGTAGGAGTCAGTTATTTCTCGACTTTTGATCTTCAGATGATATCAGTTTGTACTTCTTGCAGTTTCACACCATTCTTGGTATTGCCAGTACATTCTTACTGGAGAACCCTTAATGTAGGGGAATATATACATGAAAATACCTCTCCTACAGTCCCTCTTTCCCTCACCTTTTCTATGGGAATATTTTTATCTATTTTGTTAATCATTTGATGTAGTAAATCTGATAATGCATGGATATTCTCAATTTGTCCAGACAATGAGCAGAAAAGTGTTTTAAATGTCGAATCAATACAACATACACACAACTTCACGTCATTAACATGAGTGATGAATATTCATAACAGGAATAAGAAGCTGCTGTTCTTCACACAGGTATAGCCATGTACCACTATTCACACTCCATCACAATACATATATGTATCACTCCATATAACTGGGGCCTTCCCCTCTCCTTGTATCTGGCAATATGGAATGGGTTGTTGTATTGGACTTAATGTCGTGAACTTATTGGTGAGATCACGGCTTTAATTAAATGACCTTGATTAGGCATTAACTTGATATTACAGGAGGCTCTCGAAATACATGCAAACATTCTTCTATGAATATATGAAAGTACTTAAAATTTATCAAAACAATTATGTGGGATAAATCATTTGAGAGAAGCTATGTAAACATATTAACATGAGCTGGCTGTAGCTACCCATATAATTGGCTGCCAGACTGTTGCCTCTCCACTTAGGCAGATTGGTCCTTCTGGCCACTCCGCCAGTATTAAGCCTAATGGTGGAAATTATAGAATTTGAAACGTGGAGATTTAGGAGAATCTAAGCAGAAAGTTCAACCCTAGAACCTGAGCGATAATGAGGGCAAACAGGAACAACAATAAGCAGATTAACTCAGCGCCCTCGGCCAGCCACGTGCTCAACTGACAGTTTACATAACTTCCACCAGGTGGGGTTTGGTCGATGCGGTGTTAGGGGAACAATGCCCCCCTTAAATGTTTAAACAAAACAAAAGATCCCTGGGGAATATAATGACTCTGACACCGACCTCAGTTCTCTATTGAGCTGCAGGGGCGACTGCAACGCCCTCGGGGTAAGTGGCAGGGAAAGGAACCTTTCAGCAGGTAAAGAGGATGTAAAAGTGCTGAGTCATTGTCTGTCTGTATGTCTGCTCAAGGCTTTAATGGCACCTCAGTTGTGGAGAGTGCGGGGACGATGCACTTAACATTTGGTTAGGCATTTAGTTTCGGAAACTCGATATCCATTTGCTGAAAATCCCTACAGAACTGTCCTTCGAACTGGGATATTTGTTCAAATTTGTAAGCAAAATATATATTCCGAGCATGTTCACTTCATGAATGGCCCGGGATAAATGGACTGGTATTTAAGAGGTTTTGGAATATGTATGCTCGTTTTAAAGTTGGTACAGTTCAGTCCATGTACCTTTTTATCAATTCCATGAATCATAAACTGTCTGGCTAGAATTGGTAGAGAACTAGTATTTATCCACATTTAGCTTTTGATGCCCTGTTTTGAGGTACCCTTACTATTGACTCAACATTATTTTACTTTTGCTTATTTAGTATTACATTTGCTAGATAGGAAATTGAAACAGGGAAAAATATATATGCATTTATCATGAGGAGTATGTATGGGGAATATTGGTTTCAATTCCAATTTGGAAGTGGGGCTGGACTAGACTAGATGAGAAACTGGTTACTTGAAAATAGATGTCTTATTTATTGTCATATTCTGTGTAGTAGTACAACTGTCTGGAAAAGGGGGAGATTTTCACGTGCCAGTAAATCAAAATGGGTAAAATAGATATAATATCCCTTGATGTTACTCCCTTCCTGACGGTCCTGTCCTGTTACCCCACTTCTTGATGGTCCTGTTCGTTTAACTCTCCTATATTTTATATTGCTTTCCATATTATATTACTAGAAGTAGAAAGGCATTAACCCTTAGGGTATAGTTATTGAACTTCAAGTCAAATATCCTAAGGGCTTTCATCAAATTGTGAATTAAAAAATGTTTTGGAAATCAGGATATGAATCATGAGCACCAGATCATTTCGAGACCATGCTTACCTCCTTTTGCGAAATATCATTTCTATTTATGATTATTACAAGTGTGCATCAGGTTGTTACTTTATGTATATAACTATTATCAGAAATCACTGCAGCAAAGTGTTAATAAATGGCAGGAGGAAGTTAATCCGACTGCAGGAGTATGAAGTTAACCCTTGCCGACCTCCCTGATCCTATTGATCCATTATACCCTCTATAATCCAGCTTCAAATAATAACACCCCCTGGAGAATTCTTAACCCTTCCAATGTGACTTCCCCTTGTGAATGTTTAATTCAAAATTATTATTTCTGCTCCAAAATTAAGCTTTAATTGATCAGTCCTGCTTTTGAACGAAATGAAACTCACAAATATGTAAAAAGAAGTATGATGGTAATTTGATTTATATGTGGCTTGGAGGTATTCTAGATATCAGCTGTAAGAAATATGAAATATAACGCCAACTTAATTAAAGTCTGAGTTCTCCAATTTGCCAAGCACCCTTCTCATTATAAGGACTTGCATATTTGATTATAGTCTATTCGCACTGCGATCCCTTAATTCTTAAATGTAATGAAGGAGATTGTATATTCATAACAAACTCAGATTCGACGTTTTGGCTTCATGTCACCCCGAAATTCCTAAGCTTACATAATTATAATGTAAAATGGGAATATACAAACCTTAAACAATGGCAGTTGAAAGCGTTGATATTGTAATATCAGGTTATTAAACCTTAGAATAATTATAATAGAAAATGACTGAAATGAACTCAACAATACAGACATATACCTATTTGGGATGGTTGTAACCACACTGCAAATGGGAATTTATAAACCTTAAACAATGGCAAAAATTTGCAGATAAAATTCTGGTTTCTAAAGCCGTTCATTATTTGGGAATGTATGAAGCTTTGGATTAGAAACCGTTGATATGAAATATTGTCATGAATATACTACTATTATGATCCATATATATTACTTCATCCCCATGTTTATGTCCAGAGAAGCTTGTCCGCACGACGAGTTATTGGGGAACGTTTTCGTTGGTATCAGGTTATCAAACTTTAGAATAATTATATAGAAAATGATTGAGATTAATTCAACAATACAGACATATAACTATTTGGGATGGTTGTAACCACACTGCAACTACATTTTAGAAGTCCACGGGTGATAATGTACTCTCACAAAGAGTTAATAGTGTCCATTGATCGGTGTGGCATTGAGAACTTATACCTGGCTGTAATTAAACCTGTATAAATAAGCATGTTACGCTAGCATGTGATTAATGATAAGTATAGGGGCAAACATGGAACATGTAGCATGTACATACAGTATGACATGAACCCCCTCCTCCTGATGAGATACCGTACTTCCTCGAATATATACCTCAGGGCTTCTATTTCACTTTACCTGCCTCCAGACTTGGCTTTTAAACGGAGCAGACCTACATTCCTAATATTGTATATAGCCAGCTCCTACACTCCTCCCGCCCGAAACCCCTCCCAGATTTTTAACTTTCTGTAAAATTATATCTCAGTGCAAAACACTATCCCAGGGTAATATATAAGACATGGCTTCTATTAAGTAAGACTATATTCACACCAGACCTTTCTGTCCGCTCCTAGATTTTGTTCGGGGGAATACGGTATGTCTCCATGTGTTGAACACATAAGTTTCATAACTGTGTATATTAGACTAACAGGAGGATATTGGAGTAAGGGCTGCTTCTTAGCCGTAGAGGAGGTCTGTAGAAGGGGCAGGCTTGGCTCAATTTGAGTAGACCTTGAAGTAGTTGCCTTACTCTGAATATGCATGACCATAAGTAATCTTATTCATTTTCTCATGTAATCGTAGCACAGTAAACTCCGATTTTAGATGGGTTTTTAGTCACCTTCACGTTTGAATTTTCCTTTCGGAATTTAAAATTCCTTTTGTACTTTTTCTCTCTCCTCCATTTCTCTTCTCTCTCACTTTTCTCTCGTTTATGATGTCTTTTTGTCTCTTTCTCATCTTTTGCCTTCCTTCCTCTTTTTCTGCTCTCTGCAACCTCTTTTCTTCCCCTCTTACTCTCTCCTCCTGCTCTTCTCTCTCTCTCCCTCTCTCGGTTTCCCGATCCCCTCTCTCCATCTATCCCTAGCTCTCCTTCCCTCTTTCTCTCCCTCTCTCCCTCTCTCTGTGTCTCCCTTCATCTCTGTCTCTTAACTCTGAATTGCCCACTCCTCCAGACCCTTCTCCTGCTTCTCCCCCTCCTCCTCAGACCTATACCTGTCACTCCACCCCCTCCCTCTATTTACTCTGCCTCTCTGCCCCCACCACTGTGTGTTTACAGTAAACACTCTACATTCTTACCTTTGTCTCCCTCAACTCTTGTCAACACACCCGGCGATAATACAAGGATTTACAATACCACCAGCCAAGGTCAAAGTGCGTTGACCTTGTCTTTGTAAGACGCCATATTGACACTCGTGCACTTTCCTACTGCTTGTATCTAATTCTACACTTTCTGGCTCTTATATATGGAACATTTGTCCCCTTTTTTTAGCGTTTTATACGAGAGGATCCAGATACAATCTGTGTTATTGGTTGTCACTCGTTCCCTATGTTCATCTTCCATGTCCTTCAGCAGACAAGGATAGGATGAGATATTGCTCTATTTGTAGCCACCTTGGACATTTGGCTTCGATCTGATCATTTGTATTAGACCTAGTTATTGCTGATATATTATTGATATATTTATTGAAATTCTAATCGGGGAACAGATCCACTGGTTGTCTTGCTTAAACCCTTCAGGTTGCAGTATTCCAAATTATAGAGAAAGTAAGCAACACGGTTGTATAGACATGTACAAGAACCAAGTGTTTCCTCCTCGCCTTCATATGACCGAATGTTCAAGGGTAAGCTAAAGGGGCGTAAAGCAACCAACCCCCTCCCCCTCCCGCCTCTGTGTTCTACATAACTTCTACAGAAGATGTCTCAATTGTGGTATATTAATCATACTGGTAATACACGTTAAAATACATTCCAACTATTTGCTAGATTTCTAGTTTATTCAGAGACTCATATTGCACTTAACAAAGTAAGATCTCTTCATCTCAACCTATAATTGAGTCTACCCCAAGCGTAGCACCAAGCACCACAAAGTGAGATAACATATTTAGCCTGGCCTCTGAGGTCCAGCTTGAAAGGTTGCAGAGGTAGCATTGGGGACTGGTGAAGAATGGGATACGATATTTCACACCGACCAGACAGCCACTTCTACCCATAAACTGACAATACTCGGGTCTACATATATATACTTAGTGGTTAACCCCACCAGGATGTGAGCAATGAAGAGTAGGGGGGAAGGGGGAAGAGGAGGGGGAGGGGCTGGATAGATATATACTGCAGTGTACTCCATTCTCTATTGGACATCTTAAAGGCCTTGGCACCGAGATATATATGGAAATGTCCGGGCAACTCTTCTTGTAAATGATTTAAAATCTTTCCAAAATTTGCTTAAACTTTGGTTCAGTAGATCCTGAGTATATTTAATGATGCAATAAATCTGAGTATAGGTTGGGTGGGTATTGAACTATAATAATAAAAAAAAAGTAATTTGTCATTGAGTAAAAATATAACATAAGATACTATGACCGTATACGAGCCCTCAGTTGTATAGATCTATTTGTATTGGTGAATATATTACCAGTCTGTGTTGCTGTATTGGGCTACAAGGGCCATGTCTGTATTTGTGCTCTTTATATTGAAACATGCAATAAAAGTGAGGTAGGAGGGATCCAGACAGTACCGTATTTGACTGAATAGGAGCCTTGTTCTGAATAGGGTGGTACAGCAGGGGTGCCCGGTCTGAAACCTGTTGCTGCTAATAGCATTATCTTCCTCCATCCCAGACACTAGTGGAAAATATAAATACCTTATAAAGGAGACACAGGTTCTAACCAACAATAAGCCAGTGAACCATGTAGGGAGGGGCTCGCCACCCCTCTACACCCACAGCACCGGCACAACGTACATTGTCCATACCTTGATGGCATATAAGCAATAATTGACTGGTTGTTTAATTGTTTGTTATTGCATATTCGATAGACCATTCATAGAATATATGTAGAGGACAGTTATTGAAGACACTTAACAGATAAGCTTTCCTTTATTGGATACCTGGAAGACTGACAACTATGAATACCCTGTTATGGGAAACATTTTAACAATCTGGATGGCTTTTCTAAGCAATAATAGTTAGGTTGTTTAATTATTTCTATTGCACAATTTGATAAATTGTGCATGGAATAAATATTGAGGACATGCATTGGAAATAGGTAAAGCGTGTGTTAAACTTGATACTTGATACAGGTAAATGCACCCAGCCGTTTATTTGAGGTATTACGGTATATATATAACATCTCACCACAAGTATTTATAGCATTTAGAGAGTAATAAGACGGAGGGCAGGAGGAGAGGGCACTCAAGGGCTAGAATCACCCTCACATACCATATCTCACTCTGTTTACAGATCGCTATATTCATATTGACATGGTGTAGCAAGCCTTGGCTCTTTATTATAGAAGTACCTAGAAATGTTTTCTTCTATTTCACTTTACTGGACTCTTCCCAGTTGAGCTCTTACAGTTGGTCTTCCTCTGGTGCCTTGTGTTACTATTTGTCATGAAATAAAACAGCAAGTTTCATTTGTATTGCTTTTAATCGAATGTTATATGTAGTATAGAAAAAGGGACATTTTCAGTTTTTCTCGCAAATAATTGTTCATGCTCATACTTGAAGAGGTGAATCTATAGATGTTGCTTTCTCACTGTAATAGAAAAGAGAGAACTGGTTTAATTGATAGTTCGGGCATTAGATCCATAGCAGCGATTGATGAAGTCATAGAGAGATGTAGAATAATGATTAGATATCAAATGACCCGGAGAATGTGTGTAGGTGTATGTGACCATGGGTTGCTGTGGCAGAGAGAGTGGGACAAGGGTGTCCCAGTAGCTCAAATGGTAAGAGCATAATACATGTGGCAGAGGGTTGTAGGTTCGAGTCCATCCTAGGCCAAACCAGATAAATACTACTACTAGGTAGGGTATAGCTCTGTCAGTAGACTGTAGGGTTCTATTCTATCTTGATATGCCCGAAGATCAATAGACCTAGAAACACCTCAGCTTAGATTCAGGTCAGATTAATACATATCAGGGCACACTGTTGATTCTCTACTCTCTGATCCATTTAAACACACCTGATGATATGGACAGTTCTTAGAAACCTTTACTGTACACCACCACAACTATTCTTTGCATCAGCAACGCTACAGTCCATTCTACTGTATTGGTGCCGGGGGTTCAGCCAGGGCCAAAATTGCTTCAATTTGTATGGAAATTACTGTATTTTGACACACAAGTCTCCGAAATTCCTATATGTGAATGCTGCAAGGAAAAGGCTAGCTTTGGGGAATTTAAGTCACATTTCATGCAAAACTATCAATTAACATTGGAGTTCAGGTCAATCTATAATCTAAACATTATATTGATCTTAATATTGGTAATTTCAAAAGTTAAGTAAAGCTGATTCTAAAGCTTTGAATGACTGTATCCTTGAAATGGTTTTATTTGAAGTCGATGACATTTCTTAAGATTACTCTTAATGGCAATAGGTTATGTTTATGTTGAGCAAAAACAGTTATGATCAACTAACACCAACCATTACAATGAAGCCTTACAGCAGAACCCAAGCATGGGGGAGGAAGGGTGGACTAAAGAGACCTGGGGAAGTTGTAAATCCTTGAAAAGGCAATTTACTTCTAACAGTTTGTTGCCATTGTATGGAGTTTGGCTTAGAGTTTGGCTCCCACCGTCATATTGTTGTTGTGGATTATCCGGGATTTACTCCCAATAGCTCCAGGGCAGAATTAGACTTGTACATGGTCCCACACTGCAATGTGTTATATACAGTAGAAAATATAAAATCATATCTCTACATCGCTGTTAAGAAGGTAGATGGTTCGGTCTCTTTACTTTCACTTTTTTTCATAGACGAGGTGCATACTGGAAAACTGGAATTTACTTTTCAGAAGTATGCTCTATAGAATGGGTTGGTCTTGAGCCTTGGACAAGTCGTTGCTTCTACTGTTATTAGATTGATTTGTATGGCCGTCGGGTGAGTTTGTGGTTCGTCAGTGTTAGATTTATGCGTGAATAATTTTATTTTTCTAAGAGGAACTAATAACATGAGCAATAGTAAACAAGATGAGGAAGGGGGCTTGTGTTCTTTTGTTCAGTTATTTTACTTATATATAAAGTGGGAAATGAATTTTTTGAATTTACTGTTGTCATAATAACGCATCATATTAATAGGACTGGTCAGAGCATCTCTAAATTTGTATCGGTGTTTTCCAAATTGAAATTGATTTTTTCTTTATCTAAATTGAATAACCTAAATTTAGGGAGATCCAGGAGAACACTCTTAGATTTCAACCATAGCCATTACCAGATTCTTTACCCCTCCTCTCTGGGCTACTCTCTTTTCCCTCCCTCCCTCCCCCCTCCCCCTCCTCCCCACTTCCCTAGCTCCCTCTTAATTACCCAACCCTAATCAAATGTTTCCCATCTCCCTAACAATTAATGGGCCAAGTAAAACAAGGCTTTTGTGGCCTTTAACTGCTTGTTTTTGTTGATTTTGCGCTTAATGTTGGCGCCATTCTTGCCGCCCTCCAACCTACTCCACATCCTTAAGACTTATTTCCAGGACACTAAAATGCTTTAGGTGTGCCCCAAGAAATAAAGGAACTAATCAAGAAGGTGGCTTTTATATCTGAGCCAATTTAAGAGAGTAATGCACTTAATGAGAATTTGATCCTGCCGTCGGTTCCGTAATAAGAGTTTCATGTAAACCTTACACAATTTCCACAATTATACAACATTTCCGAAACTGACTCAAATATTGGGGAACTGTATAGTTTATGTTTTTGAATTGATTTGAGTGAAACCTGAGGACATGTCTCAATATAAAATTAGTTCGATATCATAATTTGTCCCCCTTATTTCTGTTTTCTCTCTCGTGAAATCCATTTGTAATAATTATTCAATTTTTTTTTAGAAATTATTGACGTTGAAATCAGATATCATTGTTTCAATATCAGTTTCAAAGGAAGCTGACATTATCGTAGGTTAAGGTTAATGCTGAGACCCTTTGATTACTTTCTCATCTCTGTCATCAATTATTTTTGGAATTATACCTCGTTGACATTCTGGAAGCCTTGGATCAGATGTCAGGAGGATTGAATTAATTCCTAGTCATTTAACAGGAGAAAGGTTTGAAGAACTCTGACAGATGTACTTCAGTACAATATGGGTGTAACATATCAATTCATCTTAAAACGAGATATGTGAACAGGTGATCAGCTGGTTTGTATTGTACCAGTGGTATTTGATGCTGCATCGTCTCCTCTACTAATGAATGGGGATCTTTATCAGAATGATCTCTTCATTTTAAAATAACTTTCATGAAAATTCTCTAAAATATATTTATGCTTTGAATATGGACCATTACTTTTGGGGATAGGATTTACTTCGAAATCATATAAGTGATAAGAAGATGTGTTCCCGTGATATTTGCGTCCTATTTTCATTTCAATAATTCTAAAGAATGTACATAGTCAAGTGTATATTTTTTAAAGTAGCTGCTGCCGAGGTAGGTAGGGGTTGTAGATGATGTCTGGTGGAGAGGTGTGAGGGTGTGACGGGGGTATACACCAGTGAGTATCCCAGGTATGTGTCATGGTGGGGGTCGGTCTATATGGAAGGGAAGACAGGAGGGGGGTTGGGGGTTGGAAAAGGGATCGAGATAGGGAGATAGTAATTGAGACAGAGGAGAAAGGGGGCTAGCAGCATTCCATGGACAGAGAGCAGAGGAAAAGTTGAAAGGGAATAGATAGAGAGGGACAGACTTTAGAAGAAAAAGGGGATCGAGACAGGGAGATGGGAATACACACAAGAGATGCTAGCAGCATTCCAGGACGAGAAAGTTGAAAATAGAAGTAGATAAATGAACGAAGAAAATGAATGGATAGAGAAAAAAGGAAAGAAAATATTTGTTACGAAAAATGAGACGTATAGCAAACAACACAGATCTGCCTAAATACACTTGGTATAAAGAAATGAGAATCCATCAGAGTTAACCTGAAAACTGAGAGCGAGGTATTTTAGATCTCAGGCAAGGCGAATGCAAAGAATATAGGCGAGAGAAAAAAGTCAAGGTGTGAGAAAAAGGTGAAAAGTCAAGTATTCGGTTACCATGGTAACATGATCCATTAATTCAAGTCATAATACACTCTCCTGCTCCATAGGGCGATAATAGGTGCAGGTGGGCGATAATACCCACATTTAAGCACTTCCAAGGTGTTTGCTTTTGGGTGGAAAAAAACATAGTCTCTCTACGAGGGGGAAATGTACCAAGTATGTACACACCCTCCTTCCTACTTGTTGGAAGCATTTAGCTTTAACCTTGAGAATAATAATAGAGGGTTTTTTAAGTACACCCTACATGTCCAAATAATGCATTAGTGGAAAGGGGAGTTTTTAATGTATATTGGAGCTGTTACACTTTAAGAGATGGATAGAAAGTTAGCTAGAAATATGTAGACCGATTGATTGATTATGGAAAAGGGGAAAACAATGTTCTTCTCTATACTATAGATAATAAAGGAGAGAGGAAATAAAACGTTCTCTCCTCCTCGGAAGAGGAAGGGGATATTAAAAATAAACATTGTTTCTGACAACTTAAGATGGAAAAGGGATATTTCCACTTACACAATCAGATCTTCCACGCTACCATTACTAGCATGCGTGGAGATAATTCCATTTGGTCTCCATAATCGTGATTATGTAAATTCCCACAAACTGTCTGGTATACTGTCTGAGCAGATCTTTCAGATGAAGACCATATATGCAACAGTCCTGTTAAATACACATTTCTTTTAAAAAGTAATAAACTTCACCGTTGAGAATGTATAGCATACAAATGACTAGCACAGTGCCGTACACATTACTGTGTAAGCGCAGTTACGTGTACATGTGTGGGGTACGTTTATGACGTGTGTACATTCCCTAGTACCTGAGTTTGGAGGCTTGTTAGTCTCCTCACGTTCAGGCCTCGTACATCTACGTGCACTCCATTCCCCCTGTCTCCTTCTGTCGTGTTGAAACTACAGCTCATTCCACAGACTTTGTGTATAGTTGTAAAATATTTCATATCTTTGCCTCTGTCTCTTCACTGTCTGTCCATCTCTGTCCATCCCTGTCCATCTAAACATGTGAGCATGTCTTCATTCTTTCTCCCTCTTCCTCTCTCTCTCCATCTCCCTCCCCCTCTCCCTCATCTCTCACTCTGTTCCTCTTCCCCTTTCCACATGAACCCCCTCTTGCTATACCCACAGTATAAAACACAGTGTAAGTTGAGTGAATCCTAATTTCCTCCATTAAAATGTATTGCCCAGCTTGCTATTTACCCTAAGTAAAGTCTGGCAGCTCCGCACCAAGGAGCTAGGTGTGGGATATACATATAGGTTATACACATATTGGTTCTCTGCTCACCTTCAAATCAATTTCATTGGAAACATAATCACTTTGAAACATTATCAAATTACATACAATATAGCTTTGTGCTCCAAATGTAAAACATTACATTCTTTAATAGATTTATTCAAAGCCGTGATTTGTACGTCCCATTCTTCTACCATCTAATTAAACAATTCTTTGGACATTTCAATAGTGGTTATATTTTATTTGTGACAATCATCGTCGTCAATATTCTCGAATACAGGCAGTCCTCTCTATGTGGACTGTCTTGGCTCAGGTATCCCCAATAGAGAGGTTTATGGATTGAAATGGGTTAACCACGGAGGAAATGACTGTATTTGGACTGGGCTATGGGTCAATAATGATGAGATGTCTGGAAAAGCGAGGGATCATTATATCAGAAATCTACAATGTAAGTAGTACTATAGTAGCGAGGTCTCCAAATTGCTAAATTATCCTTAAATAAGAATTTCACTGTATCTTAAAAAGAAATTTGATTCAAAGCGGCGTTGACTCAAAGGGTCCATTCGGATGAATCTGTGTTGTTTTGTTGGAAGTTGAATGTTTGGGGGCAGGGCATGGGAGCTGGCAGAGCAAGCGGCACTGTGTGGTCGCCTTGTGAAATACAAGAACTTCAAACACAAGTAGAAACATCTAAAGTTAAAAATAGCTTAGAGGAGATGTGCAGGGAATATGTACACATCAGGAGTCTATAGGTCCAGGTACCGAGATATATATTATCTGTTTTTTCAACTACATTTGATAGATCATGTTTTTAAAATGTGGAAATTAAATCGAAATACCAGAAATGATGAAATATTAAAGTAGGAGAGTAAGGTTGTTATTAAGAAAGTACACATGTACCACAAAGGTCAAGAACCTTAGCTTAGACGGGAATTAACAGTGCTTTTCTAACCAAAATAATGAAATAATTATTGATTCACCAAATGTATACAATTTTAGCCTCTCCTATACAACTCTTCACGCGGAACCCAATGTCCTTTTTATAAACATAGTAAACCCAGCCTGTATTTGGTCAATTATGACTCAATTTGAGAGAATGAAGCTTCTGTTATTGTGCACAGTTTACACCAAACAATGCACACTGCCCAAACAACTTGAGGTACTACTGTATGTGTATATCAGCTCTCTATCCTATTACTGCCTTACACAATAGGTGCAATGGTACATAACTTACATACGTATATACATCCCACTGGCTGATATCCTATACCTACTGATAACTGAGATGTACCATGGCCTATAACTGGGCAGAATTTCCAAGCATTTCCAAGCATTTCCTTATTTTCCCATTAAAAAGAATCCGCTCAGAATCTGCTTATATCTATGTGCTGATATGCAGGCTGTTGTCTAGCTACTGATATCATTGGTAAACTGTAAGGTAGAGAATCTATCAGCAGATAAGTTGTCTTCACTCTTGATATGGTCTGTTGTGTCCAGATACAAGTGAAAAGGGGTCCCCCATTAAGAACTGCCTATAGTTGTCTCTCAGTACCAGCTTCCCACTTCTTGTTCTTGATTCCTATAATTAATGATATCTTTGATGTTTTCCCTTCCCTTATAATAGCTGATAATATGTGATGTGTTACAGGAGAATGAGTCACATTCGCAAAAATTGATATTTTTTAAAAGGAACCTTTAGTCAAAATGTTTCCATATTTGGAGTGTTTAGTGCTGATAGTCGCATAAACCAAATATCAATACTGTATATTGAGTGTAATTATGCATATCTGAGGTTATCCTAATGGGTATATTTAACTACTTTACTAGTGATTCACCATCAAGAAATATCGCTAACTTTCATGTATGAACACATGTATATAGAAGTACTAATTGGATGTCCTAATGTTAATTTACCATCACTGGAATCCGCTTGATCTCATCTTTTCAAACTTGATGGTATATCTCAAAATTTATTTATTTTGCAACTTATGAATCATTCTCCTGGGATCACATATAGCACCCCCCTGATAATATAAACCCGTGAGTGACCCCATGTACCCACATTTCCTAATACAGACACTTATACAAGGTATACTATATATACATGTAGATCTAATGATATATGATATTGTATCTATTGATATATGATATCAGTTATATGCCCATGCCTGTGGTCTGATGTTTATCAGAAAACAGATACAGTTACCCATATCCTGTGTTATATAGTTATTATAGCTTCCAGCGTATATAATATTTCATCGTAAGTATACACAGGAGCTGAATTTGATATGCTATTCATATTTAGGACATAACATCTGTGGACATATATCAAGAATATGGAAATACGTCAGCTTTTAGTCCATTAACCAGCCTAAGAACTCCTCCTATCTCCTCTCTTGTTCACTGCCTCTCTATTCTTTCTCTCTCTCCCTCTTTTTCTCTCCCTCCCTCTCAGCCTCTCTCCTATCCTTCTGTCGCCTCTCTCTCCCTCTCTGTATCTTCCATCCCCTCTCTCTCTCTCTCTCTGTCACTCTCCCACTCTATCTTCCCCTCTGTCTATCTGATCCTACTTTTTGCTCTCCCTTGCCTAGCTCTCTTTCCCTATCCTTCCATGCACCTCTTTTCTTCTCCCATCTTGATCCTTGTGTATGAATAAGGTTAAAAAAACAAAAACTGTTTAGTCTTGATATAACAGTTTTTACTTGATTTGTTTTTCTGGTTTGCTCTGTTTATATTAAGATTTTGGTTATGGGTGCATACTTCTTTATTTTCCTGACACAGTTCCTTACCCCACCGCCTGCCCCCTCCCTCCTCCCCCACCCCTCTACTACACCTACTCCTACCACCAACACCAAGAACAAATACACACCAAGTGCAAGCCACCTTTCCAACATAATACCAATATTGGAGCTGACTTTCACTAATGACACATCAATTAATAATAAAATTGAGACGAATGATTCAAACTTAATACGGAAACACAATATGATTATATTGTGCCAGATCATTTTCAATTTGGATTAAGGCGACGAAATGAGCTTGTGTGGGTATTATTATGGGAAAATGCACCAGACTACCTCCCATATCAAACATGTTGTATACGGTAACCACGATCTATAACACCCATCCGAATATATCATATGAATTTATCATACATATGTGTATACATATGGATCTAAAATACATTCCTGACTGGCATTGGTTCTAACTTAGGCCAATTTAAGAATAACTCGAGGAAATAGCAAAGTCCCCTCCGCCTTGTATAGTAAAGTGAAGGGCAGTAGAAAGAAAAGAAGAAAAGTTGTTTTCTAAAAAAGAGAAGCACTTCGCACTTATGTCAGCGCACCCCCTGCCACCGCTCCGTCCTCGTGTTACCCTATTACATAGCCACACACCATAAACAGGAAGGCAGGGGGAAATGAAAAAACTCAAGTTCCATTTCATCTGTTTTAGGTATGGACCTCTCTTTACTCTCTCATGAAGGAAAGTAGGGCAGAAAAAGTAATGTCCCTAGGTACAATGTGACACATGACTGGTGTAGAAAAAGCACCCAAGGTTATGTCTTCTTGGGAGGGTGGGTGGATTGGGGGAGGGGTCGGATGGGGGGAGGGTGGGTGGATGGGGGAGGGTGTTGTCCGAATTTACAGACCTGGGGGTGGGAGCAACACTCTCAACGTCTCAATGCAAAACTTGATATGAATTAATACATAATGCTGGAAGTATTATTTATCTCAAAATTATATCAATATTCACATTCTAAAATATCATGGAGGGTTTTCAATAGGGAACATGGTGGAGGACAGTGGGTGTGTATGTGGTGGGGGGTCATAACATCTTGGGAAATATTCCAATTACATTAGCAATAGGGGAGCATTCCACGTCAAAGTGGGAACAAGAAATACAAAAATAATAAAACCTAAATAATATTATAAAAAAGATCACCCCTGACCGTCTGACTGATGATGTATATAAACCATGGCAGGGTCTTGGGATTGTCTTTGTGAGATTAGATGGAACGGTCAGGAGAATGTGAGAATATAAACAAGTACTTCTAAAACTAGACACGATACTTGGCGTTTGTATTAAGTCCATTCATAATATAATGGAAATGTCATGGGACTTCTTTCTGTTCCAAAATGCTTTCAATTTTCCTGATGACAATATTCAGACATACTTGAAAGATAATATATTACTGTTGTAACAAACACTTTGAAGCACCCACTGTGTCTTGTATATAATTTGAGAACAACTACATCACCAATATCAATCTTGTTACTGGTAAAAGATAGAACATAGTACAGGTACTACACATCGAAAAATTGAATAAATAATCAATTAAAAACAGGTTATCTATATCACAGTATTCAATCATTTGTGATTATTAGCCTTTGTACCATAAAATACATTTGAAATTGATACTTGCAAAAAGATATATAAATAGGGGATACTTTCTTTTTTATTCTCTTTCCTCAATAACATATTATTCTCCTGCTTTAGTAAATCCAGTCTATGGTATGTGACAAATAAGTGGAGAAAAAGGTAACAAATACTTCTTTCCTCTTGAGTCAATAACCGTTGCAGCGGGTATAAGCCATACACAAATGTATGGAACAGAAGGGTCGGGAGGAAATGGGTCAAAAACCGTCTATAGATTGATATACTCTGGTGATAAATATTTCATCATTTTATAACTTTCCCATTTGAATTATCTCTATCTGGTTTAACCATATTCAAATTTAATCATTTTTTCCCAAATATTTTGTAATAAATGGCCTTTAACGAAATAAAAAAAAGAAAAAAGATATAAGTTTGGAGTGCAAACCCTTCTTTGATAGTATTGAACTAATTGCATTCAGTAAGGTCTAAAGTACGTTGTAATCAATTTATAGATGTGTAAGATTGGTAATAAACAGCTTGTCTTTAATGCCTCTTTTTTCTTTAAAGAAAGGTAAATAATTGATTTATTCTAAGGGTACACACATTTAGTTATCCTCTTTTTCTTCAATTCATTTGTATTATAAAATCACAATTCCCTTCACTTATAATTTCCATCTATAACCAGAAAAGAATGAATGTTGACTAACAGAGTCGTGAGGTCAGGGAGAAGTGGAAGAGGGGAACAGGAGAGGAAAAAGTATCAACTTTGAGTGAAAATGTTGGTTTTGCATATATTTACTTGAGCTTAATGCAGGGAAAACTATGGCTTCCCTCACAATGGTAGACACAGCCTTGTTGGTGGCCGACTACTCTGTAAAGTAAATAACTTGATACATTTGTTTCACGTATACATAATGCCTCCACATGGTAAACTGCAGAACACATGTTATTTTCTACACTAGACAGCTATATTTATGCGTATCAGGGCAACAGGTTGAGCAGGATTACAATTACAAAACCCAATTAATGGAACCTCAATGGATGTGTCCTTCTTACTCAATCTCTGGCCGTTCATACGGTCTCAGGATGTTACCCATTATTAGCGATTTTCCGAAGTATTTGGGGAATTTTTGAAGTTTTTAAAAGTGAGTAGCAAACTCGGTGGTTGCGCGAAATTGACGACGAGATGGAGCTTTAGGAGGTCCACTAGTAAAGGGTCTTAAGACATATTGTGTGCTATGTGAATAAAACATATTTAGGTTAGATTTGTAGAAAAGCAGCACAATCCTTATGATGTAAGATAAAGCCCTTTCCTATTAAGACACCCCTCCCTTTCCTCCTCCTCGTCTTCCTCTATACATGTACATCTTTCTCCATATCTTCGTTCTCCATCTCCTCCTCCTCCTCCTCCTCCACCACATCCTTCTGCCCTGTACGCATGCGCACAAGGCGGCCAATCACATCACTGGGCAATAATCATTGATTGTTCAGGTCTCACAGGACTAGATCCAATACCGCCAGATGCCCTGTACTCCACCCTGGGGAAATCCCAGCCCACGTCCCCCCACCCTATAAGCCTTACACAGATTAGAACTATGAACCCTCTACATCACTGTACTGCCCACTTAAGCACTCTCCCATTCACCACCCTCGATTTATAGCTGCCCCCATTGTCACAAGGGGCATTTCTGCCATTATCTGTAACCATTGACACCCATTGCCTGCTTGATTGACTAACATTTCTTTTCTTATTTCTTCCTGTATATCTGATGCATAGTCCTTAAGATGAGAGGATTTGATTTGGAACATAAAACACAGAAACTATCTTGTTGCTATTTTTTTAGTTTCCAAGTTTGTAAGAGTCCCCCCCTGTATACATACGCTAGGCATCTTCTGGAAACTAAGGAAGGCCAGAAAAGGGTATATTCATGTATTAAAGATGGTTAACAAGCCCGCCATTACTATAATATTATTAGATGATTATAGATAACTGTATACAAAACAATACAATAATTATATGAATTTCATAAGGACATAATCAATGCATACCAGGATCATTAATTAGTAGTACAGGCTGTACATATTTATATTTTGAACAGAGAAATAATTTGAAATTTAAATATATTAACTGGAATTCATGATTTCAATGTTCAGTTCTTATTCGTGCTTACATTATTCAGCGAACCTGCCGGTGGCAGTTGGTAACACAATATCTATGTCAAGGTTCTGCCCAGTCAGTTATATAGGTCTCTCTCTTACCTTATAGTCCAGACTGAAAAAGGACCCTATGTTTTGGACAATTTTATACCAACACTAAATATTGTTTATATGGTGTGTTAATTGTTTACGTATAATCTCCGTATCGCATACATGTATACGATTAGTTTGTCTCTAATCCTAATCGACTGACAGCTTATTCTTTGAATTGGTAAATTAATTAGAACCGTTTATCATAAATTGTTAATAATAGTTCCTAACCATTGCAGCACGAACTATAGTAACCAAACACTGCCCCCTCCCGCCCAACTCTTGCATCAGAATGATGTCAAGACAAAGTGACCTATTATATATATGTAGAGCAGCCATTGGCCTGGCAGCAAGCGAGGCAATGGTGCTTGTTCTTGTTTTATTTGACTTCTCCCCCTCCTCGTTCTCCTCTCAGCCCTTTAAGGAAATTGGCTCACGAAGAACAGAATTGGCACTTTGCCAGAATCATTCAATAGCTAGTTCTCTCCTCGTTCTTGCATCCACCACTCTCTTGTTCTCCTCTCAAACTCTTGTAGTGATTGTTACTGACACAAATAAGTGAGAAAAGCTTTTTTCTCTCCCCCTGTTGCTGTCTTTTTCTTGTTCTTGTTCACACTGCATTAGGATATTCTATTCCTGAACTTGAGGCCTTCAGTGAAGGTCGTCATGTTTATGAGCGGAATGAAATAGTTATTGGATTGTGATTTTAATAATTTACCTCAACTTCTCAAGGTTCTTTGGTTTCTTCGCAGGATTATATATGATTCCTTATTCATAAATATTCTGTTTCCCTAATTATCCACTTCTATTTCTTCCTTTCCCTCGCTTCCACCTCTTCCTAACTGTTCTGTTTTCTGTCCACTCTTGTGCCTGTTTCTCCGTCAGTTGCTCCCTCCTTCCTCTCTTCCTACCTGCCTACCTACCTACCTAGTCCTTCTTTTTCTCCATCTCACGCTCTTGTTCTTTCCTCTTTCTCCTCTTCTCAGTCTGTACTTCCTGCCGCTTTCCCCTCCTCCCCTCTTTCTTTCCATCTCGATTCCCGCCTCCTCCTTCCTCCTCTTTTTCATTTCCTCCTTTCCCTTTCGGAGGTTTCCCTCCTCTCCAAACATAAATGTTTCCAGTTTACTATTTCCCTTCGATCTCACGAGGACGATCATTACATTGCCTTCATCCTTCTGTGTCAGTGTATCTCTTCCACCCCACCCCACGCCACCCCACCCCACCCCACCCCACCCCACCCCACCCTACCCTACCCAACGTCACTCTCTCCAATATATCTCCACAAACATTCCCAAGCCAAGCATTAATTAATTTCTAAAGCAATCCCAGAATGCTGCACATAACTGATTCTGGGAGCGTCCATTGATCTTTCATCCTCAGAAAGAGGCTAATTCGGTGACGCGTCATCTGCGTCGCGCTCCAAACGCCATTAACCAAAAAGGAAAAAAATGCATTCGCACTAAAGCAACCCGATCATTTTCCTCCTCATGTCTTCTTGTCATGCCCCTTCCACTTACTTCTTAGCGAATTAGCGTTTTCACGCGCCGCAAATGCCTCCTCAATCACTTACCATTGTGGGTCGGTGAAAAATGAGGAATTTACACGCACAAAGGGAAATGGAAGGAGTTGGTTGGTGAGGGTGATCAGGATATATCGAATCAGGGGTAATTAGGAGGGAGAGTAATGATGGAAGTGATTACAGTTTGATCTTTAAATCTTTTAAGTATATTACTCCAGTAATTACAGGATAAATTGGTGTGTACAGTCATTTACTGCTGCTGGGGCTTCTTGTTGATACTATGGGAAGGCAATGAGGCTTGGAAATATCCACCTCGGTCTCAGTTCTGTCTCTTCGTGTAGACATATCTTATATGTTTTTCTTCGTATCCTCTCTTCGCCCTCTTCTTTATCTCTCTCTCTCTCAGCTGTCATTCCCCTGCCTTACCCTTTCCCCTTCTGTCTTTTTCTCTCCCTATCTCTCCTCCTCTTTCCCTCTTTCCCCTTTTCTTCTTGATCCCAATCCCTCTCGTCTTTCCTTTCCTTTCTCCCCAATCGCTCCTTATCTAGCTCCCTCTTCTCTCTCTCCCTTTCCCTTATATGCTCTCTCTCTCTCTCTCTCTCTCTGTTCCTCTTTCCCCTCTGTCGATCTATGTAGGGATGGGGGAGGTGGAGTATACATAATGTCTGACAGGTCTAATACAGGTAGATAGGACTGACACACTCAGTCACTACACATGTATATGTCATACAGTTCCTCCCTCCACATTGTACCCATGCATGGCCTAATCCTTCACTGTACATCTCTCCCTACAGCCTAATCACTCACTAACTCGTCTACAGTAACTTCCTTTTGAGTTGGTTCTGCTTATGGGTCAGATCGTCAGAAAATATGTACAATCGACAGCTCTAGCCATTTAGTAAAATGTGCTAAATTAGACTGGAAAATGATAGATACCAACTATACTAGCATATTTTGTATTGCCTTAACTAAAGAAAAATATCTGTTTGGCTATGTTGATATGTATTTTTAATCTTATTGTCTTCTTAAATTTGGGTTATTTGAAAGGATTATTGAGGGCAATTTGTACATTTTAGGCGACTTCACTCACTATTTATATGTTCTTCCCTGAGGAACGTTTTCTTTTAAAGGGGCTGGGTGTATAGTGAGGTATGGGTCTGAAGGGTATCGTTTATTCAAGATTGATTGAAATTAATGAAATCTTCTGAAGCTTTCAAAAGATACACTTGCTGCAATCAATCCTGATCATAAGTACTATACAACACGTATACATATATAGCCAGGTGTTATTGAAGGCATACACATATGAACATCACACCTATACATACACAGATCAACACATACATATAAGAGCATCAGCCAGTTTGTATCGGCAGAAACTGGCTGCCAACACTTCATGTCTACAAAACAAAAGGTGTTTGTGTGTATAACTCACGAGGGCGTGAAGAGGAAGGGAAAGAGAAGTTGTAACTTATCAAACCTACAGCTGATGACTTACTTCACAAGATATTGTGTCATCTGCAGAAAGTTTGAAACATGTGATATTTTTTGTCATATAAGCATTTTTGTGTGGATTCCTCGGATATAGAAATACACTTTTGACTGACTCTAAGAGACCAATGTAATAGTCAGGTCCCAAGGATATTCAATAGCAAGGCCACAATTGATTGATTGAATTCTGTATTGACTCACAGAGAATAAAGGGGGCTTGGGTTAATCTATTTCATTATACATATCTGCCTATACTACTAGGGGTAGGAAATCCAGTTCACTTCCCACTGGGAATGATATATGCTATTTGACCCACTCTCTCCCAGTAGTACACTACAAAGTGGCTTGTATGGGGTACAAGCAATTGAGCATCATAGACAGAGCGGGGGGGGGGGAGGTGATGGAAGTTGGTGTATTTGGGGGTGGGGGTCCTGGGGTGAGATTCGCACCCCTACAGGTCAGGGTATGATCCAGATCGAGGCTGCGACCTAATTTCCTGGTGATGAAGCGTCGGCGATAAAGCGATCCGTCCTTTCATGTGTCACAAGTCTATCAGATAGGCCCTCACTTCATAAACCAACCCATTCATACGCCAACAGATAAAGGTCATCCGTCGGGAAAAAATGTCTGACAATTTTGAGCATAACTCCTTTTCAACTCAGTCAAATGTGATGCAATTTTGGGAGGATACTAATTGAATGTCAAAGAATATATCTAAGTGGTTGTGATGGCGGATATTAAGATCTTTACCACGATAAATGCAAAATTGTCAGACATGATACAAATGGCGGGAAAGAGTGATTATATCAGTAGCAAATCAGTTTTATTGTGATGAAGGGCTTTAATCAGATTGTCATAGAAATCCATGGGTAGTCTATGGAGACGTTGCTATGGTGATAAGACTAACAGAGGGATGGAAAGCTGCACATAAAGCGCAGGGAGAATACATTAAACAGGGGAGAAGGAGATAAAACAGGGAGAAATAGTGCATCATCACACTGTAAAATATGATGGAGTCATTATATAAGATCAATCTGCTCTTGAAGAGAAACTAGGGGGAAATTTAGCGAGGATCTGGTGGAGGAATGAGGACGACCATTTTAGCATGTATATCAATCAGGAACTATACAATTCCCAAGACCAAATAAAGTCAAATGTACCTAGTATTTATCATTTTTCAGCTTAGTTTAGCAGAATTTACTAAATGTGTAAGAGCTGCCAATTGTGCTTTTTCTGACGACCTGACCCACATGGATACTAAAAGTGGGTAAATTTGAATCACATAATATAACAATAATATATTAACGCAACACAACCTGGTTCAGGAGATGCTTGATGAACACAAAATTGTGTAAATGAATAATAATTATAATATGCTGCTCAATGCATGATAACATTTCAACTTCCCATTACTCTGACCTGCAACACATTCAGCGTTTCATGTCTTTATCATAATACCAGAAGTCCAATTCAGAGTCGGTAATAAATAAATAATTAATTGTTCTTCTTCTTTCTTGCAGGTGAGTTGTCATATACATCCTTGTTATGTTCAATACGCTCAGGAGAGATGGTGAGATGAAGGAAGATCAGGTTTGGTATTTTTCAAAAGCCTTTTTGAAAGTTCATGTGTGGTAAATGTACGAACGGTTCATTATCTGTGATGGGTGAATCTACGACGTAGCCTTAGAAACCACCATGTATATTAACCGGACGTGTTATTATACGGGGTCCCACCACACACTAAAGACAAATAAAGAATCGCTCAATTCAATTCTTGTGGATTCAACGTTTCGTTGAATTTAACACTTTAAAATTTAGATTCTAAAAACATAATTGTGATGGATAGTAACAGAAGATGATGGATGTTAAGGAATTGGAACTGTTATGTACAGATACAGATTGGTACAGATATGTGCTCCACATTTCTCAATACACCATCAGCACTAAAACTTAAAAACATTCAATTTCCTCTGACTTAGCTTCCTCTATTTACTGTAATCATATTCGAGCTGTATTTTAGTTAGTGACCTTCAGGAAAGCTATATGAGTTGTTTTTAGTCTATATCATGTTGGATTCTGTGAGAATCCCTGTGATCCCTGTAGGCACCTATAAGAGCAAGTCTTCAAGGGGCCAATCTCTGCTGCGGAAATTGAAATGAGAACCGGAAATGGAGGATTTATACAGTTTCGTAAAAAGAGCAGACGACATTTGGTTGCCATGGTGAAGGAGCGCTTCCATTGAGACAACTTTCATTTCAGTGTTTCTAGAAACGTCTGAAATTGATGAATCTTTATGTTCAAATTTTCATCCTTTCTATACACGAATTAGTTTGATAACATTTTAATTTTTCCAATTAATTGATGATTAAGTAATGGAATCCTCCCAAACTCGCCCAATGTAATCATGGGTAAAGCTTCCTTCTCCAGTTCTCTCAAATATCTCAAATTTAAGATGAAAGTGAAGTTGAAAATACAGTGAAACATAATCGAACAGATTCCTTTTTTTAATCAACGCAATAACTCGACGCAATTTAACTGAGATAAAACTAGTATGTATCACATTTCTGCTTAATTTAGGAGAATTTGCTGAATGTGTAGAGCTGCTGACTGTACATTTTCTGACAACCTGCCCCACATGCAGAATTAAAATTACTTGAGCTTACAGCGTGTCTTCTCCCACCACTTTCTCTCTCTACTCCCTCTCTCTCTTTCTCTTCTCTCCCTCTACTCTTTCTCTCTTCTCTCTCTCTCTCTCCTATCTTTCTCCTCTATCTCTCCTATACCTCTCTTTCTCTCTTCTCTCCCCTATCTCTCTCTTTCTCTCTGTGTGTCTCTCCCCCTCTCCCTCCCTCATTCTCTCTCCCTTTCTCTGTCCATCACCCTCTTTTCCTCATATCTCCCTCCCTCTCAGTCTCCTCTCTCTCCCTCTCTGTCTTCCCCTCTCCCCTCCCCCTATCATTCCTCTCCCCCTCTCTCTCTCGCTCTCTATCTCAATCCACCACCACCCCCTCTCGCTTTCCCTGCCAATAATGGTGAGGCCTCTTCTCCCGACACAAGACCTCGCCAGTAACGAGGACAAAGTCAACATATAAATGAAATCATGTCCACATACAGCATGTCCACCAGTTTTATGTTTCACGTGAACAATTGCATTCTGTCCGCCCGCCAGAAATAGTCGCCCTTCACATATTTAGAGAGCTGTTTCTGGCCAGCGAGTGGTGTCTATTCATCTACTGAGCCAAATTAGCCTTTCATTGGAGTAGAAACGGATTCTCTGTCCAAGGAAATAATTCTTTTTGGACAGATCCTGAGGGAAATATGGATAATTATTTATAGATTATTAACAAGGGAACATGTGCTGAAATGATTGATCACGTGTTGTAGGTATTGTATGTAAGCTTGGGTCTGGTAAATGATTACTACGGAATTCAGCTTCATTCATGTTATAGTGAGTGTGGCAGCAGGATAGCAATGTTAGCAATGTTTATCACCTCTCTTTTTACGCGGACAACTAAATCCATAAGACCACAGTTTCCACCTGAAGTAATACATGAATACAGAAATGTCCAATTGTCTACCCCTGTTATTCAAAATAATGCTAAATTTGTCATGTTTTCGGTTTAGATCAAGTCTTGGCATTTTACAGTATTGAATGCAAAAGATTATGAAAGACTACCATCACATACTCCACATTATATTTATCCTATATCTAGGAAATCAATAAATCATATATTTTGATGAGTGTGAGAAACAGAGGGCTGTGATGGTTTGGCCTATATGTAGATGAGGTGCAGTAAGGGGAAGACGTGGGCTGGGTGTGAGAGTTGTCCTCATATCTATAGTGTCTAGCTATTATATGCTGTCTACCATTCAGGTCCCTTAAGGTGGCGAGTGGTCATGTAATACTGAATATCTACCTCATCAATGATTAATATAGCTCATGTATGTAACTCTACTTATGTACATACAGTGCTGTGTGTTTGAATAATACAGGTGAACTGAAAAGCCCCCGCCTGAACGTATCTGGACGAGCAAATCTTGATTTGAGTCAGGTTTCCTCAGGTCTGCCCTAAAATAGAATCCGTCATCGTACAACACAATTTGTAAATAGTTCTTTCGTTTTTCAAATTCATATGAATTCAGCGACAGCGATAGCTATAATAGAGCGTCATGAACAATTTAATCAGGGATTTCTTTGTGATTGCACTTCCTTGAAACCTACTAATGACTTCTTGTATCATGAAGATTTTCTCGGTTGGAATTAGGATGAATGACCGAAAAAATCCCCAAATAGAGAGAACCAGACCACCACACGAATCCAAGTCCTTTTAGAGTATATATTCTAACTACATAATGACAAATACCCTGTCTCACACACAGACAAATCCTTCTTCTTCTTCCTCCATTAAATCTTGTATAATTAGATGTTTCCTCCTCCTGGAAGCAGACGCTGGTAAACTAGCCTTCCTGTCTAATTAATTGTTTCTAATTGGCTGGGGTAATTAGGTATGATGTATTACTGCTCTCTGTCTGAGTAAGGCTAATTGTAATTGAACAAGGACCAGTGGGTTAGGCCCAGTGGTAGACTGGCTGTGAGTTACTGGCTGTATTTCATTTCTATTGGGATTTTATTTGTCATTAGGCCAGGAAAATTATCTGTTTGCTTCTGGGGTTACATAAATCTTTTGCTACCTTCCAAATTGCCTCGGGAGTAGAGGGTAATCAGAAATCAAGTATGGGGAGACACTGGGATGTTTAGGAAGAATTGCAGCTTTCGGCAAAATGGCGAATAGCAGGGTTACTCTCTTGTCGGACCTAAAGAAGTAAAATAATCTTATTTAATGATAACAATAGTAAGAACAATGATATTAATGAATTAAATTGTGTTCACAAGTAGATGTGTGTATACTGTGTTACATGTGTTTCTCATCAGGCTGCTTGTCTTCATCTACTTTTATCTTAATTGTCAGATATCGGTCTGTCATAACGTGAGTAAAGCGAATTAATTTCAATGGAATTTAAATGTCAGATGTTTCATAAGATTGCTCCCATGCTTATAGACAATGTAAGATGATTCTTAATCATAGAATGAGAAAGACAAAATGAAATAAAATAATAGGCTAGTTGAAAATCATGGCAATGTTTACATTCTACAGAAGCTATACACGGATACTGTTCCGCAACTGCATTTTCTTATTCTACACAATTCGTACTTGTATGAAATAACCCAATTTTAACACTAACATTCACAAGAAGTAAAACAGAATATACACTTGCTTGTCCTATGTTCAGGAGATGTCTGGGTCAATATGGGGTCAGGGGAGGGTCAGGTGTCTGTATGAGAGTTCGTAAAATGATAAAAAGCATAAATCTGTACAGTTTATGTCCTGCACTGCCATAGTGCCTCCATGCCCTCCTATATTATCTACTGGCTCAGGTATGACTCATCTCCATACAATGGTTGATCAATGTTGGCGACAAATACTGTAACACAATAGTGAGGGTGACTGTTCTGATATATAGATGAAAATGAGTTTTTGATGTAGGAGAAAACAATTACATGTGTTCAGACATTTGCCATTGTTCTATTTTTCATGCCACATTGAAAGAAATCCTGTCATGATTTTATAGTATAGTGTCACACTTTCATAACTTTAGTAATTAAAGTGAGATAGAGATAGATCATTAATAGAGAGGTGGACTTGATAGGAGAGAGAGAGAGGGAGAGAGAGAGAGACAGACAGACAGAAAGAGAGAGAAAGAAAGAGAGAGAGAGCGGCGATCCCTGAGAAGGATCGAAAGGAAGAGAAATAATGAAAGATATAGATTGATAGAGAGCAAACGTAGAGGGGTGAGCAGAGAATCGAAAGGAAGAATGAGGGAAGAAGGAAAGCTGAGAGGGATAGTGGAAGAGAGAGACATGATTGTAAAAGAGACATGAAGCATGTAACAGTAAGTGGCACTGCTTCATGTTTATAGTCCTCTCATGTTTTATGCACAGTTTACTGTATTTGATACAATTGAGAGGGCACACAGAATACACACAGGGTGCACACACAGATAATAAACTATTTACACTCACAGAATCATTCACCTTCACGGGCTACCTGTTATCTACTAGCCTCTGGTCAGGCATTCCCCTATGGACCTTTTCTTCACAGACAAAATATATTTTCATTTTCTGTTTGTCGATTCGGATAGTTGTGGTGTAGCCTAGTCAGTGAAGGTCGGATAAACGGCAGTGAGACAGAGCGGTGCATGTTGGCTTAGATAGTACGGGTACTAGACATGGAACACAGAAGGCATGGGTTCGATTAGTCTCTTTGTCAGTCAGACCTTCAATCATTTTTTTTCCAATTCCAACGAGGTCCTCATGTAGGATTACCGAATGCCAGAAGTGTGAAACTAAAATCTCTATTTTGTATTTGGAAATATATTAATAGTAGCATGCTAACAATGAGAATTCCCTCCATGTTTCAAAGGAATGCCAACCAATGATTTAAACTCAGTAAATGAACCTGTATTGTTAGGGTCGAGCTGAAAGAACTACTATAAGAGTAGAAGCCTCAGTCCCTTTTTCCTGCTCCATAATTGTGAGTTCTTCTGAGCGAATACAAATTCCTGACTATGGGACAGGCGTGGATTATAGAGGCTAGCCTGCGCCGGCCGCCAGTTTCCCTACCCTACTTACACGTTCTAGTTGTGGTGCGGGTCACAAATCACAGACTTCACTAACGGTATCACCTATGTCTTATCTTACCTATATTAGCCACAGCATGACACTATACATCTGCTCAGGACTGTTTCCTATTCTGATGTAGGCTAGGCGTGTACATAGAAAAGGAACGGATTACACAACTCATGATAGTCTTCGAAATTTTTCATTCGGAATCTATCCTCACCTACAATATGAAAATTCAAAAATATTTCCATAGTCCTTGTTTTTGTTACATTTGTTCACATATTGGTATTAATATTTATCATCGTGTATCCACATTTATTCCTAGTCTCCGAAGGGGCAATTGAAGTAGAATAAACACATAGATTTTGACATGTCAAATATTTGGTTAATTAAATGTGAACATCATCTAGGCATACGAAAACTGTATCATCCCTTTAAATGTAAAACATGTCATTGCTAGATTGGGGAAGGAATTCGTGAACAATGATAAACACAATTGTATACCTACAGTATTCCCATGTATCATTGCACATAATGAGATGTGTATAAAATGCGTTCCCACTAATACTCCTATAGCCTTGTTTGGGTCTCGCTCGTCTGATACGGTTTGGGACATCTTAGCACCAGTAATCGGATCAGGGAGAAGACTGTAAGGACCTTACATACGGGAGATAAGCACAGGCAAATGTAGTATACTAAAAGCTCTCCCCATCCCTTGGGCATTCCACATGGTCAGGGTTTTACTTTTTTTCTCTTTCTACTTTCTTTCGTGAGGTTATCAGTGAATTCGTATTAACTGACGCCATTAAGAACCAGTGTCATGATTAGGAGAGTGGTTAATATCATAGAAATGTGCAAAGGGGAAGAGTGAGGCTGTTGATTCAGTGCTATAAATGTGGTGTCGCTATATACAGGCCCACGGCCTTCTCAAATTAAATAGACCTCTGCTATAGTCTCACTGAACTCCTATTTAATATGATCTCCTAAAATCTGATAACTTTTAACAGTTTCACTCCACAGTATAACACACTATCTCAAAACGATATCGGTTAGCTGTGGGATTCTATGTGTAAATACTTCTAAGCAAAAGAAAGGTTGTTAAGTTTGGGAGCCAAGAGTTTCAAGTTGTTTGGCTACAAGCGGGGTAAACCCATACACAATAGATAAACCGGAAGTCGGATAATCAAGTGGAATCATGGGAACTAGAGGGCGTTACATGTCATCTTCTAATAGACCATGTGACTGATCACATGGTCTATTTAGTTTCCCAGCTTGCCACTAGAGAGGTGGATTCAATTTACAAAATGATCACACGTGGCGCTGTCATCGCTAGTTGATAGAATGGCCGCTTGGTGCTCGGTGACATTTACTAAACGCTTTTTGATTGGTTGCCATGAGAGCCATCCATCGCTCTCTATCTTTGCTTCCTGTTCCCTCATTTTATTCTCTTCTAGGTCTTCCCATGGGTGACTTTTTCTTCTCGTGTGCGGTGCACTTTTACATTATTTACAGATCTGGGCCTTAATCACTTTGTGGTCTTGAAAACTGCTAGACACTCTGGCTCTGGTGATTGTATTCGTTAGCATGTATACACATGTACATGATATTATGCATACGTACATACATGTGTATTATCAATTAAGTCCACTTACAGTTAGTCAAGTTATACACACTTGAATACATTGATGCACTCATAATTTCTGGTAAAGAAATTGGCAAAAGGGCCTCACACGCCATACAGAGAGAAGTAGGCCTAACTCTATATCGCCCACAGAAGAACCCCATCGCTTATTCATAGACAAACTCACTTATTCAAGAAGAGTCGAATACCATTGGACTAAATGTTAAACATAAAGCTGAGTCAGCAAGAATGGGATTGCGGAACATCAATATTTGATTTATCTCGCTGCGGGGAGGAGGTAGAATTTTGGTTATATTAACGTTATAGACGGCCAAGGTCCTGGGTCCAGGAAGCGCTAGGTATTTTGTGGGGAGTGGGTGGGGTGTATGCTTGAATTCTGTCTGAAATGGAATAATATCAGAACATTGATTTGGAAATACTTACTTAAAACCTATGCCACTTCTGGGTATCTATTTAATTGCAAATCATGTAATATATTTAAGTTTTTCTTCATACAACATTAATGATGTGAAGCATTAGTACTTCGATATAAGTGGGTGAGATGGTTGTAAGGACTTAGGAATGTGAATTAATGTGAATAATAAAACACATCGATTTAAAGTACTTCCATGGAGTAACGTAGGACCCTAGAAACGCATACATGTGATACAATTCTCTTGGCCTGATCCAGCCTCCCCCTAATGAGGACTGACCAAGGTCAGCTGATTGATGAAGGTCATCCCTAACCTGTCACTTCAAGTGTGCATGACGTCACAAACATAAAAGCGCCACCTGCAGTGAGGTCCAAGCACGAAGCACAAAGCGTAAAATGTCACACCCATTAAAACGAGCTCCAGCGTTGAAACTGGGTTGACAGGACAAGGCGGAAGAGGCAAGAGTGGGCGTTGATCCGTGAGGAATTAGCGAGCGATATTAAGTGAAAATGGGCAGAGATAACTAAAGACCTGAGCAAGGTGATTTAGTAATGGTTGCGCCAGGAATAATCTGTGTCAAAATGTGAAGTTGATGGTGCCGGGTGAGTTGGGGGGATTTTTATTGAGAAATGGGCGATGATTGGGAGGGAAAAGGTGGATGGATGGGCGAACAGAACGAGCAGACGACCGGAAGTGCAATGGGTGAGTGGAGCTTTGGGTAATGAGGGAATTCTGGGAAGACAAGATGGAGAGGTTGTGTGGTGAGGTGGGATGTTCACAGCGGTAGGGGTGTCACAATTTGAGAAAGATTGGCAGGATATCTCTTGAAAATAGAGAATAGATTATGGTACTTCAATAAGTACAGCGTGAAGGAGAAAAGGAGGCGGAAGGAGATGGGTGGCAGAGTGAAGACAGAGTGAGAGGAGAGACACAGAGGAAGAGTCAGACAGAATGAGTGAGATGGAGTAGCAGAACCACACACTCATGGTTGTAATATGATAATAATAATGAATTCTTTATTTCGCGAAGACTGCATGTTACAAAACTGGTGATACATACACTGCAGATAATAATCTGTTCTTCCAGTGTATGCCATGGTAATACCGGGGACTATAGCTATATGGTGGTGGTTATTTGAGGGTCATGCTACAAGACAACCCATAACTTACAGGAGGAAGAGGTGGAGAGAGAAAATTGAGGAAGAAAGAGATGCAGGGAGAGATGGAAGGACTGAGGGGGCTAAATATGATATGAATATCAATAATAATGACAAGATGTCTCGCATTTCATGTGCGCATATTTCCCTACCTCGACTAGTCATTTTGTTTTGCAAATTTTTGCAACCTGTATGATATCGGAATTACAAATAACATTTTTACTTGCGTTTTCATGTTCTAATGATACATCGCTGTTTACGTTTGAAACACCACTAACTGTCTCATGGTGAATACGGAGAGTATCATTCTATTTGTCACATATTCTTTCTATTTGTCACATGTATGATGTGTTACAGCAAAATGAGTCACAGGTCGCAAAATTGCCATTTTTCAAAGTGTTTTATTCACAAGATTTATTTGTGAAAATGTTTTGTTTTGTTTTGGGGTACTTAAAGCTTTTCATAGCACAAATTCATGTACCAAATTTCAAGGCAGTGCATTGATCCATGCATTTCTAATGTCATCTTATATATTTAGCTACTTCACTAGAAATTTAAAATATGAAAATACTTATTAGCTGTCCTAATCTTTACTATCTTTGAAAACGGCATGATCTCATCTTTTCAAATATGATATCTCAATATCTTTTTGAGGGGACTTGTGACTCATTTTCCTAAAACACATCACATATTCGCAAGATTACTCTAAGGGTACATGCATTATATACCTAGACCATGATATTGTATATTGTAATCAATTATTCAGGATCTATCCCCAATAATGATAGATATAGCAACCAGCACCATGGCAATGGCCTATTCACCACACAAGTCCTAGATACTAGAGATAACCTAGATTGGTCAGACCAGTCAGTCATGCGCGCCCACCCGCACTAAGTGCCCGGTGTGTTGCGCCCTCAAGGTCCCTTAAGTTCCCTTTTGAGACTCAGTGAGGAGTGGGAGGGTTTAATTGGATGTTTGTGTCCAGATAAAGGCCCTTAATGGTCAAGTGGTCAGATGTGGAATGTGAACAAGTAGGTCACTGGGCAGTTAAGGGAGACGGATCCAGGATTTTCTACATGGAAGAGTGGATATTTGGCCCATGAGAATAGCATGAGGAATATAGTTCGGATGATACCAGAAGATAATACTATCAAAGGCCCACATGAAATTTAATTTTCCAAGCGTCTAGATTATCTCTATTCTCGCTTTTCCTTTTATAAAATCTTCGAGTGGGGGAATATCGCTGTATATCGGTTAGGCAGGAGGTCCAGTTGTGTTGTCATTCAGATGAACAAATAAAGGGTTCGTTGCTATTATTTTTTATTAATACGAGCTTTCGGCCTGACTCAGGTATGTCAGGCCCTTTGACTGGTGCTACCAGTAAATCTTCTATTTAATATTATAATTGTCTTAATTAAATTTGACATTTAAATCAATTTAATAAGGAACGTAGGTCATTTGGTGACGAACCATCTAAAATGTGTTGATAAGGGCGTAAAGCAACCAATCTCACTCACTCATTTGGTAACGAACAACTACCCCCGCATGGACTTCACCGCCTACGTCAAATCGTTTTTATTATCGCCCAGACAGGTAGGAAGCCATGAGAGAATTTTCACTCGCAGGGATTTCTGGGAATTCCTTGGTGCATGACGGGAGTTTAGGAGGAGTGGATCTGGCAGGCTATAGATGACTCCCGATCAGTATGGCACACTATAGATTGATACCATACATCACAGCTAGGGAGAAGGACTGAGGATATTGTGTATTCATGGGTTGGGAGGCCTAGCCGTGATATCTGCCTATAAATGTGTCACCCCTGTATTCCATCGGGTTTTATGGATAAAGATGTTTATTGTAGTGTTTTTGCTGTGTTCTAGAGAAGGACCTGTAAGGTCCTCCCTAGCTTGGTTATATGTCTATATCTGGGTTCGAACCCAGACCTTATAGTTGCCAGAGCAATGGTTTCCTCCCAGCTCACACATATGTATCTTTTTTTCTTGCCCTCTAAGGCCTTTTGTAGTATTAATATGTAGATCTACAATGTTGAGTAGAAAATAATTCTTTTAGATGCTCTTCCTTGATAAACGGTGTTTGTTGCCTGAAACGTCGGAACCCCAACAATACAAACTAAACTCAAATCCCCGTGTCCTGTTCCTCCCTTGTTCTGGGTGGATTCTCCAACTTCAGATTTGCGATTTGCGATCATTTAATGGCAGAGCAAAACACATTGCCGTATAATGTTTTGAATTAAGAAGAAATATTTAACCTTTAAATCTAAAATCAATAAACATTCATGCAGGCCGGAAGTAAGCCAACCGCCAACATCCTAATGAAATGTAATGTGATTTTGCGGTTAGAAATAAAAGGCTTTCCCTCAGTTTGGAGGGATTCTGTTGGCTATGAGCCCAGACTGTACAAGGGATACAAATGTTGTATGTAGCGGGTAACAGTAGCCTGATAATAGCCTTAATCAGCTCCAGTGGTGGGAGATACCAGAACTCTTATACACGCCAAGACTATACCAGTCTGCCGCTGGTGTCTGGTAGGCTAAGCAGTCTGGTAGGAAGCTGTTGGACGCAATCCCCCAATACTCTATAGAGTAAAATAGCAATGTTCTTGTAGGACCGGCACGTGGAATGTAAAGCTAGAAACTAGAAACATGTTACATGTTGCTGTTGGGGAATTATAGATCGTAATACAGGGGCCTTGCATGTGCCGTTGGGTGTTGCAGTACAAGCTGGAAATCATTCAGCTCATGATTGGCATACACATTCTTAGCCGCATTTGTATCATAATACCGCTTTGATAAGTGGCGTTTGCTGCCCGAAACGTTGGAACCCCAATAAAACAAACGAAACTAAAATCACCATAATTCTATTCCTCCCTAGTTCTCGGTTGATTCTCCAACGTCAGTATTTGATCATGATATGTATTTAGTTTGCAAATAATGTAGCCTAAAGAAAATATATATCTGCCTTGTAATTTATTTCGGGAGATTTTAAAGAAATGTGCTGGATTTACCCCAAGCATGGAGCCAATGTTCATGTGTATTTTGGGAGTCAAAAAATAGATTTGCTCATATAATTAGTGCACATGATTGTTATGCTTAGCTTAGTGAAGTTGCTAATAGATTGGATGAAGATGTCCTGGTAATTTATTTTGGGAGAATGTCTTAAATTAAAATTTTGTTATGAAATGAGAATAGTTAAGACTCATCCAGGATACAAACGACAAAACGATGGCAATATCGAGATGTACCTAACAGAATGATAAAAAAACGTTACAACAACAACAACAAATATGTACAGGTTATAATATACTCTCCAACCATCTGATCATCCCACATAAATCCACCTCTAGTCGTATGGTACAGCTGCAAGCCTGAGCCTCCTATATATAATATATCCCAGCTTTGTATCCTACATATCCCACTCGTGGTATAACACTGCCATCTATAGTGATACACAAGGCAGGCCTATATATGTATATGTCCCAGCTTTCTCCATGTAAGTATCTCATCTCTTAGTACAGCCCATGCACACCAGAGGTCAGGCAGCCAATCAACCTCCATGCAGCTTCCTATCATCTGGGCGATATTAGGGCGCCATGGAGAGATGGCACTTTCAGCGGACGTATATGGAAGACAGACTGGCTGACTGGGTTCTTAGTCAGCTTGTTTGCCTTGTATTAGGGTTGGATCTTATGGGTTAGAAGTATCAGGGTTCCTATAATGGGGATCGGCAAGATTGTTTAGGATCTGGATGGTATATGGGAGGTATATATGAGTGCAAACAAACTGTTCTAAAAGAAAAGGAAAGGGATTGATGCTGATATCCCCTTTTCTGACAAATGAGCAGTAAAACTACTACAGAAGTGTGATTGGGCTTCAATATCATATCCACCCATTGACAAGGTTTTGGATTGGGGTGTCCCTGTATATGAGGTTGTGTGTGTGTGGGGGGGGGGCGGCTCATTTTATAGTAGATATGTGCAGTATTGTAGGTATGTAGTGGTGTTCTAGATATTCAGTACACAATCGAGAATGTGCAGGTTAATATAAGTAATTCTGGTCTACTATATTGACCGCGACCAACATCATAACATTGAGTGAATCGACTGATGCCACTCCCTATAATGTACCTCCCCATAATACCCTTCCCCTCTACATGCTTTATTATTTATTTCCTTCCTATCATAGACAAATTACATTTAAATGAATATAATTGTAACTCGTATCCTGTTAAAATAAATCTGAGTAAAAATGTATGCGATATCACTAAAAACACCCACTTATTTTCTCTCAATTCATGTTCTAGTTAAATCTAGATATAGTTGTCCTATGTGATATAACTCACCATGCAGTCACCTCAAATAAATACAATAGAAGAGAATAATATTGTGCCATACAAATACTACCATCTAAATATCAAATATTTATATTTCCGACTGGTTCTTTTTTCTCCATAGTTTGTAAAGCAAGCAGTAATAAAAAGATAGCGCCCCAGCAGTATACATGGATTTAGGGGCCAGCCATGGTTGTGGAGGAGTAGGAAATATGGCTTTGTGTTTCCATGGTTACGGATCAATACATAAAGAGAAGTGTTGGTGGAAGTGGTGGATATGTTGGCTGGGGGCGAGGGGTGGGAGGGGGTTGATGGAGTTATATAGGTTGTGATATCTGCAAAAGTTCTATTTGAAACTGGAGGGTCTTTTTAAAGAAAAAGAAAAGAAATATGCAATTTTGGGGATATGGAGATTTGGAGCGGCAGACTGGTCTATATAGTGCTGGAGTTGGATGGACCCAGAGGCATGAGCTAGGGAGTTTGTGCAGGGTTCGAATCCTGGTGTGGCTGCATTTTCACACACACACATACACCAACCCACCCACCCATCCCCGCCCCGAACTACCGTGTGACTAGTTGTATGGGGTGACTGACTCCTGGTAACACAATTATAAAATGAAAAATAATTATAAGCCAATTTGACTTGTTCTAAATTTCATGAAAAGTCATGGGCGCTGAAATTATATCAAAAGTGTATTTCTGTATGGTCTAAGCGTTACGCGTAGGCAATTCTCTGTACGCGTTTAATCTCGTATCCCATATGCACCAAACTTTCAATCTCATTCTACCAATAGACCAAACCTTCTGCCCCAGGGGGAATAGCTAAAGAAATACAACCATTTTCAATAAGGCCTTCAGTGGGAATTACACATATATGAAATGCCGTCTATATCTATTATTTAACTGTGGATGGCAGTTTCCATTATCAGGTCCTGTATGTCACTGCCCAGGGCAAAACTAGTGTACAGCTCTAGTCTAAAGCCTTGTAATCCACATCAACCCTCTCTCTATACACCCCACTGCCACATCTACTTATTCTTTCTCTCTGATAAGAAATTCCCCCAGGTAAATAATGAATAATAGTTTCCATGGTAACTTCAAAGTCACCCCTGGGGCAAGAGTCTGTAACTAGTGATGAAATATACACAAAGATTTGGAAATCGAGGACAAAATATATCCCCAGTTTCATCCGGGCTTTGTAATAGACCCGTCAGCCATTGTCTGGGAGGTTAAAGGTGTTTGGGTGAGGGTGCTTTAGGTGTAATGTACACCCGGATAGGATATAGGCTCATACCCTAGGCACTGACCCGCTGCACTCAGTCCAGAATGTGTTGGCTGTGGCCAAAGCTTTGATCTAAGAGATTGAGTGAGAGATTTTCATTAAATCGTTTATATGTTTTTTTTTGTTTTATTTTCTCAATATCTATCTTACATAAAGGAAAGTATATAATGTATTTGCCAGTCCACAGAGCCCAGTGTAAATGACTAGATTATGGGCCGAGTGAGGATTATGTTGTTCCATGGGCGGTGCTTCCCTCTACCTCTCATATTACATGCAGTTCACTGAGATCAGAATAAACTTCTCCAATTGTCACAAGTGATAACGAAATTAATATGGAACAAGAGTAAGAGTAATGTATCAGCATCCTAACCTAGAATAAAAGTCAACATTTGACTTTACATACATGGTATTTTCATCTGAAGTCTTTCATCATCTTATCTATAGTCTAGATTAAGCTAAGTATGGCCAACCAGACTAGCAGCTAGAGCTAGTATCTGAGTTCTCATTGGTATCAAATAATCTCCAAAAGAAATCCATGAGGTGAAGTGGCTTAATTTATAGCCACAGCTTTTAAAGCCCTTTTTGTTCTGTTTATTTGAAATAATTAATTGTGCCTGCTTCTTGGCGAGGTTGAAGTAAGCTGGCTGTTGGATGCTTTTCCACATCTATTCCGGACTAATTTATTTTTCATTTCCTGTTGGAAGCGACTGCCTGATGGAGAGAAATGTGCAGAGAAAAACGTGTGGTGAGATAAATGATAGGAGAGATTATTGGTTCAATATTAGTGCTTTAGGTGTCTGGGTGGAGGAGGAGTCGTAATGTAGGGGGCAGGGGGAGTAGGACGGGGGGGGGGTATTGGGTGGATTGAGAAACAGCGAGCGGCTGAAGGAGAAAGAAGAGTTAAGGGCCTAATCCACTGAGCCGATTCTCCTGCGATTCTCACTGAATTTAGTGGAAAGGAGTTCTCTGCGGTGCAAAATCGTATGAGAATCGGCTTAGTGGACTAGGGCCTTAAGGGCCAGCAGGAAATGGCTGGGATGAAAAAAAAGAGGAAGGGAGAAACAGACGGAGATAGTGAGAGGAAGAGAGGGGTAGACATAGAGGCGGACTGTGTGAGAGAGACAATGTGGGCGGGAAGAGAAACTCGAGAATACGAGCGAGACGAATTAGGAAGAGTGGCAGAGAGGGGAAGGAAGAAACAAGAAAAGGGCTGAGAAGAAGAGAAATGGGAGAACGAGCAAGAACGAAAGACAGGGCGGGAGAGATGAGGTAATAAAACATATGAGAGATCATTGATTCAGTAGATTGATAAAGAGAAGAGATATAGGAGGGAATGAAACCGAGCTCAACAGGAAAAGAGAAACAAGTGGACTACAACTGCAGCCTCGCCACCTCAGTCTAGTCCCTATCTGACATCAGGTCTTGGCTTTCCCCTGTACTTGCACCTTGTGTCGGTGGTCCTGCCTGTGAGACAACTGAGCCCACGTGACATCTCAGCGTTTCACTGGTGTCCTTTTATTCCTCGGTCGAGAGGGCAGTGACCCCAACATGGTAGTGACCATAACATGATAGTTAGTTTTTTTTTAAATGAAAAAAAAAAAAAATCCCTGGCTTGCGCGAGTCTACTGGTCCCCATGTCTGATCGGTCAGTTACCTCACCGCCTGGGATTTGGCTTCAACGCGTGCCATTTGGAAATGGTATTTGGAAATAAATAGCTTCTGATGCCCGTGTGTCGTTGGTTCGGGTTCAGTTGTATTGGATGGTTAATAATGATACTTATGTACATATATATATATATGGGTGGGTCAGTCGATTTTTCTTTTCATTCTTTAATTTCGAAGTGAAATATTTAGGCTATTTTAATATATTTTGTACTTCACTAAAACCGAGCACACCAATTATTCATATCATTTTGCATTGATATCTCTAGGAGACGAATCGTTTCACAAAATTGTGTGTCCTATAACCAACATAATAATATGATAAAATTAAAATAACATATGAAAATAAGTAAATTAGTGCACTTGTCTCAGGTAGCATTGCACTTGTCAAACAACGACAAGAACATTCTCTCAACTCACAACTGCAATTATTTTAGATCTGTGAACTCTAATTGTACACATTATCTCACCCTAACCCATGCACAACTTTGCTCGTCTGCTGAGTCCTCTTTCTGAAGTTTTCTCATATGACTGCAACCATTATCTCAATACTGGTACTGACAGTCTCTCCAATTCCTTGCGCCTTCCAACAGAAAATAATGTATAAATAATATAATCTTCATATATAATCTCGATACTGGATGCTAACACTAAGGGGGAAACGGATAGACGATTCAGTTTCATTGACTCGTCTTTCTTTTGCCTTTCAACAGTAAGAGCCATATTGAGGAAACAGTAAATCTATCTTTTGTAAAATAATATTATTTCAGCCATTCAAAGATAGTTACATCCATTTGATATTGAAATGGAATTGATTTCATGAATTACCTACTAATTAAAGGAGAAGACACACCAAACCGACCGAGTTACAGTACAGAGTTATCGTTGATAAATATATTGCATTAATTCTCAGCAAAAGTAAAAGTTGTCCAATATTATTGTTAAATGCAGATTCATCTGAAATCCTAATTCAAGGTTACACACGGGGCCTGTTCTTGAATGATAAGAATATTATCACAGTTTCTTTTTAAAAAAAAAAACTTATTGTTCCCGGCTTATCCCATTCGGGTTATATTGGGCATGTGGAAAGGAGGTAGTGAGTAAAAGATGTATTTATGACGACCGTCTCCCGCGCCCCCGACATCCATCTCTGCTTTGATGGCTCATTTCTATGAAGGAATCAGGACACACAAAGTCCATCATGCTCTTAGTGAATCCCACTTAGAGATGAAAGAGGCTGCAAAATGCCATCCTCTTTATAAAAAAAACTTAATCACTCTTTTATGTGTGTTTAATCATTTGATATACTGTAATATTGATTGTAGATGCATTTATAAATTCCCTTTCATGCTATCGAGTTACCTCTTGGTGTTAGGTTAATATCACATAATCTTCATCTTTTTGAATATATCTTTTATCTGTTATCGAAAACCTGGACTCTTTTTTAAATTTGTCTTTTTTCTGTATTTGCAGGTGGGTTGTGTGCCTTGTGCTGCAGAGCAGGTTTGGTGAAGCCGATGTATCCGACGTTCTCTATAGACGTTAATTGTGTCTGTATTGTTGTTTAATAGGGGATTTGCATAGCCGCTATTTTGAATCTTAATTCACATGGAATTATGGGACTAATGGTACTTTATAAAATCTATGGAAAACATGCTCGCCATGGTCCGACTATTTATCAATGCCCTAATTCCAATAGTCATGTGTTATACATGTTGCCATAACACAAGTCCCCATCTTTCCCATCATGCATTTGGTTTCCATACATCATTTACAAAAGCTGTGATAATGGTGAAAACACTTTTGCAATTTTCGATAAAGATATTGCTAAATATTTGTACCTTAGATTTTAACTGAATCCATCCCAGCATGCACTGTAACAGACATGCGCAGTGAGACATGCAAATCCCTTATTGATGCCGGATCACATCCCAAACACCGTTGTGTTAACATCTCTACATTAAAGCTACCAGTCTATTACACGTATACATTAATATTAATATAATTCAGCTAACAACCGTCCTCTTGTAATCTGGGTCTATCATCGCTCACCAATCTCACCATATCTCGCGTAGATAACGCTAACATGCGAGACTTGTGACTTATCACCGTGAGCCGCACTACCAATAGCAGGACTCTATGAAATACTACATGAAATTAATTAAGTAGACTACGAGTGCATTTTTGTTATGATTTCTGTTATAATATTTATTCATGAGTATGTTATGAAGCCACAATGCAGAATGGGTGGGCATAGATTATGGTAATAGTGGACTCGCATGTGGGAGGATTCCCCTGAACGTGTACAATTCGCACTAACCAATTCTCTCAAATAATCCAAATTTAAGACAAAGATTGTGTTCAAAATCGCATGAGAATCGCCCTAGTGGTCTGCGTTTTTCTGTAACAGTTTAAATATATTATTGGCCTCTAATGTAATAATAAAAGAAAATCTTAGTGAATGCTAGAAATGTTAGAAATGATAAGAGCAGGTCATAAAAGTATCGAGAATGTATCATAATATTACATTACAAAGTATTTTATTTCTGAATTATAAAATCTGCCATATGATTACAATATTGAAAATATTCACTCAGAAAACGGGCATCTGAGAGGTCATCGATTAGACTCTGCCTTTCTGCCTTTCTCCCTTTATTTTAGAGAACCAGATATCAGTATATATGACAATTAACTTAAAAGTCTGGGGTAGAATAATGCACCACTGCCGCTGGTGTCGTGATTAGGCTATATTCCCCGCACCAGATGGTATCATTGGTAGTTTAGAGCCTACATATCGCTTTTAGTGGATCCTACCTCCGCTCTAGGACATAAAACAGACCAATTTTCTCTATATATCCCACATCAAAGTCCCTTCTAACAGCCCAACGCCATCCCCTGCAAATCCCCATCCAACAATGCATGGCGCTCTCACCCCTCTCCTCCTTTCTCTTCCTCCATCTCGCTCTTTGTGGCCCTAATCTCAGGGCATTGTGCGCGCGTCCATCTTGGATTTACATAAATGTAGACTTAACAGGGTGTGCGCATGCGCCAGGCGGGAGATTGGGCAGATGTCGTCTGCCCGAGTCTTTTACGACAATAACAATATTGTGACAGTTGTGGTGATACGGGCTATTATTGGATTTTATATCTAAGTCAGACTCGTTCCTTCTGTTCCACCCCCCCCCCCCCCCTCACCCTCCCGCCACCTCTCTTCCCTCATGTACCCTCTTCTAGCTTTCTGTCTTTCTGTCCCTCTCTATCTTTCTTTCTGTTTCTCTCCGTCTATTTCTCTCTATCCCCCTCCTCTTTCTTATCTATTTTTTCTACTCATCTTTTTGGTGCAGGTAAGAGGGAAGGGACAGAAAACAATACTGAGAAACTGTGGGTGTTTGCAGAGAAAGAGATAGATGGGGAGGCTGGAAAAGGGACAGGGTGGGGACAGGGGAGAACGAGGGAGAGGGACAGGGCGAGAAGAGAGGGAGACAGAGTGGAGAGACAGATAAGAGAAAAAGGAGAGAGAGAGAAGTAAAGATAGTGGGGAGAAATAGAACGATACAGACTAAATGAGGGGAGAAGCGCTTGGAGAGCAGCGATATAACAGAATGAGAGCGAGAGCGCAATGGAACCCACACTAGTGAAAGTGTAGTCCATTGAATTGAAGACTCCTAACGTAAAACGCAGTTATAATTGAAACAACAATCACTCAATCGAAATATAACACAAAGCTTTTATGGAACTATAATCAATGAATGTAACCACATGCGTCATTGTGTAGTTTACAACCTCTCGAGAGATTATGGCGCAACGGAGAAAAGTGGGTAAAATTTGGATTATCGCTAAAATTGATTTTCTCTGAATACAACACAATTATTATGTTAGACTCTCAGCCTGTTGTTAAATGTGTTCACTACACGTGTTGTGCACAGTGTTATACAATGTTTTAAAATGTTATTTCATTTTTCATCCTTCCATCTTTTTAAAAAAAGGGAATTGTCTCTTAAGGATGCGTTCTGGCTGGTGTTAGCTCTTGCAATTCTTATATCCTACATTTGTGGTCATATTCATCATCTTTTTGTACCATAAACAAATCCAGAATATATAACTTCAGCAATGTGTGTATAGATTTCTGAATTCTGATTTCTGTAGATTTCTCGGTTATTCTCGATGCCATCATTTTCCCATGCTCTCTCTCTCCCTCTCCCTCTCTCTCTCTATCCCTCTCCCTCTTTCTTGCCTTCATTCTTTCTGTTTCCATTCTCTTTCTCTCTTTATTACCGAGTCTTCTCTTATTCTCTGTGCACATTCTATGCACTCACCGTTCAATCACTTTCTTTTTCTTTCTTTCTCTTTCGTTTTCGTTCTCACTCCATCGTTATTCCCTTCCCTGTCTTTATCTCTGTTCCTACACAAGTATTCAAGATAACAATAGGGGTAACCTAACCAATTAAAACTCTTACTCCACTACTAAAATAATAAATATTCATGAAGGGATAAGGGTTTTAACTTGAGCTGTGAGGGGGAGGAGTGGACGAGTAGGTGTCAAGTTGTGATGCGAATACACATTAAAGCATTACGTATAGCTTTACCTGGGTTATGTAACAGTGTAGATCAACTTAAAACAGTTAGATGTGTGTGTGTGAATTTGAGTGGGGCAGGGGGCAGGGGAGGGTACTGATGAGGGCTATTAATAGGTCTCTTGGGCATTTCACCACCCATTACACTTTGACTTCCCTCATTAAATGCAATGGGGGAATTTAAATTGATCAATTATTTGTTGTTAAATGGGGCTGGGTGACAAGATATGCAAGGATGCAAATCATCAGTATTTGTAATAGAATCAGTATTTTTGAAATCCTCCCTCAAAGTGTCAAATCTCACCATTTACTATATACACGTACAGACTGATCAAATTCTCTACCCCCCCTCCCCGCTCCCCCTCCCCCTCCCCCAAAAAATAAAAATAACAATTAAAAAAATAAAATGATAGTTACAATTTTGTCAGAAAGTCTGGGTGTTTAGAACATCACAATCTTTCCCTTTGGATCAGTTTAAAATACTAAGGTAGTAAAGACTAAAATATTAACAACTCATTATTTTCTGTCTCTCGATTTTTCGGCATTAGGACTGGTAGACATTAAGGCCTGGTCGAAATACACTCCACTACACTCTCACTGACTTCATTAAATGTGATTAGGGAATTTAAATTCATTCATTAATTCTAGATATGTGAACCGCAGTGTTAATCTATGTACAATTAGCTACCTAATGAAGTCGGTTAATTTGACCAGATTCAACACACTGAACGTTTTGTTAGTGTATCAATGAAATGGGGGAATTTAAGATACTCCAGTTCAATTTGTATTGGCTAAAACCCGCGAAGTTTATTTCGTACCAATAATTCACTTTTGAACAATGCTTTACGATTGGAAGCTCATTCTGGGTTCTAACTGCTAATTGTGTGGTGACCTGGCTGAGGTAAGAGGTTGAATTGATCCCTGATCGCATTGATACGAGTTTACCAACCATAGCTGTCATTCATGTTAGAAAAAATCCTTTAATCTTGCCATGTTTACCATTTACTTCATCTTCTCATATCCTTATGATCAGTCAAGGGGTATGTGCTAGATCTGTTTATTTTACTGTGAAGGTGACACGATTTTCTTCCCAGATCGCATTTATATTTGTGTAACCAAAGTTGTATTGGTCTTCTCACTCCTGCACAAGTATACTACAATAATTTAACTTTGTTATCACGCAGAAATTGGATTCTCCAAATGCTTTTAATGTGTTCCGCGGATCAAGCCAAAGCTAGTAATTATTAATTCTACCAAAGGCCACCCAAACATCCTCAGAGTCATTAATGGACTCTCAATGAACGCCCATTATGACGTCACCAATCTTGTATTACCTGTACGAAACTATCAGACAAAAGCTGCAACAACAGATTATGTTAATGTCATCCCATAATAATCGAATGCTGAGTAGGGCATCACTTTTGCCCTTTTTAATTGTTATATTATCTAACACTACCGCCAGGTGTCGTGTGCCTATTCGTGATAACGGGTTAGAGCGGGATTACCTTTGTGGGTTTAGTTTGGTACTTCTGTTGTGATAGTTTCGTAGCATATGTCGCGTTTATGTCACCGCATGTCTGTTGTTGACCTGCGCGACGTGACGACGTCAGGACGTGTCATCTTACCCCTGGCGGACGTCAGACGTCTCACCCGTGGCCGTTCTCATATTCCGAGATAAAAGAGAGATAAAATCTGTGAAATTACATCTCTTTTTGAGGAAATGTTGACCTTTGCTGCGGATGCCTGGCAAGCAATAGAGATGTTTGAGATGGACTGTTAGATAGCGCGTCTCATATTATAAGTTGGGATAACTATCATAACCATATCCCAGGTGACTGGCTATTCTCCACATACAATACACCTTTGGTTATAGGGAGTAATACAGGGGTCAGGTATAAGACTGAACCTATTAAGTCTGTTTGCTGTAGACTTGTTCCAACGAGATAATGCTCCTAGCAGGGAGGTAAATAGTCCATCTATGTATAGTCAGAAAATGGATTTTTTTTAGGAAAGCACCTTCGAGGAACTGAAAAAAATGTCTATTTTATAACAATAGTTGTTTTAAACAAGGAACATGTGCTCTTTGAGAGTTTGGGGGTTTTCCGGCTTTTATTAGCTTTTTTTGTTAAAAAATCGGAAATAAATCTGGTATGGTAAAGAAAAATGTTTAGGTAGGTTTTCCTAGGTTGGGGGGAAGAGGTAAATCGGAACTCGGAATATTTATACAGCATTAAAGGTATAATTTATTTGAAAGTTAAAATAGACCCTCATGAATATATCTTCTAAACAAAATGAATATTCAAGAGTTAATTACAAGGTATATGGAGTAAAGTTTACACTTGCTAGCCCGCACTGTAGTCGTTGAAGAGCAATTGTGGTAGTACTTGGTGGCGGATTAGATAGCAGGATCGAATCAATCCCAAATATTCAAAAAATCTCCCAGTTTTGGATGTATTTAGATCGCCGCAATTCATTGAAACGGGGACTACTTCATTGAGAGCGCATTAGGCGCGGACCTAAGAGAAAGCCTGACAGGTGAGGAGTAGGAGGAGGAGGAACTAAAGGTGTTGTTCACTCTAAGCGGTGCAGGCGTAGCAGCGTTAAACTGTATTACATCACGCACTATCCGCAGTTGCCTAACAGGAAATTACAAACTGGATCAAATCCGGTATCAAAGGAGTCCGGGTAAATCGGAACGCCGATGTTAATGGGGATGCATTGATTAGTCACGATGTTCAACTATAGGGGGCGTCCTGATGCATCATCACGCATGGGTGAACATGCCCGGCGGGCATCCATGTGATAGGGTGAGAGGGGGGAGGAAAATAGGGAATCGGTATCAGCAAACACGGAGAGGATGGAGTATAATGCACATTTCCCGATAAGATATTTTTTCCAACGAATTTTGCAATCGTTACTGGGGTTTTGGTGCTTAACATTCTCATTTATGGTGTTTATTATGATCGATATCATTGTATGAGAATTGAATTACAGCGGGAATTACAGTCATTATTCACCAAAGCTGGTGAGAATTTCTTACTCTATGTTGAAATGAAAAGGTTCTCCCTGGAAAGGAAGTGATTTTATTGATACAGCAATACAGAGGTTCGATTCCTTGATCGAATCATTCATTGGATTAAAGATTCAAATATAGTTCATATATAGTTTCAATTGTCAGTCCAACTAGGGAGATATATGAACTGGAATGAACCTCCGCCATCATTCATTATATGACTGGAGGTTTTCCGACAGTTTTATGCAACATTGTCCATTGAGATCTTATTTTAAGAGCAATAACTCTGTGCTCTATGTCTAGCGAAGCCAACATATAAACTTGTTTCATTCATTAAACATGTCACTTCCTTACTGAAGTTACTCAACCTCCCGTATTCGCGCCGTGGTGAATGAACCATTACATTGTGTAAACATTATGTATTTTACACATTTCTCCTAATAAGCTGATTCTACATCAAAGCTCATTCAATTATAATCATCAATACAAGATCATAGGGATATGATTACAGTAATATTGAGCTTCCAGTCAAGTAAACAAACATATAATACAAACTTACACTTGGCGCAGTATCAAGCATCATGACATACATATTTTCGTGTTTTTTATTCAATGTTTAGCACATAATCCAATGAATAATATGGGAAATGTCTGAAAACATCATCTCAAGAAGTATTGGAATCGGTAGGAAAAGGGACATTGTAACTAGGCACAGCTAAAGCTTATATTTTCGCCAAGGAACAACTCCTACTAGACTTGGGTTGCATGAGGCACTTTGTCATTCTGGCATCAAGTTTCCAATATGGCTGACGGTGCTTTCCACTCTGTCGCGTTTATTCAAGATGCTCACGGAGAAAATAATCTCAAAACGAGGCTGGTGGCGATGTCAGGTGAAATATTCACCCCCGAGATAAAGTTCACTGCTCTCGCAGTATGATGCGTGCGCAGGTGATGACGTTTTCGTTGATGAGAGCATGCGCAAAGACCCTTAGAATGGTTGTTAAACTGCCGCCAGGACAACAAATGGTCCACCAGGGGCTATAAAAACACCTCATCAGGTGGGTTTAATGACGTCAGAAATGTTCTCTTTGTAAGGAGACAAGCATGCTGCTGAACAATATATCCTCATGAAGCAGCTTCCTGATTTGTCATTGAAAGCGGCATTCTCAGCTATTACGATAAACGTACTCTTACCAAATTTACTATATTATGACTCATATAACTGAATTAATCAATATTCTTCTGCTGTTTTGTTTATACTAGAATTCTAAGTCGAATCGGCCGAGAGCAAACAGCCTGTGACTTCTACCCATATCACGAGTGACGACTGTCATAATTAGTGGTAAATCAAAGGCTGTTTCCGCCATGTTCCAAAGGTCTCCCGACATATTCATAATTATACTTGATACCAATAGAAAGGATGACATTTGATGACATTTGCCCTTTCCTGTGATGGGATCCATTCACACTGATGTTGAAATAAAAGATGGTGTACTATAATAACAATGCACAGGAGGTTTAATTCTGCCGAAAATGATGGGAATTGAGACAATGCTACGCATGATACCACACATTCATCATTGCGATAGCAGTGCGCTAGTTTGCATTGCCTAGTGGGTGGGGCCGGGAGAAAGTTTACTGTACCTGGAATAGGTACACATTTAGTAAATTCTATCAAATTAAGCTTAAAATCATCAATGCTACTAGGTGTGGTATCTATGTATAAGTGTTATTGCGCTGATTCAAACAATCTGTCCGGTTATGTTCCACTATATTTTCAACTTCACCTTTTTCTCAAATTCGAGATATTAGAGAAGATTGGTGAAGGCGAATTGTACAATTGACTTATTGAGCCTAATGCAACTCCTGCATATCTACACATACATATAGCATACATATATCATGCACAACCCCAGCTCTACCTATACAGCATGCACCCTACCTACACAACCCCATCTCTACCTACCTATAGATAAGCCAATACCAGCTGCAGGTGTGTGGATCAATATAATCTCCATTATCTCCATTATAAAGTGTAATATATCATACGCACACTATTGAATGATGGGACATCGCTTGACTTACTATAGATAGTATTGACGCTACTATAGGTCTGACACATCAATTGCCACCTCAGAAGTAATTGAAATCAACCCTGGAGAAACTGTTTTTATTTTCCACAATAATATCATAAGTCTCGCAGATCTTTAAAAGGGAAAGTTTACAAAACAACCCAAAGTAATTTGTGGAGCTCTATATACAAATCTATGTTAATTTGTACGTATAAGCGAGTGGGAATATGCTATTCGAGTTTGGGTAATTCTAAACACTGTTTACATATGAACATGTCTTGCTACCGAATTCAATTGTACAGACAGAAGAACTTTTTTTGTGAGTAAAATGTGAGGTGGATAATTGAATCTTCTTAATAGTTAATAAAGAGAGTTCGTGGGAACTTCAGACCCTAATGACAATTATCACAAGTTAACTGATGTTGAAAATTAAGAACTAGGAATAATAATATATTCTTTGAAAAGATTTTCTCTGGTTCAATATACTTATGACAAACCTTACGTTTGTGTTAATTTACAAAAAGAAACTTATTACTTCTTTTAATAGCCATTTACTATCTATGACTGAGGGTCATGACCTGTAGGCATACATGCTGCGTGGTTGTAAACACACCAGTGATTGGATTACCAACATGCTGCCTATGCTTCACTAACTCTGCGTATCAGAATAGCATTCATCATTGCACATAGATAGGCTGGGAATATGATTAATTGTGATACATACAGCTTGGCGTATGGATTACTGTGGGAATAAAGTATGGATCCTGGATAGATAAATGTGTGTGTGTGTGTGGCGGGGAGGGGGGGGGGCGTAATAAGGGAGGGGGCGGTGACGGTGAAAAGAAAGATGGGCACAGATAAACAAGGATAATGATGAGAGACAGGTAGCATTTATTGGAATATGGACGGAACGTAGAGATAAGAAGAATAAGGAAACGAAGAAGGAGGAGTTACAGAGGTCAGGGTTACAGAGAAACTTAAGAAACGAAGGGAGGGAGAGGAAGAGAGTCAAAGTCAGAGATAGAGAGAAAGTTTGGGGTGTATGGGTGGTGGTGGGGGGGGGGGGGGGGAGGGAGATGTGAGACAGACAGATGGAGAGTGGAGACAGTCTATTGCAGGGTTAAACATATATAACTTTAATACACAATTATACATATGTATATAAAACAAATCATTGACTAATTGACTAAACATTTATTAATGTGCTTGTCTTGCAGGGCTGGCGAGTCAGAGTGTGCAGGAGAAGGAGCCAGTGGAGGTGGTGGCCATCATGAACAAGATGGTGGAGTTACCGTGTGCTGTGCCCAGGGATGTGGCTTCCCGCCTGGAGTGGGTCGACTATGTGTACAACTCTAACAGGGACCCCATGCTCATATACACATCTGAGGGCGAGACCGCGTCTGAGGGTAAGTCTTGTCTCTCTACAAAGATTATTTTTTGATTATTTTTTTAAACCCTCCTCCTGAAGAAGGTAAGGGTCACCAAATAAAACCAACCACCAACATTCAACACCATGGATTGTTTTAGATAAGTTGCCTTCAATTTAATCAAGTAGCTGATAATATATTTTTTTTAACTTTTTATTTCTTTTATTGGCTATTCAACCAAAAACATGTAGTACATTTCTCATATCTAAGGGTGACTTAGTTTGTGTTATACCATTAATTGTTATTTTAGTGTATCAAAAAAATATTTTGATATTTACCTAATCAAGATAAGGAAGAAGTATGTATGGTAATGAATTAAGAAAACCCTCATTTATATAAGGAATTTCCCCTGGTATATTATCTTTATCATAAAGAATCTGTTCTTTTCGATGTAAGTGATCACAAGTTTAATAAGTAGGTGGAATCTAACATTTCTTCCCCAACACCAACGTTACCAGTACTTCATACATCATACATCAGGTGTGCTAACAGAGGAGTAACTAATATCAATGTTCTATTGTAGGAGTAACTCATGTCCATGTTCTATTGTAGGAGTAACTCATGTCCATGTTCTATTGTAGGAGTAACTCATGTCCATGTTCTATTGTAGGTGTAATCAATGATGCTCACCCCAGGAAGGACTCGTACACACTGAAGAGGAAGCACACATTGGTCATCTCTGGTCTGACATTGGACGATGCTGGCCTCTACTTCTGTAGACTGCGCAACTTGGACGGCTCTTACACCACCCTCCACCGATACATGATCTACGTCATGGGTAGGTGTACCTTCTGTATTTTTAAGAATAAATTTTATTGAGCACATTTTCATGGTACATGATTATCTCATGATACTCAAGGAAAAAATAAATTTGGTAATGGACAAAGATTAAAGATAATGTTTATTCAGCATAGGAATTATATCATACGATGTTTTTCTTCTGGGGCTTTTATTCAGAATGTGTATACAGCATCCTCAGACAAAACTAAAATGGCTTTTTGATAACACAGAAGAACAGGGGCACAATGATGTTAGATTAAGTTAGTTTTATTGTTTAAGGTTTGTCAGGAGACCTGCTTAGCAGATGGTGTTATATTGTTTCGTATGTATGAACTTGTATCAGAATAAAGGATTTTATATACACGTGAGATCAAACAATACCAGTAAGGCTTAGTGTAGTAAACAAATGACACATAATAACATTGAGGCCATTGATATAATGGGAATGGGATATGGATATGTGAATCCGTAATGCTCGACCTTGACTGATTTGTTGATCAGATAAACAACTATATAATATAAGATTTTATAATAATTAGGCAGACAGATATAGAGAAATTCACCTGTATTGGTTGAATAGAAAGACCAGTCATTGTAATTTGCTCTTCTGCTGGCATCAATCTTTCAATTTAACATAACAATGTTTGTCTAGCAGTTATTCAATAGAAGATATGTATAATAATAATAATAAAATTAATAATAATACTGGTGTTTGTATTCCAGGCATGCCCACATGTACCGCCGAGCCCGAGTATATGGATGGAGACTCGGCCGAGCTGCTGTGTGGCGTGGCGTTTAACGGTAACACACTGCCCACCATAGAGTGGAGCACCAAAGGTACGTCATCCCCCAATGTTGTCTCAATAATTACTATTATTATATTAATGTAATTTAATGCTAGCTAACTGCCTAGTGCACCTATTGCTGTACTAGTTATGTACTGTATCTGCATTAGCTGTCATTACCAGCTGTGTTACTATCGTTGCATTAAAACAGCAGAACATCACTTAAATGTGTCACTTGTAGGATGATACGTTATGGTCTGAACGTTCACTAAGCTATACCTTGTTTGCTAAAAAGGTTATTGGGGACGTCACCAGATGTAGAGTGGTTTAATAACAAAACCAAGCCAGTGGCTAGACAAAAATAGACCAGAATTGGAATAGTTTTACCTCAATTAGAATAGAATGCTTTCTAAAAGGGAGATGTGAATATACTCCGATGTAAACATATTTTTGTTAATAATTATTTTTTGCATGATTTAATCAAAATATTGAACTTTCAGGAGAGATACAATCGGGCGATGACCAGACAACCATGGAGGAGTTCAGGATGAGTCTACCCTTGTCCTCACTGTCCGCTGATAACGACAAGCAACTATTTGTGTGCAACGTTACTATTGGAGAGGCATACGAGACATGCCAGGTCAAGCTCACAGTCAAATGTAAGTCATTTTCTTTTGTTAAATCTTCTTATTTTCTTACAGGTAAACTCATACATGTATGCCTTCACGTATGAGAGATGATGGTTAGGTACTGCTCACGAAGACCATTTATAACAGCAATTCTGACCAAATCTTCATCTAAAAACAAATTAAGAATTACTCAATTCAATTGAAAAATTAGCAAAACAAGTCCGTGACTGGAAAAATTAGACCAGAATTGGAATATTTCTACTTCAATTAGCATAGAATGCTTTTTTAAAGGAAGATGTAAATATACTCCGATGGTAAACAAAAACCAGTTGATAGTTAGAATATAAATTAGTTGATTAGATTAGGATGGGGTTTGCATTTATTGACATCCAAAATGTTATCTACACATACAGTACACCTGCAGTAGCTTTTTTCAGCCGTCCTCCAAATATATCTTCCATCTTGACTCAATAACCCGGCTCTGACCGGAGGTGACCAACAATACACATGATACAATTGAGCCTGGCTGGCCATGTTGACCCGGCCATAAACAGCTTGTAATTACTGAGATATTGAGTGAATATAAGGGCTACAGTTACCTTATTATACACCCACCCCCTGCTGCTGCTAGCTTACTGTAACAGACAGGTAGGCACAGGGCAGGGTAAGGGAGACAGTGGATATAGCTTCCCTCGTATTCCTACTATTGTAGACTTGCTGTGGTGCGGAACTAAAGAGCCAACGCTACAATTGCCTTGTCCTTTATTGGCTTTCCCTTTTCTTTAATACAATGACGAATGAATGTTATTGAAAGCAGTTATAAATGATTGTTTTATCATTACTTCGTGAGAATCTACATGTCAAGATTTTTTTAGGTGACTGAAGCTGTCATAGCCTGAAATCTTTAAATCCATTCAATTGTATTTGGGATCGCTGCAAAATATAAGGCAGTAGCGATTTTCGAATTACTTTAATCAAAAAGTATATCCAGAAATACATGAAAACCCCAAGAAAAGAATTGAAAGAGGACTTATTTGCGCACTCTGTCACTATCAGAACATTCCACCTCAATGCATATTCAAATCAAATCATGAATGTATTAAAAAGGAATAACTTTGTGTCGATTGGCCGGCTGTACTGTTAGGGGTTGTGTTGTGGGCTCTTGTATGGCTGTGATAGAGAGAAGATGAAGAATGATGATCCTCTAGCCCCTCCTAGTATTGTGCCCGACCCATAGGGGGCTCTCCATGGGTCATGACCTCATACAAGGGTCAATGGATGACCTCCGACCCAGTGACAATACGCCTCACCAAGCTCAAACTTTCTATAGCCCATTTCCAAAAGGGGAGACTTGACTGAAAATGCGGTGCAGACCTTTTAAAAAGAACCGACTGAAACTCATCCTCTTTCTCTTTAGCTCTAAAGAACTTTGATTTGATAAATAGTCATACTATTTGAAAAGGTAAATGAAATTTGTCCATTTTGCAGATTTTGACAATGTAGAGAATACAAGTTTTTTTTATATTACGTAATTAGATAATCAAAAAATAGACTAACATTTTAATTCAGAACATCTAAAAAGATCTAGGACTAATGCTGAATCAAAAAAGATAAGTCACCGAATTCAACCAATATGTCTTTTCATGCAGATGTGAGTTTCTGTTAAATAAATCTTTGAAAATAAAAAAAACCCAAAACATTCTCTCAATTTATCATATATCATAGGGGAAGCATACCCCTTCATATTATATGGATACAAGGAGGCAAATATCACGTTTCGTATCTGTTGCCTTTACAAGTAATAAAAACAAAGAGGCACATCTTTTACACTTCAGAAACATGTACCTCATGTTTGGTCGCTGGAGAAAGAAGACATTGATGTAGCAGTGTTTATTCTGGACTTATAAAACATACTCAAAGTATCATAGAGGACAGAGTAGCAGGGGAGGAGGAGAGTGTGAGGGGAGGTATGTTTATATTACACATACTGTGTGTAGCAGGGGGGGGGCTCAATTGTGAAGGGGGTCGGTGGCATTTTATTCATTGGCCTTGTTGGAGTACGTTATTGCTTTTTATTTCATATACCATCTTTATCTGTGTATTAAACGTAATGAAATTGGCTGTAACTTACCTTTCTGATTATGGTACTCAATCTGTACCTTTAGATGTATATTTACAACATTCAATCAAGTTCTCTTAAGTTCATGTTTTGACACTGACAGCTTCATGACATTTACAAAATCTAACTCATAGATATTGAGTTGCGGATATATCAAAATAAATATGTACAGATATACACAGGGTTAGTAAACTATATAAGTACCTCTTCCGCAGTTCCAACCCATGCATAATGACAGACATCTTGCAGAAATAAAAACTAATAGATGAGAGAGTGTACATGTAATTACTGGAGCAACGTATATTGTATCGCTTGAAATGATATTAGCTATTACATATTTCGATGAAATTTCCATCAAAGATCTGCCACAGTTGTTTGTATCAAGCATTATCACCCCATTCACCACCATGCATTAAAGACATACCCCCCTTATAACATGTTAAACAGAGATGTAGTCTTAGCCAGGGGTTAAGGGTATAAGGTAGGGGTTGAGAGGGGTAAGTTATAGGGGGTGAAGAGGTTGAGGGGTGAGCGTGGGTGGGTTTACCCCATATAGACTAGATACATGCTCCTAATGTTTAAATAAAACCCAACCTAATCACTTCTGAACATAGGCAAAGTGTGACGAGTAACCCGATATATATCTACCTGTGATAGCTTGGTCTAAAGAGATCGGTTAAAAGTTCTTTCTTTAAAGGTGATATTTGGGGAAATTAGCCTGGAAGCTTGTTTGGGTTTTGGATTGGATTCACCTTTCTGAATTTCTTTGAAGAGGTCCGACATATCAGATGAACAACCAGATCAGATCTTACCTTGTCATTTAATTTCATCAAGAAAGAAAAACTTATTTTATAAGGAGCTAATAATAATTTGATGAATATCAAGATGAAGCCAGGAAACAGCATTGGTTCCTTTTACCTTAAACATGAATTGTGAGGCTAAAGTTCGTATTAGTTCTCAATCATTTTATATTAAAGCTGCACTCTAAAAAAACGAAAGATTTTCTACGTTTTGCTCCGTTCTTTTCCAACTCATCTATAAGTTATTTGTAATTGGAGGACCTGCCTGAATCCTTTCTTATGATGACTTCATTTATTATCGCTCACCGGTGGCCGTTTTCTCTTGGCTTATTCCACTTGTAATTCTTATATAAACATATAACAGCAGGAGAATATTGATAAATACAGTCCTATAAAACATAATTATGAGTGAATTTGTTAAAATGTGCTTTGTCATCATAGCTGAGAGTGCAGCTTTAACAGTAAATGTACAGACACTATTGCTGCATGGCTAATGCACTAGAAGCACTGATCCAGTAGATCCATCTTATTCCAGCTGTATCGTCTCCACTATCCACACAATGACCCTGCATTTACATTCCATATTGTTTTGTATATCCCTCAGAACATCGCTTTTTAGTTCAGCCCTTTTTCTCTTATTTACACAAAGAAGAAGAAAAAAGTGAGTGAAGTAGAGTCAATATTGAGGCCGAGTGGGAGGCTGTACATGTGTCTGTACACACTATAGGCTGCCAGTGTAGACTGTGTCTGTGCACACACACTCTGCATCTGTGCACGTCTTGTATCTCCTTCTCCTAAAGTGTCTTCATATAACTCATGGACGACCACTGGTAAAAAATATGTAAAACAAATATTCATCATATTTAAAACATATATGCACATTTTTAAAAGCGGTACACTAACATTCCTAAAACCTAAAGAGTTAAAACTAATTTATTTTCCTTATTGTGACATTAGGACTTGAGGTCATTTATCATTTCTCAGCTATAACAAAAACCTCCCGGACTGAATTTTATCTGACATATTATCAAACCATGAACCTGTCAGGACTTTATAAACAAAAAAAATTAAAGTTTGATTTACACATTCCATGTAGTTATTGAGATCTCGACATGGGAACCATCCCATGCTGGGTGAACACAACCGCCACAAGGCTGCTGATTCATGCCTTATCAATGTCGCATTATCTTCATCAGAACCTGTTTCTGGCACGAGTCATGTGACACCAATATGGCGGCCATTTTTCATGCAGATCATTATCTACAGGTCATTGTGCTGCTCCTAGGGGGCGCTTGCCCCCTGCACAAATGGTACCAACTTTGTCACCAGGGGAAAACCTTTTGCGACATCCCTGACCCCGCCCCGAACCCTATTCCGGCACATTAAGGGCCTGGGTGGTCACTAGATGGTCTGAATTAGCTCAAGTAGTTATAAATCTTAACACTTATGTAGGAAGGTCAAGGGTTCAAGCCTAGTTAGCTTTTAAAGGATGTAAACACACAGGAGTATATTTTTGTGTACAGGAGTGTTGCCGTTCTTTATGAATATTTGCTGAGTCATTTTCGTCACATAGTCTTGAGGGCCACTTTCCTTTGAGGGGTGGACAAGGTCGCCGCTTGTCATCTAAAAATGACCATCACTACACTTTATACCCCAGCTTTGTACATCATGGCTATTTCTGTCCATTCTTTTCATACAATCTCTTGAATCTGTTTCTTATGTTCGTTCATCGTATTCTATGCATGAAATGTCTCCTATCTATAGTGAATCTCAACTTGCCTGCTAACAATCTACCTCTATCCATCTATTCATCAATATTTCTATCTATATTTGTGCCTATCCACTAGTCCAACTCCTAGCATCTATCACTATAAATAAGGTTTAAAGCTAAGTCTGGGGTTGAATGCCTCCATATATAAGCTGTACCCAGTAGAGCCCCTATATTCTCACCGCCTATCTTATGCTAGCGCCTAGACAGACATATCGTCATATCCCATAAGTCCTTCTCTTCATCGCTCATCTGGCCATATCTCACCATAGTTACCACATGCCATAGATCTCTTCACTCTATCATAGCGATTCTATGTATTGAGCACTTTTATACAGACCACAGGGAGGTCATTTTAGTTTTAAAGTAAAGTAAATCTCTGTGGTTCTATCAAACTTATAAATTTCACTTACAATGGCCCCAATTGGCTGTTACTATTATTGATATATTTGAACTTAATATGAATATACAAATAATAGATATGTGAATTGGTTAATACTTTATCACAAATACTTATCTAATGTTACACTATAATCAAAATCACAGCATTTCAATATCATGGATGGTATATCCATCCTTGCCATGCCCCTCCCACCAGATACCAACATCACTAACTTCTGAAACACTGTTGTATGGCTGGATGGCAGGACAATAAATGGTTTTATTCTGGTTTCTACCATGACTATGAGGTTGAGCGCTATCTTTGGTGTCTATAATAAAGGCGATACATCATGAGAGGAGGCAGATAATGTAAATCTCTCACTATGCGGGGTGAATAGCCACCTTGGATCCCCCTTGATGGAAGGGTGGCCAGGGAGGGGACGGGGGAGGGGCAGGGGTAAGGGGCAGTAAGGATCATACATGTAAGGAATGGAGGGGACGGGGGAGGGGCGGGGGTAAGGGTCAGTAAGGATCATGATGTAAGGAAGGTCATGGCATGGGGAAAAGTGGGGACAGTGACAGGGCTTCCACAGGGTGCGATTTCTGGCCCTGTTTCATACAGATAGTGAGTCAAGTGTGTGTGTGGGGGGGGGGGGAATAAATCTTGAATTATAATAATAGTAATCATGAGAAAAAGTGGAAGAAGCAGATGTAGTAGTAGCAGCGACAGTAGTACTTCGTAATAGTAGAAGTAGTGGTAGTGAAACGAAAGAGGAAGTAGTAGTAAAGTAAACATAGTAACAAGATGACTGGAGAGGGGACGTTTAGGTGGGGTAGACGGAGATAAGAAAACGATAGAGAAAGGAAAATGAATAAGATGAAAGTCCAAAATCTTTATGTTTATTAGTAACATGAATATTGATTGAATCTGTGTGATAATATGTAATATTAACAATAAGGGGAACAATACTGATGAAACATTTGCAATTCCTAGTAGAGAAATGGATTAAACTTAGTGAACACAGTGGAGATTTGGAGCAACCTCTGCTACGAGTCTAACACACTGTCATTTTGAAAAATGCTTTAAAAAAACGATATTGAGTATAGAGATTAGCCAGCCAGCTTGTATAGATGACACTGTATTTACACTAGGTCGAACCAACACCTGTGAACTTTGACATCCTCTTGTTCTTCCGGGTCACGACCTGGTCTCTGTTTTTATGACTGATTGGCAAAAATTGGCAAAATTTGACACCACTGGAGCGTGAAATAGACCTTAATTCATAGAACAAAGAGAGATTTGTGTCATAGACTGCCAAATGATGAGCTATTGTATGGTGTATGTTTTGTTGTTGTTCCAGATGTTTCAAATTTCTGTATTTCTGTATTATGAATAGCCATCTTGGCATATATGTAAACATAGCTCACACGGTGCAGTACGACCACACATCAGCGATTTAAATGAGATACCCGTTGTAACAAGTATTATTTCGGCATCAGACAAAGGAATCCACCAAATTATAATTCCTGTATAAAAAAAGTTGATTGTCACAAGCTGAAAATAAAGTAGTTAAGTGACATACCTTTATTTCCTATTCAATGTTAATGCATTCTTAAAAAAGTATGATAATTTTAGAGAGAGAATCATATTGATTCATATTGACCATATTGAATACCCTTGAAATGGGTAGAGGATAAAAAATACTGTTTGGCCCTTCCCACACCCCTATATTGAACCTGCTATTTTGACAGCTGTGGGTCAGGTCCCAGACCCTCCCGGCCTACAATTTCACACTTTTGTCTCGCCCCACCCTCAGCAAGGTGGTGTAAAAAGTGGGCACATTGTGAGCGGGGTGGACAATGACTAACATTCTCTCAAATATTGACCATCAGGGCGTGGGTGCGGGCGTGGTGGGGTGGGGCAGGGGTTGAGGGTAGAGATGGACATAGGGGGGGGAGTGTGGAGACGAGGGAACAGGGAGAAAGATGGAGAGAGAGAATAGGGCTGACTAGGGGGAGACAAAATTGATGAGAAAAAAATGTCCATTGGAGATCTTTTTATTTCGATTAATGCCAAACATTTAATAATTGCAAAAAAAGCATAACCTTTGACAGACTGCTTTCATGCGTGGCCTAGTATCAATCTTATACTGTCAACATTTCTATTTTGACCTATAATATTCGTCATTCTTTTTTAAGCAAAATCATATACAATAATTGTAAGCTTTTCTTGAATCCTGACTATGTACATTAATGTACAATGGTGAAAAAAATTGTTGAAAGCTAATAAATATATTTGAATCTTTGAGAGAAAATATAGCTAAATCTGAAAAATGATTGAAAGGGAAGAAATGGATTCATAGAACGTTTGGAAAAAAAGAAAATTAAAAGTCAATAGTAACTGAGATTAAAGACTAGAACAACAGATAGTCAGATGACTAAAATACAACATTGCTATAAGCCTATTGATAGAGATACGGAGCGCTTTGGGGAGGAACACAGGGCTGGAGAATGGGAGAAGATGGAGAGGGATTATAGCTACAGATGTAGTGGAGATGAAGTGATTACTGTAGACAGAGATTACAATGTGCTCCTGCCACTCATCCACCCCCGCCCCACCCCCGCCCCACCACACTCCCTAGGGTGTCTGGCTCCATGATGGGGTAGTTGTGATTGTGTATGACAATAGTGGATGATCGGGCGGGGGGTGGGGGGGGGGGGGGGGTGGGGGGCGGGGGGGGGGGGGTGCAGGCAGGGGTAAGGCTGGATAGTGACGGGGGTGTCAGCGGGATTGGTTTGGTTTGGATACGTTTTTATTTATACTTTTCATACAGGTACATCTTAACTGTCCAATAATTAGAGGAATACTACTAATGGGACTAGGTACTGATCGTCATGATTTTTTTAAAACATTTATTGATCAGTTTCCGCATTTAACAATTTACTCTTACAGAAGTATGCATATACTCTTATGGGGGTTGTTATAATGCGTTGCTATACTCATAATTGATTGTGTTCAGTGATGCTACTTAACTATTTTCACCATTACTCGTTCAAATATGTGTCTGTCCCCTCCATATAGGGGCTATATTTGTTATGAATTGAGTTGTTAGTTTTGAAATAAAATATGAAGTTGGGCAAGGAAGAGGAAGACGATGATTAGGATGAAGGGCAGATATATTAGTGAAGAGAAGATGGAGAGGAAAGAAGAGGAGAGGATGAATGATACGAAAATGAGGAAGGAAGCGGAGGGGGAGGAGAAGAAGGAGCAAGAAGAAGATGAAGGTGAATAATACCAAGGAACCAGTAAAGCAGTAGATAGACACGTGGAATGAAGGATAGGGTTGGGGGCGGAGATTTAGTGTGTATTGTTTACTAGTGATTAATGGAGTCTTCACTATTGTAAATATGGGCGGGATGAGGCGGGGGGAGGGTGGGCGGGTGAGGGGTTGATAGGGGAGAGGAGGGGTTGTGATGGGGTCTGGGTAGAGTGCAGGGTGGGGTCATTTAGTGGGACGAGGGTGTTTGTCTGGCAGATTTGTGTCCTATTACCAGACATGAGGGTGCATTAAGGTGCATGAGACACATAGTTCAGCCTACATAACGTGATAAATGGCAGCCAGACCTTGGGTACTGAGCACCATTAGTGTGGATACTCAGGGCACAGGAGGCGGGTGACATAAGGATAGGGACGGTGCCCTCAACCACTTAAGTCTGCTATCTACTACCACGTCAAACCTCACGTCAAACCTCACGTCAACACTTCTCAGATCTACGATTTTGGCGAGATATTCTGCCTACATTTGATAAAAATGATAAATTCTTTATCTGCAAGACATTGGATAGAAAGATTGCCAATTGTCATATTTGTAACAGACATGCGCAATGACACATGGGCATCTGTTGATAAATATGTCTCCTTCAGTACATGGTCGACATGCTCAGAGCATGTGAAATGTACTTTAAATAATTGGAATAACCTTATGACAGACCCGCATTAATAACGGAAAGGATTTAGGGCCTGAGAGAGAACTTTCAAATATTGAGTTAAAGACAAAAGGATCACAATCATCTGCGGTAGAAAAAAACACGACACAACCTTAATTAATTTCCACGTGAAAAACTGTCAATAGGGGGTGGAATTGATTTAATCAGTAACACAAATAAACGGATTAGGGAAAACAATTTACGGGAACTGAAAAAAACCTAGTCATTTATTTAGTTTAAAGAAAGAAACTCCTTTAATCATTAATTATCTTTGAGACATGGAATTAAATTCTTTTGTTCCAACACGAATTGTCATTATTATTGATAGAAGAAGAAACACACATTGAATTCCTGGACCCTTCTGTTTTTTATCGACCGGAAATCCCAGCATGCATCAGGCCGATGTTACCATAGCAACACCAAACCTAGCCAGTCATGCAGAAAATAGTTCCCCTGCCGTCCGCCATTGTTTGGTGGCGCTTATTGCCTCGCGGGGATAAACCAGTTTTTGTTTAGGTTTTATTGTTATTCTAGTCTATGCCGGTAGATGGGTTCAGTAGATTGGAGCAAAAGTGGGGTTTCCCCATGGCTGTGGGTATAGAGAGATAACCAGCTGTGTCCCCTGAGGCGGGAAATCCCCACTCAGGGTTGTGTTAGTTAGTTCAGTGGTCAGGGAACCCTCACAGAGCCTGGCAACATGACCCAAGTCCATACACTACTTACACTCTATTTAACCCTCACCCATGTGTTAATATGGCTTCAGTTGGCTTCTGTTCGGATGGAATCAAACCTATCAAAGGACATATTCTGTGTCAACACCTTTTGCTAAATTTCGAATTTTTTTTTGATTTTTTTAAAATTCCATTTACAGGCCAGTCATTTGTCAGGATGTCATTTTTCTCAAATTTAAATAATTGAGATGTATCTCATTCAGTTAATTGAATTTGGATGGTAAAGGTATAATCTATATATCTCAAAAACATTGGAATGAAAACCCAAGTCCAAATCCTGTCTAAAAGGCCTAGTCCACTAACCCGATTCTCATGCGATTCTCACGAAATCTAGTGGAAAAGAGTCCTCTGCGATGCAAAAGAACCAGTGTGACTGGGGTACGTTCACCCCTCCCTGATGCACCCCCCTCCCCCCGGACCCCACCCCTTGCTTCCCATGGGAAAAGACCCAGGTTTATTTGTATTGGTGAAAAGGTTAATTATCAGGCAATGGATACGTCCAAACACTCCCCGAATCAAGGTTGTGTACACACAGATAGGGTTTGGTCCAAGAGCAAAAGAACCCTGAACAGGCGGGCTGAGATTCCTTGTCGGCTTTAGGGAACCGTGAAAGGTTTTTGTTTCAATCCTCACCCCCTATTCAGGGACGAACCCATGGAGTCCCATTTAATCAAAGCTCTAGATTCACAAAAATAGTCGATTTTTTGTCTGGGAGTAAAGGAGAAGTTGGTTGAGTGGAAATGTTAGATTTATTTTCCTGTCGGCATCTTTCTTCAGTTCTCTCCTCCCCACCACTATCAGTTATAATTGTACTGCTCCTTCTATCCTTACATAAATTCGTTTTCCCAGACATCTTTCAATCATAGTCACAATCTCGTCAAAAGGTCAGATATCGTCAGATATCGTCTTGATTGTAGTTCGTACCCACGCTTAGGTCTAATTTAATTGTCGTCTGCTACTACCTGGCCCTCCAGGAAACTGACCAGTCACGTGACTGGACCCACCTGGGGCTGAGGCTTTGAAGGCCACCTGTTGGTAGATCTGGTTACTACTGAGTGGTATCGGGTATCGATGCCTTGTTTTACCCTTTTCACAGATTAGGGATTATGTGAGGGTCATACCTGCTCCAGTTACAGCCTCCATGCGTGAAATTACTCCCGTGTCCGTCCTCACCTCATGGCCATCCTTTGACAACTCTCTTAGCCTTAGGTCTATATGGGAATTACATATGTTTAGTTAGCCCTGTAGTTTTGCCCTTGAATCAGGGACTTTATGTTGAATGAATCCTGTAACGCTAAACTAATCTGTTACACAGCTGAAACTAGGGAAGGAAGAACTACTCAGACCAATTATTGTTTTAAATGCAATGAATCTACCTCTTAACGGTCTTCTGGTTAGGAGGTTTGTGTTCCTGCTTTAGATTGTTTGGTAACAGAAACAATATTTTAGGATGTTTGGCAGGGTACAACAAACCTGTAGGTGGGGATGGCAGAGGCAGCGGATGTGAAACACCTATTTTCTTTGGCCTAGACAATTAAACACCGAATATAGAATAATATGAATGTATTAAGTATTTATGACTGTTGAGATTCTAAAGAAAAGGCCTAAATGAACAGTAGTGATGCTGAAGATGCTGCATCTTTCCTCAACAAAGATATAGGGAATAAAAGACAGCCTCGGTTTCGGTCTGTGACTTAAATCTGAGAGACATGACTTAATCTTGCGGAAAGATGACAAAGACCTGGTCATATTACACTTACCTTGTTGTCATTCTCGTTTCCGGTAGATTAGATGTCGCTCTCCTATGGGGGAGATACAAAAGTGACTTGTGTGCGCGTGTTTATAATCACATGGAGCCCAGGGTTTTCCCCGTGGTTAATTAAGTAAAACCAGGTATCAGATGACAACATGGTTATTTGAGACAGCTGTTCTGAGTATCCTGGCTGTCTTAATTACCTTATTTCCCTTAGATGTTTGTTGTTAATTATTTTTGTAATTACTATTTCCATTGATACACTTTGATATAAATCCTTATACTCTAGCCATATGGAATGTGATCTCCCATGTTCTTTATGATATCACAATGCCTGTCCCTCACATTATTTCTGATAAATAAAGCTTAATGACATTTAAAAGACGTCCCTACACGGGAGAATGGATTGTGTCAGTTAGTCTGTTAATTAATGTTACTCCTTATCTCATCCAATTGTCAATCCTCATTTGTCAAAATGTCCTTCCCCCATCTTTCTGATTCAGTTCCGTGGTTTTAAGTTCGATTCCGAGTGTCCTAGCCATATTATCTATATATTCCCCCTCCTATCTTAACCATCATGTTTTTCAAATCTTAAAAATTATTTTCTCAACTTTCAGATTCCGTGCGCGACATAGAAATCACGCCCAAGCAGGAGATGTACCACATCGGCGATTCCATCAAATGTGCGGCCCGCGGCAACCCCGCCCCCACCATCGAGTGGCAGCCAGCCATCAAGGGGAAGGTGGGCGCAGGCTGGAAGAGCTTCGTCATCCCCGAGGAGTGGCTCAACATGAAGAAGACGTTCACATGTCGCGCCAGCAACCCTGGCGACAAGGAGACCAACTTCATCTCCAGAAATATCTCCTTCCAAGCTTTAGGTGAGTTTAGTTTATCTATATTGATAAATATATTTCAGGTGTTTAGATTGTAGTCGAGATGATTGTTGTTTGTTCTTGTCCTAGGTTTCCACTTACAACTCTCAGTTCTAATTTTTGTATTCATCATTATTCATCATTATTTTCTCCCCATTACCTTCACATTAATCATAAGTATACACTCATATCAATATCCATACATCCATTTTGTTTATCAGAATCATTCGCCCATCTTCATCCATTCCCACACTTCATTCATTCAAGCTGATACCCATTCGATCATTCCGCTAATTCTCAAGTCATTATTTGTCTCAAATGAAACACCCAGAGTAGAGGGATATGTAGGGTTTAACCATTACATGAACAAGTTCTTACAAGTTGGAATATTATTCTCAAGTTGAATGACACCGAATATTATCTCCAAATAATTCAAGTATAGACTTGAAATGTAGCTATTCTATCTATCAGTCACATCAGACCCCAACCGAATTCCAAGAAGGTACAAATATGTTCTATGGGCTCCATTATGGACCAGCATATTCATAGCCTGCAGACTGTTAGTTTCCAGGGAGGCTATACCATCCACGAGGGGAGGGAAATTGTAGTCGACGTTACTCATATGAGAGTGCACCGAGGGATCCATGTATTTATATGGAGGTATTGCCTTAACGTAGTTAGTCTACCATACGCTAGATTGGGAAGGGCAGTGCAGGCCACTTTGTAATGTGTTTTATAACCATATTTCACCTGCCGTTAGTAGAGATGGAGTCAGTGTGTTCACAATCCGGGCACACAAATATAAACCACTACAAAATTAGTAAGTGAAATATGCAAGAAAAACGATCCAAATAATTTGTTCTGAATTTAGAGCCTTTGGAATTAAAACAGGTATATTTTTCGACTTTTCTCACTTTGGCAGCCACAAATGCATGGTTTCACCGTTAGGTTTTTATCCAGTTGTAGTATCTACGTATACACGAGATAATGAAATGCATTTAACTATAGAAATGTAGGGAAATATATGGACCCATGGAAAATTGAAAAGATGTAATGGCAATAGTTCTTCCAGTATTTCTACTGCCTAGTTTTCAGAAATATATTTTTTCAGGAGTGAAAATGTAACCTAGTATCCTCTGTATCTGAGCATAGGCCCATGAACATAAATGTTGAAGGGCTTTGGCAAGTCTACAAATTATTGATGAAAATAACTGCCTTTTATTGCTCTTATATGTTCACCAAGGGACTGGGCAAGTCTAAATGAAACATGTCTGTGACATGTACACTTGGTTTTATAGCTCAAAAATAATAATCAATGGTTCTTAGCAAGTCTCTGGTGTATAGGAATAATTGGATTTATTGGTGCAAAATAATGACGAAGAGACCTTAACAATGCAGGAATGATACCGAGTTATCTGTCCCCTAAGCCCTATAACTGTGAGCTTAGATCAAGTGCATGGGGGAGCTTATAGGCTACTTGTACAGACACCAGTGGTGGTCTTTAGTCGATGCTGGCAAACCTGATCCTATATATGCGCGCAATCATGCGCATTTCTCCCAATTTTCATAATTACACAAAAAGTCAGAAATAAGCTTGAAATATTTGAAAAATGTGAAAATATCTGGTGCGACATGATTTTAGACCCAATTTGAGTTGTGCCAATTGTATTCTGCAGCTCTTATTCATATGGCCATGCTCAATAACATATTTTCAATCTATCAGCTAACATAATTTGGGAGTTAGAATATGTCAGGTTATCTATTTGATAAAGACAGCCATTTATTGGTATCTGGTATATGAGGTGTTCAACTGCCTAGGCAAACCCAAATCTCTCCCAATACACAGTAATTATTGCATGGATCTAGTGCGTGTCCACTACAAGCCCCCTATTGGTCATTACACCGGGACAGGATTCTAAGTGACCGTCACTCCAGGCGTGTAATGATAAAGCGCTGGGGGGGGGGGGGGGGGCATAGTGTGCCGTACAGTTTGTTTACACCCTCCCGCTCTACTGGACATCTGTACTGTGTCATCCATGTAAGGTATTGCTACATATCAATCTAGGGAAAGGAGGATTGGTTGCTTTACAGCCTTTAAACCACATGTAAACTATATTGTAGATTGATTTTCGGAATATCAACGGAAGAAAACACATTTATATACGGTCATGAGTTGTTTGCAACTCATTTGTTTTAAATTATGGCCAATAATTATTTTAAGAAATATGTATAGTTGGCCATATCAGGGTGAGAGGGGAAACACACTAATGGGAGGCGATACCCTGCTCGTTTCTATCAAATTCAATGGTTCTTTGACATATGCATAGAAAAATTAGATAATAACGCTTAAGATTATAAATAAATAGCAGTTATAAATATCCTTAATGAAAATCCAACCGGAGCAAATCTAAAAGTATTAAAATGTGAAATCTAAGCACAAGTTTCATTTTTTACACCAAAATTAAAAGCCGCTGGGAATCCCACCACATTCTTCACTCCCCATATGTCCTGTAGATCACATTCTCATCCAATGTCATGCTTTATATGATTGAAGTAAGGATTTAAAATGATTTATTTCCAATTTTAAACTTCATTCATCTTCCAAGGCGGCTGCAAAACCAACTCTTATATCCAACACTTATCTTCACTAATAAAACCTTGCATGCCCACTTTACCCCCTTGGAAGTGGCCTGGTTTTATGTCGGAAGAGTCCCGACTTTTATGTTACCTTACAGCTTTCCATAGCTGTGCTTCAAGCCTGGGGAGTATTTATGGGAAGCCTAATGCTCATATACATTCCTATACCGGGCCAATATGGCATCTCTCCTACTTTTATATCTGTACTGTTATGCCAAGGGCACAAAGGAAGCTTCGTGAATTAATGTTAGCCTTTCACCGCGGAGCTTGTTTATTCTAGAGGGGTGAGCCAGAAGTATTTTTGTGTGTAATTTATTGACTCATGAAGGAAACTTTGCTAAAAGTATTTGGTTAAGACATGTAATCAGATCCGCAAGTGTTGGAAGAGAAGAATTGAAATCATATGATTGAATTGCATACTGCAAACAACGTGGAATTATTTTAGCATACAGGATAGCTTAATAATAATGATCATAGCAATAATATCCTACATTTACAGAGCTTTTGCATGAATACTATATAACAAGAGACATCTCTGTCCCCTCTCCCCCTCTCTCTCTCCCTTTCTCTTTCTTTAAAAGTCAAAAGATATTGCAGGGTCAAATGATATTTGCGATAAAACTCATAATATTGAATACATCTTTCAATGTGTACAGAACACCACTAGTATGATAATCATATATGAAGTATACTATGCAATAACATGTTTATTCTAGCATACTTTCCCAGTTTTACCGACAGAAATTGGTATAAGATGTGATAGGGGATGTGTGAAAGCCTTGCTGTATATGCGAGGTATGTATAGGCGTGGTGCATATTAATGTGCACATATTAACCTGAATATGCAGCCTATACATGTATACATGCATGTTAGGCTCCTCATGCTATGCCTACATACATACACCCTACTCATGGCATCTACTCTACATACATGTAACTATACAGCATGTATCATACACACATGCTGTATGAAAGGTGAAATAAAAGGGAGTAAATATACAGTGGAGTCCTCGCATAAACCATCTCAATATTCCGACCAACCCCGTATTTACGACCAGTTTTAGCCCAATGAAGAGATAAGATAAGTGCACGTATCCGGTAAAGCGACCATCTCGCTATGCGACCCAAAATCGCTCAGTCCCAAGGGTGGTCGCCAAAGGGACAGAAAGTTTTATATTTAAACATTCTCCTTGATATACTTCATATATTTCCATTTAGTTACTGTCTAATATTTTTATTCTATGTGCGCAAATTGTGGATATAATTATATTGGCAAACATACAAGCTAAGCTAACACTTTATGCTATGGGCATGGATTAAAATCTCAGGAGAACTCTCATCACCCTGTATAAAAAGGAACTTTGCAAATTGAAAACGATAAAAACTGCAAGAGAAAGACAAAAATACACTGGAAACGTCACTCTACATGTATCATTGAGGCTCTTCACTTGTTATAATTGCTGGTTCCTATCTGGCCTTCATATATATTCATATTATATCTTCAATAATTATTACATCAAGACTGGAGAATTTGCTCATGACTTGAATGGTTGGAGATATGCATGCATCGACTGTATCACTACATCGGACTGCTATTTCGTGTCATCATCTACTCTAATATCGCCATTAATGTTAAATTGATCTAGATCTAGCGCTAAGATTAGCCATGGTCTTTAGTGAAACGGACGTGTGCTATAATCTAAACACCTCATAAAGATTTAACACCTTGATGAGAGGAGCCCGGGGCACATACCTGCCTAATTACCACAGTGCACAGTAGAGCCAAGTAGAAAAAAGTGACAAAACTCCCCTGAGGTGGTCAGTGAGAAGGTTACCTTATTTCTCTCCTTATTTTTTTTATTCAGAGGTGTGTAGAAGCTGCAGAGTAAGTTCCCGTCCCGCTGAATGATATGAGAACAATTCCTGGGGGAAGAGCTTTTTTTACTGTTAGCTAATGGGAGGGCCATTCCTTTTCTCTCATTGAGATTCAAATGTGCAGGTAAATATTTCCCACAGAATGTCATTCCTATGATTGTTTAGAAAGGAAGGCTGTTAAGGGAAGGGCAGATCTAAGCTGATAAATATATACCAGTTGAAGTGAGTTTGTGGCGATACTGCCCCAGGTGGAGCTGGATGGAACCCACCACCTTCTTGTTGCATATTTGGTGATATACCATCTGAGCACCTGACGCAACATTTCTAACTATATCTATCTCACTATACCAAAGTGTATCCATGTGCTCGTGGAGTACATGTATCAAGCCATGTTAACTCATGGTCTACTCAAAATTAGGCAAGAAAATCTATCTGTCTCGCTTTTACATGAACATGGGGAATTTCAATACAGCTAGTTGAGAGGCTTGCACGTTTTCCCTATACATGTAGTCCCATTCGCTCCAACTTTTGTTTCTTATAGGCACATCTCCGAGGAAAGAGATTATATTGCACCCAAGTGTAACTTGAGGCTTAACCCTAACCCCCTCCTCTTCATCAAGTTATATAGAAAACATTGTAGACAGGTCCATAGAGACAGTGAGCGTCCCCACTCTCTACATCTGTCATTTAAGATGAATTAAGGAAGCGGAGGGAGCTGTCATGCCCTTGACCTTGATAGGTCTGAGGGTCATGACCTTGGTCAGTTGATGGTCAGTTGTTGGCGGGTAAAGGTGGGGGCGCTGGTCAGTAGACAGTACAAAGGTGAGCCTAGTTACTGTTGCTAGAGCAAAATGTCGTCTGCCGATTACTACATGTATAGAGCGTTTTGCTCTGTTATGGCCATCGTTCCACAATTGTTTAAAGCTGGTTTCTCAACTATTACGACCGAAATATTCGATCGTACCAAATTCTCTCCATGTTTGGACTGACATGACCGCTACTTTGCTGCTGTTAAAAGTTTATAATTATACTACAAGTATTTGAAGCCCGAGAGATAACCAGCACCGGTGTAAAAGCCACAGCAGCTAAGTATTTTGGTGAGCCATCGAAATATCATTTGAACAATTATAAAAGCCTGCAGCAAAAACAACAGGATGAAATCCTCCACAATTGTTGTCAATGGCTTTCTAATGGGTAAGAAAGCAAGAAAACGATTCTACAAAAAGTAGAGTTTGTTTTGTTTTTGATCGATGTTAACTGAGAATGTAGCTTTAAGATGCCTGATTAATCACGTCTCTCTAATATCAAATGTGCACCAATAGACAGGCTTTACAATGTTATCAAGTGCACAAAAAGTGTGTTTTCCTAGTTGTCCATTAGATAGATTACTTCCTCAGAACTCTGAGAGATAAACATGAGTTACCCCGTGAAAGATCCTCACCAGGTTTTTGTAAAGGTGCTTGAGATCTTTTTGTCCACCGAGGTCAGAAATCAAGTACAGGCCTTGACATTGATAAATGAGTTGAGGGACACAATCAGCAGTCTTAGGGAGTCCACCATTCTTTATAAATAATCCCACTTCTACATGAGTCTCCATACTTGTCCTATTTTTGTCTTTCACCATTATATGTGAAAATGTTGGCTACACAATGTCCTGAATTACTTAGAGTAATACGAGAAAGAGCACATTTAAGAGCAACGAATATTGATAGGGTGTATCCACTCAATCTATATAACATTTTAGATCTTTGATATCAATGATATTGATTAATGCTGGGCCCTTAGTATCTTCATCTGGTAAAAAAGTTATTAAAAGAAATGCAGTACATATTAGAAGACTGCTATCAACTATAGGCCTATAGGGGAGTGCGCATATATGAGTGGGAGGAGAGAGGGCAGTGTCCAACAGCTAATAGTGGTCACTTTGCCGGTCAGTGAGTGACCAGTGTATATATACTGCAGCAATTGTCGACGCCTGGAGGCAGTACTAAGCTCTGGTATGTTCCTCCAGGCGGGATTAGTGGTCACCTGGGCACACCTGGAGTAGGGGTGGTGGAGGAGGCGCCAGACGCTTATAACGTCTAGGCCCAAAGATGAGAGAGTCCCTTCAAACGGAGGGAAAGCCTCTCGCCTCAAACCGCTAAGTGCCATTATAATTGCATTAAGATATTATAATCCCATTAGAACGCCTAGTCCTACTACTGACATACAATTCTTATCTGATCTGAGGGTTTGGGCTTGGACTGTATGAGATATCGGCGGGGGTTTGAGAGGGTGCATATGGGGGGGGGGGGCGGGGGCAGGGTGCACTGAGGTGGGACTTATTGGGACCTCACAATGATCAAGTTACAGGAGATGGATGAATTCTTCCTATGCACATTAAGGTTCCATCGCTAATATTCACCAGGACAGCGAATAGCACCCATTAAGGTAGTATTGTGATGTGGCAATGTCCACCTATAAATCAGTAGACCCTCAATCTGGAAATATTATAGAGCTTAATCTCTTGGTCTTAGAGATAGAAGGATAATCTCTGGGACTTGGAGATTGACAGTATGGTTCGTATCAATAATAAATAGGAGTTCGTGGAAGACCATCTATAAAAGATGAACTAAACAGGCTGGTAAAACATGATGAAACTACAGCAGCAACTACAATTCTTACATACTACCACTTCCCTCAGATATTACGTGCATAGACGAGAAAAACATAAAATTTCAATGAAATAATTTTGAGAGCTATTGATATTATATGACAACGAGTGTCCATTGACTAACAGTGTCCATTTACAATGTACAAACAAACCAAGGCCAACAAGAAATGGCCTTAAAGGGACCCACATAACAAGCTGCATCATGTAGGTGTTAAATAGTTACACAGTAACCCATGTAAGTGTAACAATAGTCAATGGGTTGTAATGTATGCTAATACATGGGTAACATCACTCACCTCTCCTCCACTCCCGTACACCGCCCCTAGCACTCCCCTCTCTACCTCCACTAATTGATTAATCATTATGGACGAATTCTGCCATTGTTCCTTGGGCATGTTTATTTACCTCCTGTCTCTGGCCTCTTCATAGTGTAGGACATTCAACTACTACACATAGACTTGCTCTATGGTCCCTATAACTGTTTCCCTATAATCTTTTATGGTGTTTAATTTATTTCTTAGATTAAACATGACAATGAGTGACATACACTCTTTTACGTTGTCACTTGCTAATAGTTGCATTTGTACCTTGCATTTCTAGACCAATTAATTTGTATTTTCTGATTAAGCTCTCTTTGTCAGACATGGTAACTTCCACATAGAACACTACAGTTATCTTATGTCATTGCTACCCCTATATATATATGTAGGTGTTACTACCCCTGGTGGATGATCTATGAGGCTTTGTCTAGTCTAGTTCTTCTGACACTGCGTTTTCGGTTATCAGTCAGATATGTCTGCGTCACACTCGAGTCTTTGTGTGTGAAGATGGTATAGTGGTTGAATCAGATGATGGAATATTATATGAGAATGTGATGGCAGATGAGATGATAATATTTCAGATTATGAAATACATTTCTCATCATATGCTTGTGGGTTTAATAGTCTAAGTCGATGCTTGGAGATGTTTATCTCCTGATTCTGCTCTTGTAAAACATTGACATTCACAACATAGACTATTCGGACGATCACCTTCTATGGAATTAAATTTAATTCTAATTTAATAATTAATTAAAGGACAATGTGTGTATATATGCCTTATATATGCCTTATTCTATGATCATGCATTAACTAGTTACTTCATAAATATATGAAATGTCTAGTCATCTCATCAAGCAATTCGAATTTCCCTTAATATTAACATTAATGAAAAGTAAAATAGGGAGACAAGTTCAAGTTTATTGTTGCCACTGGCAGTTTTCCGATTGTTGCAACCACTTTGATGTGGTTTGTAGCGCTGATGAATCGTTTGTAATTCCTGCCACAAAACTCAATCATTTCTATCTGCATTAATTGTGTGCTCCATGCCTAATCAATTAACCTCCTGATGTAATAATTAATTGGCCCTAATTGATTCTGGGGAAATAAATCATCTTTATTATGCATAGACAGAGGACCTTCGTTGACTCTCGATTGGTGGTATTTATAGTGTGATTTGCATTCACGCTGTTTTGTGGGACAAATCTGGTGGCACTGAATCGAAGTTATAATGATAAAATCCACTTGGAGGGTGTACTTTGCCTCAAATTGACGATTCTTAAAGTGGTAATGAGCAGGCAAGTTACTATTCATAATGGGACAGAGCAAGTCACCATTTGATGGAGTGTCAGATTGTCATGAATTTGACACATTTCTGGATGAAGTTGCAATATTGAGATAATCTGAGTAGACCTAGAAAAGAGGAAGAGTGAGAATACATTTTAATATAAATTATATACAGGACATTAAAACCTCAGTTTAGTTGATAACTCTGGCTGATATCTGGGGTTTGTACATTTCGTGATGCCCTTATACAAATTACATCAGTGGACAGAAACCATGTCGGAGAAGAGATTCGCTATGGTATGATGTTCTTGTAGAAGCATTAAAATATATATTAATTTTCATGTTGGAAATCGAGTTTTTTCTTTGTATAACATACATTTCATTATTCTATACAAAGATACATCAGATGGGGATAACTTATGAAACGCCTTGCTTCCGATTTTACTTTGTGCCAATTAGAATTGACAGAGACAAATATTTCAATCTCAGTATATCACTCTATGTTGCCCCTCCCGCTACAACCCCCATCATAACGCCCCCCCCCCCCATTTCCTTCTCGCCCCGATGTTCATGTTTCAATCACTTTTAAAGCTCCCCTGTTACCAGACATTTCCGTGTCTAATGCGCATGCTCCTGACCCCTGGGGGCGACCCCTGATGACCCAGTTATGACGCCTTTGTGACATAAATTCCATTAGTGGCGTTTGTGGCCACTTGGGGAAAGGCTTAGCTGCATATTAGCAAATGTCTACAGAGCAGTTGCCTCCTAATGCATTTCTCCCCTTGCATGATACAGAGCAGTTGTCTTTGACAGCATTGCTTGCTTTTCTGTATCCATCTAAATCAGAACATGAAATACGTTCAACTAAGTTTAGTAACAACCGACTTTTAAGCGATTTGGCTTCAATCTGCATTTACTGATATTATAAATGGACCCCCATTATTTGTATAAACGTCCTAATGGGGTTATAATGACATTTTGCGGTTAAGAGTGAGAGGCTTCCCCTCAGTTTGAGAGGACTCTCAACTCTGAGCCCAGACTGAACACATTTCATTGTGGTGAAGGATACATATATTCATTGGATATAATCTGAGCTAAAATATTAGGTAAAGAGAAACGAATGGCATCAAGTGTCAATTACTAATGGTTCTCACAGTCCAGCCATTTAACGTGTACTTTATCCATCACATATGCTATAAAACTGAACACTTTCGGTATCGGGGGTATTCGAAAACCTACCACAATAAGTAATATTCTCCACATGTCCCCACCCTATTTCCCGAACACGGTCATGTATTCCTTCCTCCCCAGACTAGAGAGTGGGAGGAGAAGTCAAAAGTTGAAATAGAGACTGAGCACTGCAATCAACTCCCTCTGGTGGTTCATTTAGATCTCAGCGGAATTTTGATGAGCTGTCGAGGAATTCAGATAAAATGTCTGACATTTCAGGAGATTTCCCCGGAGATTCCTAATGAAAACGTCTCAAAGTTGACAAGACACTGTATTCCATAGCAATACACGGGTTCTCCGAATCGCATCCTTCCAGACTCATTTTTTGCCAAGTTATTTCAACATTTGCCGGACATTTTGCTCGTTTTTGAAAGAGTTATTAAGCTGACACGTGAAGGGGTGTGTGACGTGGAGGGGACGCGTGGGGGAATCACATGCTAGGGTGATTGTTGAGGCATGGCGGGGTTATGGGGGTAATGTGCCCCCAGCGGGGGTAAAAACAAGCACCCCCGGGGCAGTACATGGACCTCATACACACCCAACCCTCGGGCTATTGAGTGCCTGGAGGGGGTATATGGATAAGGAGGTTGGTGTGTCTAACATGTATACATACACTTCTCCATAGGTCTAAAATAATGTCATTTAATATGTCAGTAATGTACAAGTTTGACCACCAGTAAATGTACAATTAGATTTTTGCAACACTTTACAAATGTTGTGAAATATTTGGATGCATATATAATTAACGTAGGCATGGAAGCTGAGATGTTGTTCCTATATCATATATATGTATATGGATAAATGAATTTGAGCATCAGTTTGATTTATATTTCTTAAAACTTTTAGATATGTGCATTCTAATTATTTGTTTCATTGTTGGCGCTTAAATTGGGGGTTGGGTGGTTCCATTGTCTGATATCATATATGGCCAAAACGCCAGCAATATAAGAGAATCGCATTAAGTACTACTCTGCGGTATCCTCAATTTGAAACTGAATCGAATATATAAAAAAAAAGTGGATCATCATTGACAAATCCAGCCCCTTAGTCTATATTATCCATTGTTCTGTTACAGCTATACACACTGCTTGTTGTTACACGTCTTGAGATACGAGGGACATTGATTCCTGACAATCACTCTAGAGTAATAATGTGACTTATTGTAAAGATGAAACAGTAAGAGTATCCTCGAGGAAACCATGGCGTTATCTGGTTCCTTTTGAGAAGACACAGAAGTGATGAATCGATGCTGTAAATCCAGCCGCCGAGAAATGAAATGAAATAGAAATATCGATATTTAGCTTTATCCCATGTGAGAAGGCAATCAAAAGAGAAAACATAAAATAGTCTTACAGACGGAGGAAGTTCGCAAATATTTGCCATAAAATTGAGTTTTATGTGAGTTTTATGTCTGGTCTGATATTGGTGGAGCATTAGGAGGGCTGGAGGGTGGGGACTTGTGGTATACAGACACACACGCTGTGTTTTATACAACTTGACACGCCCCCTCTTATAGCTGCATTCACTGCTAAATCAGCTCAAAACTATTTCTATCGATTCGTGGTTTTGTTGATCCTTAGTATGGAAGATATGTACTGGGGAATTAAGAAGAATCCTCTGTTTTATATGATTTAATGGCTTTTTATTTCAGTATTTTTATTTTCGTCCGTGTATTTAAGATGATGAAAGAGCCATAATACATGTACTGACAAATTTGTGATTTCAGTGTATACCGAAATGTATAATATATTGGGAATGTCATTCGGTTTTACATGATGAGGAACGGCCAAATTCCTTAAAAATACTATCACGATGAATTTCGCTTCGTTTCGGGAAACTAAACTACAAAATTTTCATTTTGCACCATTTGACCATTTCAAAGTAAGGACACAACTACACTTTTTTTGTAATTATAATCCCTCTAAACCTATATCTCCCCATGCTATGAACTATACTATGAGGGTTTTCAATATGCCCAATCTAGACTTTTAACAAGAAAAGTAGAGAAAACTTGTGAAAGGACTGTTGATGAATGATTTCTCACTTGTGTGTCGGGCGCCCACTCTGTCTGTCGGAAAGCAGCGACTGTTGCATTGATTAATTTTCTCACTCAAATCTCTGGATTAACACCTTCCCTCTTTCCCGCCATTTTTTGTGGGAAAAATATCGTCTGCTTAGATCGAAACTGTTTCACAAACTCCATCTTTCATCAGGACCGTCTCACTAGTGCTAGGCATGTGTTCACCCACATTGAGAAGATTTTAAATGTTTGTTTTAACACATTAAACTAAAGGAATCAGGCCTTTATCTTCCCTCGCTTATAAAACCTCAATCTGGCCATCTAGCTGAGTTATATTCCCTCTTCCGATTGCTTTAGGATCGACTGTACATTTGAGAATTGAGTAGTAAAAGTCATAAGCATGCTATAGGTAGACTCAAGCCAGCGTCAGGAAGGTGTGATGGCAGAATTTTCAACAATCCTGCCAACAATCAATCGAAATTAGTACAATCAGGTCTGTCCATATATCAAAGGCACCCTATTGCAAGATGTCCAGATTAAGAGATTAAAGAAGACTCACACTAGGACTCCACAGTAAGGACATTTGCCTGCATGAACTGTCTAGGTGTCCGGATAGAGTGGTTCCCTAAAGTATTGGTTTTACTGTATCTGATCCATCAAAAACATTTTACGCATCTCCCTGCCTTCCCCATCCACCGTGTTAAGGCTGATTGAAATGCCCTGCCGCAAAACATACACATTCAAGATTTTCAATGAAGGTATGTTCATTAGTGAAATTGTCCTGGCAAGTTTGAAGCAGTTAATTTTCCTCCGCCTCAGGGGTGTAAAACAACGTTTTGGGTGGTCTGCTTCATAGACAGGCCTCGGGGATCAACCTTGCTCGTGAAATCTCCATCAATTGGTTTATTTTGTGGCTTAAAACACTCTTAATCCCATTTCAGAGTCAATAAAAACAGCATGAAGTATTTGCAGATGCCTGTTCTGGCCTAATCCGGAGCTAAATGTGTTTGATTTGTTGATCTTTTACGTTGCCATGCGCACAAATAAAATGGCGCCAAAATCGGTCCATTTGTCGTCTGCTCGCTGGTTCTCGCGGCCAGCTTGAGACTAGCGATTGCCATGGTAACAGAATATCCTAATTGATCCCCTTTAAAAAGTTTGTCTTGCTACTGATGTGTGAAATTCGTCTAAGTTTTTCAAAGGTGGGCGGAAGATGGTTGTTGGCTGTAGGCTTCTTGTATGTATGGCGCTAAAGGGCCTTAGGCTTGGTCTTAAAAATTAATTGATATTTAGTTGTGGATATAGGTTATAGTGTCAGTCCATTTAGAGAAGGTATTGTTGGAATCCATTCGGTAACAATAGCGGCCTGTTCCATCGCTCCTCGTTTGAACATAACAAGCAAAACCTATTGATGTTCCGCTATATACATATATATCCTTATCCTATTGGAATTAACTCCAATTGAATAAAGGTACTCAGCATACAACTGCTTGTATTAGATAATTAATGTTCACAGGCCTGTAAATATGCACTAATACCATATGGTATAAGACTATTTATTCACGAACGACCCCAATCTAAATATTGATATTCGGGGAATTCCCATGGGCACTTTATCTAGATTACTAACAAATTATAGGGCGGGTACACCAGTAGCATACCAGATACACACAGATCTGCCTCTCGCTCTATGACTATTTCACGAATCAAAATATCATATTCATATGAAGTGGGGACCAAATACCCATTAATATTACTCGCCTAATCCCCTTATGAGCAATAAATTCTACCATAAGGTCTTCCACTCCAGGCGCGACATATATATCAGTGTATGTCAATATATAGAATGTAAGAGATGGAATGTATCCTTGCTATACAGATGGTATATATAAACATTGGCCATATTTTGGCGGGAGATAATTTACTAAGTGCTCGCCAGGCGCGCTGAAATGTCGTCTGCTTCCGGTGGCTAATTTATTTGGACACGTTCTCCATTGCCTGGCGCTTATGGGTCGTATGTTATCATGGGCAATTGACTTATTTTTGTTTATTTTGTCTTTATTGTTCTTTGGAGTTGTTTTATCTGTTCTTTTGCTGCTTTATTTGGCAAGCCTGCAATAAGCTTCTTCAATTTGTCAAGCTCTTTTTGCTCCGTGTTCCATCGTCTGTCTCTATCTCAGCTTCCTTCTCTTGCTGTTTTATTGCCCCCCCCCCCGCCTCCTCCTCTTCATGCCCCTACTTATTACCCTTAGTCCTTCTCTCTGTCATTCTCCTCCTCGCCATTGTCCCCTTTCACTTTTTTTCCTTATCCTCTGTTCTTCTGTTCTTCACCCTTCGTCTCTTCTATTTCCCCCCCTCCTTCCCCCCCCCCCCCCCCTTCCTCCTTCTTCCCTCCCCTCCTTCACCCCCTCCCGTCCCTCCCCTCCCCTCCCCCCCAACTCTAATAGCGCACCTCACAGCGCATGTCTCTCCCATCCATCATCCGCCATTGGTCAGCCCAGTCACCGCTAGGAATGCTGCCAGTTACACTCAAGGTCACTAATTTGTCCTCCTCACCCTCTCACTGCTGTTTGCGCCGCCTGTCGACCGACTCGGTACTATTTAGCCCCCGGAGGACACAAAGCCAACATGTCTGCCGAGCTGTCACGACTCCTGTACTTGTCTAGGTATTAGACAATGTCCTAAATCCTGGATATCCATTATTTAAACTTCTTTCTCCCTATTATACTTACTGGATTACCCCAGTGCTATTTCCGTATCTGAGAGTGAGACTTGGCCTTCAGTAGATGCGCTGCTGGGTCTGTTAGTGTTACACTTCATTAGGTCTGTTACTCTAAAAAACAAATATTATTTATGAACAAATAAATATTTGAACTCACAAAAGCGTATGGAATACATTCGCAAATGTAATGAATTGTGAACCTTAGTTTAATTCACGATTTTGATTACAAACTGCTTTTGGTTTAAGAGTTTCTTTTACTCAGGGCTCTGATTAACTCCGGAAGGGCGATCTTCCGTTAGGCACTTAGGGTGCAATATATGGGATGGATTGAGATCAAATCTGACCTACAAATACTTCATACATGCGTGTAGGGCTGGTGTGTGACCACTCCTACACCCACCCTGTCTCTCTCACTGTCACTCCTCCTTGTTGAGAAGGCAGTGTAGCGTGACGAGTGATTGACAAGTGATTGACAGCTCTGTATCGCCTGACAGGCTATAGATACAGACTTATAGGTGAATGTCATAGTGTGGTAGCTCTACTTAGACGTCAGTATTTTTAATACCACATGCTGAGATCGTTCAATATCAAGAAAGGTTGATCCTGCAACATAATCTTATGGAATGATATCACAAAATATGATATAATATCTGACATCTTTTTTTAATTGCTCTATCAAGTAGAAATCATCAAGACTAGTTTTATCAGGATAACGTCACATTTGTCAGGGGTTTGAGATTCGGGAAAACAACATTTTAAATCTGAAATCTTGAATGATGGACGTATCTTCAGAAAGAAAATAAATAGAGCCTGCAACAAATTTGTTCCTCTCAAATTTTACCCCAGCCTCGGGTACTAAAGCTATTTGTAATATCGTAGGATCCAAGGTTAAATGTTTTTTTCTGGGTTGTAATTGAGTGGGTAGGTGTATAGCTTACAGTAAGGTATGTGGGAGGGAAGGGTGCCACTGATAAGACACATGATAAGAGGGAGGAATCAATACCCCCAGTCATCTCCACTATTCCTTATCTACCTACAGGCTGGCCACTCATGTTGGTCTTCATTCTCTCCCTATTTACACCTGCTTCTTCTTATTCCTCAACAAATACAAGATTGATGGCTTCCGTCAATTCATGTCACTCAAATACTCAGAGTAAAAGAATAGTATATATATGGCTGCGTCTGATACTCCATTTTTCAATCCAATCTTTGAACATATGTAATACAAGGCAACATTATTAAACATCAAAAGGAATTTTATACAAGCATTTTGAATATTTCATTGATTGAAGCGATTATTTCATATATTTGTTGTTCATTAATTCAGGAAATATACGAGTTGGATGGGTCCTCGACGTGATAAAATACCTCATAAATTATTAAATTAATTCAATTGACATTAGACAAAATAAAGACCATATCTCCATTATATCCTCCACTTTCCAATTTATTACCACTATTGTTTAGGAGAGAAGAACTAATGTAGCTGAAGCTGTCCCTATGCTTTTACCCTATCTGTACTTATTGAAACCATTTTTTGTCCATACAATATTTTGTCTATATAGATTTGTGGTATTTATACGTCGACATGAAGTCCCACTTCACAAGTGCGATTAAGCACACTTACAGTGGGTGAGTGTGAGTGATCACCTGAATGCAGGAGTTGTATAGTGGAGAGAAAGGCGTCTAGATAAGGCTTTATACTGCACTGGTCTATCAGTCTAGGCCGCCTGTATCAATCACTCGCATTGTGTATCTGCTCAATAGCAGATATAACCAGGGTAGGGCAGCTATTGCGGCAACTCGAGGAAATTATTGTTTATTAACATTGTTTAGCCAGGGCCAGTTCACCTCCTAGAGCTGGTATGAAAGTACTGGTAAGACCACAAAAAAGCTGGAATCTAGGTAGAGGGGGGGGGGGGGGGGGGTCGGGGTCGGGGGTTTAACTTTTGCCAGGAAATCAATAAAATTGCCGGTCCAATGTGTAAGATTCACGTGTTTTTATGTATTAAGATGATAGCCGGGGCAAGCTTTGCAGTCCAGTCAAAATGATTTTCTTGAAGATGGAGATAATCATTAAACGAAATTACCTCAGCAAAATTGCTCTTTTACTGTAAGGTATTATCCAAATAATAGTGGAAAACGAAAAAAAAGTTCAAAGTCGAATTTCCTTTGTTTTTTATCTGAAATGCTCCCAGCACTGATTCGTTGGGGTTTCAAGTCGTTTGAAAGGATAATTGAACGCGCCTTTCCCCCGCAAGAAAATCAAAACAAAGAATAGTTGGATAACTTATTTGACCAACATTTTATTTGATGTCAGACTCTGTGCAAGTCGAATGTTTTTCATTACTACAAATCTCTGTTAATTACCACAGATATCTCACATATTTTCCCTGCTGCAAACAGCTACTACACTCTGTCTATCACTTGGGGGGAAATTTATGAGCTAATCTCGTCCACTCTCGTGTTTATCCGCGGAAAAACACGTGGCTAACGCGTGTTTTAGACGCGGGGAAAAGCAGACGACATTTGACCACTCAAGGCCAATGCTCCAGGGCAATTAATGAGGCCAGGCTCTTAGGCCGAGGCAATGAATCATGTTTATTGACATGTCCACTAATCATTTATCATGTTTAAATGATAAGAAATTTGTCCTCATGGCGCTGATCTGAAAGGTCAGTGAGGTCAAGGAATTCGACCTATGGAACTGAAACGCCCCTCAGTGACCTTGATAATTAGAAAGACGATTTATATGATGCCTTGATGTATTAATCCGGGCAGAGACATATTGAATGGTCATGCGTCTTATTCAAATTGCCAACCTCCACAAAACATGTTACATGAGCTAGCTGTTGAAAAGTATTTGATGTATACAGGCCTATATCTGTTATTGAGTGAATGTTTCAGAACTGACTTTTGCGGATGGCTTCATCTTTCCCATCATTTAAATGACAGGTTATTCTTGATTGCTACAATATTGAAAACTACATTAAATGTCATTTGACAAAATAAAGTGCCACCAAATGCTAGTGTAGAAGATTTAGACTGTAGGCTTTATCCCAACATGCACTGCAGAATCCCTTTAGTACCATTTCCTTGTGGCTTTTCATCATTTTCTTCATTAAGTCTTATGTATTATGGATGATATTCATTACCTCAGACACAGAGATTACCAAAGCAACTTGATTGTTCTGCCAGTAGCAAGGACTTCCAAGGCCCTGCTCCCTTTTCAGTCTGGCGGGTGTCTTGGAATTAATCCGGTGCCGCAAGTGATTAAATGCCCTTGAAACTATTCAAAGAGAGCTTTTATTTCCCTTTTACATTAGCATTAACCAGCTGCCATTCTCACCATAGACTGGTGGCCACTATTGCCTGCCATGGGGTGAATGATAAGCTAGCAAGTGATTAGTGACACGTGAAGGAGCGTCACAGTAATCCATCTTTTCCCTGAACAGAATTGTGAAAAGCTTGCATACTTTGTGTTTATTCGCTTCTACTATTAGTTTGATTAGGTATTGTCATGCTAACGATAAACGATAGGCCTATATACAGAGAGATAGGTGCTGTAATTTACTCACAAGTTGATCATATCAAGCTGAATTTCTTATTTAGTCTATATATTCATATGAATATTCTATGCAAGTTCTGTGCCTTGAACTATATTTTGAAGAGAAAATTAATGTTTTACTTTGTTAACGCCCCCTCCTCCACCCCACCCACCCACTCCGCCCACACACACCCACACACCCAGACCAGATTTGAAACAATCGCTGATCATGTTTTGCTGCTAGAATGGCCATAAAGTGCACACAGGGAGAGATAACTGTCCGTCTGCTTGGCACATAACATTGCCTTAATGTGTTTACAGGGTCTTGCCCCACACCTCTCTCTCCTACTCCCACCCCCTCCATCCTTGCAACCGTTGGTCATTGACCCTTGACCCTACGATGACCAGTGCCCTAGATCACCCTTTAGAGAACTACTCACTTGGATGCCCGTCTTCAGTATCTCTATTGAAACACATTCTCAATGTCTGATCGGCTAAATCTTGTCCAAAAGAAATTGGCTGTGGTCATCAAAATGATTTTCTTTAGGTTTAAGATATATCCTTTACATGTCGGAGAGGCACTAAATGATAGGAATTCACTTTTCTATCAACAGCATCTGTGGATGGCCGACAAACTTTTCTTTAATGATTGTAAACAATTTAATAAAAGTATTCAAATTCAAAGGGATTCTATGGCCTCTCCTTAAACTCTTTTTTTCTTGCAACCTGGGAATGAAGGCCCTACTCTCTTTCAGTGTTTGAAAACTATTGTTTAAAAGCAATGGTCACACATGTACCTGTATAGTTATCAAACCCTACGAGAAGCATTCCAGGGTCCTTTTCATCCATGACCCATCATTACCTCAAGGTCATACTCAAGGTCGTTTATTAGATGGTTCCCATCCTTGAAGGGAATGACCTTGAACTTGAGTGAGGCCATCGCATGTGATACATGTCAGGGTCATGTGACCTATTAGCTATCACGTGGGGTGTTGATTCAGTTAGCTGACACTAGGTGGGGTGTGGTGGTCATCAAGAGTATTGACCAATGGGATGGAAGATTGGGGTGAACATGGCGGCAAGGGTAGTGACAGGAGCTCTAAGCAACGTCAGATGTTCATTCTGTTATTATAACTGTAATGGGCCTTATCCACTAAGCCGATTCTCATGCGATTCTTACAGAATTTAATGGAAAAGAGTCCTCTGCGGTGCAAAATCGCATGAGTTTCGGCTTGGTGGACTAGGCCCTTAATATTGGTAAAAAAACCCCCAAACGGTCGATATTCCCACTATACCACGGCAAGTCTCACATCAGAGCTTCCAAGGGGAAGCAGATGCTCTTGCATTGGTACTGTAGCCTATTTTCGTTTAGATAAGAATATTAGTCAATGAAAATGACGTTTAGTTCGAATGCAAAGACCTATTCTTCCACCTTGACGAGGTTCGAGGTGTTGTGCTTCAGTTAGATCAAGACACCACGTACCAATCAATTGATAAAACTGACAAAAGATGATATGTTTGCTATAAGTTTTGATGTTTCTAGACTTCTCCCATTCAATCGACCTTATACATATATTCATATGTATCATAAAAATGTGTGACATTTATATATGACATTACTGAGGTGACATGTCAAATGCTCCATCATGAAGCTACTTTTTAGGCTGATTCTCTCTAGGTGTATATACTGATAGGAGAAGTATACAGATCCAGCTCCACCCACACCATGATCTATAGATCACCCGCCTGGTGGATAATTAATATAATATAATATAATCTTAATTAACGTTGCAGTGAGTCGTTAGTGCTTTTATAAGGTATAAAGCATCTCTGCGTGGCCTAAACAATAGCACAGACTGATTTATTAACATCAGCACTAATTGCTTAATGCCATACCTGTCAATTAGCAAGAAGTAAATTGCATTTTATCTAATTAATAATCATTTAGGCGATGATGAAGATGAATTGCAGTCTCATTATTGTAGTAGAGTATTTGTGACACTATGTTTAAGTCTCTGATAAGACTTAAGCCCCTCCCCCACTGGTGCGATATGAAAGTTAGGAAATATCGCATCATTTGTGTGTCGTATACATGTAATATGTGCAGCATTATCGCACTCACATCGCTCCAGTAGAGAGGGGCAGGGTGGCGCAATGGGTAAGGCGTTGGACTCTTTAACCGAGAGAGTCCGGAATTTGAATCCCATAAGAGCGACTAGCCTGAGCGTCATTACTGGTCTGATATTCGAAAAGATTAGGGTATCTTAACCCGTTAGGGTGCTTCTGTTTTGACCAATTATACCAGTTAATGAGACAAAGACACTAGTCCTTTTCTATTGCCTATTCTTTGATTTGGCAATAGAGAAGCTGAACTATCGTCAAGATGAATGTCGGATATATTTAGGAATAGTACACGGCTAGGCTATAGTAATTGTATTAGCCAAGTTGTCACAAAACCTTTGACAAACTTTACTAAACAGAAAATTATGATCGAATTCCAAGATTCAAACATATTCTAATTTGGAAATATTGTATGTTAACGCTGATGACCTTATAGCCCCACCACACATTCCCATCCAATAGTATTAATTAATCCCATAATACGGACATCTCAGGTCCATCAATATCAACTGGTGTGTAATACAGCTGAATCTGAGTAGCCTAATCTTGATTAGGAAGTTTGCTTAGAGAAATAATTAAAAATAAATGATAACCCTGTCACTCCCATAGCAAATCCTTGCTGATGCAATTAAGATTATAGTATCACACACACCCGGGCAGGGAGGGTTAATAAATAATGATCGATTACATCGCCTATAGGGGGCATTGGCGTCGTCTTAGCGTCTGCCCGATCTCATGGTTACTTGAGACGTAGTGTTTGCATGCGCGCGCACCCTGCCCCCGGAAACGGTTAATCCAGGGTCACCAGGCCATGCAAAGCATTATGGGATGTCATTGCTGAGATAACGCAGGCGGAAGTGGGTGCCAGGAGGCAAAGGATCATGGGTAAATGGTACTTCCGGTTGCTGGTAAGGGTGCTTGGGTTGCTAGGGTTGAATGGGGTATCTCTCCCAAGGTTGTAGGGTGCCATAGCAACAGGAACTTGTTGTAGACCATGCGTAGTGAATGATACATTTGGATCTGGTTTCTTTGCCTCGCTTTCCATTCAAGAGATTCGTGCAGAAGCTACAATGCACCTCCATTCAGGCGTCACCACACTACTTATTGTTTAAATGAAATATCAACCCATAACACAGGGAATTGCATTGTAAATAATGTTTATAAATTCATTCATGCTATGTTACCCCAGAAAATCAAAAGCCGAACTTTTTATTTATAACGTCAAGTTCATTTTCCCCCACAATGTACTGAAAGCGTGAACTATTATTTCTCTAACACCCGGGCTGCAGCTGAATACCAGCCAGAATGACATGGAAGTGTCTGTTCTAATGTGCACTATAAATATAAGTATTCAATTCATTAAAGCTTGAGCGGAAATAAAGAATAACAACTATAGCATTTGTGAATAGTGTGATATATATAGCGATGATCTCACTGTTAAGAGACTTCGAGTCACATAAATTCACATCATATTCTCATTTGAATATTTTACTTCAATATTCCACTTTATTAACCTACAAATATGTCAGTTCTTACCTCACATGTACCCTTGCAGAGCTAGTCCCCAATCCACTGCCCTCACCAGCCTTGCACGGGGTCCCACCATTATAATACAGGGACACTTTGATATTCTCCAGAACATTAGATTTATTGACTCTGACCCAGTTCCTCCTGCTCCTTGCTTGGCAATATGGGAGGAGAGGGCACTCAGGTGGAGTTAGGGAGAGGGCATGGTCAAAACATGCTAACTTCCATACTCCATGTGGCCATATATGCTGGAGGGTGAAGAGTATGAGCATATAACCCCATTCAATACAGTTACATAATGAAAAAATGGAACCATTTGAAATATTGCAATTTAACCTAAATTGAATTCAGTAGGACCGTATTGGACTCTGCAGAAGGTGTTAAATAATATTATTTACAATTATCTTTTTCTGAATTGTCACAAGTCAAAAGGCCGAGGGAAAAGTGATCCACCTTCTCTAACTAAACACTGGTCTTACAGGAATTTCGAAAAGGGGTTACAATGGTTTTCTTGTGCTTTACTTATGGACAGATGAATTATAAAGTAACTCTTGAGGTGACAGAGGCGCCTGTTGTGTAACAAATCCTTGCTTAAGATTGTCCTTGTTAAGCTATTGCTATTAATTGCCTTGCTTAGCTATGGCTAGACATAGCGATTTGTATTTCTACAGTATAAAGGTCCTAACAAACCCAGGTGAAATATATATGCAGGGAAAGTTTTAAGTAAGGCTCTGTTATGAAGCAGGCCCCGGCCAGTATTAAGATAACTTTTCTATAGATACTCAGTGACAACAGAGACTGCCCTATTTGTCACATACTGGAGGAAGTTTTGTTAGTTATTTCCCTAGATAAGAAGTTGCTTCATCGCGGCCAGATTCTTATCCGAGGTTCAAGATAAAATCTGATTTCGGAACTTTTCTCGGAAGTTAATCTCCATTATGATGAATGGTGGATGATAAACAATTTAGCAAGTTTGAGGTAGCCAGAGGTGGCAGAGCAACCCAAGCCTAGTCAATATATCACAGTTTATCTCATAAAGCTCCACTCTCAGTTAACGTCTGTCACAACAACATTAAGGTTTTCTACTTTTTGTTCCATTCATTTCCAACCCATCTACAAGTCAGTTAACCACAATTTTGGTGGATTTTGTCCGGTTGTTTTTCCAGCAGGCTTTTTTTTTTCTTTATAAAAGTCAGCATTTATATTTCGGGGGCCTGCCGAAATTTTTTCCTGCGATGGAAATAGCTGTGAATGCAGCTTTAATCAAGAAAGCAGTAAAGCGTTATACCGAAAGTTTACCCTCTCATGGTAGGAACAAACAATATAGGAAATAATGTAACAAATTGTAAAATGTAGTTATTTTCATTTGTAATACAGATTATCAGAGATTATCAAGGCCACTGTGTCCTGCTGGGGGATTAAAGAGGTTAATCCCTGTAATCGTTGTGAGATTACAATAATCCAGTTAACCATCCACCTATAATCTCACACCATATGCTTCTGCATGCTTCCAAATATGGTAAACAAGTGCAAAGGCCGTACAAACACCAACGCAGTGTTTTGTACGTCAGAGTCCTTGAAATTTATATTACTATTACAATTTCTTCATCATTAATTAGTCTGCACTCGTGTTTTGTTTATTTTACACGGTAAAAGATATCCTCTTGGAATTTATAAACATATATTGTATGCTATCTTTGATTATAAATGTTGGATTATTTGTCCTCACTGCCAATAGAGGTAGTTTGGTCATATTACACTCAGCTTAAGATATCGAAACAACACCTTAAATCCACCTTTCGTTGTTATCTTTCTCGACAAATGTTGTAGGAATCTGTTGAGTGAAAATATATAAATACGCCCCATATATTGTATTCCTTGATTTGATTTTAAATTCAGGGATGAATAAATTGATGAGGGGGAAGCTCAAATGCCTTCTTTGAAGAATCGTTATGAACTTAATATCCATTAATTAACCATTACATTTCGGTCGTAGAGATCCATGGGGACAGTGAGTCATGTATAATACTAATGTCCGGTCGTCAGAATTGCCCTATAACCCATAGACCCCCTCAGACCAGAGGTAATCCCTATCTGATACCATTCACTCACGTTATCTCTGTGATAGCCCAACCTGGCTACATCCGATCTGGTAACAACTCACATGTCTTCATTAAACACCACTTATGGACTTATTAGGTTAACTATATCATCTACGAGTGTTTGGGTACAGAGCCCACGCATTTCACAATCTACCAGTGATATATTATGAATGCAGGTTTGGGATGGTATTTGTTTACACATGGATGGGCTAGGAACATAGACTTGACGTCACCATGACTGCCATTTTGTATGTGGCCTTTTGACCAAGACAATGTTTAGCATACATTCAAGGGATATTGTCCTAATTCGTCATTTGCAATGTTATCATTTTGACTATATGTGACATAACAACAATAGGAAATACAATAGCTCACCTGAAAACACACAGGAGTAGCTCAAAATGACTGATGTCCTATATAATTGCTTTTAACATCAATTTGAAATAAGTTCAGTCAGTGGGAAGTTGATGAGCTAAATAAGTTTGAATAATTGTCCCGATTAACTACCGTCTAAGTTTAAAGAGCATAATTGATACAAACGTTTTTAAAAATGCAATGGTTCTAGCAACCGTACACATATTCACCGTATTTGCCCACTATATCATCCTCTCATAATGAATCACAATTTATTGCTTCGTTACGAGCGTTGATACAGTGACATGATTACCATGTAGGGAGGCTCAGAGGCCATGTATAATCAAGCATGGATAAACATGTAACATGTAATCATGTGCTGTCCATACACAAACAATATCACATACAGTACAACAAGGCACAAATTGCTTTCTCCCTCACTCATCCACATATAGACCTAAATTACCATATAGCAGTGTTTATACACAGCTATTTGTACACTGTTAATTCAGATGGCCTGGAATGTTTAGCAACAAGACCCTTATTAGCACCTATGGGGGATGATTTACTCGCTCAATATGACTGAATTTATCATATATGTTGCTGTTATGGTATGCTGTTACAGGAATTTGTAACCAATTCAGCACTTAATAACGACCATGTGTGAGCGATGATAAGTGAAACCACTACATTGGGTGATTTTGGGGTATGCCAAAATGTCAAATTGTACTCTCATAGATTCATACAATAAAAAAACAAGTACACAAAATCCTCAATAACTTTGGTTGAATGTCCTTCACATGGATAGGAAAAGAATGGAACAAAAAGCATTTTTCCATGTTGTTTGCTGGAAATATAGCTGTAGCAGTGTAGGTCCATTTGCATCCAGCAAAAAACATTGCCGTCCTATCTCTCCCCCTATATGGCTAACAACGGAAGTAAGGTGCCACCAGGGACCCACAATGCCTCTCCAGGGATGGGGGAATAATTTCATAGATGTTGACCACGCTAGGTGGAGCCCTTCATGTGTGTAATGTTAAGTGTGTCAAGGTCACTGAGCAAGGTCACCGGGGAGATGTTTTCCTGCATGTTTAGACCTCTGGGTGTTTCATGGCTGGACTATCGCGTCCTGTATCATTCCCTAACTTCTTCATGCTCAGTATTTGCTATTTTCTAAATTCCCATTCTTTTATTTGCCAATAATTACATGTTCATTTGTCAATGTTTTGTCACCCATTCATCATCATTCATCATACTCTCCAATATTTTACAATGTACTTCCTCATCATTTTGAACTATCTTGTAGCGTAGATTTAACATTGTCATATTCATAGCCAATTTTACGTCGTAGTTTCGCAATTTTACTTATTCATAGCCATATTTACATGTATATGTATTTCTCCTTACTAAAACACTGTTGACTCTTCATCATACAACATTTTGTATAAGATCTTTCATATTTTCAATTTTGTAGAAAGATTTTTGTTAAATTTTGCATTATTTCTTTCATCATGTAAATCCAGGTTCATCTTCCTCCCTCTCTAATGTGACTGTGATCACTGACATAGAGGGTCAGGGTCAGTCAGTCACGTCAGACTCTCAGTCACTCACGCCAACACAAGCAAAACCAGTCACTCAAAAACCTAACCAGAAACCAGAAGCTAGACCTGAAGAAATCAAGGGTGAGAAAATCAGGTCCCATTGCCTGACCTTGACCCCTTTTAAAGCTAAGATTTAGGTCAAGGTCGTGCAATCTGACCCTGATACTGATAAGATATAGGTCAAGGCGTTACAACCTATTTGTGTGTGGTATCTGGCGGTTCTTCCCTCAGTCACTCCCTCCTCCCCTCCTGTTCACCCTTCCTTGCCTTATTGTTTGGGGTTTTAATCGTGATTTATGGTTAAGGAGAATCAAAGCTTTAAACTCCTACTTTTTTGCAAATAATTATCATTCACGTGTGGCTAATGGTTTAATGATGATTGGTGTGAGCAATTCTTATTGTTAATTCTGACATTTCTTTCTCTCCACCTTGGGTAGGTTGCTATATAATTATATTTTCAAATTGGATGAGATCTATGTGTGCGTGTACACCTCACACCATGTTTATATCATTACCTTATCAATGACTCTTGCCATAGGTGGGACTGGTGTATTTATCGATTGGTTATAAAGGATGGTGTAAGACATTTGAAATGTGCACATGTATATATTTACTTCCCCTGCAATTATAATATGATCGAAATAACTATTGCATAATTCTGTGCTATGGTCTTGGTGTGTTGACCACAGCCTCTTCATTGTTGTGTCATTTATATGCTGTTCAGTGCGTTTAGATTTAAGAAATTACAATATAATAACACTGGCACTGTTGGTGTATTGATTATAATACACCGTGTTCTCTGCACTCTTCTCTCTTAATTACAGACTTACATATAAGGGGAAGAGATAGACTATTTCGCATTTGTAAAACAAAGAACGATCAATTTCTTTGTACACAGTTATTTTGGTTTGGTCCATAGCTATGTGATTATAATTATGGTCAACATCTAGATGAAACAATCTCTATAAATCTGACAACCAAGATACAGGAGATTAATAACAAATATATGAATTCAAAATAAGTCTGCATACGGTACATTTTAATTTATAGATAAAATCAGAAATATTAAACCACCCAAATATATTGAGTACTATGTCAGTTGCAGCTGTTCTGTTAGAGACTCTGTAGCCATATTTTCAACTCTTCTTGACAAGTAGTAAATCTATTTGGCATACCGGTACACGAAGCTGTCAGCCTTTAGACATGTTCACAATTCCTTTATTAACCTGTTCACATTGAAAATACCCAATCAGATCCAGTGAAAACAACCTTTCATCCTCGCCCACCACCACTCCACTGCCTCATGTAGTGATTTATTAGCTATTGGGAAAGGCCAGACAGACTGTCTGCCCAGGAAACCAGCTCTGCCTGTAGAATTAATGTGTTCGTCACCCCAACAGGTCCAGGCTATTAATAACTATCTCCACTAATCTCTACCCAGGAATATAGACTTTTTCTCTCTTAAGATTTGTCCAAGTTTGTCAAGGCCAAAGTCTGTGATGAATCGATGTCTAGTATGTAGACATGTCGATTAGTTTGTGTCCAGTAGAGGACCATTGGGTTGGAGGTAGGAAGACAAGGTGGGCTAATACATGATAGCTCAGGTGGTAAGAATCCAAGGGTTGTGGGTTCGAGTCCCACCTTGGGCAACCTTGTTTTTCTCCCACTGGTCCATTCAACTTTTCAGCAGGCAACCGTTAAACATTGACGAGGGGATTGCATTAGCCCTATGGGTGGCCATGGGCTGGAATGTCAGGTATAGATCTACACAGGGTGGTCTCCGTGGCTCACTTGATAAGGGCATAGTAAAGGTATCTAGTAGGGACCTGGTAGGTTCCAACCACTCCCGTATTTTGAAGCATGTTTTCTCTAAAGGTTTATTGTATGGGGACAATAGTTATTGGGGTAATAGGTTAGAGTCGGGTAGATATATTTACTCTCAGGTACTAGTGGCAAAACGCCACAGAAACCGTTGTGCTTAGCGGCTTTTGACATTAGTGGTTACACTGGCGTTGTCACTGGCCACTTCTGCTAGACTGTCCACACAATAGCGACGTCTTGCTACTAAACCACATAATCGCAGAACTTAGCACTAACTGAGAAGCGGGGTGAATAGCGAGGGAAGGACCTCGAACCCTGCTTTAGGTCATGGCGTGTAATTCCTAGAAAATAATAATAAATAAATAAATAAATAAATAAATAAATAAATAAATAAATAAATAAACTGAAATCGCTTCTGTGTGGTTGCACCTTTAGAAATGCTGGGGACATATTTGCTGATATTTGAAGAAAGTGGGAATAAAAAATGCTGATGGTGCAGATTTAAGCAATAAAAGCGAGTGTGGATGACTGATGTTAGACTATATTGGTTTCTTCGCTTAGAGCCAGTATTAAAAACTCACAATGTGAGTGAGAAAAATATGGATTTTGATCACAGATGGTCATTTTTCATCCACCAATCCTTTTGACCCTTGCGTCTCCGTCTTTACCATTTTGGAAAAACAACTCATGAAAAATCCAATATAATCGGACAGATGGAAGCAGTGATCTATCCATTCAGTCCCAATAATCCAAAATCTATTTCTATTCGAAATATTGAAAGACGGAGTTTAGCTATAAACCACCCGCTTTCTTTGTACACAGTATTAAAATTATTATTAAAATTATTATCTAACGTACATGTTTTTAGATCATATGTAAAAATAATGAAAAAAAATAAGTGAGAATTCATTTATTTTCTGGCGGTCTGGCTAATATGGCAGCCCCGATGGTCTCTAAACGAAGGGAAAATGCCAGGGTCTGGATTATAAGGTAGCCTTCTCTAGCCCACTCCCAGACCAATCCCGCCCTAGGCCATATCCCCCTTCATCTTGCCACATTCAGGTATCAATGCAACATTATCGTTGGCACATAATATCTCGCCTGGCTGCCGCTATTAAGCTCCAGCCCTGAGAAGCTCCATATTATTAGCTTCATCAAACTTTCATTAAATTCTGTGTGGCGCTGCCTGAAGCAATGTTGGGCTAATATGAGAGGTATGTATTCCGGCCTGGCCAGTCTTTATATGAAGATGTTTTTTGTAATAAATCCTTGACTGCAATTAGCCACAATATTCAATATTCTTATTAAAGCTGGGGTTTCCAATGTATATGAGACTTAATTAGTGGGGAGGAAACGAGGGGAGGCCTTTGAGCACTCGACTCTCCAGTAATGAGAAACTGATCTTAAGCTGGATTTCCACAAAGGCCGATGTTTTCACTCGACCGATTTTGGCCCATCCGATGGAAAATATGAGGTATAAAAGCCAGATCCTCAATTTTCATATTTCATTTTTATAATCTATAAGCTTTAGAATTAAGGTTTGTTCCCGGAATAGGCCACGATCCGATAATAGTTAACATGTATACTATCAGATTCCAACCCAATTGAGTTAATGGCTATTGGATTTAGAAATCGGTTTTGGTCGGATATATAATTATAGGCTTGTTGACGGACATTTTATTCCTTTATCACTGTATCAGTATCACTGTATCAGTATCACTGTATCAGTATCACTGTATCAGTATCACCGTATCAGTATCACCGTATCAGTATCACCGTATCAGTATCACCGTATCAGTATCACTGTATCAGTATCACTGTATATCAGTACATTTCATTAACTGACTCTCAATCTGCGTTTGCTTATCAACATTTAAACTCATATTCGCCAGTCATGGATGTCCATTGCCTGGAATTCCTTAATGAGCATATTAGCATGGATCATACTGAGGACGAGATTCCACACTAAAAGGAGATCTGTAGAACAAATTAGAAGTTGGTAAACAGTCTGGGATAAATCTGATAGAGATATTCTTTGTTTTGTAAACATACTGGAATTCTGGAAGCACTTAATGAGATAGTATTAAGGTTATGACCTGGTGACGATGGAGTCCAGACCTCTGCCCGCAATCCAGAACTGGGCAGAATTTATGGCATCTCTTTGCATTAACCTCAGTGCAGGGTTAATGTGATTTGGAGCACCATAACAGCAACATATATCCATGTACTGAATGGGAAAAGGTGCTTTGAGGTTAGGATTGGTTTGAAGTAGGTGTCAATTTGCATCGGTAGTCAAGCCACATTTCATGCAGTTCTGCGCGCTCCTTTACACCTTCAGTGCGGCTAATCCTCCCTTCACTGCCTGCCAACGATTTGAACTTATGGATCCGTAGAGGAACATTATATTCAAAGGTTCCAAGTTGAATAGGAGCAATTGTTTAAAAGCTCTCCTGTTGTATGTTCAATCACTAGTCTACCATGCATTGCTATACATGTACATATATTCACAATACTCGACACCAATACGGGTACTTTCGTGCAGTGATTTCGACATTTATACATTTATAACTCATATGGCAGTACCCTATGTACACTGATATCAGGAAGATGGATAGGTCTGTAGGAGGAGGGAGAAAGAGCAAGGGAATGAACGGGGCAAAGGAAGGGATGGAGAGTAAAAGGAAGAGGGAGGAAATTGAGGGATACGGTAATGAAGAGGTAGACATATTAATAAACAAATTATTATACAGAAATACAAAGAAGGGCAGAGAGAGAGAGAGAGGCAGAGAGAAGCACTGGGTCTAAGCTCAGAGCCTCTCAGATCAGATAAAATCGGCATAGCAGTGATTGGACGCCTACTGCGCTGATTGCTTTCCCGGCCCAAAGTAAGTGTCCTGATGGGTTCATAATAGCATTTTGCGCTTCGGAGCGAGAGGCTTTCCCTCAGTTTGGAGGGACTCTTTCCAACTCTGAGCCTAGACTGGACACAGAAATAGAGGAATAGAGATTGAGAGAGGAATGGTGTGTGAATGTTAGGGGTGGGGTATTCTGGCTACATTGATGGATGCAACAAGCCGGTTCCACCACTACCAATATAGTTCTGTCAGGGCGGGTAAGATGGAGAGAGAGCGATGTGACTGGTTGGTGGAGGTCCTGGTTTGTTCAAGACGAGTAAACGCTCTCACGCTAACTAACTATAGCATCCTTGACTTTCCACAGTTTGATTATATTATGTCTTTTCCTAGGAGGAACAATTTTAGAAATAGGAGAAAGTCTATTTCTCATTTAAAATTTAAAGAAAAAAGGATTTTGGAATTGTATATTAACCGTATTAATGGGGTTCGGTTTTAATTCTTAACTCGAGAAATTGACTTGAGTTTTGGGTAGAATCTAGGATCAGTTGTCAGGGATTATTTGCTGTTGGGTAAATACACATTATAAATACTGCTGATAGGGCCATTTCCCAGACTCTGTGGCTCAGGGGCAAATGGCAACCAATAAACGGTAATTGATCTTCTATAAATCGAATAATTCTATGGTATACCAGCAACACTATATATAATATAAACGCGACTGATTACAACCACTCAATATATAATCATCATACTCCCCTCTACATATATGTGATAGTAACATGTAATAGGACTAATAAATACACAGTTGATCTTAGGCTATCTATATATCATTTATTTGGAAGCCTATTATTGGTCACATGAACAGTTCTGGCCAATGGGTCTCATAATAGAATCTGAAATAACACCACCTGTACCTACTAACTGTATTAGGAAACCTTTTGAAACGATTAGATAAAAAAAGAAAATTCCTCTGTAAACCGAAATATTGATAATCACTAGACTTTATAGAATCTCCTCTTTCAGCTGTAGACTTTAAGAGAGGATGTTTTTATCATTAATGCCTTGAATGAGTATTAATTGTTTGGAGCGGGAGAAGCGGGGCATATACAGTAGCACCGTCTATGATTGATGACTCAACCTCATTCTGTAGCTTCCAATTAATACAGACTGATGTGATATAGAGAGGGAATATTGGCACGACTTCTAGATAGACTCGGCCCGAATTAATGGAAGCAGTTTATTTCCTGTCAGAAAAGGACAGGAAAATAAAGAAGTTTTTGAGACAAGAATGTAGACTCCTCTTACGAGCAACTTTGGTTCGGAAATTAATGGTGATATTAGCAAATAATAGACAGACAGTTAAAAAGGAGGTGAATGAAATAGAGAGAAGGCAGAGAGATAGACAGATACAGGAAGAGAAAGGGAAAAGGGAGAGGTAAATAGAAAGAGAAAATGGAGAGAAAAGTAAGACGGTGAGAGTAAAAGGAGAAAGAAGAAAATTGAGAATTTGTTTTTAATTGGGAAATATTTAGGAAAAAGGTAGCTCTAAGATGGAAGGGAAAAGTAGATAGAAAAAGGTAGCGAAATTGAGAGAATTAATGAAGATAAGTATGGTAAATACGAGGTGTAGGTATATATTCCCCCTTTGGAAGTAGAATAGAGCCAGGGGTGGATAGGATGTGAGAGACAACGCAAAGAGAAAACACAAAGGCTGACCGAACTGCAGCAGACAAAAGCCATTGGAAGAGAACTAATGTAGACTACTTAGTGGGTAGATTAGGGGCTGTAGGTGGAGATATGGAAGCCCTGCTGTACAATTGGAGGCCCCATATAGCACTGGCAGCTATCTAAAGTACCTGTATGCCACCGCTACCAGGGACACCTGCTGGAATGTATAGAGGATTTGTATTTGCCCCGGAAATAGTCTTTGAATGGGAGGTTTGATTTTGTTCGGGGTTGTTGTATTTTGGGGTGTGGTTAAGTACATGTGGTTTGATAATTTGAGGAGATATAAAGATAACTTAAACATAATGCAATCTTTATGTGCAAGATGGTGCCACTGGAAGCACATTCACACTAATAACTTACATTTAAATACACTAAGTTATGAACATATAAAGAGTAATAACACATGTATTGACTCATTGCTCCTCCAGTGAGAACTGATTGATTGATATTACCAGCACATGTGACGTAAAGGTACAAGGTATGCCCTTGCTACAGTGTATGCCTAAAGGGCGGTTCATAAAGCGCCCTATAGCCCAGCACTAAATACCAGACCTCTACAGGTCCAGTATAAAGCCCTTAGCGTGAATATACAGTGGAGTGGATTGCGCCCGCGCCAATGAAAGCCCAGGACAATACGCCCCCACCTTGATAAGAGTGCAGCCCTATATATACCTGCATCTGTGCATGTGTTGGGATTAGTGTTTTAGCTCCACAGAGTCATGTTTAGAGTCATCCCTATACACTTTCATTGGCCACTTCCAAGATAAAGTGCCTTCCCATTAAGCTTAATTATGTCAGCTTCAGATATAAGTTTTGGACCGTCATTATAAATTTGTTAAACTTGAACAAGTATTTGATGTTATCTTTATTTAAAAAATGAATTCTTGAAAAAAGCAAAAAAAAGCATATTAGAGTCACAAGGGCCTCGACTGCCTTAACCCAGAGAGGCCCAGAGGTTGGTGTGTCCCTTGAGGTCCTCGCATAACCTATCACTTGATCAATGACTAAAAAAACATACTAAAGCTTGTGGATAATAACAGAATTTACCCAGCATACTTGTATTACTGCCTACATCCATGTATATATATGATAGTCTAATAATTCCACAACCTGGAGCTACTGATACACAGCGAACATCCTCCCTCTACCACCCGTCATAGCTTGTTAAGGAAACACGCTTTAATACCTTTGCCAACCCTTAGGCCCTTAAACAAATCACAATTTGGAAGGACGCGATATATGTGATCTGAAACTGAACCTGACTGAAATACCATTTGAGTAATAATTCGGCAACGCGTGAGAAGATCCATAAAGGGCTACTGCGTCTTTGCTTTTTGTAACCGACTAATGTAATTTAAAATTGGCCGTTAATTAGAATAATAGAACTGGCTTAATTGAAACCCACTTTAGATGGAATTGGGAAATAAAATTAATTCTTTTTAACATCGACATGGCATACCAGTTATATTGCGTTGACTGAATCATAGGCGTGGGCGTACTCTATGGATCTGATCATAATTCATAATGATGAAGGAGCTATAGAAGCTATTGGTATAAAAACTGGCCTTCACAGACTGAGACTTAGACAGGAGAATTAGCAGCACCCCATCACAATCTAGTCCCCGGAGTCTATCTGTGCACCGCCCCAAGGACGGAGGGGGACATTTAAGCAATGAGCTGACATTGATTCGCTCATGGTGAGCCTGGAGTGATTGACTTCTCCTTATAGGGAGGGTCCTAAGGGGGTTTGTAGTGCAGGGCACTGGCAAGCAGTTATAAGCACTGAATCACAGCACAGAATAGCACTGGAACCTGCAGGCTATTACAGACATTGGGCATGTTTCTGAGCTCTATGGTAATGGGTCTTATGAATGAGTGGTAGGTAACTAGATGGATGTTTGTACCTGCTATGTAATCATTTTTAAGTTTGTCATTGTTGATAAGATACTGCTAACAGTATAATATGGCGCTTGTGGTGGTCGTTCAGGGAGCTTGATATATGTAGTATCAATGGTTGTCTAAATGGATTAGAAACCTCATGATGAAGCAACTTAAAGTGCTTTCTGTAGGCAGTTCCAGGGCCCACAGCTCCTACTCCAATTTGGTGTCTTTTGTTGAAGCTATTCTCAGCTATTACGACAAAACAAATTTTACCAAGTTCTCTCATGTTCTGACTTATACCACTGGATTAATCAATATCTTGCTGTTGGTATATACTTATACACGATTTTGAAATATAATCTCTGAGAGAAGTCTACCGCCGGTGAACGATAATAAATGAAGTCATGGCAGGAAGGGCTTCTGGCGGGTCCTCCAAATACAAATGAGGACGTTTTAGAAGCCCTGTTGTAAAATCAACTGGACACAATCTTCCCAAACGTTGGTCAAATGACATTTAGATGGGTTGGAAACGAACGGAACAAGAATAGAAAATGTTGAGCTTTTGACCGACGTTAACTGAGAATACAGCTTTAAAAGCAGGACTACTGCATGTGGGTTCATTCATTACGCCTCTCCCGAATCACCAGCATGGGACCTATATATGTCTACAGCGAGGGCCACCTCTCTGCCATGCTTAGAGGTGGAGGGGAGGGAGACAATCATGTTGGTGTAGCCCAGGGGACCACAGGAGGAGAGGACCACAGAGAGATGAGAGGGTAGAGATGTGTCAGACGTCTACACATTAAGCCTCTAACACCAAGACGGGGCTGACAGACCTGACCCCTGGGGGCTACCCCACCCCTGGGGGCTAGGAGACAAGTGAAGGGGCATCCCCACCATCACACACCATGGTGGACTTTACATTCCTGTCTTTGTTATAATAGCACTCTTTCTTATGATGCCGTAGGAATATATGACATTAGTTATTACTACTTAAATTTAAAATAGCCAACACAGCAACAAGGAATTACTCATTTGTTCATCTGTCGAGCTTTGGTGTTATTCCAACTTAAGTTATTTTTATTATTATTCATTTCCAAATCCAAGCATTATAGGAAATGTTTGACAATAGCATGTCTCTCATAGGTTCATAGCGATTTTGTGTACATTATTGCAAGGATGTTTGACATTTTACCTTTCATCCTTCATGTATTCACTTTTAAAAAAGGTATTGATTTTGGGCTTTTCAATATCTTACTATGAAATGTACACTAAATCTGTGTTTAATTTATATTTTTCAGAAGCTCCAGTTAAGGGCGGTGCGGGCACAGCGGCTGCCTGTAAGTTAACTCTTCAATTCCTTATTTGTCTGCATTATTTATATTTGTTAATAAGATACTAATCCAATGTTTCATTCAGCATGAAACCTTACAGAGTGCTGATTGATGTATCGATTAAGTGGAATAACAATGTTTTCACTTAAAGTCGATCATAATTGCTTCCATATTGCCCCACCTTGTGTACTCCTAACTTATTGACAAATCTTAAAAAATCACTTTGTAGGCTAATTGTTGTGAATATATTTAATTCAAAATGAAAACAAAACATTACCCGATTGTTCCTGATAATTTCTATCAAAAATTGTCCATGTTTTTACCCACTTCTGACTCGAGATTCTTTTAGGGAAATATTGTCAATACCTTTAATATAAAATAAAGATATCTGTATTATTTGTTAAGGCAAATACATAATGCGATGAGTCCTAACAAAGAATGTTCATTTGAACCCCTACTGACTCGCATTCACGAAATCTAATCCAGGACCTGATTTGTGTTGAATGTGCAATCCATATGTATACATGTTATCAACTTCCATACAGATTTCACCGCGTTGAAATTCCATAAAGCTAACTCATTATTTTATTATTTGTATTCCCACACAAAGCCAGTACCAACACGTTATGTTTACGAGTCAAATAAAGCACCAATCTGTACTGACATATCATAACGAAAAGTCATCAGGTTGCTAAAAGGAAGTTTGAGGACACTTCTCATTCATTTATTCTCACTTTTGGTTTTGTTCATTTTACAAAAGTGATATTTGAAAAGGAAAATAGACTCACTGAACTATCACGTGTTGGTTCAACTTTGCAGGAAAAGATATAGCTTTTATTGTCAGCCTTTTTACCACACTGCCGTACAACTTCTCATGTTGATATCTTAAAAAAATAATCTGGTTTAAAAAGCCATTCCCGTTACACTGGAACAGTTGTTTTTGCGGAGAGGGTATGCATTTGTCTGATGATATACTGAGGGCTGCTATATTTCATTCATGAGTATTGGACATTCTGAAGGTACTGATGGAATCTTGATGATGGAATTATAAATAACATTGATAAGATTTCTGAAATAAATGAAACCAGGAAAGGAACCTAAAGTCAAATTTAGCTTTTGAACAATGTTATCTGTGAACACAGCTTTAAACTTCCCAATTTTGCTTTTCGAAAATATATAATCTTCTAACTTTTACACAATGTTGGCACAAACATTAAAGTTTAAATCCATGTACTAAGCTTGCCCCCCAAAAGAAAATGGTACAAAGCATGCACTCAGATGCAAATAATCAGACTAATGGAAATCCCCTTCCTTCCTTCTTGTGAGATGTTTTCTCCCCTTAATGAGAAGTGTTTCAGGATTGCTTACACTATACCGTGGATAGAGGTTCAGTCTACACAGGTTGACTAAGGAGGCTGGTCCACTTTGTGAACCCTGAAATCTCATGAATTTATTAGCTCCTAAAGTGTGTGCAGGTCGCGCTAGAGGGAGCACTCCTGCCTGCCGAGAGCCTGAGGCCTGCTTACTATATACATGTGCCCCTTCTCATTATATAAAGTAGAGGACCTTTTACACGCCCTTTATAATAGAGACCTTCGGGACTCGGCTCACTATGGTCCTGTAGTCTTGTTAGGCATATGTATAATTAGGTATAAATCTAGATAACAACTTTTCCTTTCTTTTTCGTATGTTTATCAAATATTTTTCTTTGTGTTTCCAAGCCAGAGAAAGCTTTGCTGCTTTATCTTTATCTGCGATTCATATGGGGAAAAAGTGTATATTTGAAAAAAAAAGTTCCTTTTTTTGTCATGATGGTATATCTATACTGTGGGACTTCAGTTTTATGCTAACATATTTACAGGTACATCTTGGTAAAGTCCGTATTAGAATAAAGAAAGAATGTATAAATAGAAATGAACCTGAGTTCATAAACGTGAAGCCTTCTGTAGTTACAAAAAATGCATTGTCCCATATGTTGACCCCGTAGTATCCATCAGATGGGGGTGGCTGCCATATTTGACAGTTTCATCTCAATCACTGTACACCTTACATCATCTAAGGAGAACCCAATCCATGCACTCTAGACAGGTTTTGATTGGCCTGTCTCAGCTTCCTCTATCTCCTGGCATCAGTGATTGGTTCAGTGGTCTCCAGTCGCTTACACATTTAAAAGAGCATCTTACCATTTTACTTTGAATTTGTTTGTTACAAATTTGATATTTTATGTCAGAATGCAATGGCGTTGGTAGAAAGAACCGTCTTGCTCTAGACACTGCTCAAACCTATATACCCCTATTACATTCCTGGACCTCATATCCACTGATGTACCTGAATTGAACTGCCTCTATGAAAATATGAAAATATAGGAATTCTGTTACTGTCAAATATGAAAATATACGAATATATTATATTTCCTTTTATTATTACTAAGAAGGCTTACTTTGACAGACAGTAAATGCTGGAGAGATATCCAAGCGAATGAAGCTAATTACCTTTCACTGTATATATTATATATGCGATATGGCACAATATTATATCCCTTAACTCATTTGAAGGAGTTAGATGAAACTTTTCATTACACAGGAAGGATTTATTTTACAGTACTGTGTGTATATATGCAGTGTATAAAACCAGTCTGAAGACAGAGCTCAAGCTCAGATGACGTCATAGGCAGAGATGCCCGAGAGGTAATATTATACACTGAAATGTTTTATCTCTTGCCAGATTCAAATCAGTGTTCCATGAAATGTTCTCCCTGGACATGTAATAGCAGGAAGTGGATAATAGTGTGCAGTGATATATTTTCCCCTGTAGTCTTTTCAATCAAACTCTCTGGGGAAAGAGGGAGGGAAGGACCCTTGCTATTCATATGCACTACCATGCCTGACTATATTCAGAGATCAGATAAAGTGTCCATACAATAGTTTTTGTTTTCTCGTGCTAGACATAACTATCCCACTATAGGTTATACTGTAGTAAATTTATATAACACACATCCTACATGCATATTTACATATGGTTAATATGTTTTTGATAGTACCCTAGAATACATTTTGTAATGCATCCCCAGTCTAAATTATTGTGTTTTTATTCACAGTCGCTGGAAGAAAAAGGAGAAATGAATCCCCTACACAGACCATTATTTGAGAAAATGTTAGACAGTCACTGAAAGTTGATAGACATGTATATTATTCACGTCCTCTATATCTTCTTAATGTACTATATCTTCTTAATGATTCCCTATGTCAACCAACACTATCTTATTAATGCACGTTAGGGCGTTTAAATAGTGCAGTTGACTCTTTTCCCAGAGGCTTGAAGATCGAACCCCTCAGTGGCTTTTCATGGGCTTCATATCTCCTCACTCACGAAAAAGCAATAGCAATATAGAAACCATTAACATTCCCCATTCTATAGAGGAGTGTTGGTATTGGAGCACAATTCAACTGCAAGTCTGTACCCCAGTTCGTGCAGTAAAATACCATTATTGAACTTGGGGGGGACCGATGCTTTACATAGGCAGGCCCAGCGTAAAGAATCACTCAGCACAGTTCGCCCCGCCCCTGGGCGATGTTTTCATGCAGTGTGGGGTATAGTTAGGCAGTTATTCCGGCATTATCTCTATCAGTCTATAGTTAGGCAGTTATTCCGGCATTATCTCTATCAGTCTATGTGCAGGGCCTGTGCAGGAAGTGGGGAAGTGGTGAACCGACGCATGCGTGCAGGGGAATACGCTGTGCCAGGCAGACCAGCAGCTACATCATTATTACTGCCCAATAACAAGCACTCGCCGCTGACCCACAAAAAATATCACTGCGCGAAATTTACATGCATCAGATTTGACTTTATTTCATATATTTATTAATTTTCCCGAATGAAATACTTCCAAGAAATGACATTATAAAAGTGATGAGGTATCAGATCTATTGCATGGATTTACACGCTTGTTAATTATATCCATGGAAATGTTCTTGAATATATCATGCAGCAAATGTAACATTAAGCGAAAATATTGTGGTTGGAAGCCCGCCTGCCTGGCCACTCTGGCTCACACATCCCTCCATTGCACAGTGGCTGTGGGTAGTGGAGGAGAATATCATATAAAGAGACACGTCTTGTTATTTAATCTGGACTGGGGGACAGTACAGGCCACGTCTACCATCCTTCATACAACCTTATTCTACCCAGTACCAATTGCAATCACATACCCCATGTCAAGACGTCTATATATGTGTTCTCCATCAATATGTATGAATTTACAATCTACGGAAAGTTGGACATGTTTGTCCCTTCCTTTGATCATCACGAGTTTCAAAAGTCTTCAATTCAATTCAATTCAAATATTCTTTTATTGTCTGATTGGTACAGAAATAAGTGGTAGGCCAATTCTTGAAAAATAAACATCAAAATATAAACATCAAAATAGATACATAAATATCTAAAGATAATTTCACAAAAATTAGTTGCCAGATAATAAGACATGGAGAAGAATGTTCTCATGAGATATCGGGTAAATATTCTTAGATATTTGGCATAACCAAGTTTTGCTAGATATGGCCAAAGAGAAAGAAAGTTATCATCGAAAAAAGTTGACAAAATATTGACTTCCCACCGGCAAGTCTCCAATCACGCATCCATTTTATATACGCTTTTACATATCGAACGATGCAGACATTAAAACATTAAGTGTATATATCTAGATCCCTCTCCCTCTCTATCACAGTCACCCTTTTTCCCCCCTACTTGCCAATACGGTGACAAGTACCTGTGGTACCTGTAATACCATACTGCCCCCTAGTGGCTAAAGAAGGAGTATGTTACACGTGACTTATACATGCCCCCACCTACCCTGGCTCCTATCGCTGCCGCAAGGTGTCCTTCTATCACACTAAGTGGGGCATATATCCCAGGTAGTCACTGTATGGTTGTGGGGTTGGGGGCTGGTATGGGTCCACTTCTGAGCTAAGAGCTTGATTCACTAGTTCCCCTGCTTATGTTCCTACCCAAAACCCTAGCGTAGGAACGAGGTGAAAGGCAGACAACTTATGCCCGATCCTCGTCGTTAATCTGTTACTGCTTAAAAACTATTTAAAAACTATTGATGGAATTGCAAGGGGTCAATCTAATATACTTTTCTATGGTCTTCAAATCTGTAATGGAACACTACCGATAGCAAAATGAAGAACCAAATCTACTTAATTCAAAGGATTCTACCTCTAGTGTTTCCTTACCAACATCAACACCCCTTCCTAGTCACCATCACCTCTACCTAACTAATTACCGTAAAGCTGTAATATTACAGTGATCCACTTCTGCTGTCTGGTCTCTGATGGGCGCTGTCCCCTTTCCCTCCACGAGAAAGCTACTCTGGAGGCTATCACAACATATCTCTACCAACTCTCTCCCAACTACCTTCTCCTTCTACCTTGCTACCAGTCCATTACTCCTCCAGCTCTATCACCTCTCCTCCATGTCCCTAACACACCTATTACCTCGGCTAATGTATGGAACGCGCCATAAAGCCTGTCGCTAACCCCACTCTCCATACTACTGCCACTACTGGTAAACTACCTTTAAAGTTGTACACTCTGTCCCTGCTACCTCGTACGGGCTAGCTAGGGCAAGGGCTGTCAGGTCTGCGGTCGTTGTATAAACTGTTAATTATAATAACTGTTTTCCTTTAGATGAAAAGTATTGATTAGGTAATCATATGTTGTTTGGTAGCCATATTTAGGCCAAAGACAAATTGGATGCTTTCCATGGTCGGTAGACATGTTTAGATCCATTGGGGAATGGTTGTCATAGTTTACCGTCATCAGAGACTCTTCCAACCCTAGTGTTCCTTAATGTTAAAATGGGCAATACCAGTCATTCAATTGAACAGCTCTTTGATTCTGGGACATTTGAGCGGTTAAAAGATTATTCCAAATTTGTGTCTATCCACCCGCCCTAACTCCCTCACTCTTTCTGTCTCTGTTGTTGACTGTCCATCTCTAGCTCGCTAATTCAACGATCTCTCTTCCTCTCTCTCTCTTCTGTATTCTCCTACTCTTAAAAACAAAACAAAAACTCTTTTTTCTCACTCCATTTCTGCCATACCAGCTCATAGCACACTGAATGTTTCTGTCCATCTTTCCCCTTCTATTACCGTTCCCACTCTAGTCAACCGATTGCGTAATTCTCAATTGGGACGCCCCAATAGTTTGTGAGGATGTAATGATTGTGAGAAAGGGAGGAGGAGGAGATGGTGGAGGGGTAGATGGTGAGTCATTGCAAACCGAGACAAATTGCTGGCTGAGAATTGACAGTTTCACGCTTGGGTAATGACAGAACGTCACAGTCCGTCAGTACCAGCTTATAGCGGCAGCAAGACGGCAGACAGTCACTCCGGGCTCATCCATAATCTCTGTGTATCTCTCTTAGGGGAGGTGTCAATAGGTAGGGATTAAAGTAGAAATAAACGTTCATAAGGGAGAGTTGGGGAATTGACACATTGAAGACGGACAGAGAAATAGGAGACCAACAGAGAAAAGGGAAACAGAGAGAAGGACATAGAGTTCTCTAGAGTAGAGGAAACGGAATGGTCAGGTACAGGCAATTCTGGCTAACGTCTTATATTTCTGCCATAGATGAAAATTTAACTCCCACCCTAAGAGCCTAGTCCCTAGAATGTGACATTGCCCCCCTCCCATCTCCTCTCCTCCCCCGACCCCTACCTCTACTCCCTGCTCAATCGAACACTATCTCTCAATAATCGCAGATTAGAAACCTTGTGAAGTCTGCTTTTTAACCCTTTCATCGCGTGTGACGTGACCCAATGTGACGTGACTTGATGTCAAGAGGCTCAATCCATCAGAGGTTCATTTAAAATGCACTTATTGCTCTTTCTCTTAACTTTTCCTTATTTCCATCTTTCTCCACATCCTCCTCCGCCTCCGCTTCCTTATAAATCCTCGAATTAGCATGGTAAAATGTTTATTTCATTCTCCATCGAACAGGTTTGTGAAATAAAGTTTGAGCTTTCACACCTCAGGGTACATGCTTGTAATTCCTTCCTTGGTTGTCTATCAGTTCTAGCCATTCACACAGAAGCTTCTTTACCCCTTATATGCCTTCAAGTGTAACGGTAAACATACAATATTCAGTACGTGTATTTATAAGACTTTCATCAATATCGACCGATAATTTAGTACATCGAACATAGCTTTAACTACTACACAATATGCCACTACATTGGGCAATGGAGAATTTAGTACACTTTTGCAGGTCTCATCTATTATATAGCCCATAATGCTCCATGAAGACATGCACAGTAACAGTTGTAAATGCTACTTGTATGTAAGCCGTAGGCCTATATGCCATGTTGGTGGGCGGAGTTATACGGGCAGACCTTGTTCACATACTAGTAGATCGTCAACTACATGATGTACCCAGTCAAACATTATTATTGAATAATTCATGTGGTGTTGGAGTAGGCATTCGTCTTGCATTCAGAAGTCAAAGGAATACAAGTAGTAAAGCCTCTCTACAATAGACCCTCATGGACCACTTGTTTCTGCAGGAGGGTCACTATATCATATAGAGGGGGCGGGGCCACAATGCCTACTGTGAATGGACATGGATTAACTCTATTGGAGAGTTGGCCGCAAGAAGATGTTGTTAATGTGGGTAAAGAAGGTGTATATAATATAGACTCCCAGCTCCCCTGGTATCTGGCGACTCTCTACTGTAGCTCTGGCAATGGGACCTGATTTAATTCACTCACGTTCCCCCGACCACACTTGGTCTCCATGTTTAAAAAGAGACTATGTGCTGTACTGAATAGTGCAACATTAGGCCCTAGGTTGTGGCTTTCTCCAGCTTGTATCTCGGCATCTTGGTTATATTGTGGGTTTTAAATATCCGCTTTATAAACAATTCTTATCACACATCAAGTATACTAGACAATGGAGAGAATATGTGCCCATATTCAAGACAAATATCTTGCAACTTCGATGGTTTCTATGTAATGAAGATGCAAAATATTAGATCAAAAAGAAATCCAAAACGAGGGCCTGTTAATGTATCCAAGCACAATATATAACAGACCAAAATATAACTCACAAATTTGTAAAATTATAATTATTCCCGATAATAAAATTAATTTCGCTGTACCACTACACCTTTTGCGCATCTGTCGCGATGAGGTAAGTGGATGGCAGTTACCATAGAGACGGCTCCCTTACTTTGCAAACACTTGAGCTGCTTTGTCAGCCTTCCAGTAAGTGCGCCATGTTTGTTTTATGCTGAGTCATTGTCTAAGATTCATTGCCTATTGCTGCCATAGATTACAGCCAGGCGGCCATATTGGATGAAGGCTCAGATGTCTCTAGCTATCATTGATATACATATAAGGGTCATGGCGTCAGAATCTTTACAATTGGAGTCTGTAATATATCTGGAAAAGTAGGCAAACATTATGTACTGAACATAGGTTCAATCTGCATATTGATTTGAAGGCCATTCGCTATTACAAACGAGAGTGAATTTGTATTGATCAAACGATCAATATTTCCTAAAAGCAAGAGTTTATCCCCAAACCTATGAAATATGTAAAATTATATTGGTTGTAATGATGGTACTAGAAAATGTACAAATGCTCGTTACACATCATTAATTTTTCATAATATTATAGAAAGGATTCGCCCTTTTGCAAAACACCCACTCATTTGGCCAGAATTTGGCCGGAACCAAAGGACCAGACTTGAGCATTACTAGTCCTTTGGCATCGGTCAACTTACCATTTTACATTTTAGAAAAAAATTATAGAATATATAAGAAATATCTAAACATCTCTGGTATTGAATAAAAAATGAGGACATGCCTTTTAGTGTTTAAATAGACTGAAGAATCACAGCGCATCTCAACACTATAGGTTCAAATACTATCAACACCATTCTGCGATATAACTATTACTAAAGTATTATAAATAGCATTTGAGGGACCCACATATTTATCTGGGTGAATGTAGTCATGAAATGGTCTCCAGTTTCCAAGAGACAAGTTCTCTGATTACACATAACATAACTTGGTCTATAGCTGCTGGTCTTGATACAGAGACGCGAACCTGGACAGCAATCTGTCTCAGTCTTTCCTATCATTTTTCCATTTTAATACTTATAGAACAACCGGTTCTGTCTTTTTGTCAGCCAGTAGCCGCGGCCAATGTGACATATTCCTCCCCACGCATATCGATATATATTCCCCCACTTAACTTGCCACACTGCCTTACTAACCGCCAGATCAATCTGCCTGCAAACGGAACGGACTCCAATTTTGTTTCTGAGATGTTCCATTTCCTTATCACCATAGCAACAAGAAAAATACTTTACATTGGCAACAGGAATCCATAGGGAGGCTGGGATGTCAGGCGGATTGATACAACTCCATATCCCCAGGGACTACTTTTTAGCAGCGGGGTATAAGGACATTGTGGCTGTGCTGTGGTTGTGGCTATTTTTAGCTGGGAGGCCCAGTGGGGATTGTTTCCCCCTTGAAGAATGTGGGCCTTGTAAGTGGTACTTATTAGCGGGAGTAAGATGTGAGTGAATGATGGCGATAAATAAGGGAATCTCATTGTTGTTCTCTGTAATAGTCTGCACAGAATGCTTTGTTCTAGGCCTAGAATAAATACACCAATGTTGACGTCCTGGAAACGCTCGCTATGTGTTCAGTCAGTTACAATATTTGAGGGATCTTTGTGCTAAGCCTATGATTCAATGGAGGGGCCAATGTCCTCTACCATCTAACATGGTATAAATATCTCCTTCGAAATGAGAGGGGAGGTGTCCAAGGAGTGGACATAACTTTTAACATTGACCTCGCAGTTCTCGTCTGTCAGATTTCCTAGGAACCTTTACATTTATATTTAGAAATGAGGCACAAATAAGTTTAAATTTATTTTCCTCTGAGACCTTGTTATATACACAATATAGATGAGAAACTAACTAAATTATACTTATCGGGTTGGGCCAAGCACCCATGGGCCCCAGCCGTATACAGTGAGACAAATCTAGGAGTCAATGACCCTATACCACCCGATGCACGTGAGGGCTGGGGCAAGGTCTACCTCACAGAGAAACACTGGTGTTGGGTCTACTGTCCTTATACCAAAGGCAATAGCGAGACGACAAGGACAATATATTCCCACCTAAGATACATGACCCTGTGTCCAACCTCTCTATTAATTAACTTTTCCTGAGGGGAACCAATTTAATTGGTACTCTCAAGTTATATATAATGTACTGTAGGGTTGTCACAATATCGCTGTCAGGAGGACCTCTAGGCAGAGAAGGAGAGAGAGGGGGCAGGATATAGAAAGAGAGAATGAGGGATGGAGAACGAGAGAGCAAGACAGATAGGGAGAGGGAAGAGAGGTGGGAAGAGGCAGTGGGAGAGAGTGCAAGAAGAGCGAGAGCAAGAGAGAGACGGGAACAGTTAGAGAAAGGAAAAGGAAGAGGAGGAGTCTATGCTGAAAATTGAGGTGGTGTGTGTGGGCGCATAGATAGGACGCAGCTACAACCCCCCTATTACACGTACAACCGCCCTATAGCTGGCATCCAAGGGTGAGTAATGGAGAGTGAGATGGCGAGTAATGTCTACCTTACATCTGGTTACTTTATACACCCGCCTGGGGTAGTTATATACGAGCTGCTCCCTCCGGTCATGCTCCCCTTGTAAATCTGGCTCTCTGAGGCCTTGTCTTGTACATACATGGCCACCTGTCTACCGCTCCCACTTAGTAACTCATGGTTGATGTAGCCACCCAATTAGTCACTCTTGTCCTTATGTATGGGAGAGTAGAAGGATTAAACCGCTATTCCTTTGTTAAATAATATATTATTATTGGGTTCTTGGTTTTGTCTGACTTGGTTTTGTGTAATGTAAAGATTTCTATCGACTTATTTGAATTAATCACGTAACTGAAAATTGTTGCGATTTTATTTGATATGTGTTTAGTTAAGCCAACTTCCTTGCAATGGTGGTTTATGTGACTAGGGCTTAGTTCTCTATCACCAAACACCTGTAATACAGGGAACACTGCGGTTTCACTGATACAAAGCCTGACTAATCCCTCTACATCACTGAACAGGAGTTTAGAAGAGTAACTCGAATATCATCTCTTTTCATGAGTGACTCAAGCTGGGGAAAATAATGGACTTTTGAGTTCCTCATAAGCCACCTAAATCCACAAATCCTGCTTGTCGAATCATCTGCACCTCCTTCACATAATATGAACACAACCGCAATTCCCAAAGCCTAAACCCTAGACCATTCCAGCTGAGGAAATACCTTTTATTCCATATTAAGGCAAACCTAATTATTGAGTATTTAGCACTGAAAAGTATCATTAATCATAATCATACTTCGTATTTTATTGGATGCTTCTCGTGGTTAATTTTCATCGCAATTTCTTGGGATGTTTTTTTCTGCAGGCGATAATGGGTTGAATTGCGATAGTGTGACGTGTTAACAGTTACACATCTCATTTATATTCAGTGTTGCACAATGAGCTGGGAAGGCCTTCTGGTTCCCATGACAACGGCCTAGATTAGCTAGAAAACAATTTGTTGGTATGCTAATTAACCCTTCCGAAGCAGGGCGGTTGTATGGTAATGAGGCTTGTGGTGTATGCTGTTAGCAAGGAAGGGTTTACTGCAGAGAATCCCAAGTGAGACTGTGTGATTCGCTAAGAGAATCGTTGGGAGGGGCAAGCATATTTTCTCTAAAAATTCTCAGAGTTTGTTCAGGAAAAGCAGATAAATTCATCTCATTTAGTCATACAAACATTGCCAATAGTAGTATAGTAGAAGTGCGCCATTTTGTGAGTTGGCTGAGAGTTTTGCCCAAGTTCTCCATCTTTCGATGTGATAATATCCCCTGTATGAGTTATAACTACCCAAGATGATAATATGCTCCTTTAAAGCTCTTTAAGCGCAGTGGAACGTGAGAACTCACATTTCATCGGTTCCTTCCACAATAAGACATACATCCCAAGGTGTATTCAGTCACATGAAGGAGTGAATTAGGCTGCAGTGACGAAGGACTATTTGCAAAAGAGCAGTAATAAAGTGCTCCCTTATAAGTTACTTTAAGAACCTACTCATCTTCTGGTGGAGGTTCTCACTATTATGCTTCATAATCTGTAGGCCTCACCGTTTCAAGTTATAAGAAACATACTAGGCTGACCTATCTCAGTTGCCAGATATTCACGGATCATTATGCTCTGATTCTTCCTTCTAGAAAAAGCTTAATTAATTTGAGTGTCTTCATTAGTTAGGCACAGTTAGTCAGGCAGATGTGGGAAAACATTTCTAAAGATTGCGCATGAAACGGCAGAAGTGTAGGCCAGGTTTGGAGTTGGACATTCTGATTTTAGTCACGATTTAAAGACATGCATATTGATGCATAGCCCGGAGGTACAACAAATCAGTGGTCCAAGTCTGTGTTATGCGACTTTGAAGAATGATTGAAAGCACCATGGACGCATGCATGTGCTGCAATTTGATGCATCCATCTTTCTCAAATTGGTCCTGCTTGTTCTTGTAACAAATTACATCTTGCCTAGTGTATTAGTGAGCTTTCACATAGAGGGGTTTCACCGTTTAACTATTTTAAAGTGTTAATCTGTTTGTTTCATTAATGTTTTTAAAGCTTGAAGATGGTTTCATTCAATGTGTCATCAATAGTGAGTCTGGATAATTTTTAGATAAATTTATAAATGTGTACAAAGCGCACTCTGACATATCCTAAAAATTCATGAGCATTTCTGTGACAGATACTGGGAGGTTATAACTTTAATATCTAAAAGATAATACAGTGTAAGGCGAGGAAACACTCGTGCTAGTGTTTCCTGCATAAAACTTCGCCTCGGGATTATGCACCATCAGTGCACCAGTAGGCCATAAATGAAGGCTAGTAATCCTTTTAGACTGTCTAAGGTGGTTATAGCCCCATCACCGTTCAAGGTAGAGACTGACATGAGATAACATCAGCTAGACCAACACTATCCTCCATACCTCTCCCCCTGTACTTCTCACCACTCAGATATGGATATCGGTCCACTGGATTTCCATCTGCTCCTTGACTCACTGAGTCACTCGAGGCGAGCAGTTCCCTGAGCAGCGGCGAGCAGAAGTATTGTGCCCTGCCATAGCAACGCATTCAAGCCGCAGCCATTGCTCAATCTCAGGGAAAAGTGGATAATCTTTCGGCTTTAACATTATGTTTCTGTTCGAATCTATGGAATGAGGTTTTTGGTCATTTTTTTGTCCATTTAAGCTTCTATAAATAGACTGAAGTCATATTGTCAGGTCTGTTTGCGTTACATTTATTTCTCTTCTCCCTTTCCCTCATGGTGTGGTCTACATTCTCATAATTTAATTAGTGAAAGTTAAATGTTGTTAGATGTCAGAGTTATTTATTGTTTCGTAGGTGATTTTATGCCAGTTCACCCACCAGAATCCATGGCAAGGAATGAGAGTTAGGTAATGGGGAAATGTACAGCCAGGTCACTCTATCTATCTTGGAATGAGGTCAGTGGTGACTGCAGGGAGGTGATTGGTTAATCTAGATTAGTATCAGTTACTTATCTATCCCTGCAACATGGGGGCAACACCTTATCTTGTGTTAAGCAGTCAGGGGTAACCCTGCAGCCCCCTCTGTCATTCATTTGTAGAATTATGTGATGACAGTCCATGCTATACATGGGTCAGTGGGTCAGAAATTGTAGAAATCACCTTCGAAAATCCTCTCAAATAATTGCAAGTCAACAGCATTTGCTATATGTGTAGAGCTGCCAAGTGTACATTTGACGCACTGTCCCATGAAGACCTTCAGGTGTAGCTGTTACTCTGAGTGAGTTTTCCGGATTATAGAGATGTTGGCTTGTAGAGGGACTCCTGTATATTAATGTGTAGATCGTCTCTTGAAAAACAACCAGTGGGAATCAGACGATATTACATCCATCATGAAATATTCAAAAAGGAACAAAAACCTCATTGCTTCACCACCATCCCCCCTCCCCGCTCTATCCAGCACTCCCCCCCCAGGCCCTGAGCGCCCCCTGTCTTATCACGTGATAGGTTACGTAGATGAGTGGATGTGACAGACGCGCACAGACGTCCTCGGTACGTCTGGACGTCTTGTCTACCCAGCTAGGAAGTGAGCTCATGTAGATCTCACTATGAGCTCAGAAACTTCTCATGTATGTGATATCAGAACTGTGAGGTCTGGGTGAGGTTTTTGTGATCTTGCATATGTGATCTCACATGAATGGTTTCAGTGTGATCTCAGTGTGAGTTCACAAGTTCTAGCTCACATTTAGCTAACAGCTGTGATATCTCAGTGAGCTCAGAAACTTCTCATAGATGTGAGGTCAGAACTATGCGGTCTGGGTGAGATGTTTGTGATCTTGCATATGTGATCTCACATGAATGGTTTCAGTGTGATCTCAGTGTGAGTTCACAAGTTCTAGCTCACATTTAGCTAACAACTGTGATATCTCAGTGAGCACAGAAACTTCTCATAGATGTGAGATCAGAACTATGAGGTCTGGGTGAGATGTTTGTGATCTTGCATATGTGATCTCACATGAATGATTGGTTTTTGGCAACATTGGTAGAGTGCCAATTTTTTAGACATTCGACCCACTAGTTGTTGGCTATCCTGTGCCGATGGAAAAGAAATAACCCCCCACAATTGTTGGCCCATGTCTCTAGTTTCCGTAGATACCAAGGACAAGTCAATCGGGCCAGAAATAAAAGCATAGCAGTGTTTTTGTGAGGCCATGTCTGGTCGAAATATAAAATCTTCCATTATCGCCATGCCGAACGTCCCGCCGATCAGACATGGCCGATCGTTTCGCCACATCGTAGACGTTGTAGACATTGTTGAGAGTTGCCATTTGAGAGACTGAAAGAAGACATTACGGACTGTAGATGCTGCAAATTTCGAAACGTTCGGCAGAGATTCAGGGTGTTTTTAGAGCGCCCGGATTCGGAACAAAAAAAAAATTCGGGACCCCCAAAAAACGATAGGATGCCGTAAGTGGTTTTGACTTTTCCCGAATTTCTGACGGGGTGGCATCGGCCGATCCGTGCACAAAAAATATACAGACTTGACCGTCAATGTCTCTAGATCACGCAGGTCTTTGGTTTGAATTGATACAAGCAAGTGGGAGGCTATGAGAGACCAAAACTCGATGCAACCTCCAACCGGGCCAAGAGCAACATGTTTGGGCAATTTTTGTACAACATAACAAAAACGGAACAGTCGATTCGGGTAGGAAGGGTCAGACTTTTTAGGTACATATCTATGGCAGAACAAGTGAAAAATTCGACTTTTTTCTGGTGGCCCATAGAAATTTTGTGAGATATTGACCTAGTCCAGTTTTTTCCCCTCTTTTCAAATCTGGCCTCCAATTTTTTCTATTGGCATTATTGGCGACGTTATTGGCAATTCGACTGTTCTCACCAGGTGGCAGCACCATAGAACTTGGCTTTCACTAGGTGCCCTCACAGGTTACTACATGCCATTTACAATTTATATTAGAATAAAGTCTCACTAGTAATACTTATATGAGGCATTTATACCTTATAGATATTACACTTTATAAACTTGGAAATATTGAAAGCAATGAAATCAATACTTTATTTGTATAACTTACCTGCTTGATGTTGAAAAATGTTGTGAAGAAAGCACCCTTATAATTCTAATATTATTACTATGAGTACTACTGAAGTACCCAGATTGTCAAACACCAAGTTGCAATGGATACCTATGTCAGCCACAGGAGAGGATTGTATTAAGGGTAAGTTTAAGTGATGGAAATGGATGAGAAACTCTGAAAAAGTCAAGCAAAGGGACTGCATATAATATGCAGTCTCTCCTTGAATTCTTTTGGGCGAAATGCTTCTGTGGAGAAACTTTCTACCTTAGCACTGAGCACAACAAAAACAAGTCTAGCCTTGTCATCTTATTGATTAATAAGAGTGAGATTGTGTAAGAGTATACTGTTAGTTCACAATATGAGGCCATTGTGACATTAGATATTGACCTCACCATGAGATCATAGTATGAGTATACTGTGAGGTCACATTGAGAGATCATATTGATGCCACTGTGAAGTTACACTTTGACCTCACCCGTGAGGTCATACTATAACCTCACAGTGAGATCATACTTATGACCTCACAGTGAGATCATAGTATGAGTATACTGTGAGGTCACATTGAGAGATCATTTTGATGCCACTGTGAAGTTACACTTTGACCTCACCCGTGAGGTCATAGTATGAGCTCACTGTGATAAATATTGTGAGCTCTCAGTGAGCTCACTGTGATCACACATTCTTAGCTGGGTACATACGTCTGCCACTGCCATCATCTCGGCCTGCTATTCCGCCTCACTCAGAGCTAAATCAACGTGATCAGATGCCTAAACCATCCCCGCCTATCTCCCGCTTTCTTCATGTTGGCCATAAAAAGACATATCTAATTTAAGGCCCATATATGTGAAATAATACGTATCGATTATCATACTGCAGAGATGGGAACAGGATGGGATATCAGTCATTAGAAGTTATGCAGCACTGAACAGAAAAACTGCGGTAGAAATCTTTTCCAAAAATAATTTAATTATCTTAGGACCAGACACAAGAATGTTGGTGTGGTATCATTTATCATGTAACAATTCTCTTCAGTTTGGTGTGATTAATTTGTGCAGTGACCAAAATGCAAGTATTAAAGTGAAATTAGTTTTTTTTAAAAAAAAACTATTAAACAATTAAACAGTGCCTGAATCAATGCAACCCCTCATTGGCAACCGACTTTGCTTCATCTAAAATAGGTCAAGCTGACCTAGTGACCTATATACGACCGCCAATAACAATGATTTATATGGCTATATTGTGTCAGAGATAGGGGCAGAGAGCCGACCACTCAGCTACGTCACCATGGAGGGGCCATTCTTCTCGCCAGAATCAATGCTATGCCAATATAGGCCTGGTAATAGTAATAATTGTCCTAGTGATTTATGGCAAGCATGGAATATGCATTTCATCCATGGCTGCCTTATGTCACTGCTTCATTCTGACAGCGGCAAGATGAAAAAAGAGAACGAACTCATTCCATGTTATGTATTTCTCGAGACATTAACGAATCGGTTTTATTCAGTGCAAGATGAACTGCCAGTTGTGCATATTGATGTTGGATTGCTATATTTTATAGCGTACATTGCCCTGCCAGAGTCTCCCACATTGCAGGTTTTTTGCACTCTCTCTTTATCTTACACATTATTTTTATCTTCCAATACAGCTTTTAGTTTTAGTTTATGGGTTTCTCGGAAGAACTGTGAGGGCACAGAAAGAATAATAACCTTTTTCCTATTTGATGTAATCTGTTTATAAAGGAAATAAAAACATTATATATATTTAAGTTGTTTCTGCTCGGGTACTCAAGTGCATTCCCATTGTTTTAAAAGATCTTTGATCAACCCATGTGCATTTAGTCGCCATTCTATTTTTCATTTTTCTTGGAGCACATACAATACACACAGAAGAGGAACATCTCATTGTTCTTATTTGTTGTGGTCGTTAAAAAACAACTCGTTTATTGGAAGTCTTTTTAAGACAGAACAATAAAACCTCAAAAACCGTCTCATATCATAATTGATGTATTTCCAGTGGGAAGTATTATTGGCTCTGATAGTCTACCTACAATTGTACTGAAGTATTATGGTCGGCAATGGCGCAGCACGTACGCCAATTTGAACCTGAACCCCAATGGAATTATGGGATAATATCTTAAACAAAGCTTTGGACACAATTATGATTCATGCATAATTACCCTTAGTGTCTCATCTTAAACTGGTGATTCTTTTCATTTTTGCTTTACTTTGGGGCTACATTATATATGACGGTGTCATACTACCCCCATCCCACTAAGAATAGAATAAATACAAATAAAATAAAATATAGAAGGGATACCGATTTCCAATACTAGCTACAATAGTTATGAACTGTGTGTATGAAAGGAGTAGAATAGTATGGGTTTGGTAGAATAAAGAGAAAATAGAAATTGCTGCACCACATTTACTTCCCTAACCAACCCTTGTGACCTGGGACCCATTGTCCTCAGCCCACTGTCTCTCACATCCACCTGTCTCTCTGTCCATACCAACATCAATATAGCCATGAACATATCATCTTACAGCATGTGATTGTTGACATGATTGCATGTCCTGCAACCCATCATGTTTAACCATCAATATTTAATGTTACCCCTTTCTTCCCTGTATACCAAACTGGGTCAGGTATTGTACTGCTCGTGATTTGCTCCTTTTCTACTGCTCAATCTATATAAGTTTTAAGGGCGCTCCACTCGAGCACTGCCACTTGATGATAAGGTCCTGGGGAGGGGGTTGCAGGGATCGTTGTGGAGAAAGAGTGTATTTTCTTGGAGGGATGTGGGTTTGAACCCAGTACCTATTTGTATGTTTCTTCCTGACCAGAACTTCATCCCCTCGATCTACATTACCACTTCATTCCTAAAGCCCACGCAAACGCATTGTGTGGATACTTACATCGGAGTGTCCGTAGAAGTGATTGGTTGTGCATGATAGGGTTCACCTGTTGGCCGCTAATGCGTTATTGGCTTCCCTTACTCACTTACAACATAAATGGCTTCCCGCAATCATGGGACTATTTATATACCTACCCTTAGTAAGCTACAATGAATGAATTGTGCTTTCATGGGTTAAGAGTGGGTCAATGAAGAAGAGTAACCATGAAAGCAGTTTGCTTACATGTAATGAAGATAATGATATCAAAGTTTTAATCGGAGTTTCAGCATCAGACCCATTTTGTGTCCCATCAGTGAGATAATTCCTATTTGCGATGGTAATAATGATACTGACAATGATGCTCAATATCAACATAAAGTGAGATGGGGTTGGCAAGGTTTAAGTGGAGATCGGACATTATCCATGGAAGATCTTTCCTTTATGTCTCTCTATATAATCTAATGAATGAATGTATGGGTCAGGGTGTCAGAACATTACAATCCACAACTCTACACATGTAGTCAATTCAGCTGGAAATTATTAAAAAGAAAAAGAAAGGTCACTGGGTCAATTAGGTATTGTATTAATTAAAAACATCTGGCCGGTTATATATTGAACTCTATTCGAACCTCATTTTCATCTGATTTATTGAGAGGATTGGTGAAGGTGAGTTGTACAGCTTCTGTCTATATGATATATATATAGAAGTGTCCTGTTATCCTGGCTACATCTGTGTTCATGTGTCATATATAAGGCAGTGAATGTGAACAGGTACCAGTGCAGAAAGCCCCACAGCTGCTTCACCTAAAAAGAAACCGAAACAAATCCAATAAAGCATACATCCTGGCCCTCCATGTTTTGTACAGGTCATAAAATGCCTGGCGGTGTGTAAGGAGAGACAGGAGTGCTGGAAGGTTAATGTGTGCGTGTAGGACTTATTGTCTGTGTGTGTGTGCGTGTACATGTTATACATGCGTGGTCCCTTTGTGCAGTGCTGGCGAGTGGGTTGTTCAGTGAGGCTGCTCCTTTTAGCTGAACCTGTATACAGGGTTTCATTAGGCATCGGGCTATCGTCCTCCTTTTGTGTCCAGTTGGACCTTTCTTTCGCCTCGTTTTGTATTTGTATGGAAGGATTCTCAATGTATAGTGGCTACCCTGTCCCATTGCTACTGCATATTTAGTGAGTAGTATATAGAAATGATGCGTAGCCGCAGGAGTTTTATATCCTCAACATAGGTCACGTCATACTTTCTTCTGTTCTGTTCCTCAGGCATATTATTTATAATATTGTATTTCTATAATAACATTCCTCATAAACCAATATCAAATTCTAATATGGTTTGATGTATGAGAAATTCATAAATATAACCGATATTGGTAGCTAATCTTGTAATATCAATGAAATCTGTTTCTTTTTAAAACATTTTATCAAGTCATTGCTGCCATACATATGCGGGCATATTAGGATTACGGTTGTAAAACCTGCCATAAGCTGAAACCGGAACTCCCTGTTTTCAATTATAAAAATGTATAATGAAAGCATTAACAATATCTATAATAATATTCTTCAGGAGTGCAAAAGGGCAACAGTAACTCCCACCACTCCGGGGATTATCAATAATCCGCTCAATGGAAACGTTATAAATTGGGATGATTGATAAACGCAGTAGATCAGAGTAAATAGGTTAACAAATGGTAATTGATATTCTCCATAATAAAAGCCGTGCAAACAATCCACTGGAACTCAATCTACCGTAAATCTCTGTTCTAACGATGGATCAACATCTATAAATCTAGTTGATGCTAGAGCACAGATGTCTGTCTAGATTTATGATGTGGAAATCTCCATATGAATCTCCATCCCCTCTCCCTAGCGTGACTCAGCAATTTTCTCCTAATATCGTTCATTGAATATCGGAGGAACGTAATATAGCGTTGTGAGACCTGACGGTCGTAAACCTGATTACAATGTCAATATTTCCCCATACACCGGCCTGTGACGTCACTACCAAGTATAGATCCTCACTTCCGGTTTGAGATGACGTAAGAGATTGTATAAATGCACCTGTCTGTTTAATCTTGTTGGCTATAACCAGTGATGAAGCCCCTGATTTGATTATGATATCATTGGGGAAGTGTGTGTTGGGATCTTTATTCATATATTTAGAGTTGCCTTCTGTCTACATCAATACTATATAATGGCAGATTAAAATGATTGATTAGAGAGAGTTCTGATATATAGAAGATATTAAGTCCCTCGTAATTGGTACTCTTACATGATGACAACATTTAATTAGGCAGCTTCATACTGCACTCATTTTTACCTTTTTCCATACATTAACTTTCCTAACACACACACATTCTCCCACTCTCTCCCTCTCTTTCCTCTCCCACTCTCTCTTCGTCTCTGTCCTCTCCCCCTCTCTCCCCCTCCCCTCTCTCCCCCTCCCTCTCTATCCACTCTTCCTCTCTCTCCACTCTCCATTCCTCTGTCCCACTTCTCTTGTTCCACGTCTACATCTTCCCCTTCTTCCGTTCTCTTCCCATATTGTCGGCCTCCCACTCTCTACAGCCGCGTCAAAGGACATATAGGCCCACCCTTTTAGCAAGATTCAACCTTTCATCCTCTCTGTAAGGCCAACTCTTTCCACTCTGGTGCCTCTGTTCACACCTCCAGCTAGCTTATAGTAGTGGACACTGGTCAGTAATTGGTCGGTAGGGAGAATGATTGGTGTCTAGGGAGGGTGGCAATGGACATTACACGTGTTTGCAGATGCTTGTGGTCCTACACCGGCAGCTAGAGATAGGCCTTTATGGTATGTCTGCCTTCTCCATGTTCCGGCTCCTCTTATGTTGAATTATCTCCATTCATTCTATTTATCCTTGTCTTTCCTCTCTCTGTGTGTGCTTTCCCAAACCCTATTACCCTCGTCAAACCCATTGCTTCTTTCTCTCTTTTTCAACCCTATACTATCTGTGCTTTCTATCTCGCTGGCTTGTCCCTGTTCTCCCACCCCTACTCTCTCCTTCTTACCTCCTCTTCTCTCTCTTTCTCCCCTCTTCCTCTCCCACTTCAGCTCTCCCTCTCTCCTATTCATTCTCTCCTGTGCGTCTCTCTCTCTCTCTGCCTATCTACATCTTGCTTCTTCAACATATCTCAATTGTGTTCGTTATAACTTATTGATTCCTGCCTTCAACGGTATTGGGGCCATAACCACCTTATGCTGACATTAAAAGGAGTAATAACTTTCATTTTGATATGTGCTTCTCTCACTTACTTTCCTCCTTCGGCCTCTTCTCCCTGACAGCAGTCCTCAGCTTTCTTAGAGCCTCGTTGTACTGGTCTACCGCCAGGGCCCACTTAGTGAAACAGACGCGGGCAGAACAACACCTTTTTGCCACATTAGCCGTGCTCTGTTACACTCACACGCCACAAGAGTGGAACAAAGTGGTTTTAATCACTTAAAAACTCCTCCACAACAACCATCCAAAGCTTTAACAGGCGAATAACAGCTTTTTTCCTATGAACGTTCAACTGTAATTTCGAAAATAACTACAGCCGCCAAAGGAAAGGGAATCAAATTAATAGCCTCCATTGGTAGGGGTGAGTGAATTGAGAGAGGTGTCTAAAACTAGGTCAGTAACTCGGATAATGCCCAATAGGGGGAGAGAAAGGTCATGAATAGTTTCTAAGCTGGTCAATTCGAGTGAAAGGAACGGATGCTGGAACGGCCATGTAATGATAGAACACGGTGATTTGCCTCGGTCACTGGGCGATATAAGGGGAAATAGACAAAGTGCTGAGTCACTGCTCTCTAATGTTGGAGGAAATTAAAGCTTAAGGGAGGTATTGTGGTAAACTTGTTAGCATGGGAGTTGTTGTGTCTGGTTTGTTGCAGACTATAGGTCTGTTCAAGAGAGTATGACCTAAACATTTATGTTTATTTGATTGGTTTTGGCAATGATAACAACCTATACATTAGAACTAGTTAGGTATTGTTGTTTACATATTTGGAAAGCAATCTCTGCTTAAAAGTATTTATATTTATGTAGAAATCTAGTATGTTAAGTGTCAATCTTATACTCCAATATCTAAAGTTTTAGGACAATTTGTGTTGTACAAAGCTATAGAATGACACAAGTGTTAATCAAGTGTGCAAGAAACCATTTCATACGGAGGAGGTGTCTGATGCCTTGCTGTCTAGCTTAGAGAGGGGAGGTATTGGGGATATTGGAAGCTGGCAATAAAGGAGCAGAAATAGCACTGATGGCAGTGCAATATGTACATGTGGGTTTGGCAGTATTGTTTAGCCTGGAGCAGAATTAAGTCTGGTCTGGAGCAGCTCAGAGAGAGAGCTGCCCTTTAAAATATTTCCTATTTCTAGATGTAGAGCAACATGTTTGGGCTGGTGGTGTGTTTGGTATTGAACTCTCTTACTCTCTTATATCAAAAGATGCATTTTGAGGGACGATGCAGAGGCTTTGATGAAAATACCTTCGGCTATCTCTTATCTCTGAGAGCTTTTCTAGTAATTTAAAATCTGTTTGTGAGAAAAGGAATCAAACAAGAACAAAATTGCTTAAAGGGGAGAGGCATCGTTGCAATAAACAGACATCCGTTAGATAGCAAGAGGCAAGCCCCTCAGAAATGGTCTTTGAACTGATTCCTTAAGGCAATTGCTGATGGAAAGGCTTGTTGTCCGAACAAAAGGATTTTGGTTGAGTACTTTTTGTGGGTCTAATTCCTTCTTAGGTATAAAGCTTCAACCCTATTCTCTGTGTTAGAATATGCTGTAAATAGATTTCCACTTAGAGCAAAGGTCTCTTTGTGCACTCTCATCTTTCCTGTGGGTAAAGTTGTATGACTGTCTACCAAGGGAACGCGATTTTCCCACCGACTAGTAATTGTTTGTGTCGTGGCGACTGGCCCTGCTACAAATAGCTGATAACATGTCTGTTGATAGGTCTCCCCCACCAGTGCGATATATTGTGGTCGCTATCTGCTGAATCCCCAGTTGCACTGTGAGGTAGCTTAAGTATTAGTGTCCTTTATCCAACTGTTACAGTATAGTATTATACATACCTTCTAAACTTCCAATTGGATCATGGTAAAACATTTTAATGTAGTCAGGGCTTAAAGATGGATCTGCAAGAGCATTACGCCTTTTACTTCTCGAATTATCGGATCAATAATCAATAAAACTGCTTATTAAGCAGATGTCAAACCTCCCCATTTCACCCAATGTAACAGCTCTGAAAGAAAAATGCTATGTATGATAAAAAACCCAGATCAATTATGCTTTATTTATTGAACAAAGAAAGTTGCGCCACAGATACAGAGACAATGGGATAACGAAAGGTCAGCAAATCGTATCCATGCACTTTAATACATTTACAAAACATGAATGGGAGTTGTTGACAGCGACTACCTATGGCGCTAATTGTTTTTAAATTGTTGTTCGATTGTGGCGTGCAATAAGCGAATAAAAAGGCTACCTCTAACAGTGCTCTCACACCACCACAAGCGGAGGTAGAAAAACAAAGCCATCTATTTCCACTTTTTTACATCCATTCACATTATCTAGTGTTGCTATGGTAACGTTTACGATTTGTTATTACCTTTCCTAGGCTGAACTGAAACAGAGGGCCAGAGAGAAAGTTTTGTAGGAAGGCGATGTGTGTAGGGGTTGGGAGGGGTACACTAAAACCGTTTCGAAATTACCATAGCCTTTTAGAGCTGTACACTGGGGAAGTGGGGGGGGGGGCGATGGTGTAGGAGGAAGTAATACAAAGTTTAGGGCGTCAGAAAATAATCAAAATTTGCAGTTCTACACATTTATAGTATATGCTGCTAAATTAGGCTGGAAAATGATAAATACTCGTTATATCTGAGTATATTTGGTAATGGGTTGAATCAAAGAATATGTTCGGCTATGTTGAACTGTGTTTTGAACGCCATATATCCGTCTTAAACTTGGCTGACGAGTTGGCCCACTTGACGTATGGTGGTTGAGATTATTGCCCCTACTCTCTGCCTCTTGTTCTCGTGTGGACAATATATCCCCAGCACCTATGCTGGTCATTAATGTGTTACCAAGTTCATGGGATTAGATAAGGATAGAGCTCTCTCCCCAGTAATGTAGGTCTTGTCTCCTCATCAAGTTCTCTGGAATGGACTGTAATTGCCTTGTTTGGATGTCTACCTCCTGACCAATGATAATAGGAGAGATGATTGATTTCTTAATTTCTTTATTCTCAAATTCGCTTTCGTCACCATAGTATTTCCCTGACTAGAAGGCTACTTTGGAATTAAGATGAGTAAAAGCCCCTTAGTCATACTAATTACATTATGAACGTACATATTGTTAACCATAATCTGTGATTTGAACATAGAGATTTGTATTGACTATTTTGCTATAATTCATTGAAAGAAGGGGGAATGAATAACTCGTGCCCTCCCTCTTCCCCTTTCTCTCAGCTACCCAACACCAAGAGTGAAAGAACCAGACTAGCCCATATCTCCCGGTGAAAACCACTTTCATCATTCACTTGTTGGTTTTTATAAGTACACGGCTAGATGCTGGTCGGCATTGTTGTAAGGCAATGCCTGATTGGTTGCTTCTAAGGTCTTGCCTGATTGGTGATTCGTTTAGTGAGTGGTAATGTATGGTCCCACTGGGAGTTGGCCAATGGGCGACAGAACCTTAGTGGTCGCAGAATCAATGGGACGGGATTTAGACAGAGGTTGGGGGTGGGAGGGGTGTGGTGGGGTCGATTAGTCTGTAGCAAATCCAGTGAATATTGGTATAAGTAATGCTATTATGAATATTGTAGAATAAATAAAGCCTTTTACTTTAAAGCTACCATAAAGCCATATATCCTTTAAACCGTGAAACAGTTTTGCTGGATGAAATCTTTAAACAAAACAAATATTAGATATGTGAGATTAATAATATCGAATATATATTGATTGAAATATTATAACCACCATTCCAATAGTGCATTTCTAATTATTGTGAATACCTGATAGCAAGCACATCACAATGTGTATGATAACATAGTTTTATAACCTGTATAAAAATAAACAAATGATAAATATTGGGTTGTCTCCATATCAATGCATAAATTTCACTTTTAACATAGAGCATTCCCTGGTAAATGTCCCTCAGAACTGTGCCCTAGAGATGTATAGATTTCTCACTTGGCTTACGGTTCCCCCGCGAGCCCCCTAAAGACTTCCCTGACTGCTGCGGTGCTCAAAGTCAACTAGATTTAGTCTGCAATTTAAAAGCTATGGATTTATGCCTACAGACAAAGGCATTTTGCTCTGTGATTTCAAGGCAGAGGCAGAACTTTTTCTGATTGACTTTGGCAGTGGGCGCCGTAGGTTTGGGTTTTCCCCTGTTTACAGAGTCCAGAACACCTTGCTTCTGAGATGGAAATGTCCACTTTTACTGCGTAAATGTTTTGGGAGAGGGAAGTAGCATTGAATTTACAACCGTGCATATATTTTTTACCTTATCTTTTTTTCTAATTTTCTTTACGTGACGCAGTTTGGAAGTTTGTATCCAATAAAGCGATCTGCTTTGTCTACTCACCCTGGAAAAATGTCAATGTTGTAAAAGAGCTAACGGCCCCTAATGTATATTGACAATGTTAACAATGGGAGGAAATATATCTTAAATCCATCTCTTTCAGCACTGTTGCCCCTCTCATTCGATAAGGAAGACAAATAATATAATTTTCTTTTCTATTTCCAAGCTATAGGGCAGTTATCTGTGAATTCACGAATCTCACCATCTCGCCAATAGTCCCTGCATGATCCTAAGGGCTTATGCAATTCCCCAACCGCTCGAGATAGTGACACTGTTAACATTTTCTTCCATACTCGTTGAGGCGTCAGGAAATGTACAGATCGCCTTAACAAATCCTCTCAAATAACATAAATGTAAAGCAAAATTGTGCTTCAAAATACAGTTCAACATATCAAGACATATATGTATTAATCAACGCAATGCGGAACATGCCTAGCTATATGTAGCATTTATCATTTTCACCCTAATTAAGCTTAATTTGTTAAATATGTAGAGCTGCCGATTGTACTTTTTTTGACGCCTTGGAGGTAACCATATAGCCAACCATGGAGTCAGCGTTTTCTCTTATCTGATATCCTTTATTCCCTGCCAAGTATAACATCTGATGATACATAATGTACTGTGTGACACAATGATACAATGTTCTCGTTCCAATGATACAATATTCTTGTTTGCTTGTTTTCCTGCAGACTGGTTACGGGTTGTTATGGTAACAGGGGTGGCGGTACCTATGGTACTGGCCCTGCTCGTCTCCTCGCCCCCACTCTCCCGGGCAGCCCTAGGCCACCTCTTGGCTTCCCTTGTACTAACCTCTGTTCTAGGTGGGTCATAGGTCAAACCTGGGGTCAAATGGCATGACACATATGTTCATTACAGGAATCTATTGAGTAAAATTAAATGAAGAAAAGAAAACAGATCAATTGCAATGAATAAGGGTCCCTTCTAGTTCGTCAAATAATAAGAGAGTAAGTTGTTTTTATTCTGAACAATATTCTGAATGAATACAATAAGATATGAACTGATTTTATCATATTTACATCATAGAAATAATAGAAGGTGTTCATATTTCGGATCATATATCGTTAAAAAATTCTGATTATCCATGAACATAAAAATATCATTTTGGACAATTCATAATGAACATATGTATGCCATTTTACCACCACCAGAAAAGGGTTACCTATTCATAACAGTCACGTTCTCCGCATGAAGAGTTTTAATCACGTCTGGTGAATACATTTGTGACCTTTTTAATATTTACATTGTCCTGCCTATTATAGCCGGAATGCAGACTACATAATAGATCCATCCTTTATACCTACATTCACTAATTACAGTCTAGATGTATATTCTTCTATATCATATTTATATTACTCGTGTCACGCTAGTTATAGGGCCAACGCATCCATTTTTAAAACTCAATTTTAAACTATTTTGATACATCATTAGTCGTATATAGCGGTATGTGTTAGGTAATAGGCTTTTAGAATTTTAAATTTCTGAAGGATTCTCGTATTTAAGGAAACTTCCATACAACTGACTGATTATGAAATGTGGTCAGTCGATCGTTTATTTCCATAGATAAATCCATGAAAATGTAAATGTGATCAAAACTAATTAAACTATTTGAATCCAAATGGCTGTTTAAATGATGGGTACCTATTGATGTGCTCGTGCTTTCTTACTGTTGTATTCGTTTGATATTTCATGAATTGTATCATTGTTTAAACTAGTAATCCCGATGCATTGCATGGTAGCATTTCTGTTTAAGATATTTAAACTCAAAATATGAAACAAAACTATCTTTTAAAATCCTTTCTGAAATTACGATTTAATTTCTAAGCTAGAATCGCCGTATGAACTATTAGTTATATTCTCCTAAACCAAGAATAAAAACTAAAATATCTCAAATATTAGAAGTGGACAAAGAAAGATAACAATAAAGGAAAAACGGACAGGAGTACGTTTACCTTTGAAGCACAGTATGTGTAAATACGGACGATTATTAATGATTATGACTCAATCGTATTGATTGCAGTAACAAGTGCCTATACAAATATAACAATATGGTTGTTCACTATTGGAGTGCTATCCTGTATTTATGACTGTGAGGGTCTGGACAGACACCAGTCTAGTCTCAACATTGGGTGGCTAATTTATGGCCAATTCTCTACCGATTCGGTCCTTTGTTCTCTGTATGAAGAGCTTACATCTGGGATTGGATATATATGTTCAGCCTGTTTTGAAATCTGAATAGTCAAAATGATTCAGAGATTAAGTATGATTAAAGTCATTAATAGTGTGATCATCATCATGCCTTAAAGCCTGAATAGTCAAAAGGATCCAGAAATTTAGAATTATTAAAGTCATTAAGGAATTGTTTAATTTGATCGGATTCATCATCCCATACATGATATGTAGCATTACATACTTCCCTGTGTATCAGAAACTTACTTTAATCCTTCATCAGAGACAGGATCGATTTATACTCCAATTATAAACATACAGCTTAGTTAGATAAAGGAAATAAGAAAGATATAAAATAAATCGAATAAACTGCTTTGTTAACTCACAAATGCAAAACGTAATGTAAAATTTGGTAGACCCATTTTAAAGCCATGATTGTATGCCTTAGAACCGATCGATCATGAACCTAAGACAATTAATAATATCAATGTATTCACCTTGTCCCTGAAGGTAAAATGAATACAGAAAGGTTAGTGATATAGTGATAACAATATTGACCATGACCAGTAGCCTTAGGAAACATTAGATAAGCCGACATAAGGCTAGGATTTAGACCGAGATAAAAGTGTTGATCAAGCTCTTATTAATCCTCTGTGGCCCTGTTCACTATTCCACCTCACTTACAATCAATCATGTTCGCTTTAGGACGTATTGGTCACACCTTTATACATTATGAATGAGTGCAATCACATATTTGGTATTGCAGTAAAGCCCTGGGTTTAATGTTAATGTGTATCTGTATTAATTCAGTATTATTCAACTAGTTTTGTAGGGTTGAGGGCATTATGTTGGTTCGGCAATCTCAAGGGACAGGGACAGGAACATCCCTCACAATGTCCAAAGCCTGAGGAATATTGAGTTGTCTTTGTACACATTTGACACGATTCTCACTGAATCTGATGTGTTTCTTAGTCTTTCAAGCTTTTCGGAAAAGAGAAATCGTCAATTATTGTGACTGAATCACTGATCGCAAGCTATCGCTAGACCTTGCGACCTAAGGCTGGGTTCCACTGGCCGGCTACTGCTCCCGCTACTTTAGAAGCTTCTAGGGAGGATCTGTGTGGGATCCTCTACCTAGCATTGATGCATGATCGCAAGCAATTCCATGTGCCATGCAACCAAAGTGGAGAAGGCCTTTAACTACCATTGCGGGCTCTCACGTTAGAGCGGTTTCGGATAGACTAGCCGCCGTAGATACACTATCGCTTTGTTGCAGAATATGAGAATTTTATTACATTTTACACAGATTTTCCTTATATAATTTCAATGGGATATTCATTCCTATAATTCATTTATTTTATTTGCATTACTTTACTTTCACAATTTCCTTCATTTTGCAGCTTTTCAATCTGTCACTAGATCAACGCAGCTGAAATTGAGGCGATATGAAAACTCATTGATCAGCTTTTGATGTTTGATTACTGATCGCCAATATTTGTAACTTTGATTTGATGTATTATGTATTGCCATATTTGTCCATGAAACATTCCCCAAGCGATGGATCATAGAAGTTTTACAGGTTTTTGCATGCATTTCTTGATATGTACTGCGCAGTACTTTGGACTAACGAACACCAGTCCTAATGCTTAGTAGAATAGTGCAATGCTTGTACTACAACGGCATTCTGACCACAGGCTGACATATCTCTTGATAATAAGTACATATAATATATAATTTATCCTATTCTGTTATCAACAAGACATATTTGACTATTAAACCATTGCAAAAGCTAAGTCAGAATGCCGTTAATACAATTTACTCTTATTGTATTGCTGACATGCCCTAATCACTTTGCATGATTTTCTATATCTACTTAGAAAATTATGATATTGATTAGTCTCTCCCCTGTATATTGCTGTTATTGTTAGCTAATATTATGTTATTATTCTTACCAATGATGCATTGTCCAAGTATGATTTGTTACTTATTTCATTTTCCCTGCATTGCGAACTAAATAATCTGTTGTTATCGGTATTATTTATGGATGGTTAATATTCATGCTCTGTTATTTTTGTTATTATCCATGCATTGTTAACTGATGTCCTGTTATTTTTGTTATTATACAGCCTCTGGAGGAGTTCCACTTATTGGCATTGTGATTGGAGTGGTAGCCGGCCTCTTCATTCTCATTGTTTTGATCGCAGTCATTATTGTAGCCCGACGAAAAGGTAACCAGAAAACCAAAGGTGAGTTCTTGTGCTTTAAATTAAAAACATTTCCAAACTTGTATAATGGAGGTGCATCCATTTTACCCTGATTTAAATACACTAATTCATTACATAAAATAGATAAAATCCTTGGAGTCAGTTACTGTAAACATTTACCTTTAGACTCCCATGCCACGTATCACTTCAATCTACAAAATACTTTTCGAAAGGTGTACATTTTAATGAAGCTGTTTGTATATTTCAACAATATAATTTGATAATAATTTGACTCAATCTATATATGAAGCAAGATATTAATCCTATGATCTAGATATGATATTTATCACAATTTAGATTCACAATTTATTATATTTCTATCCAACCCTTTGAGATACTTGTCTTAAGTTTGGCGAAAATGCCACGCACATATTCCCTACCAATATGGTACTGAGTACCTCTGTGTGTACCCAGTTATAAGTGTAATCCAATTGATGGAAAAGGGAAGTTGAAGTTTTTCAAATGGTTTTAATCAACAATCTTTTAATTCTATTTCAGGTCACAAGCAAGTACCAACAAGGTAGGTCATAATTTTATCGCTTTTTATAATTTGAACATAGTTTTTTTCCAGACCAGGCGATGCAATGGTTAAAGTAAACATGATTATAACGGCCATAGATCTACTCTCATAAAATTGCCCTCATAAAATTGAGCATTACATTCCAATAGATCCCCCTGCTGTCCCTCCGATTAACCCTCCCTCCCCAGGGTGTTCAGCACTTAATGATGTTATAATTCATGACGGATCGGGCAGCACTCGGAATGGAACCTGAAATTGATGGTGAAGGCCAACTTTGACTTGATTGAATAATATCTAGGTCAGGAATAGTTTCCCCTCGGTAATGAGTGGCCGGAAGTGGGTTGCGCACGCGTGAACTCCCGATGGAGGTGCATTGTGGGGAGAGGGACCTATTGTTGATTAAATGTTCACACATTTAGGGGACCGAGACCTGAATTATGCAAATGTTGGACCATTTATTTTGTGAAATTATGTCATAGCTGTCAATATAGGCCAGAGTGGGAATAAATCACCCTTCCCTATAAATGTCACTTTGTGTCTTTGGGACGCGTTAATAGTAACACAGGAAGACGTGTATGAATACATAATTAGGTACCAGCTGGAATATTTGTGTTTGGGAAAGCTAAAGCCTGCCAGTCTATTCAGAGATATATTATACTAAAAATATACCTCCCTGAATTATTGCACCGCGAGTATATCAAATCACTTATAAAACATGGATTAATTCAATCAATAGCAGGTATAGGCTAGGTATTCATACTACAGAGTACAACAATCAAGATATTCATACCATAACTTGTCGATCCTGTTCCCAACAGTGGTCCTAAGAGAAACAAGAATAGAATATGATAAAAGTACATCTATCAATTACTCCACTAATATAATCAAGTCTCCTATAGTTGAAATGTACATGTGTATGAATGGGTAATGGCTTCAGAAAATGTACAATCGGCAGCTCTATATAATTTAGCAAATCCTGCTATTTTGAACCTAGTTTTTGTCTTAAATTAGGGTTATTTAAGAGAATCGGTGAATTGTACATTTTCTCTTGCAAGTTGCCAGTCGCAGTCGTAAGAAAATGTACAATTCACTTTTCCCCCCAAAAAAGCTCAAATCCAAGATAAATATTATAGTTCAACATTACTGAACAGGTTTCTTTGATTCAACGCAATATCAGATATAATGAGATGTTCATAGCATTTATTATTTTCTAATTAGAATTGACTAAATGTGTAGATATGGCGATTGTAGTTTTCTGACGACCTGACTCATACATACGTGTATGTATACAAACCATATCCCACGTGAGCCTGAATATAGTGGCATAATGGATGGTTGATTGAATGTAGAATGAAGGAGGGAGATACTACCCGTCCCCAGGGACACATGATTCACACTCCGTCTCTAATAGACTTGATGCACCAAGGCCATGCAATAATGGCCGCAGATAACACCATGCAGCCACCAAGTCCTACTTACAATTACCCAATTATTAAACTGTCAAACCGCAGAACCGTTAATCTTGCATTGGTAGATCCCTTACGTTACGTATATTGGTACTAGAACAAAACAATATAATTAGTAAAATTCATGTATAAGCCTCTGGGTATGCTGATTATGAGAATGACCTGTGGATAATGAGAACTGGTTAGTCAATAAGGACTAAGTTATTGCATATAACATATGGGTCGGGTCGCCTGAAAATGTACAATTGGCAACTCTATACTTTCAGTAGATTTTGCTTAATGAAAACATTTTATTGTGTGTTGCTTCAAACGATTTTTGGTGATGTTGGACTTAAGTTTTTGTCTTAATCTGGGTATTTCACAGAATTGTTGAAGGCAAAGTGTTTATATATTATTGCACATCATGGTATAGGTTAGGTTGAATGATACCGATAATAGTATATGAAAGGTGACACATGAAACAGTTGGATGAACAACATTTTTAATTTCCAAGCAGATTCTCCACATTTGAGGCCACAATAAAGGGACAACATGTACTCATATTAAGCTTCTGAAAGTTAACTTATTTCCTCTAAAATATATGATAACCTTTTGGAAATATTGCAAGAGAAAACATCTACATACATTTGGGGAGATAGAGTCAACAAACAATGAACCCTCATCACGTTAAAAACACTTACTGTATAATTTGAAAGGGTTTATTGTTATGTATATTGACATTCACCAGTCGTACATCTCCGTCGGTCGATATTACAGTAATCTATCACTCGGGCTGTCGTCATAAACTCACATCAAATCAAAATATCGATTAAAAAAGTCATTTAAAAATGCCCGCATATGAATTGATCTATTCTTGGGAACAACTTGTGTTTCCATGGTAACTCTTATGTAGAAGGTTTATAAAAACAAGTCGATGTTGGATGTGTAGTTGTTTGGTTACCATACCAACGGTAAGATTGTATGATTGATGCCTATTTAATGGATTAGTTCTTCGTTCTTTTAGCCTAAAATTCTACAGATATCTAAATGTAATTATATGATGATTTAGTTTGCTATATATCATACTTCAAGCAAGAAAATAATGATTCAGCAAGACCATGTTCCCTTTTAAATATTTTCGCTAAGTTAATTATGTGCAGTTATGCCTCTTCTCCCATTACCATATAGGATAATAGGTTGGCTTGTGAAAGAAAATCAATTATTTAATAATTTGAGATTCATTATACCACAGCACAAAGCAACATTTTCCAAAATGCTACCAGAGACCTGGTGAAATTCCTGTACTTATTGTGTAGAATTCCAGTCAAATTCCAAGTCATTCCTCCATTTACCATCCACCCAATGTTTCCTGACTTGGGACATGCCCAGTTGTCAAGGCATTTCGTCTATCGATCATGGGACTGTATGTATCACCCAATAAGACACCCAGAGCTCTTACCCTGACCTTTCTGCCCTTGTTGCCTCTCCCGCCCTCTCGTGGCCAATTGGGGAACCCTTGTTAGTAGAGATAAGTCCTGCAGAAACATGCACTTACATGTCAGGCCCCCAGGGGGCAGCACTCAGTGACGTCAGCATGACCTGGCTTTGTTGACAATATGAGGTGAATGGTTGCTAGGTAACATGAACAGTTGCCATGGAGCACGGACATGCGTGACGTCCATTTATTCATCAATATGTCCATATATGTAAGACAATTAGTTTACAGCACATAAGGTCATCTACAGTATGTTTTGTGGCAGGGAAATGTCAGGGCTTATAATACACGTTTGTGAGGGATGAGCTACCGTTCTTTTATTTTTCATAGATAGGATAGCTTTGACAATGGAGCGACATGATCTTTTCTATCTCCGGGATTAAATGCTATTCTTGTCTTCCCCCAGACTTTTCTGTTATATATTTCCCCGATTCCACACGGGATATCCTCCTGGCTTTCACTTCAATTTCCTGCTGGATAAAAGGACTTATCTCTATTATGAAATAGACATAGCTAGACATTGCCAATAGGTCAATTGCATTGAAACCAATATAAGCCAATATTGTGTACAGTATTACCGATAACGTGTCGCAGGAGTGTGCCTCTCGTTAATCTACATGCCTGCTTCCTACTTGAATCCAGCCTTAGAGTTTCAGCCAACCTCAAAGCATTCAAACTAATTTACGGTAATTAGTGAATGGCCTTATGTTAACCAATCCTTTCCATTCTAATCTAATATAGGCCTCTTTACCACTTCGTGAACATGCTCTGATATTATTGTATTAGGCTCAGTCTTGTATGACCAATCGATAGGGCGTGGGATTGTGGTCAAATGAAAGTAAAGTGTATCTGTTATATTATTATGTTTTATATTAGAGGAATATTAATGACAACTGTCCACACCTGAGATTTTAAAATTCAGAGAAACTACCTCAACTTATATCTAGCGCTACAGCGCATGGTCAAGAATCCATATGTGTATACATACAGCTGCCATGATATTCCATATACCGATAGCAAGAGAGGCAACATTCAATTCCACACAAAACAGAATCAACCTTAAGTTTTGCTTCCTTATCTGTAAGCAGATGAAGCGTCTCCATAGTAGAGAAGGGCGATAAGCGGAGATAAGGGAGCATCGCCATGACAACTGGTATCAGCAGACGCTTGTAGAACACTGGCAGCGTATTGTTATTGCGTTTGTTGGTAGAGTATTGGATCTAGATGGTGATAAGAGGAAGAGGAGGAGGCTGTGTTATAAGATGGGGGAGAGAGGGGCAATATTGTGTCTGTGATACCGATAGAGAAGAGCGAGGGAAAGAGGGGTGCGATGGTGAGGAGGGGACAAATAGTGGGGAAAGGAGATGAAGAGAGAGAGGGGATAGGAGGGGAAATGAGGGAGAAGAGTCGGATGGTGAAGAAGGGAGAGGAGAGAGGAGAGCGCGGCAAATTAATAGGGATGAGGGGAGTGAGAGAAGAAAAGGGATGGAAGACATACTGAGGAAGAACGAGACGAAAATAAGAATAGGGAGAGGAGGGGGGCTGGTAGTGTAGCAGACGGAAGGGCTTATACAAACTGGATGAAGAGAGTGAGGGTCGGTGAAAGGTGATAGACAGGCCTAGGAGAGAGAGAGAGAGAGAGAGAGAGAGAGAGAGAGAGAAGGCGAAAGGTAGGAGAGAGAGAGGGGGGTGGGAATGGGGAATGGAGAAGGGCGGACTCAAGGGAGGACTAAAAAATACAGGGGCATATGAAAAAAGAAGCAATCTATTATATGTTTTCGAAATTTTCATAACTATTCTTCCTGATCTCATACCATCAATCATCTAATCCTGGCTTATCCATACAATAACCTGACAGTGTAACGCAACAAATCACACTTTCTCTTCTCTCTCTCTCTCTCTCTCTTTTTCCCCGGGGAACTCTTGCCACCTATGCCTCTCCCCACATCTCGCGCCTTCTCAACCCAAACGACACTTCACGAGAAGCTGTGAGAATACACCTTAAATCACGAGATTTGGCGTGACATGGTGAGATGTTGTGTTTCTGCAGAAGGCCACTAGGGGATTCACTGCGGTGTATTATTAGCCAACAAGTAGTTGCATCATGGGATACCCAAGGGAGCATTCTGTTAAACATGCCTGGGGGTGAAGGGAGCAGTCATTTATTATAAACACTCCCAGCTTCTGATGCCTATTGGCACAACAACAGTACCTATTTGCTGGTATTAGCAATGATATAGATATTTCTATTATTTTCTTGATATGCTTTCTTAATATCTTGTTAATATGTAACTGGGATATAGCTATAACATTGACACGTTCTTTCCCTGATAATTGATGTCTCCCAGAGGAACACTCGTTTGACTCCAATATATCACACCATGACATATTAATTCCTTTATGTTTTCTCTCTCCACATTATCTTTGATCAAACCTACTTGTCATGAAAGTGTGGACAGCTGCAGGGATGTGTACAGGGAAGTGTTAAGAAAGTAATTTGATTTGAGTTGTTTTAAAAAGCGCTATAATTGATAGGGTAATGAAAGGGGAGACTGGAATGGAGTGATTAGCCTAGATTTTGAACACGCTGTACAAAACCTCCCTTGTGAATGTGATTATTAGAAGATGGGCAGCATCGGATTACAAATATCTGACATTTCTAGCATTGATAACAATCATGTCAATACTTTTAAAGCTCCATTGTCAGCTATTACGAATATAGAATTTCACCAGAATTAGTCATTGTTTGGTCTTCAGCCTTTTTAGGAATGAAGTCATCAATTTTTAGCTGCTGTTATATATGTATACATGTATGTTTATACAAGAATTTGAAGTAGACTTGGCCGAGGGAAAATGAATTCAGTCTTCATCTTCAAAGATCCTCGACATTTTGTTCCATTCTTTTCCTACTAATCTGACCAAATTTGTGGCAGATTGCACCCCTTTGTTTTTGCTGCTGGGCTTCATAAAATTCATGTTTATATTTCGGCGACCCACCGAAATTATGTGTGATTTCATTTACTGTTGGCCGAATCAGGCTAGGAGGCTTAAGTACTCTTAATAGATTGACTAAATACCTTCAAAATACTTCAGATTCATTATAAGCAATTCATCATCATACAGTTAGGCTATTTGCACCGTGTATAGGATTAGGAGTTATGGGGAATATTCCATGTTGAATATTAAGTTTTCACTATAGCATCCCCCCCCCCACACACACACACTCAAAGCTCCATCTAAATCCTTGTTTGTAATGGTACACAGGCGAGTGCCCTATTGGATGGTATCATTGTGGATGTTCCCATCTAGGGTGATTGTCATGTTTTCAATTAACTTTAAAATCAATATGACCCAATTTCATCCAAGGATTACAAGAGGAGGATTAGCGTTCATCGTACATGTGTGCGTATTATTGTGTTGCGACACTCTAGAGAAGGCTGCTCTTGTATCGTGCCTCAAACGGACAGTAACACCAATCTTAGTGTCCGTATTTGATTTTAGTGGTGACGTTGTGCATTTACCCATTAACTGGCTGAATACGGTAGTACTAGATTCATTTGAAATGGTTTACACACGAGTGGACATTACGTGTTTGCTAGTCAAATAGTTGATCGCTTCTGGTTGTCCTTGCACTTTAACGGGATGTGCTGGACTGGAAGGACTAGATTAGAAAACTCAAGCATACAAATTCGTCTTGATAGTGTCAGGATACTATGATTACATGTTCACTACGTAGGGTGGCCTCTGTTAATAACACAAACCAATATATGCCCATTGCATATTTGTTCATTGAAACTAGAGCAGTAAAATGTATATAGCAATGTGTCTGATATGTAATTGATCTATAAACTTGGCTGACTGAAAGGGAAGGCTAAAAAAGAGAAACTTGCTATTTCTTCATCTTTATGTAATTAGATATATGCCATAATCCATGAAGCGTTCTTATATCTACTGTCATAAAATATTTATGACATCCTCGATTGCTTTTGTCGCTGTGAAACGGGGACAGTATGGAATGGGGATGGCCTTAATTGCACAGTGTCTGAGCATGGCTAGGACTATAGAGGCTGGTTCGGTTGTGCCACTGGTGCTGTCCATTTTTCATATGTTAAAATAAATATCACTTGAAATAGACAGCAGAGTGTGTAATTAACTAGGGAGGCTTGTAATCATCATTAAGCATAGGCAGAGGCAGCGGCGGGAGAAATGAATGCAAACAACATGGCCATAAATCTTGTGTCCATTCCATGGGCTTGGTCCTTATAGTGAGTGGTTGGGTATTTCACTTCTGGGGAAATCGATGGGGAAAAGGAGATTGTGGGAGAGAGAGGGAGACAGAGAAGGAGGGAGAGGGAGAGAAAGGAAGAGGGACATGGATGATGGAGAAACAGAGGGAGATGAAAAGGGAGAAGAGAGAGACAGGGAGAGAGAGAGAGAGAGACACTGACATGAAGTTTAAGAAAGAAGACAAAGAGATGTACGCCAACAATGATGTTCATTTTCTGGCAGAGCTCTTTCATCACTCCACTACATGGCGGCCAATTTCATTTCATTTGTGTGAAGAATACAGAATGGGGGAGATGGAGAGAAAGGGACGAACAGTGGGGACATTCAAGGAGTAGAAATACATTGAAATTAATGAATGAAGATGGATAAAGAAGTATATCATGTCAGCAACAATTTTCATTCCAGGGTATCGGTCTTTTATGCGGTTGCGCGAAATGGGAAAATTATATAAAGAAAGGGTGTCTGTAGAATGACGAGGATAGAATATGCATTTGTATTATTGTTTTTTTACCCATGGCAGTTTTATACTACAATTTCCCGTATGGGTCAAGGCGTCAGAAAATGTACAATCGGCAGCTCTACACGTTTTCTAAATTCTGCTGAATTAGGCTGACAAGTGATATAGCTAAAGGTATATCTGAGTATATTTGGTATTGCATTTTTTCAACAGGTCTCTTCGGTTATGTTGAACTGTATTTGGAACGTATTTGTTATCTTAAATATAGGTTATTTGAGAGGATTTGTGAAGCCGAATTGTACACTTTCCGAATTCCTGACCCATATGAGCCTCTTCCTCATAATTCAAAAAATAAAATGACTGGAGAGCCTGGCATTAATCTAGCCATCATTGCCCCACATACCATTAGCCGCCATCCAACCGTCTCAACTCATTATTACTGCTTTCTTATCCCTTAATCCAGTTCCACCTTCATCAGTTTAATTGCTTTAGATCTGACTCAGTCTCCTAAGAGACTTCTTATGTGCACCTCCCATTATTTAAAAAAACGTGGCCATGTATAAAAAGCCTCTCTAGATCCCTCTCTAGGTGTCGGTTCCTCTTGATGATCATGGAAGTCATACATGGGATTACTATAGGGATTTGTCCGGGCCATGCCCGTGCTTTGAGTGAAGCCATAATCACTTTATTGAGTGATTAAAAGATGTATTATGGTATTAAAACTGCAATCTCTGTCTAATTTATTTGGAGTAATTCTATCCAATTTATTCATGATTGGATTATACATGAATGTAATGGTTGATGGCTGTACAGTGGAACCTGGAAGTATGGATGCTCTTGGGGCTGATCGAGCGTCAACAATAACAAGGCGTTCGGATTAACAAAATGTCACGATGATTCTGCTATTTTCTACATATCCGCTGTTCCCTTCTCAACAGTAGAAGATCATATGAAAAAGGAAATTCGGAATAAGAGAATGAATACAAAGATTAAGGACTGTGCTAGAGTTTATAGTTATCATAGTCAGATTCATACACTCTCCTGAGCAAAGAGGAATATGGATGCAGTGGACACATATTTATTTTTATTTTTCAATAATAAGCAACCATTCCGAAATAATTTCGCTAATTTCTTGAAAATGATGAACCTGTTCACAGGCTCTGCTGATGTAAAGTAAATATCTGCAGCTGGCAGCCCGTCGCTAACTGGTTCGCCAACTTCGCCAACTTCATGAACTAATCTTGATATGACTAACCACAAATGCCTGCAATCGTCTGCAATCAATAAACAACTTATACAATTAAGAATGAGAATTTCAATTGATATAACTCAGCTTTAAACTACCAACATGTCCTTCATCTAATCAATTTAGTCTGCTATTCATCTATTTATTAAATTACTAATATTTATTTGTATTTTCTCTATTGCAGTGATTTCAGTGACAAGGATGAGTTAAGGGACTCCATGAACGCTAAAGGTGGGAGCCCGCACGAGGGTAACCGTACGGTAACGTATAGTCTTGTACACTCAGAAAGCAGCTTTTGACTCCTACCCCTACCACTATACAACAATACTATATCCAGCATAGGACCAGCATACACTGGGCCGCTTTATTTAGTTTACAGAGCATAGTGGAGAATATTAATGGTGAAACACCGTCACTATACCTGTTCTCACTATCACCCTAATTCTCACTGCATTGACATGCAAAGATTTATTCTGAATTATCCCTCTGAAACAATGTAACAAGAAACATTTAAGGACTAAGATTATTTCCCAAATTTAAGATAATTTAAATAAACATAAGGTCAAGATTCACTAAACAGATTTACTCTCCCACCAAATGCGAAAAGAAAGAAAATAATATCTCTAATTGAAGCAAAGACATTATTGGGAAACCTTCAGCCTCAACCTATGCTCAAGACGCAGCACCAATCATGAGCCATGAGAAACAAAATAGTCAAGCACCAGGCCACACATATTATAACAATGAAATAGAATAGGATCATATAAAACAATACATTTAGAGATGGCAGACCATTCCGAAAGAGTTACACTATGCGAGCAATTGAGTTCAGGACACAATTATAATTGACAGAAATGTGTGATCCTTGTCTCAGATCGCACATCTTTCTCAACAAGACATTTTCTGAAGTCGTTAAGGAATCAAAGTATTTAGAACGATTCACCGATTCTATTATAAACCATCTGTAAAATTGGAGTTCTGTAATGTCAGTCAAAATATCAGTGCCCTGACATAAAATATAATTGTATGTCAAAATAAATATAATCAGTGTGAGAAAAGGATCTACATTATGTGGACACACGTCTTCCAGGAAGTCCGGAAATGGCACTATTCCTTGTCATCTGCAATATAACAAAATTAAATAAACATTAAAATCAGAATTAGATCAGATGAATATTAAAATGAATTCAAAATAAAATGAAATAATTGAAATAAATAATATCAAGTAAATCAAGTAACCTGACTTTAGCATTCCCCGGAGCATACAATCAACGATCCTCCATACATGTATGGAGGATCGTTGATACAATCGGACTAGGCAGAAATGGATAACTAATGAAGTATTATAACAGATTCCTCAAATCTCCTGTCAGGGACCTACCCCTGGTCCAGATATCTATCCAGCTGTCTATGAACATTTACTTAAATTCCATGTAAAAGCCGTTAAATTAAAGTTAAGGCAAGGCAGTTTTCTCCAGCTTTGATGCTTTCTATTTTGGCTGTTTAAGATGCCAACTATTTTTCCTGCTAATATTTTGGTCAACATAAGCAAACAGATCAAAATATTATTGGTTTTAACATATATATAGTCGCCACATATTAAAGAAACATAAAACTCATCCAAAATATTCAGAAATTTTGCCACGAATTTTAATTTTGATGAGTTTTTATGACATAATTGGCACTCCCCTACAGCTATTACTAACAGCCATTTTTAAAATTTTATTTATTTTTATGTTGTCTTTTTAACACACCTCGTTTTGTTTTGTCTGGCCGCTGTCTTTTGTACGGTCAATTGTCATTTTTTATGTCAGTTTACGTTCCACAACGTTACATATATTTATTTGGGCGTACTGTCAGCAACTTCATTCTAAATTGTTACAACTTTTAGAAGATTTTAGAAATATTTTAATCCTAACCCCATACGAAAACTGATTTCTAACGGTAGTTTAGTTCAACTCTGAGTTGATTTTTCATTTCCTTGTAAAAAGTCTACAACCTTGGGATAGAATTAGTTAGTTGGTATTGGAAATAGGTAACATCAGTTGATTGGAAAAAGTATGTCAGTCTCTACGTCTGATTTGCTGTGTATCATATAACAGATATCTTGGTGCTCGGAAAATAGTTTTGAGATGGATTCTTATCACCAACCTTTCTTTATATAAATATATAAATAAGTAGAAAATGAAAAAAAAACACCACGAAAAGTGATAAGGTCCGTCTCAGAAATCTGATCAATAGTTCTAGCAATACTCACCAGTCGTCGCTGCATGAGCTGGTGCTGCCATCTATGAGTAACGGTTGAAAGTAAAAATAATTGGAGCTAGTTCTGCTTCGATCCGCTAGGGATGACGTGAGTTCCCGCCACTGCTTGCCCTGTTCCCTGTCGTTAAACAACTTCTGCTGCTTTTCTCAGTGTCTGGGATTATTAACGTACCTACGTGTTAACCCAAACATGTTCATTGCCTTTCTCATAACGATGATAACATTATTGTTCGTTAAAGCTGCATTTCCAACTAATTCTGGACATAAAATTATAAATAGTTTTACAGTTCCTTTAATTACGACCAACAGAAAGTAGTCTGGGCAGGTTAATTCTTCCCTGAAAATTTGTCGAAATTCTTTAATCAAATATGTGAAATATACTAATTTGAAATATTAATCAGATCATTCGTTAGCTTTATATTTCGTAAATAATGAAAATAAAATACTTTAAAAATTTCGGTAAGTTGAGGTGAAAATGCAGCTTTAACACTGTGTATAATAACTCATGTGCATTAAGAGCGCTATAGAATATTGGACTGTCATTTCAATATTCTGATACACTCTTAATGAATAAATACAAATTGCCGCTTTGTAGATAGACATGACATTATAATCATGTGGCCATGGGATGGTTCTAATCTAGCAATATTACATTGGTTTATGTCAACACCATTAAGTTCAGAGTGTCTTGAATCTGGATTTATTGTCTGTCTATGTCAGAGGTCCTGCTGATACATCGTCCATCATACAATGCTGACAGCAATGCCCTAAGATGCTTGAATTTCCCTTGTGCTTTGGAGCTATTCTGTCGAGGAATTAATAATACTTTTGAGCCTTAACTTTATAGGAATATGTTTATAAAGAAAATATAAACATTTAATTTTTAAATTTTATTTGGCCCCTTCCAATATAAATTGATTGGTCTTAATTCATGATCGGCTTAGATGGCATTCAGTATATTTAATCTTTTGTCAATATTTACTAAATTCTAAATTCTACCAATTACCCCCACATTGTTCATATATTCTTAGTCCTCATATCCCCATCATCAGATGAGTTGAAGGCCAGAATCTTCAGACATCCCTACACTCCTCTGTCTTATAATGAGTACTTACTTTGATCCATGATGTGTACGTCGATGCCCCTCCGGTGCTACCTCTGTTATGATGTCATAACTTAAAGACGCCCTAAACTAGTACGTCATTACGGAACGTCATAGTTATCATTATGACGTGAACATCTACAGAGGCTGATCTGATTGGATCTTTCTGCAGGGTTATAACAGATTATTTACCATGGTATTATGGTTGATATCGCTTGTAAAACAATAATTACTTTGATCCAAATATCAAATATAAATTGTAATAATAACAAACCACTTTCTCCCTCCCATTTGCAGCATAAAGGACCAGATAGGAATTCTAACGGGGTAGTTTACTATAACGCGGGGCCCAATGAGAATAACCGCCCGAGCGCCTACATCACCGCCACAGCTGAGGACCTGGATCCAGACACACCCTGGAGGCGACAAAATGACTTTGTCTAGATGATGACCAAGTCTTCTCCTGTAATAGGTTTCTCATGGGGGAGGGGGTGCTTGAGGAGGGAGGGGGTAGGGTAGGGGTGGGAGAGAAGTAAGTGTACGTTTTAGCAACAGGTAGAACCCCCTTTTCTCTTGACATATTTTGCACCATCTCCCACAAATGCTGAAGTATGGTACTCAAATTTTATTTTTTTTTTAGAAAAAAATAATGCTGCATTTACTTCTGTAAACTGTTAAAAAGGAATTTGCAAGGGCGGGAAAACCTCATTTTGACTGAGCATGGAAGGAAATCTCTTCTAGTGAAATGTGAGGTTGCAATTTTAGAGTCATTTGATTGTACTTTTAATCATGTCTTTCCTGAAGTGAAGAAAAATATTTTAACCTGAAATGCAGATGCTGAAATGCATCGATATTTCCCCTTCATTTTATTTGGCTAACAAAATAATGTTCTCATGGATAATTATTCCTGAAAATCTCTCATTTCGGAGTCTTCTCACGAGTACAAATTTTCAAAAAGAGAGGAAATATTGAAACACTGCATAATTAATGATTTTAATCAAAATTTAAATGAAGCTTTTCGCCAATGGGTTTTTTTAAATTTTAGAAATGGTGGTGATATTTCCATTTTTACGTGAAGTTTTGAATGAGGACATTTTCAGTTATGAAAAAGAAAGTGCTTGATGGCGGAAATTCAAGCAAATTTTAAAACGCTGTCCTTAGTGCAGAATGAATATTTACAAAAAGATATTTAAATAAAGAATTTTACTGAAATAGTATGGTTTGATGGCACATATTGGGGTTGGAACGGTAAAGGTGTGGAGTTAGTTTCTAGAAATTACCTCAAGTAAAGGAATGCTATCTAACTCCAAATCTTTCCTCTTCAAGTTCCAGTGAATCATGAGTGAGGTATTTAAGTGCATAGATATACTACCATGTTATCAGGAACATGTATGAATATAATCCTATATTATATCATGTCGAGTGTAAAATTTGTATAAATCGATTAACATGTGCTTTAAATAGCGAATAATTATCAGATTTGAAGTCACTATTTGGTATAGTTGGATATAGTTGACATGTAAACTGACATGCATAATACTTGAAGAACAGAACATGAAACTAATGATTCCACTAGACATAGTAACATATTTTTGTTTTCTGCATGGAAGACATTTTGTGAGTTGCATAATATTAGAATTTTATCCATATTAAGTCATTTTAATTTGAAGCAGCAGATATACTTTTACCATGCCTAAGACCCTCCTGTGAGGTATTTATTTAGAGCCCTTGGTACACAGGTGTCAGTTGATCTAAGACATTTCTTTTGCGATTTATTAGCGAGACCCAAAAATATTATCACATTGTAAAAAGGTAGATGCTGATTGAATAATTATAACCATGATGGTAATACAAACAATTGTAAATGTGAATGTACTGGTGATGATAGAAATCTGTTTTCCCCGATAATCATGGTTTAAACATTGTAACCATGGTTCTGCACTTATAACCATGGGGAAGCTTGTTAGTGGCGGGTGCCTTACCAGTATGAAATGCCCACAGCTAGTGAGGGGACTTCCCAGTCCCCTGGAGCATCCAACCGCATCTTTATATAAATATTGTCCATTCAGATTTAACCATTCAAACTCTGACTATAGAAGCTAATTTTAATGATATATCAATTTTGTTTTCAAAGGCCTCACATGTGTATTTCTAAAAGAAGGATAAACCATTTGATCAAATGTTGATATATGCTTGCTATGATATTTGGTTTAAATTCTTTATTAAAATATTGGCATGCATATATGAACTGTTGGATATATTATATACATAGTTGCGAAAAGGAAAGAGGCATGTAAAGATAGTGGATGATGCTTAAGTGTTTCCTCAAACAATGTGAGTGTGTACATGCTAATGAATATTTATTACAGAACTTCTTGTTTGGAAGTTAGTGTTTCTTAGTTTTTAATAATAACATTTATGTCTGCTACCTTTTTATACATTTCAATTGGAACATTTTTTGTCAAATACTTTAGAAGTGAAAATAAGCATGGTCAAGGCATGAATCAATTCATGCAGCTATTTGGTCCAATTGTTTGAAATAAAAACTAATAGCCTTAAATTTGTACTTAAAATATATCCAACTAAATAGTACCCACATTTCTTTTTCTTGTGCATTCCTTTTTATTTTCCCTTTTATATGATTAGGATTTGCAGCACTTCTAAATACTGATTCCTTGATATTTTGTAAAAACGAATAATCTTATCAAAATGAAAAGTTGAAATATTTGTTCAGATATTAAGGAATTAGACAAGTGACACACATTTTAGCTGCTGCAAAGTTTTAAATAATGGTCCTTTCTTGCCTTATTTTAGTGACGTCAGCAAGATGATACATACACATAAGAAATAAAACCCACTTTGCTTAACCGATAAGAAAATAAAGTTTCGCATACACAGTGTGACCTGTAGTATTAACTATGTCAGAATAATAAGTAGGTCAAATTGACCTAAAAACATGTATGTCAATGTGTCAAAAGGTAGGTCAGCATATAGTCGTTGTGGTGTATGTGTATAAAATAACTATTCTGTTTGTTTAGGGAAGAGCATTGGTTTTTCTAATGTTAATTTTCATGCATAATTTTTCATGTGATAGATATATAATATATATATTTGCATAAATCATGTATACATCATGACTGGAAGTCCATTGTACAAAAAGAGTGACTTTAATTTGACGTGTATCAAACCTCTGTTAGATGTATATATTTAGAGAAAACTGAGAGCCAAACCCGTTGCCTATTCTGTCCTCCATTCTGCCGAAGAATCACCGCGAAATAGATGTACCATATATTGTATGGTCGACACCATGTGCATGAAGCAACAATCATAATATTCTAGACAAATAACAATATTAACCATAGCTGGAAACCAGGTAGTGTTATGTGTATGAATGCAGAGAAAATGTTTTGGAAGCACATAGTGTTAAGTTAGCCCTGTGTAAAGAATTATTTATACAACATCCTTTCTCACTGTAAGGATGATAAAAATAGATCGGACCATTGGCAAACAACTTAAGACTTTGATCCACTGTCTGCAGTTTGTATGCGATCATTTATTACCTTTATATGATTGCATGGTAACCCTGTGAGCGCTTGAGACATGTTTTGAGTTTTAAAGACTTGAAACAGTTATATGTCAGAAACGTTAAAGCCTATAATATATTGGCCACTGTATTCCCAAGACTTTGCTGTTGTAAGCGAAAAAACGGTTGCAATGAAATCGTATTGATGATATGAACCGCCGTGGTGGATCAATGTTTTATGAATTTTATCTAGGAGTTAATCTTAACGTGTATCAGCTTTTGAGAGGATGTCACCATCATATCAGAAATGAACGTGGTATGGAGAGATTTCTTATCTCATCCACTATTGTAGATACGTCCCTTAACAGATCCCCAAACTTTACTCTGCAGAAGTAAAACTACATTTTAACTTAAAAAAAAGAAGAAGAAAGGTATTTGACATGAAGTATTTGAATATATTTCAGAACAAGATAATTAAATTATGGATTTTGATGTGTTTTCTGGATGTGCTGTAGTGAATACATAAATACTTATTCTCCGATAGATATTCTAATGTTCATAAATAAATTTATTAACGAATAAAATTCCATGTGAAGGGGATATGTATATAGGTTGATTGATTAAGATTGTGGATGTATCAATTGATCATGTGGAATATACTGATATCAGTGTCTATCACTGGGGAATACTGCATTCATCCAATGTCACATAGTGGTACCTATATTGGTCTTCTTTTCCCAGCCATAAAAGACCTTGTCTTCAACTAAAGCACATGTCTGTCCATTATAGTAATAGTTGATTATAGATTGATAATGTTTCTACCAACACATATTATGACATCGTGGCAATTGTATGCTTCATCCAATTGCTTCATCATCTAGATACCAACCTGTCTTTAGTTATTTAATTTCTATCTCCGTTTGTGCATTTATATAACGAGGTTTGTGGACAAGCTTATTATAGCAAATTTCTTTCTTCCCATTTCAAGTTAACTGCTTTCAAGTCCTGATATATTTTATAGGCCTTTGATGCTAATACAAAACAAAGATGGTTTTAATAGTAACCGCAATAATTCATTTATCAATTATGACTTTTAACTGATTGGATATTTGTACGATGTCAGATTGTAGATGTTCGTCATTTTCGTGTTATTTCATTATCAAATATTTTACCAGTGATTCTAAAACCTGATTATAAAAGATGATTGAAGGAATATAATTATTAATTATAACATGATCTTAAGATATTGAGGATAAGATGAAAAGTGAAAAGTTCAATACATGCACGTATAGTGTCCGGTCATATTTAAAAGAATGATTATAGTTATTTGTGATTTTGTATAATAATAATTGAGTGTGATGATGGGAGGATGGCTTGAAAGTTTCTTCAATTTGCTCATCATTCATTAAGGACATAAAATAAAAATGCTTGAATGGATTATGTATACACTACTAGGTCTGAAAGAGGGATGATGTACGTTTCTGATGAAAACAAATTAAATATGTATAGAATTGTAAAAAAAAAAAACTCATTGTGTTTGTCGTTTTTTCTTCACTCTCTTTTTATAAGTCAGGTTAGATTGCCTACATGGCATATTGGATTATCAATTGCAAGGAACCTCGGGAGTTGATTACGGAGAAAATCGTGTGAATACATTCCATCCTCAGTTTAGAGGAATTATGAACAATGCCAAACAATGTACCGGTATTTGTTTAGTTTTCTATTTCATATTGAAGGGGCTATGGGTCATACTTAGTTCACAAATGCCACGTTAGATACGCTGTAGACCTACATTAAATATTTCGTCAATATCGACGGAACGTGAGTTAATTTGTTTTTAAGATATAGATATTAGTTGACAGGTACATAACAATCCCAAACTTCTGCAGTATAGATCTCAGCTGTCCAATGTGTTTTTCATACATTACATTCTACATTAATACTATATGTAATATGATGGTATATTCTTTATTGCGCTATATATACAGTTCAAAGTCGGGTACACATCAACATTCACCAGTTCTTACAATGTGTTCTTGAACAATGTGTCAATAACCGTAAACCAGTGAATAATGTGAAGTGGAACACATCACACTATGTTTGAACTACGAGATACTACGTTATCATGGTGTATAATACATCGAGCTGATTTATAGTTGATGCTGTTGGGCTCAATTATTTCGAAGTTGTACTGAGACAAAGTAGTGAATCATACTGGCATATATACTGGAGATACACAGGATTCAGAATCAAGAAGTGTAATACAAATGGACGCGTATTTCTTACATTGTCTTGATATAAGTTTGTTTGCATCTGGTTGATAAACGTGTAATTATTTATCATGGACAGACCGCAATAAACACACAACACCAATATCTTACATAGGTTGAGTGGTGTCTCTTGTGATACAACATTGAGATATAATGCTCTAACTCATTTATCCTCCCCATATAATCGGTAACGTTTGTCAACAGGTGCCTCCATATATCATAAAAGGGAATTAACATAGGCCTACATATTGAGGTCGATGAACGAAACATGTATGATATCCACCAAGGTCGGTGCAGAACTTCGCACTCAACCTATTAAAATGTTTATACTGAGAGTTGTCATTTTTTTTTTTAATAATCTTAGATTCATCAAATACGTTTCAAACATAAACTACCAAAGGTGCTAGGTAAAATAATGTAAGTGAAACGTTTGCGAGAGACATCTTTCATTAATTCCACCAGAGCCATCGCACTAGATAACTTGGATGTTTCATGTCAGAGTAAAAGGTCCAGCTCTACGTCCAGTACAGAAAAGTTATCAGTTCTCCAATGTAAGGACGACAGATAAGATGTATGGAATGCATGCCCTTTATTATTCATCGTCTTCAAGTTCAGCTTTGTACATCCTTTTCGTATTGAATTGTATGATTCATTGACGAAAGTTCTAACCTGCTATTCTCAATTTCTGCAAATGCATAACCAGAAATGCATTTCAGTCTGTCTCGATTGTACAAGTGACATACATACCGTATGTCGCGTAGTCGAACAGCAAACTAAACACATCCTTCCCTATGCTTGATGATCACATTGAATTGCTCTGGGAAGATGTTGTACCCATTTATGTAATCACGGGGGTCATGTTTCGGTCGCTTTTCTTCTGATTCAGGCAAAAGATGGAAACGTTGGATGAGGCATGTCATGATGAGGAACAGGCGGTTCATTGCCAATGCTTGCCCAATACACACCCGTCTACCAGCACCAAACACTAGCAGTCTGAAACCAAAATTAATGTAATTGCAAAACAATACATATATATGCAGTTATTCATATGAAACGTTAATAGGCATTAACTTTCTATTTTCGTATGTTTTGGCGTGTCGCTTGCAACACAGCTGTGATATATCATTAACCATTGGTCACCGGTACATTTGGGGCAGTTTGCTTAACTCATCAAATGGTAGCCTACGCCTCCATGTTAGAACTTAATTATATTTGTGGCTAGAGTACTGTAAAATCATCCAAAATAATGTCATTATTTTGTTTCATCCCATCTCATTTCTTTCTATAGTACTGTTTTCCTAATTTACATACTACTCAGAAAAGAGGCCAGGGGCAGGATAAAAAACAGGTGGGTTTATACCTGATCCCTGTAATGTGGGAGGAGTGGGAGCAAAGGCCAACACTATTTTGTGTCACTTCCCTGGATAAATAAAATCCTTTTTTTTCAAATAAATAAATACAGGAGTTTCAATAGCAGCCATTAACATAAAGTGATAAGACAGGTCACTAGTATAAAATTGGTATCGCGATAATTGCTGCAGATGATTAAGTATCTATATCCCTATAATTACATTCTTTACAGCCATATTATATAGATGACCCATTGACATGTTATTATGTTCGGCAGCAAGGGAAGCCCTGTGCCAACAACGACACCTGCCGCTACACGAGCTTCTACAAAATGGATCACCCCACACCCACGCCTTAAAATCAAATGCTTAAGAAATGCTTACTATATCGTTTTATGCTTTCAAAAGTGCTTCTATTGCCTAGATCTCCTCAAGTTTTATTTTGCCGTACATAGTTTTGCATACTTTGCATTAATGTCTCTGCAGATATTCATGAACAATTTTATGTCAATTTTTACATACTTTTATTAGAGATTCTCTAGTTACACCAGTACCACTACAGATGTAGATCATATAGTGAGTATTTGGATGCCAAATATGATTAGATACAGTTGAAATTTTACAAAAAGTATTACTGAAGTTAGTTGACAACATAATGATATATCGCTTTTGGTGATGGTCAAAATATAGTTCATAAGATGATCGTATCCAACCTTTTCCTATTCGGGTGATCCACTGCTACCACTTTATTGTCTTCATCAAGAAACCTCTCAGGTTTGAATTTCCAAGGAGCTTGCCAGAATTCCGGATCATGATTTAGTTTCCAAAAATTGCAGAATATCTTAAATGAAAGGGAAATAATCACTCTTGTGAAAGTTTGACCAATAAAATATGTTTAGAAAAATAAAATGATTGTAACTATATCGTTCTTCAAAATCGATACATTTTTACCAAATATAATTATAGACCTGACTTAGGCCTTATCCCCCTTCCCACCTAGTGTAGGCCTATCAGTATTATTGCTTCCGATTTAGTCCCAAGGTTAACCTCTCAAGTTCAACATTTTCAAGACCCGAGTTTCCAATTATCAAAAATATATTTGTATTATTTGTTTTATCAAAAATGAATTTGTATTTGATATAGTGTATCCAGTGCATATCTACCCGGGTGTCCTTTGGAATGTCAAAACCGTTCATTTTGGTGTCCTTGACTGCTGTGTGAATGACATTGAGAGGCAGCATCGTCTGATACCTGAGCACTTCCAGAATTACTGCCTGGCAATAGTGCATATTTACTCTATCAGCCAGACGGGGGAGGCGAGACCCCAGGACTCGGAAGATTTCTTCTGCCAACTGATCTTGGATTTCTGGACAATTGACTAAGACTGACATCAATGATTTTAATGTGACTGAAGTTGTCACTATACCTGCGAAATAGAAAGAAATGGGAAAAACGATTACTTGTGTACCCCCACTCTGGACATTTAAGGGGTCATAGTTGTTGTTTGATTTATTGAAGTCTTATATCGTGAAATTGATAAGATCCTCCATTCTGTTACAAAACAGGTGTTTGCAAAAGTTACTGAAATGGCAAATAAGACCTGGAAATAGATACAGACTATCAAAGCAAGAGCATGTTTAAATATCCAGTCTGCTTGAAAGGCATTGGAAAAAACAAACTTGTAGGGCTTCCCGGTACATAAGATTACCAGATTATTATTGTATCAGTTATCGTTATTGTCATCGTATCTTTATCGTATTTACTCACCACATTGAATTCAGTTGTAAAATAACAATTATGATAAAAAAAACCCATGCCATAGTCTCGACGCAACAGTGCAATTGTACCCGCCCATGGGTCATCAGGGGCTGCACTATTACATCTGATAGATCATATTTACCAATACTCATCTAGTCATCATAGTATATCAAAGACATGCCAGAGAAGGTGATCTGTTGCGGTGACCAAGATCATTGGATTAGGTTTGAAAATAAAGTTCTCTTCGGGACAAAGCCACAAATTGCGCCATTTATTCATGCAAATCATAAAGCCTCCGTGCCCTGGGGACTATTGCATTAACAAAACCTTACATCATAATGTTTTCCTTCCTATAAGGTACTTTTCTTTGCTTAGCAGTAAGACACTTTTAGGGAAGGAATTGCTATGAGGAGAATTATAAATTCTACTTCTATATGGTAGGATTTCCTACCTGAGCAGGGAAAAATAAGTTAGCAAGGAATATTTTAAGCAAGGATTTCCTATGCAACAGGCCCCTGGCCATGACATGTTAGTCCGTTGCGTAAGCTTTTTCGTTATCTTACTTTTGCGACTGGTTAACTCTAGCCTAAAATAACAATATAACCAATATTGATACAGATGAATTTTCAATGAAATATCGTAATGTTGTAAATTCATACCGGCCTGTATGAAGTCTGCTCCAAGGGCATACATATCATCATCTGATAAATTGAAATCTCCCTTTCCATTTTCGTTCAGCTGGTAATCAAGCAGTCCATGGAAGAAACAAGAAGGGCTTCCCGGTACATAAGATTCCTAAAAAATGGAAATTACTGACGAATTTGATAATTATTTTTTTGCCAGCAATGTAGTTTTATATCACTGTGACAGAAATATTCAGAACTGTGCTGGAATAACCAAACATCAAGTACCAACTTCTAACACATCATAATTAGTAATAATAATTCATTTTATTATGCATACAATCCACAATGACCTGCTCAAAAAAGCAATACAGAGTTTAATGAGAAAAGTATTAGAGATAGACAGCTTGAGTTTGCTCAAAGCTACGGAAATAAAGACCACCTGTAAATATCCGTGCTACATACAGTATTTGCTAGTGGGACAGTGGGCCCACATCTTCATCTCTCCTTGTTCCCTCTGTCACGACTATAGATAGCGCATTAAATTTGTCATAATTATGTAATATAATAAGGGACCCCCTTAGATCATAGAACTATAACCCATTATAGTTCTATGCTTAGATATATCTCACTAATACCCCTTTCAGACTACACAACTGAATCGAAGCAAAGCAAAGCAAATCGTTGCGGCCTGGACTATTGCAGCAGAAAGTGCTTTGAATAGGTCGGTTCCATTCAGACTACATGCAGGTCGATGTAGGCCTACTCTCTCCTATTATATGTGTCTTTAAGCATCGCATCTGATCGGTGACGTCAGAAAACACTTCGCTTCTGTTCTGTTCACACTAGCGGAAATAGAACCAACTTGTAGAAAGCGCTTCCAAACCGACTCAGAAGCAAATTATAGAATCCACGTCGGGGACATGAATTCTGGCAAACGCTTGCCTTTCTCAGTGCTATTTCCGCTTTCTGGATGTAGTGTGCAAGGGGTATTACATGTGGCCTACTAGTGTCAAGTGAATTTCACTGGAGTTTGGCGGAATCCCGAACAATCACAATGTGTCTAGAAGGATGATTGTTGTTCATGTGGTGTACACCCCTTTTTAACCAAATATTTCAAACCAAAATGACTATTTTGAGCATAAAAGGGCTATTTTGACCTTGAGGAGGTAGATAAATATTCGATTACATCAGAAGTACTTACCCTAACTTTTTTCAAAGCTCCTTCATACAAAGAAACCAAGTTGTGTTGAACTTGCAAGACAGCTTTATATGTCTTTTGCAGAGGGAAATGTCTCAGCACTGGAAGAAGATCCAGGGCAAAGCCTTTTGGTGTTCTTTCTATGGCAGCCTGTTGACTGTTGAGGAATACCTCTGCATTGTTTACCTTATCACCAAATATCTGAGGGAAAACATACATCATGGCTTCAGACCCAGTGACAGCTATTAAGGGCAATCAAAAATAGACCCGGCTATTTGGGCTCTTTCCTGATTGCTAATAAATCCCTTGAGCTATTATGAATATAAATGTTTTCAAAGGTGGATGATTCATTTACTTCAACAAGGCATACTCTCTGGAAGTGCCAGCTTAATAATCCAAGGTATTCAGATGGAACTTACAATTGATGTAATAATATCAGCTACACATGATTGCAGCTTGGAACCGATGTCAAGAGGTTCTGCCCCATCAGCTGCTACCCTCAAATCCTCCAGAGTATCTGATATCATATCAAGGCTAATCTTTTCCAAAGTCAGTAAAGTGTCACCATACATCTGTAAATCACATTATACATTAACAAAACTACACGCGGACGAAGTAACTTGTCTAGGCTTGAATAAATAGAATGTTGTATGAAAATCCCAATCAACTCCATATAATTATTATTGTAATCCTTCATGACTATCATTTGAAATGAGGGAAAGGAATTCTCTTGGATTTAAAAGTGATCATTCTCGAATGACCTGATAAACAACTTCATGTCTTGATGACTTAATATTGTGTTTATCACCTTAAGAATTTGTGTGGATGTTTTTTTCAGGAAAATCCATTTTGGGGACGAACTCGTAAAAATAATGCCATCACAAAACTTGTATAGGACCTTCCATCGGAACGTCTCTGGCCGTCCAGCGAAATCATTGCCTCTCGAAACCAATGCATCGTAAATAGTCTCGTAGCTATTTAAAATAACTATTTTTTCTCCATATATCTGGAATGAAACAGATTACCGTAAAGTTTGAAGTTGATATGAAACTTCGATTGGTGTCCTATGTATATCAAAATACCGTTTTACAATAGAATAAACGCGGAACATTTTCCCTAATCAGGGATAATCTAGATTAAAGAATAATATCACTGTCGCCAACCGCACATAATTATTTCTTTCACGTGAGTATTTCACATGAATGGCAGAAAAGGGCCATGCATAGGTACACATACTTTTATCCCTATAACGTCTCCATATTCTTCTGACCAGGCGGTGAAGGTTTTGTGGGCACCCGTAGGGTCCAGTTTATGAGATACTCCAAGGAAAGGTAATCCCCTTGGACCAGGCGGAAATTTGTATCTCCTAGACTTTAAAAAGTAAATAGATATACAAAATAGCGCGATTATCGCTATTGCGAAGAACATGTTCGTCCTGTGTATCTATCCCTATGCTCGGCTATATAGTCAGATCTATAGAGTCAAGACACAACCTTTCGCCAATGAACGAAGAGTGGATAATATATATTTAACCCAACATGTGTATGCACCTAATCTGACACATGCATGGTGCGTTAAAGCAGACATAAGCTAATTATATGACGGAACCTTTAGTTAGTTCAAATTACATGAATATGGTTTAACATAATTCTTATTATTAATGATGGGAAAGAAAACATCGGTAAACTCAGCCAATAAACCAGCAATATACTATCCTTCAACAATTCAGGCCAAAAACGGAAAGCGACAGAAAAAACCTCAGGTACCAAATGGCCACACACTGGAATGCTCTAGACCCGATTCAAAGACATTTCGAAGCTTTTAATAATGAAACAAACAGATCCATACTGAAAAATAAAATCATCGATTCAATAATCGATTTTTTCCCAAGCTAAGAAAAGGGTAGATCCCCATGCCAAGGCAAAGGAGAGAAATTCAAAGATGAATAATCGATTCTGTTAAATAATTAAGATTAATAACTGTTATGTAATGTAATATGATATAACAATGCCATAAAAATGGTACCCCACATCGATCCACCCCAAGACTCTTTTCATTTATCAACCCTCAAGCCATTTTTACTAACGTCTCATTCTTATTACACCCTCAATAGAAATCATGTTATCACAAGTATCTGCATAATAAAATAAAAAATGAAATATTACTCAGACATTTTAATACCGGGGCACACGATTCAATCGATTCACGGTACTAATGGATACCAGCTTGAAGGTATTTACTCCGTTAAAAAAATTGTTATTGAGTTTATTCTGTAATTAAACTACATAATTATAGCTGCATGGTGAACAGGGCTTAAAACAATCCATTCGCCCCCTCAACGAAAGCGATGAAACAATGCACCAATGTTCACTAGAATACTGTAATTCTGTACACTAGTATCGTGTCAAGAACTATATCATATCGTTGTATTTCCAATAAAAATGTGTTTACTTGCTATGTTAATTTTAATAATTTATTATCATTATCATTATAATTAGGCGATCGTTGGAAGACCTACATTGTGCAGAAATGGTATACATGTATACATGTATGTATGTATGTATGTATGCATGTATGTATATTTGCATGTATGTACATGTACGTATGTATGTATTCATGTATGAGAACAGCAGTATGTTAGCAGCAGCCTTGCTCCCCTGCTTTAATTCCTTCTATAGCCATACGAAGGGTTTCAGGGTCAGTTGTTAGAATAGATATGTATGATAACCTCATTATTAAGGATGCACTTTCAAGTACATTCAAAGAATTAAAGGTCAATGTATCAATATTGATTGTTGCCGTCGCTATCATATCGGAGTAGGCGATGCTTGAAACCATCCACGTAACACATCTGTATTAAATATCGTTTAGAAATGAAATTAAAATAATAAATCATTCGTTTCAGCCATTGATTCACTTAATGTAATGCGCTTACCTGGGTTTTAGCGGTGAATGTAGGTCTGATTACTGACATGGACCTCACAACCCATTTCTCTCAACGAAAATATCTAAAAACAATAGCGGCCATTGCTAGTGAGTGGTGGACAAAGCAGGGAGATGACCCAGAAACACCTGTTCAAGATACCTTGATCATGTTGATGTTTGTACTATTTTTTCAACTTTGGATTGCATGTACATCTCCGACTTTCATGTCACAATTGAACATATTATTGTTACAACTATGTATTCGTCTACAAACTTGAGTATCGCCGGATGCGATTCACTTACTATTGATTTGTCTTGTAACAATTTCTTGTAAATGATAGACCCCCATTTATGATCTTATTATTTTTTCTTACGAATTCTTTATTCATGTAAATGTTTGCAAAGCAGTGACGATCTTTTGATCGTTTTTCATCCTACCCTGAGTATGCTTCTATTACTTTATTACACACGCATTGCTCTGAAAACAATGTATCTAGAGTGATTTACGCATAGTGCGTATTTCACTAGTGATTTACGCGGGGTTGTCTTGGTAACCAATCAAAAAATTGTTTTTCGGCCGCAAAACATTTTTTTTCGGCCGCCGAAATTATTTTTTCGGGATTCGGCCGAATTTTTTATATGTATAGGTCCCGCTTTCCATAATATTCCGCTGAGGGCCCGCAGTTGACCCGAACTTCGCCCAAAATTCGGGTGAATGAGTGTTGTCGCCGTCAACGGTATTCTTTGCCACGATATCGGTCACGTCAAGAGGCACTGTTATCTATCGAAACGTGGACGCCACCACCGCCGCCGGCGGGCGGCAAAATTATATCGCCATATACTTACTATAGGATTTCTGTTTTAGTCGGCCGCCAATTTCGGGGGCCGCCAATTGCGACCTACGCAATTGGCGGCCTCCCGAGTTGGCAGGCCGCCATTGACGGCCTCTGACCCAACCTTGGTGGGAGGCTCCCGTTAAAGGCGCCGTCGGCGCCGCCAATGGCGGGGGAGTACAGCCAATTTTTAAGGCTCAAAATTTTCCCCAACATTTTCCAAAAAATCCGTGGCATCATATTGGAAAATTACAATGCTCTGCAGATTTAGATGCACAAGGCAGATAAAAATATTTTTAAAACAAAATACATTTTATATGTATGTGTTTTATATGTATGTGTTTTCTAAAAAACAAAAACTTTATGTATGATCAAAATATTTGTAGGAAATGGATCTCTCAGGAAGACCTGCTTAGGCAGAGAGTTGAATCCAATTTTGGATTGTTATTTGTCTGTTCTGAATACAAATGTAATATACATATATGTGCATATGTATTTATATATAGTATACATGAATACATACATGTATAATATACATATATGTATCATTGTACAAGTGTATACATACATGTACATTCGGTAGAGTAATTGTATTAAAAGTGTTGATAAAGCCTAGAAATTTTAACCCATTGACCCACTTTGCCAGTGATTTTTGGGCAAGATTTAGAGGGAGAAATTGGTCCCTGACTTTGGCGGAATGTGGCCGTCAAGTGCGGCATTTCGGCCGACTTTGGCGGCTGAAATGCCGCACTTGACGGCCGTCATAGATTGGGCGGCCGCTGACGGCGGAGGTGGCATCCAGGTTTCCATAGTAATCGGTATAACTTGTCGGTATAACTTATCGTGCTAATGGATATCGGCCTTACATTGTCAGAGAGAAATTGAGCAGAGGCATTGAGTAGTGCTCAACACATATAATACTCTGAATGTAAATTACATGTTAAATTAATCATAAAACACCCAGGAAAAGTCAGGTTTATGAATGTCAATTAGTCAGGTTGCTTGTTTGCTGTTTGTATAACTTTTATTGTCTAATAGGAGAGACATGTCAGTGGGTCTAACTCCCTTCAAATGGGAGGATTTCAAGCCCGACTGCAACAACTGCGGTTTACAAATAAATAAGAACACGATCCACAGTGAGTCGACGCCTCAATAGTGGTCCCTATTGACAAATTCGTAGAAATATAATAAAATGGCGTTATTAACTTTTGTAAGCTGACATGACAGCATAGTAGCATGCCGCTAGCTAAGAAAATTTAATTACACAAATAGGAAATGAAATGTAATCATCTCTTCAAGTAGTATAACATAACAAAAATAGACAAACATTAATGGAGAAACTGGGTATCCTCCCAGATACAATTTTCTCTAACCATTTTGGTAAATTCTTGAGAGGTTGCTCTGGTATTCAGGCTCGAGGTAATTCCATGTAGTAAATAAATTTTCTAATTAATTCTAAGCTAGGAAAAGGGCATTTATAAACAATTTTGTCTGGATAGTGTTGCCTAGTGGGAGTGAGTCTTCTGTTGTCAAGGTAATGTAAGTGTCTGCAATAGAAACTAGGTGGTGCAAGTAAAAGACATCCATGCTGCCATCTTGTGTGTCTCAAGACAGTCAGTGCTCTTCATAACCACAAATCAGAAATGTCCAATTTCCCTGTTAACAGCCATTTTATTAAGGAACTTGAATCCATTGAAGTGATTAATTAACACATAGTGTAAAATCCTCTTGAATATAAAAAAAATCAAAGTGTTGGGAAGGAGCTGGATCTATGTTTGTCTATGTGTGTGAGCATTTGTTTTGTGAGGCAATATTATGGTCACTGGCTTATTCAGTTAATAATAGGACTAGGTATTCATACCTGTGGATCAGTGGTCCAGTGCTCTGTGCTGGCTTCATAGGCCAGAGGCAAGGGTTCAATTCCCAGCACTTCTTAACCACAAATTGCAAATAAATAATGGAATTATGGGTGTATTAGAAATCGGTTTGTAAAGTAGACTGAACTTTTATTGGGTAAAGATTTTGGGTAAAGATTTTGCTTGCACCTTCCGAATTCTCTATAATAGGGGACTGCGCATGTATATTACAGTGCATCCTGGGATGGATTCACTTCAAAACTGACATACAAATATTTGGCAACATTTTTATCCAAAATTGCAAGAATGTTTTCACTGTACCATTACTCCCTTAATTCCATGCGAATAACGATTGAAGATGGCGTCTATGCAAGTCCCCTATTTGTCATGTAAAAATATAAGGAGACACCAAAACGAAGAACAACATGGTCAGTGGTTTTGTAAGTTATATTTATTGAAGCTAGAAATAAACAGTAATTTTCAAGGAAACATTTGTCTTGATACCTCTAGGAATAAAATGTAAGAGTTGATTTGTTTTATTTTCTGTATACTGGGAAATTGATTCAATTATACTGTAGCATAGATTCTCGTAAATCTGGTTTCTTGCGGCCACACTCTACACAACTGATACCGTTCTTGTAACATATAAGGCAATCATTTTCAACAGAAGAAAACAACCATTCACTCATGTATTTGGTCCTTTGGTGTTATTTCCAATGGATATCAATGATGTATATTCTCTGAAAATGATCTAAAGCAACGTCAAAAACATTTGATTATATTAGTATAATCATTTCTCGTAAAGTTCCCAATTCACTTTTACAACCAGACTCCAGCATTGAAGCCAGTTATTGACTCCAGCAAAGAAGTACATCAGTAAACCATTTACAACAAGACGCAAATTAAGTCCACTGTCCACTGTCCAATTTTGTGTATCTCACCTTACAGCGATACAAACGGCTGAAGCAGCCACTCACATGGGATTGCTAGAACTCATCATTAAGCCCCATAGTAACATAACTAAGGCCCAAGTCCACTAAGCCGTTTGTGTAGTCGCCGATCCAGCCACCGACTATTGGAAAAATCCAAAGGTCAGTGACTGTCTGGAAAACAGACATGGGAAACCCAGAAGTACACTTCTCATGAAATATCTTCAATAGGGAATGTTCTAAACTTATTAAATAGCATAATCAAAGAGATGTAGGAGTCAGTGGGCCTAATAGACATTGAGCACAATGTGTTTTCATGGACGTATGGGTGGTTATTGCATTGACAGCACCTTTTATAAGAGTGCACAAAACATATTAGATTTCACACAGAAGAATGTTATACTTTAATGACTTGCGTTGCTGTAAAATGAGTCGCTCTAAAATCGGTTTGGACAGTGATCAACTGCCTACCCTATAATGACATATACCATACTGAAAAGCAAGTGGCTGAATAATAATACAAATTTAAAATATTTATCACAAATACCTGGCATAAATACACATACATATCCTTCGAGTGCAGATTAATATTTGGATACAATAATCTCTAAATGTAAGTATGCTGTCCATATCCGCCCCTGCAAAATTAGCATTCATTTTGCAGATCCAGAGGGGTTTTTCGTTTTGTATTGCCCTTTGGTTAAAAGGCGTTTACATTGTTGTTAAATATTATATATTAAAGCAATGGTATACATTCATCGAAACAAGCTCTTTAAAATCCTGTCTATCGTATTTTGTTTAATGTTTGAATGTTTTCATACACACTTTTCTATTTCTATAAAATTGTATCACACTACTATATATTGTCCGCCTTGCATGCATGCATTCAAGTCATACATAGTAACATAAGGATTCATTTAAATGTTAAAACTTAAGGTGATGAATATAAAGCTGGGTTTAAATGCATACATACTATAATAGACATATCTCTAGCAATATTATAAAATAGAATACTTAAAAATAGATCGGAGATTCTTGTTCCTTAAATGCTTTTCTGGTTCTAAGGTCATTTGTAGTACTTTTTACTCTGAACCCAGTGAGAGATTATTATAGATTAAAGTATGAATCTACAGTTAAAGCAGCATTCTCGACTAAATTCGATCAGCAGATCAGCGAGATTTATTTTCTTTAGCTTACTTTATTCTAACCTATTCGAAATAGAGTTGCACAGTGGAGTATTAAAGAGGGTTGCACTGTTTGCATTCTCCTCGAAACCACAACATTATCAGAATTAGAAAGGAATGGAATATGTCATTTAGAAAGAAAACTGTTGGTTAATTTAGCTGGGAACCCAGCTTTAAAAGAATTACTTTACCTCACAGGGCTGGTATCAACACGTATTTTATATCACTAGAATTCAAATGGAAATTTTAAAAAGTACTATTAACTGATTAAAAACCGCAAACATGTCAGAAATCATTCAGTTCATTTCATCAATCGGTTTTTGTCTAAATATATTCTTCTCTCCTTCCCCGTGCAACCAGTTTAAAGGAAACACACCAAATATCTAGTTATATAGTAGTATAGCACATTCCTTACATCTTGGGGGAATACTATATATATTGTGCGTGTTGTGTTAATGGGCACCACTAGGTCTATACTGGATACACAAGCTATTTCTGTTGCAATGGAATCTCGACATTTACCATCTCGAAAGGATTTAGGTTGGCAATAAATACGAATCAGGTCGCAACAATATGTACTATAAGACACATCATAAATTATTATCAAAAATCAGATATTAAATATGACTTACTTTTGTATCACATTTAGTAAATACATAGATGTTTAATCTCGAGTCCGATTGAATCCTATAGGCAATATTTGTAATTTATCAATTCCCAAATTTGACATATTACATATTGACATCTTTGAGAATGTTTCAATATATATTTAACCAAAGAAAGGTTGTAATAACGAATCAATATATCTCAATCACCTGATTTAAATGTATTTAAATTTTTAAAATTAGATTTTTTTGCGAGTGAAACGGTACATATTTTGGCGTCCTGGCCCGTCTACATGTCAATAATATTATGTGATATGTGTGGGATTTAAATCGCATCCTAGAAGTGACATATTGATGAAGAAGAGCATTGTAAATGTTAAATTTCACATCACATTCAATAGGGACACTGTTGAAAAACACCATAAGTTACCACTTTTCCCTCCTATGGCAATGTTAAGTACATATAATTGCATAGATATAACATAAACCTTAAGTAATATTTTTTAAGTCACACAATTTTTATCATGCCTTACTTTCTCATCGTTCTAATAATTCATAATATTTTCCGTCATATAAAATAGATTAGCACTAGTTATCATAACATTGAATAGTTGAACTCACTGGAATCACATTTAATACATCTCAGGTTCTTTTTATTATCTAAATCCATTTTCAAATGCAGAAAATGCATTAGTCTAGTATTTATCAAATGTTTATAGAAAGTGAACATGTATCTTTGTGAAGCAGACTTTTGGGTTTATGATTACATGTATTCCCATTATTCGGTAGTAATTTCGAAATAATTTTTTTACTTTGATTTCATATTTCACTTAGTAATTTTGTGTATTGTTATTTTGTCTTTCATATGACCATTTCTTTCTTTCCGAACGATTGCTGGTTATTTGCTTATCAATGTGAATTGGGATTTCATTTATATATATTACAATGTGTTCTAAAAACATGATATGAATATTTTGTGAATACACATTAAAATTTAATGATAAAAACTCCCCTAATCACATTGAAGGCAGCATCAACAAATGCAGTGGGCTTACCAGGAAATGTAAGTGTTGTAGGCATAAGGGTCAGGGTGTCAGAAAATGTAAGATTAATTGCAGAATTTAGCTGAAGTATTGGGAATAATTTAGTATAGTTGGTATTTAGTAGACACACATTCTAATTTGATACAAATGAATTTAGAAACTCCGGTAGCATCGGAAATAGAATGCTACCATCCAATTGGGGGTTAATTGTCGCTTTATCCTACATATTTCGAATATTAGCAATAGTTTTCAATCATGTGTCCAGCCTAAAATTAGATTTTGTTGACACCTTAACCCCTATACCACTGATTTACCACCAAATAATTGCCTAATAAACAGACACACTAAATGCCAATATTAAGGGGCCTCCTCAAAATTGTTTTGCGAACGTTGCACAAGTTATGAACTCCTAAAAGCTAGCCATGGCATTTCAGGAGCTGGCAGCCACTCGCAAACCAAACTGTGAACACCCCAAGGTTCATGAAGTAATTTTGAGATTGCCCCTTAAATTAATCTCAAAATATCCAGATTAAAAATCTCATTTAATTGCTTTCGCCTTTTAAAATGTCTTAGAAGCAGGTCTTTGACCGCTTGCAGATGGAAAAGTGGTTGCCTGTGCAGTCAGAACTTATCCACTTGAAGGTCTTGTCGGCAAGTACCTGGAAGACAAGACAGTTTCTCCTCTTCTCGAAGCCCCTCTCTTCCTCTGTTGCCCAGTTCTGGTACTGCAGGGTGGTGGTAGTGTACCTCTTCTCGTCATACCACACCCATTCACGCATCGTGCGAGAGTAGATACCGGAAGTCCAGTATGTCCTATTGGTCTCCCCAGCTGCAAGGTTAAGGTCAAGGTCATCAGATTAAAGTGCCATGGCTATAAGGTTGTGATTAATCTGTGTTGTTCTAACATGTATTTAAGGACATTTTTCTTGCTAGCAATATTAAGGCAATAAATCCCGAATGACTGGATCCCTAAGGACATTGTGTTATGTATGACCTTCACTAGAGGTGGAGGGTCATATACTGAGCAATATAGGGTGCAAGAAGTGAGGGGTCTATTTCGTATAGTCAACTAAAGGATTTCGGCGTAAAATGTAAAGCCCTGCAGTTAAGACAACCGGACAAAATCTTGGTCAAATCTTGGAAAAGAACAGAACACAACGTAGAAAATCTTAAGAACGCAGCTTTAAGACCTGATTGTTACAAAATAAATTCATGGGCAATAAACAAGGGCGCCAGTGGAACCTCTCTATTGAGACCACCATTGGGGCTCAACTATTTTGTGATCTCATAGCGAGTTGGTCTCATTAGAGGGGCTAATCTAATAAGAGGAAATCAATTTGGAATTGAGAGAAACTGGTCTTAATAAAGGGGTGGTCTCTATAGAGAGGTGGTCCTTATGCGAGGTTCCACTGTATTGGCATGAATTAAGCTTACACTGGAGGGTGGCCTGTGCAGTGGAGGAGAGGTAGAGGTCCTCCTCCAGGTTGCTGATGTCCACAAGATGGCTGTCTCCTGTCTCTATACATTGGATGGCTGCCTCTCCAAACGTCTTCCTCCTGTTCTCAAACAGGTAGCAGCCGCCCAGTCCGTAGGGTCCTGAGATGAACCTGGTGGGGCACACTCCTGTCGATCTGTCTCCTGCAGTAATAGTAGTTATTATCATCATTAATTTCAAACATGTTCTAATAGGGCACTTGCATGTGCTACTACGCATGTCTCTCACAATGCATTCTGGGGTGGATTCTGATGACATCTGACATAGGCCTACTAATATTTGGCAACATCTTTATCGAAAATTGCAAGAATGTTTTCAGCAATATCAGAATCTTTTATAAATGATCTATGAAAACCAAATGCATAATGGGAAAAATATGGAGGCTTGTGTTAAGTAACATCTTGACTCTATGCTGAAGTGTGTATCACATAACATTTGTATGTACAAGTGCATCAGATTTCATCTACAAGTGGAAAAGGTGGTAGCCTCTGCTATAGCAATTTTTAGTTTTTGGGTTTTTGGGGTTGCTATAAGTAGTCAAAATGGGTGGTTTCTATGGTAAGGAGGGATTTTGTTTTGTATTTTGGCAGAAAATGTATTTATAGTATCCCTTTCCTATAGTGTTATAAAAAATGTGACTAAGATCGAAGTCACCAAATATGACCTTGAAATACAAAAGAATCCGGAATGTGACATCCCATTTACTCTCATAAAAAATAGTGCCAAAGTAGAAAATGCTAAACTAATGCATACATGTATATACATGTATGTTGTTTAGGAGGGAGTTGGAGGGAGTGATATGTGATATGTGATTCGTATATTTTAGTTGTCATGAGTCTACATTGTCAGAGCTATGTTAAAGTCATGTAATAGTAATTATTCATAGGAGTTGGATCTCGTATTTAGAATGTTTAAAAAATAGTCTTGTCTATCTTACCGCCTCCAAGTATTTTGTTGACATCGCCTTGGAGCTTGGTGACCTCTTGAAAGACCTCTTGAGCCTTCTGACCGACTCCATCTATTTTGCTGCCGATTTCGTCAGGAATATCGCAGGTGAATCCTGTAAAAGGCACATATATATATATACTTTTTCCCTCCACATATAAATCAAGCAATTGAGAACCAGGGAACAAAGTGTGGCAACTGCACGCCTCTCACTCCGTGTACACATTGGTGCAGTTGCATGGTTATCATTCCGTGTACCTTCAGAAACTATTTAATTATGAGCCATCTTTTAAAGCCATCTTTTAAACTAGAGAACATTTGTAAATTGATGGAGACTCTAGCACACTCACTGTACCTTTAGAGAGCATTTTACTATGATTAGTTTTTTGCGTACATTTCCGCTAATTTCCCTCAACGCATCTTCACATTGTCTACCATACTTTGTTGCACAATGCATACATTAATCACATTAGACCTGGTTTGGTCAGATTCTGGGGTGTATTTTTGTCACAATAGACCACGGCAATCACTTCCGGCAACTTCCGGTAAGGAATGGGGGTTATAGACGTCGAAAGAATTGGTAAATAAAAGGTCTAGAGGTTGATGAATCTTTTTTTCTTAATAGCCCGCAGTCGAATCTGACCAAACCAGGTCTAAAAGCACTAATACCCGAGGTTTCGAATGGTCTTAAGTGGTCTGTTGCCTGGTGCAAACTCTCTGGGCTAATGCCCCTTGAATTGTCCACCAGGCAACAGACCACTTAGACCATCCAAAACCTTGGGTATTAATGCTATACTATTGCCGCTGTGCGTTCGGCCATTGGTGTGTGCTGCAGGTTAGTTTTAGGTGTGTTTCTATATTAGGAAGGCTTCTATGTTACATGTTGGGGTACAGTGTCACCATTTCTCAAGGGATTTTGATGATTCAAAATTCTCTCTGACGCTGACATTTTCGCGATTTATTTGCTATAAAAACAAGTTTATAGCACAAATTAATTTTCCTGTATGGATGTTATATGCTGATTAAACAAAAAGCATGAACTGATATCCCGCATATTGAAATACGGTATGTCTCCCGATGTGGTGGGTTGCTTTTCTGATGGTGGGCTAAAGGCCCAAAGGCCCTTGTAGGTATACCATTATGGGAGTCCCACAGTATAGTCGCCCCATTGTTACAGGAGAATGTTGTACATGGGTCAGGGGGTCAGAAATGTACAATCGGCAGCTTTACACATTAATGATTATTAAAGTTTGTTAAGTGAGGAAAAGAAATGATAAATACTAGGTATAAACCATTTTTTTTTTTTTTACATCGGCCGGCACAATATAGACTGCAAAAGCAATAATCTAATCTATTGCATCTGCTGCAAAGTTTGCAAAATACAATACGTTGGCAAGCCAAAACAACTGTTAAGCCAACGAATGTACCAGCACTTCAGCACTGCCTGATAGGCTGTTACATGACACCACGATCTCTAAACATTTCAACTCCCCCAATCACACGGGGGAATCAGATGTGTCAATACATGTTTTGGAGTTTGTGCCCTTTAATAACGAAAGAGACATTTCAGATGACATTCCAATGAATTGGAGTTGAACTGAATCCACCAAAAACTATGTCCCCCAGTGGACTAAATATCATGGATCATGGACTTGAACACTTGGAAGACGGTTCAAAAGCCGGACTATCACTCATCAGGTCCCTAGAGGAAAAGCTATCTAGCCACGTTGAACATTTTACATACAATTGATAGCATTTTTCCCTAGGGTCCCATAAGGGTGATTAGGGACTAACAAGTGAAAAATCATTGGGGGCTAGCCCCCCCCCCCAAACACACCGGTACAGTTGATGACAATGTAGGATTGTAGGACAGCATTTGCTGTTTGGAGGGAGAGGCTTTCTATGCATTTGAAGGGACTTTCTTCACTCTGATCCTAGTGCCTAGACCGACTCACCTGAAGGGGCTGGCAATGACCAACCCCATTATTTTGTAATAGATTCTTAATTACCGGCGTTTATGTCTTTAGGTCCAGGGGGTCCAGGGGGTCCAGGTGGTCCTGGTCTTCCTGGTGCTCCACGACATCCCTGAATGGTAAAAACACCCATCTTTATATTTTATTTCATGTCATCATATAAAGGTCCTATATGGATCACACAATAATACAAAGGAAAGCTTGACTCTGAAAGATCTCTATTCTGGACAAGCCTTAGTACAAGTGTAATACAACAGAATATGATCAAATATATTTAATTATAGTATAGTTATAGAAATGCCTTGATTTTTACTGTAATTGAAGATTCAGAGCTAACACTTACTGGGGAAGTTATAATGTACTTTTTGTGCAATAATGAAAAGTGAGAAAATGAATGCTTAGTGAATATAAATATATGGTAATGCAGCGTTAAAAAGAGGATAATACAAACAGGATAAAAAAAACCGAGATGATATGAAAACAAGATGATTAAAAACAGGTTGTTAAAAGCAAGATGATAAAAACAAGATGATTAAAAAATATGAGATAATGACATAATTTAACAAGAACCCCCCTCCGCCGAAAAAAATAAAAATGAAAGACAAACCCAGTTTACTTACCGTACAGAAGGAGTCATCAAGACATCCTCCTGGGGGGCAGAAAAATACATAGGGTTTGAATGTACGATGCCATGGCAATTGTTCTATGGAAACCCGTGTTTGGTCAATGGTGCGTGGGGGAGAATTACTCTCAACGTTACCTGCAAGGGAAAAGCAACAAAAGTGAAATACGATTAGATACCGTCAGAAGTATAACAGTTTATTTCAAGTTTAAAAATGAATAAAAATAAATTAAAGTATATGAATGTAAATCTATGTCTGTGCACAGCATACTGATGTACAAATATGACTATTTGTCAGACATTATCATGAATCTCTATTTATCTTTAGAGTTTAGATGGAAGTGTTGCTATTATTTACTGGAATAGTTTTTATTTGGACACAGTTGGAGAAGCAGGAACCAGGTAACTGGGAAATGCCTTTTTACATTAAAAACATATATCTTAAACCATAGAATTAAATTAAGAGATTAATATATGTTTAACATAAAGGTGTAATGAATTAACATTAACATTAGTTCCCAAACATACCAAGGGTAATGCTGTGGTAGATGCCTCTGACTGCGGGGTCGCGGGCTCCACTGTTGACGTAAGGGATGGGGATCTTGTCTGTTAAAGGCATTACTCCCACATAGTGGGTCCGCGTCAGGTTCAGTGGTGCAGTGAAGTTAATCTAGCAAAATAACCTCAGGGTTTCATTTCGTACCATTATAGTAATAATGTAGTATTATTAATATCATTTTGTAATATCTTTATTATAATGTTTCTGTTTAGAAGTATAGAAGTAAATATTGCTAGCCCTCAGCAAGTGTCCTGGTCACTTTAAACATTATTGAAAAATTAAAGCTTCATTCTCAGTTTGCTGTGGTGGTTTCACTTATTATCGCTCGCTGGTGCTTGTTTACTGTCCACTGATTCAAACGTATGTATAAACATATAACAGCAGAAAAATATGATAGCATCATATTCAGCACAGTCAGGTCCAGGAAAGTGTGGTTCACTAGGTGTCTATGCTGTCGTTTTGTTACTGTTTATTTATATTTGTAGTTTTGTCTTGGTGTTATTGTTCGGGATATGTACCCTCCCTCCCACCCATCCTCCCTGGTCGAAAAAAAATTGTGGGCAACGTACATACAGTACGGTAAGTGCAGAACACCCACAGCACTCCGTGGTGTGGCTGTTCTGCGATGGCGCCTCTAGTATTAGTTTCCTTAAGTGCATGCAGTCAGTTTCTCCTAGCATCAAGGCGAGTGTGATGGCTGCCATCCACATCCCAGGCTTCAATGGTGCCGTGAAAACGATTACGGATTGTGTAACTGTTGCTAACTGAATCGTAAATTCGAGTACACTAGGTTGTAGCCAAGACGTTAAAAGGAGTATTCCATGCATTGATACACATTCTCACCGGGCAAAATATGGCAAACGAGTGGATAAATATGTGGGGAGTAAAGGAGTAATTTCGTTGGACCCTAGTCTGTCTGCGCATTGTTTTTGATTGTAAATAGAGTCATTTTGACTTCTTCCAGGGAAGAAGCGGAGGGTGCCAAATTCCTCGATTCTGCATCCAGCGATAAGCTTAACCACAAGGCTACGACTAAGGCTAAACAGTGTTAATGGACCCCTAAAACTTAGGGGTCCGAAACTGCCTTCTTAACCTGACTGAGCAAGATCTTTTTAGTCTCAATAGCTGAGAATGCAGGTTTATTAAGACAATCCTACCAAATTTATTCATGTTATGACTTATTGGATTGAATTCATCAATATATATTCTGCTGCTGTTATATATGTATGTTCAAAAACTAGAATTGGTCAAACGAAAAAGCTGCAGGTGAGCGATAATAAGTGCAGTCATCATAGGAAAGGATTCGGACGGGTAATCTAAATATCAATAAGAACGTTTTAGAAGCCCTGTATAGCAAAAACAGACAGAATCAAACAAAATTTCGGTCAAATGACTTTTAGATCGGTTAAAAAAAAATGAAAGAAAATATAAAAGATATTTTGTTCTTTATGGATGCTAACTGAGAGTGCAGCTTGAAGATAATAACAGCAAATATTCCGCTTACCGCCATCCAATCTTCCCCATCACGTTTAATTCTCCTCCATTGGTTGAAAATTCCGGGATAATCTACGGTCCATTTAAACTGTGGGTGAATAGAGTATATTATATTCGAAGGGAGTGAATATATGATTATATATAATTAACCTCCTCTATAGGTTGTACAGTTGGCATGTATTGACAAATTCTATCATAAATTATCAGCGAAACCAATCCATGAAAATGTTTGTGTAAATTGATTTGTTTGCGTATTCTAACATGGTTGGTATAATATAATAGTCAATCCGTCTTACACATTTTTTTAATCATGACTTAAGGGAAAGTTCAAAAAGAGAAAAGTGAAAGAAGTGGATAAGGGAGAGCAAGAGAGAGACCGAGACATGCATGCAAATAGAGAGAGGGAGACATGCACAGAGAGACAGAGAGAGCGAGAGAGACAGAGGGGGATAAGACAGAAAAAGGGAGAGAGAGAGAGATCTAGTGTGTGTGGGTGTGCAGGGTGGGGGTGGTGTTATGTAACATTACGTAACATTGTGTAACCTCATTATATTTATATTATTATTAATTATCACCTATTATCACATTACTTAAAATCGCTAATTATACTTAACTAGCTAGGACTGTCCAAGTCTACTTATACATGCTATGCCATGGATATTACGTAAGGGCTCCGCCCACTCATTTGCTATGCATGTAACCTCCTGGAGGAGCCTGTATCTTACGTTACCATTAAACAGTTGCAGTGGGGGACTCATGAAGTGAGTCGCCAAATTTCACAGGACACCTAATGCCATATCAGGTACAGAGCATGTAGCAAAAGCCTGCTTCCTACCTCATGCAGTTCCCGCCCGGCCACTACAGGTGCCCAAAGGTCAAGGTTAAACGCGTCTGGTTTGCACAATTTCAGCGCTACGCCACCGTAGGATCCTGCCCTCACAGTTGTGTTGAAGTCGATCACTTCCTTTCTAGGGTTGTCCATCAAATAATTGCTGCAACATCCTCCGTCTGCGAAATGTACAAAAAATCTGTGAATTTTCATATTTGAAAAGCTTGTTTGGTTTGTTTTGAATTGAATGGATCAGAGTTCATGAAACCATTATTTTGAAAATGAGTAAAATATAAACATTATTTGATAAATTTATAAGTTATATCAAGGGAAGCTGAGAATTCTGACTTACTTTGACATGAAGCTGGACAAAATCCATCTGTGAGTGAAATGAAAATGACATAAAATTTAGGAGAAGTGCTGAAAACATTAGTCTATCCATACACGCTCTTATCTTTGAAATTGGGATATTATTGTGTTTGGGCCAGTCGTTTAAGGAACCATTAAAGAGAATGTAAAATGATAAGCCCCCTATGACATATATGTCAGGGCGAATATCATGTATATTTTTAGTTTATATGTACCTCAAATAATAGCCAAAATATTAGAATAATATTGTACATAGAAGTCTATAGATGTTTTTATAAATCACTTCATTTCAGTCTGGACTTCGGAAAGTTAACTTTGTCTCAGACTGGGAAGTCAATTGTGTTAAGACCATTTTAATGAGGTCTCTAAAATACCCAGTGAGCTTTCTAAAATAGTCAATAGTCAGGAACATAAATATATGCTATACTGATGTATGTTTCCAAGACATGTTATATAACTCCACTCACTGAAATGTATAGTAGAGAATTGGATGCTATAGTTATCCTGTGAGGGAGGCCACACGGAAGTGGCTCCCCCTGGTGTTCTTGCCAAGACTTACCTGGTGCAGACTGCGCATGTAAACACGTGACTGCTAGCGCCAGCAGCAATACTACACGTCCCGTCATCCTCTCTGCCTATCTGTAATACAGGAAAGGTAGAGTTGTAATTATACCCAGAAGTATAAAGCTATTATTATTGTTGTTGTTTCTGTTGTTGTTGTTGCTAAGCTTGTTCTGTAGGTGTTCAGGGGTGGCGAGCCCCTCCTTTCATGGTTCACCTGCCTGTGGTGAGAAATTAAAAGTTTTTTTCCCCTTATTATTAAAAAAGCATTGAAAAGCTTTAATCACTGCCTTGAGAGACTCGGGGCTATGACAACCTTAGGTAGAGATTAAAAGGATTAATAACCTCAATGTCGTGCATGCTGGTGCACTGTCAATTAATTACCGATATTGAAGGGCTTCTGGAGCACTATTTGGTGTATAACCCCGAGGCAAAGCCAAGGGATTATCTCTAAGTTTCTCCAATAGTTTTAGCAGAAATAGTTGCAGGAAAATTCATTTTTCACTTCCCATGTTAACTATACCCATTACAGTACACAATCTACACAATTAATTCATTTTAATAAGTAAGCTAAACCCAGGGACCTTGCATGTAGGCCTTGTGAAGTTATAGGCTACATTATATCTAGATCTATATATATCCTGGACTGGTATGTAGATCCTACTCTATGTTTGTGAAGGATCCATGCTCTCCTTTTTTAGCTTTTGTTTTCTTTGTTCACTCTCTCCACGTGGCTGGTAAACCAGACTGGTGAGTGGTGGTGGAGGTACAAGTGGTGCCTGGGGTGGTGGTGAGCGGGTGGTGCTGGTGGGGGTAACTTAACGTGTTAAAGAGTTCACGTATAATTGTACCTAGAATCTCTTAAAGCTCCACTCTCACCTAACATCAGTCAATTTTTCGTTTTCTGCTTTTTGTTCCATTCTTTACCAAACCATCTAAACGTCATTTAACCAACAAAATCAGGAAAATCCTTTCCTGCAAAGACTTTACTTATTATCGCTCACCGGCGGCCGTATTTTGCTCAGCTGATTTGGCTTCAAATTCATGTATCAACTTATAACAGCAGCAGAATGTTGTTAAATTCAGTATTACAAGTTATAATTGTGTAAATATGGTAAGATTTGCTCTGTTGTAATAGCTGAGAACGCAGCTTTAACTATAATAAATTGTGTATCGTGTCATACTTGAGTACTGCTATCTCACCGATTAATGTATGTTTTAATTACTCAAAGTAACTGAAGTAACACACTGAGCTTTAATTACTGTTTATAGAACTTTAATTACCAAACAATATTAAGTTAAGTATCAATAAGCATTTTATGAAATTATGTTTATCAACATCTGTAACTAAACGCCTCAAGGTATCATATATTGTAAACGCGTTGGCGAGCACACAGAGTTTCTAGGGCCAAAGTGAGAAAGATACTTAATATAAAGTATCACGTCTCGGAAGCTACAAAAAGGAGAAATGTATATGTTGGATTATGACCTCCAATATATGTTGTATGAAATAATTGTTATTAATGATGTTTTCATGTCGACAGATTCATTATTTTGTCTCTAGCATAGAACCTTTTCATCTAGAAAAAATCTAGATTTTTCTTCTTTTTCTAAATGAGAGAAAAACATGTATAAGTGCTTGTACCTCCAGCGTTCACAAAAGGTAGCCCTGTGTAATTGATTTGAATTATTTAAAGAACACGTTTTAGTGATTATTATACGCAGTATAACGCTAATGATTATAATATGTCATTTATTATTCTAAATGATTCCAATAATACTTTCGACAATGCTCTTGTCTATGCACTATAATATGGAGCAGCAACTGGAGAAATATATATTGCATTCTCAGCTGTATTATATATTATTTATGTATAACGACAACGGATCTCACATAATTCACTCATTGTTTAGCCTATAAGACTGAATCTATCATTAATTTGCCTCTGTTGTATATAGTTATCGTTTTCTGAACAAAAGCATCTTAACAAAAAGTCCCCCAGAAGTCGAATCGGATGAAAAAAAGACGCGCGCTGGTGAGCAATAATAACTGGAACCACAGCAGTAATGGATTTTGGGGGTCTTTCAAAATATAAATGTGAACTTAAACCCTGTAGCAAAATCAACGCGCGGTGAAATTCCCAAAGGACCTTTCTTATGGGTAGGAAAAAGTACGTAACAAATACCAGTCAAATACCCAGACCTGTCACAGTGAGTTTATCCTATAACTAGTCCCCTCATGATATGAATTATTTTGTAGTTAAACCACATTTATCGAGTGGTTTGAATGTATAACGAGGCCAACCTTAAAGAACAGTATGAATGACTGAGTCTCAAATCTAAATCACACATACACCTTTCTATCTTCTTTTTCAAACAAAAATTCTAGACAACTTAATGTTGATTGCTACTCACTTATGAATGTAGGGAATGCCATTTTGCTGCCTCTAGCTTATTGTCAATACTAATTTGGCTTCACACCAAACGCCGCCAGAACTAAGTTAATTATTTCTTAAAAAGACTGACATGGGAGGCAGGTTTTTGGCTTTACTCTCTACGAGCTTCCATTATGTTCTAGGTCCTTTCGACTGAACAATAATGTATTATACATACTCTTATGTTTAGGCCCTCTCAATATCCACAAGCATGGCAAAATAATCATTTGAAGCTATATTAGTTTGTTGGTTTTAGTCATGATAATCAAGTACATACCCCCTCTATTTGTCCCCCCTCCACTCAATATATATTTCCTCTACATTTAAAAGAATCAGTCTCAAGACTAATATAGCAGAGAGGAATGCACCTACTACTCCACAAAGTTTACTTAGACACAAAAAGTACTGAGAAACTTTACCCGCCCGGCATATATCTCATCATACACCGCCACAAGAGGACGGGAAGTGCAGCCTCAGAAGGTGTCACAGAAACATGTTCCCCAGTAACGTTTGAACTGGAAATAAGTGTGCCACGTGAGCGCGGTTGGGCAGGTGGAAAAAGCGATCAGGAAACAGCTTTACATAACCACTTCAACGCCAGGTGTTTTCCCTGTTTAAACAGATTTAACTGATAATGCCAATTGAGCCTGTTGTCGTTACTGGAGTGGTCAAATTTTGTTGAAGGGCTGGGTGGACAGGTTGGGTGAAGATTGCTCCTATCCTCTCTTTTTTAAAAGAAATGTCTTCATTGGCAGAAAATTGCAGTTTGTGGGGTCGCGAAAAGGGTGGTCTTCCCACCATCTGCCTTAGTATCAAGTTGAATATTTATTATAATTTGTTCATAGATGAGGTATGGAGAGTTAGTTGACATGTTCTGTCTAATCACCTCACACCAATTTACTCAACAGAACATCTTGAGTTGCTCACCTCTGCATGTGTCACACGCTACCCACCAAGCTACCACCTAAAATGTGCCTAAAAGCCAAAATCTAGCTTACCGAAAAGTAAGAAACAGACATAAGCCAAGTTCAAACTTTAAAACAAAATCGAGTTTAACCCTGGCTTAAAGCTAGCCTAGCTTACATGACTAGGAAACCGTGGCCTGGTCTTCCACTAACTATTTACTGCTGAGAGGAAAAACTATAACATAAGCTATACCATACTCTTTCCAAAAATTATCAATGGGTCGTTAACACGTAGAGTGCCACAGATCTATATGCATAGCCTTGGCTGGTTTTTGATGGCCTGGTCAGCAAAGCCTGGGGTGGAGGAAAGGTAGCCAATCTACCAGCAACAGAGATTCAAACCCACAATTCTGGGTTCAAAGCATCGCCTTGGACAAGGCAGCCCTGGCAGTTGCGTTATCAGAACAACATTCATGTAATACGAAGGTCGTGGGTTCGATTCCCACATGTGGCAAGCCAGTGTTTTCTATCTTGGGTTGGTCGGGTAAAGGTGCTTAGGGAATAAATAAATAATAAAAAGATAGGGAGCCCTGGTAGCCCAAACAATTCCCTTACTTAGTAACATTGTTTTACCCGACTTTGCCTTGGGATTGTGCACCAAACGTGCACCAATGTTCAGTCTAGGATATAACATATGTCAAGATAAGCAGAATACTCAATAATGAGACTGAATGAAGTATTGGTTGCATAATGATGTACCCAATGATGACATTCCTAAACAAGAAAGATGAATATACTATTGTTCACACAGTTCCCTTGAAGTGAAATAACGATTATTAACACTGAGGCAGTGCAATAACATAGTAGAGATATGGCTGATTATCTATAGATCACATCTACTGTGAATCCTGTGACAGTGTAGAGGGTTCAAGGAAGACAAAATGTCTTTTAGAAAATAGAAAACATTAAAATGGGTCCACATTCTTTGGCTTTCGTATTTTTCAGTAGTCGTCAACACTACAACACTAGAAGTATATATAGGTGAAGTAGAGCTGTCTATCTATTTTCACAAATATGAATTCGTAGATGAGGGCGTGAAGGAGGGAGTAAAAGAGAAAAGTGTGATGTTTGTTAGAGACAAACTGAGTAGTTTACTTTGGCCCTGCCTCTGTTATTACCTCCATGTCACAGTCACTCTACAGGTTTGCTACCGGCTCACACCTTGGGGGAGGGGTTGGTGGTTGGGGGGTTGGGGGAGGGGTAGGAGTGAGAGGGGATATACCTACATAATGTATAGATAATCTTACATGCGTACCCTAGATACCTGTGACCCTTATTCTCTCTCTCTCTCCCTCTTCCCTCTGTGTGTCGCTTACTTTCTCTTCCTCCCTTTCGCTGCCTCTTTCTCCTCACTCACCCATCTTTTCTTTCTCCCTCTCTGTCTCTTTCAATATCTCGTCTATCTCGTCTCTCGATTCGTGTATGTCTATGTCTCTTTTACCCCTCCTCCCATTTCTCACTGTTTCTCTTCTCTCCCTCTCTTCTTCCCCTCCCTCTCTCTCACTCCCCTTTTCTCTCTCTCCCCTTTCTCGATCTTTCTCTTCCTTCCTTCACTCTCTTCTCTCCTTCTCCTTCTTTCTCTTCTTCCCCTCTATCTCCCTCTCCCTCGCTTCTCTCCCTCTCTTATCTCCTTATGTCTCTTCTTTCCCTCACTCTTCTCTCCCTCTCTTCTTTCCCTTTCTTCGCTCCCTCTTCTTTCCCTCTACTCTCTTTCTCTTCTTTCCCTCTCTCTTTTCTCTCCCTCTCCTCTCTCCATCTGTCTCTCTTTCTCGTCTTTCCCTCTTACTCTCCTTCTATCTAACTACTATCTAACTACTAACTTCTATCCTGTTCTTTAGAAATATTAAAATAACACCAACCAGAGCGTAAAAACTGATGAGTAAAACGTCCTTCCCCTTAATAAGATGCCATTGATGCTATTTGAGCCACCGATAAATAATGCTATGGAATGTTTGAGATGGGATTGTGTAATACTGCCATACTTTCATTACTTCTATAGTGGCATTAGCCTATTTGTGACATGGAAGCCTTGTTGTAACTACATCTGACATAGTATGGTGCAAGACAATGATGTACATCTTGGATGACCACGCACATACAGGTCTATATCCTACTGTGCAATATTGTCATCATGTTTATTTATTTCATGGCGAGTACAGTGATCCACCTAATATCGATCCACTGTTCTGTCTGTGAACCTTCATCGTTTACCTTATGTGGAAATGTCTTATATTATAATATCTGTCTTGTTCTAATATATTAAAATGCGAAAATAATGGAGGCTTGAACTGCATGACTATCATGAATCGCAATATCAAAGTTCACAGGTATCAGAGAATCGTACGCTAACAAATGATCCCTGAAAACAATTTTTAAACCAACAATTCTATCTAAATAGCTACTGTCTTATTTCAAAGGCCCAAATTTCAGGAATGAAAGTTATGCCCCAGGTTTATGAAAGTACGTTTTTGTACGGTAGGACCTGCACGCTGAGTAGGGGCACTGGGTACAAGTACATTAACTACAAACAACACCTTGGGTCACAAGTACATTCCTGCCATGTGTGTTACTTTAATATATCCCCTTCACACTTCTAGACAGATCTGTTTTTCCTAAAGCCTAATTTTCTTGGAGTTGCCTCTGGGATGTATTAGTTCTGTCTAAAAGGATTGGGTTAGATGCCACATTAATCTTTTTTCTTATTACCTCGACACCAACGGGTACGTTTGCAATGATCATTATGTCCTGTTTAGTTATTGGCTGTATAATGTATCCATGTTTGTCAATATTGAACAGACCATAGTGAATGTGTATGTTTCCACTGCGCATGTCTGTTGTCTGTTGAATAGAGTTAATATCGGATCTACGGGTTTTAGCCAGTTGGATAAAATTAGATTAAAAGCCACAGTTTGATCAAATTTAATTAAAAGATTGAAACACAATTAACATTCACGCTTTCTAGACAATTTAGGTTTGATCAGTGAAGTACCCTAGAAACCGAAATTAAAACGTGAGTTTATTTATGTTAACGAGAACGTCCGTAGCTATTAAACTCTCTAATGTAATGTTGTACAATTCAATAAGATCCCCCCAGAGTAAATTATCGGAGAACTCCTTTATTTAAATGTTTACTTTTCCCCTAAATTATATTTGAAGACCTCTACAGGCCTGTTGCTCCGCTTTCTCGCTATATATCTATATATATTTGTCCATTGGAAGTGTATGGAGAAATAGTTGGGGAGAAAGCGGAGCCACAGACACACATTATTTTCTAATACCAATTTTTAATCACTTAATTGTATCATACAATTATCACGCCTTATATATAACTACTTTTGCTTTTAACATTTTCATTCATGAAGCTACACTTTGATGTTCACATACTAAAGCCTACTATTAACATATTCAACCTGCCGAGTTGTTTGATATAAATATTACTATCTATGCTGACGATACCGCTGTGACGGTAACCGGCTCAGACGTAAACGAATGTATCGCTGTCTCGCAACTATCTACTAACGCCATCAGCAAATGGATGCAGGATAATAAGCTAAAACTAAACGCTGACAAATGTCAATTACAAATACTGGGCTCGAAACGTAAATTGAAGCGAATTAACTCTGATAATGTTGGTAAAAATTATGTCGATGGTAAGGCTATTAAACTAGCTAAGAATGTAAGATACCTAGGATATGTAATCGATCCTTTCTTATGTTTCGACAGCCATTTTATTAAGATGAGATTTGCTATCCAGTCAAAAGTAAATATTTTAGCTAGAGTAAGATCATGCCTTGACAGGAGAATAACATCACTTATTGTGAAAAGTCATGTGTATTCACTGGCTGAATATGGGAATGTCTTCTACAATATGGCTACTGCTAACAATATTAAGAAAATACAAAGCGTTTTAAATAGAGCGGTTCGTTTAGTGTACTATAATGAAGATAAAGATTTTGACGATATGTGTGCAGACCTCAATGTTATAAGTTTCAAAAAAAGGGGAGAAATTGCCATCCTGAATCTTATGTTCAATTTCAAGGACGACCCGGCAAAAGTCCTTGATATGCCCCGTGCTACACGGCAGGCCGAAGGAATTAACTTGGTTCGAACAAATCCGAGGTCGGAAAAATTTTCGAGGTCCCCACACACAAAAGGGCCAAGTGAGTGGAACAAACTAGCTCCACATTTGAAATTGTTGTCATGGCCCAATTTAAAACAGCACTTAAAAGAAGAGATGTGAGTTCAGTAATAATTGTGACTGGAAAGGAGTTGTCTAGTAGATCATACTGGATTAATAGTAACAAATATGAGGCTAGAATGGCTGTCTAATCGGCCAAAAATCGGTGTTGCCAGATGAAAATGTTTGTTTTTACACATGGCGAACAAGTATGTCTTTGTTTTACTTGTTTTTGAGGCAAAAAATACAAAAAAATTATGTATATAGCTCTAAGTAATCGAAAATTCGTTGTAATATAAATGTAATGTCATATAAGCTCAGAGTTTCGAATAATTGACGTACATGTACTAATTGTTTAAATGGATAACGATTTTTGTATTGATAGTAAATGTCTTTTTCACTTGGGGATGAGACGTATCACGTTTGTGAATATCTGCCAAATAAAATTTGTTAAAAAAAAAATGCGGTAACAACCCCCACCCCTCCCCTCCCAGTTGAAAAGGCATTTCCTTATTTGATAAAGGTTACACATAAAATAGCATTGCATATTTGACATGAAATTTGTAACCGTTTTTAAACATTATGTTCGTGAATTAGGGACGACAGCTTTAACCGAGTATAATTGTAATTTTCGTCTAAAAGATACTAATAATGATTTTTGCAGAGTATTAAGGCAGTTTTGCAGACAAGGATAAGCGCGATATAGGTGTCAAGTACGTGAAATCCTATTCCTTCTGAATTCTGTGGATATGTAAACTTTGTCCATAGAGAATATTTCTTATGTCTGGAAACAAGTCCATCATTTTTCAGCGTATTTGCCAGGTAAACTTTGTATTTCAAACAAATATGCTCTTCCATAAAATGGTTCCTCTTTTTCATGATAAGGCTATGTTTTTTCTGGAAAGGGTGATTCAATGTGGGCCAATACCCCAGCAAACTATACAATCTAGTTTCTAAATTGTCAAATTGGCTTTCTGAAAAATATTTGACAATTTATTAAAAAAGTTATTTGAATTAACAGAATGTGGTGATAGGTGTGGAACTAAGAAATGCTTCAAATCCATAAGACTCAACAGAGAGACAATAAGTTATGGTTAGAGATCTATTTCATGTATTATGAATCTTAAAGTTTCACTATCAGTAGAATTACATAAAAGGCTAAGTAAAGTCTGCTTGATGTTCTATTCTATCTATCCCATCCAAGGTCCTGGCGGATTTTACCCTCTTGATTTTGCTGCAGGGTTTCTTATATATTATATCTAACTGTTTGAAGAAGGAAATAAGATTAGCTATATAATTATATAATTATATAAAAGACAAATTGATACTTCGGTGACCCGCTGAAATCCCTCGCTGCAATGCTTTCAATTGGCTCTCATTTTCTTTCAGACTGATTGGGTTCCAAAATAATGTCGTAATAGCTGGGAATGCTGCTTTAACTTTCTTGAATAAAGCGAATACAACGAGGCTCTATTGGAACTGACCTTTTTAGCTATATTTGAAATAAATATTTCTGCAAATATCATTAGATAGTATAATACATTCCCTACTCTTGAGGTCGTTAACCCTCCATGGTTCTGCTGTTATTAAGTTTTGTTTAAAATTAAAGATGTATATTTGTGTGTGCACCAATAAATCCACCATATACATCAGTCCACCCTTTATACTCTAAGAACGGTTTCAAGACCACTGTGTGTATGTAAAATGAAACCCCTTTCTCTAACATACATATTTCATTCTCAAGTTTGAAAAGGAAATTCAGCCCATAGAAAACCGAATAAAGCAACTTTACAATGTATTAAACATGGGGACTATTCGGAATCATTTCCAGATGTTTTGATAATACCCACTTTGTTTGCTAGAATGTAAGGTGGTGGGTTCTTCAATAGAGACTTCAATAAAGGGCTTCAATACATATATAGATAAATACAGGCTGCGTATATCTGTATTGTGGTTAGGAATGTGGTCTGATATGTACCCTGGTGGGGATTACCACAACTACTACATCCCAAATATCTCAATACGTCCTAGTGAGGGATTTAGAGGGAAGGTTGTGGCTTGTGACCGCTTTAAACTGAACAATTATAAATTCGAGTTATATCTGAGTGTAATTGGTATCGGGCTGATTACAACTTAATGTCTTAAATTCAGATTATTTATCAGGTCGTTTTCTGTCGACACAAATAAAGGTGTAAAAGGCTAGGGTTCAGGGGAGACGTGTATCATAAGGTATCCCATTATTACATGAGGTGTCACCATTCTGAGATGAAAAATTAAAAATGGATACTTAGTTAAAGTGCATAATACTGGGAATCATGTAACTTGTTAATTGTGTATTTACTCCAAGGTAAATATATGTGTCCCTTAATGAGTGCAGCAAGAACACTAAAACAGGGGCTATGTCTATGGTAGAGGTAGGCTGGCATGAAGTATCGAAGAAAGGACTTGTATGTGCCACTGTTCATGCTAGTTACAAAACATGCTGGCAAGGATTCAGCTGAAATCTAATAAATATTTAATATAAAGCATTGTTTTACAAATAACCTGGTTCATACCATTGATATCCGACAACTGGACAAAGTTAAAACTGAGATCATTTATAAGTTATAGGAATTTGTATTAAATTATTGGTAAATGTTACAAAGCTAATGGAATAATTTTACTGGCTTTTGACAAGCATGCATTCTCCCCTATTTAGAATGATGATCCAAAATGGCGGACAAATGAGCACCCCAAAGTGAATATACCAAAATGATGGCGTTCCATTCGACAGATGTTTGCCCTGGTTTTTGCCAATTTAATCTTGTGAAACAGAGGAATGAAAAGTGGAAAATGAAAAATGGCAATTCAACAAACAATGCTTTCTTCATATAAACGTCTGGAAGGCAGCCAACGATTGAGAAAAATATTAATTCTTCCCTAAATTACTTTCCCTTTGCAAACAAAAGGTAACTGTTTGCCAAATAATGCAGCATTTCCAGCCAATTTACCTCCCTTTTATTTCCCAAGTTCATTCATTGTTTAATGATACTAAAGGAATGAAAGTTTTCTTATTAGTGTAGCGAGACAAATGACTTGCCCTTTGCCCCTGGTCAGATCCAACACCCAAACTCCGAGCTACATATGCCAGTTTGATAATAATTTCTTACTCATAATGCTCCTTTTCAAGCTATTTTTGATTGCTTTGGTGGGAAATTTCCACTTACAGATATAAACCAAATCATTGTGTGTATAGCAAATTTCGTTCCACAAAATGTTCGTGCCAGCTTCTAAGTAAGGAAAAAAGTTAAACGAAGAGTAGGATTTCTTGTGTTTCTAAGTATGGATTTCTTATGGCGTGTTTCATTATGAATCCCTGTTCCTTGCTCAGTTATTTCCTCTTATTTCCTCTTGCTTAGGTAGTATCTTACTTAAGTAAATATCTTTATACTAAACTCTTTAAAACAACAACTAAAAGGAGCCTGGGGCAAAAGATGTAACTGGCATTTACGAACGGTTTCTGGGAAATAAAGGAACCTTTGGGCTCCGTTAAAAAACAAATCTTAAGTAAGGATTTGTTATGACATAGGCCCTATAGGTGCTCTTATAATCTGAGGATTGTCTAACTATCCTGTCAAACCAACACACGTTTGCTTGGGGGAAGGCTCCAAATTAGACATTCAAGAGAGAATAGTATTTCCCTTCCTTTATGTACACGTATTTTTTGTTTCTCTGCTATTTATAGCAGAGAAACAAGTGTGTTACTATGAAATACGCCAATCACTGATACTGCATCTAAATCTTGATAACTTGGTTAACTGTCTGTGAGGTGTTTAAGCTTAGATGTGACATCAGGCGAGGATGCCATATCTAATCCTTTCAATCAGTCATAGATTTCACACCTAGATGTTATTGAAGGCTGATTGACAGCCTTTCTAGGTTTAGCCAAGGGAGTTGATTGGCTGTTAGTTAGATGCTTCTCCAACCATGATAGGTCTGCAGAAGGCCCTCCCACCTCCCACACCACCCCTCTGCCCACACACAACCCCTTACCTGCCTCAGGTGCTCAAATGGACACTGCCAAACACATTTTCTAAATTTTAAAAGTAAGTTACCAACTATTTAGCCTAGCCTAGCCTAGCCTAGCTTACTACTTTTTATACGACCAACTCTTTTTTTTCCGACCAAACTTGTTTTTTACGACCATTTTTTTTTCCGACTAACTTTTTTCCGACCAACTTTTTTTAACGACAATTTTTTTACGACAAACTTTTTTTTACGACAAACTTTTTTTTACGACAAACTTTTTTTTACGACCAACTTTTTTTTACAAACTTATTTTAACGACAATTTTTTTCCGACCAACTATTTTTTAATGACAATTTTTTTCCGACCAACTTTTTCCGACCAACTTTTTTTAACGACAATTTTTTTCCGACCAACTATTTTTGAACGAAAATTTTTTTTCGACCAACTTTTTACGACACTTTTTTTACCAACTTTTTTTAACGACAATTTTTTTACGACCAACTATTTTTTAACGACAATTTTTTTTTCGACCAACTATTTTTTAACGACAATTTTTTTTTCGACCAATTTTTTGCGACCAACTTTTTTTTTACGACCAACTTTTTTTTAACGACCAATTTTTTTTCAACGACCACCTTTTTTAAAACGACAATTTTTTCCGACCAACTATTTTTCAACAATAATTTTTTTTCAACTAACTTTTTTTTACAGCCCTGGCTATTGCAGAGTTATTCATTATTGGTAACAGTTACTGAAGTGGAAATAAAAGTCAAGTGTATATATAAACCCTAGTCTAGTTGACATTTGTATGTCTTTTGTGCCATATTAGATTTTACCTTCTGGTCTGTGAGGACTAGTGGAAACTCAGGAGGACTAGTGGATCTTATTTCTACGTAGGTATTTTCCTAAGTTTATCATTTTTCTCCCTTTCTCTACATGTTTCAGAGTTCATGATTTCAATGGTCCTCAGTGACTGGTCATAAATTCAATTCAATTCAATTCAAGAATTCTTTATTGCAATAGATGTCTTTATTGCAATGAGGTGGTCCAGCATTCTAAATAGACAGGTGTCTAGGGTAGGTCTTCTGCCTGACATTGGACATAAGTAATTGAGGCTGAGAAATCGTTTCCATTGGAAACGCCAGGTATATAAATTAAGTTGACACTAATTGTAATATTAATTAGATAAACCAAATTTAACTTGATAATTTCTTAACTTAGTACTTGTTCTCTCAATGTATCCATGTTCGTGATATTTAGTTTTTGCTCTGTCGATGATGTTAATTGAGGGAAACGCTTACTGATTACACATATTTATTTACATGTGTTACATAAAAATTATTCAAACCTTCGAATGCACACAATGATCACCCCCTCCCCCTCTAATCTACCTCCCTGATTTCGGCATCAAATACATGGCCTTCTCCCTCTAATCTCACACCCCGATTATTTGAACTTACAACTATTATTATACACCATACCTGCTTCTCCGTACATGAACCAAATTAATAACTGCATTAGAAGCCAATGAGTTCATTGGTTTACATCGAGGGTGCGCACAGACCATGCCTTCTTTTATTAATTACAATCAAACAATTAACAATAATTAAGACACAACTACGGTAGAGCAAACATTTCAGCCTATACATGTCAGCTTGGCACCCCTCTAGTACATATGTTATAATTGCTTTCTTTGAATTATCTTGATTACATGCTTCATTATTCAATCTGTTTCCTAACTATATCAATCATTAGGTAATTGGGTCAGTCTGATGCAAGGACAGTAGAAACAAGATAAGCTGATTATAATTCAGCAATTAAACTTTCGAGTCGTATATCGCTCCTCATTTTATTTGCCACAGACAATTTTGTTATTTGTATCAAGTGGTTGGTTACACCAGGGATCTGTGACAGGGGAATGTGACTGGGTGTACGGCCTTTCTCCCCACCAACATTTTCCCCGCCAACACTCTCCCCACCAACATTTTCCCCGCCAACACCCTCCCCGCCAACACCCTCACCACCAACACTCTCCCCGCTGCATTTTCCGATCCAGGCGGTTTCCCCGCTACCAATTTGTTATCTAGCATTGTCCCATCCAGCACCCCGCCATAGTTCTAAACATGTGTCTATAGTTCAGTGATTTCACAATGGTTTTCTTTAAAACAGATTTTAATTCACGAAAATTTTACTAAATAATTTAATGTGATTCATGATACCTCTATCCAGCGGGCTCATAAGAGTCATATATAATATAAAGGTGCACTCTCACATTTGCGATTTTGTGGTTTGATAGCGACAAGTCACTACAGTGTGGACAGTCTGGCACAATTCACCAGGGAAAACGCCTGTGAAATCGCCAATGTCACTATAAGTGATGCGCCCCAAGTTAGGGACTAAAACTTAAAGTTGCCTTGACTTATTTCATATGATCCATGATAACTTTATGAGTTTTTATGATACAATAATATACGATAATTTATGTCAAATAAAAGAAAAGATTCGAGGCTATCTGTATTTGAAACTGTCACATGCACAATTGCAAGAATTCTTTTTCATATTAACAGCTGTTTCCATGGTAACCGCATCTGAAATGTCATGAAAATCCTGACTTTCAACCGTTTCCATGGCAATTTCTCTTAGGCAAATGGTTCTGTAGCATTGGGGTCCATGTTGCACATACAAAATTAAATTTGCCAATTTTGGGCACATATGTCAACTTTGTACTATCAAAATGGTGGAAATGGCAGGGCAAAGAATTGAAAGCCGAAATGTCCCAAATTTGACCAATTTTCACTGAAAAATGGCCGTTTAGGCGAAATCTGGGATTGTAAGGATTAACATGAGACTTTTTATAATCACACAGAGGCCCATATTTTTCACTCAAATACCATTTTTCACTGGTAAACTTAAGGGCACAATCCTTTGCTGTTTTATATCACCAACTATAATTTCTGTATCACAAAATAATTTACATTTCTGTAAACTGGAGTACACATTTTAGGGTAAAGTTAGGCCCAATTTAACCATACATCACAATGTGATAAAACTCTTGAATGATTTCAATATGTATGGTCAAAAGCTATGAATAACAAGAACTATATTTTCTATCTAATTGTGGAAATACAATATGTGGAGTCAATCTATTTTAAAATTTTAATTAATTCTCTTCTTTTAATTAAAGTTTGACATATATGCAGGCATGATTGTCTCTCATTCTTGAAAAAATACCAGGAAAATGCCTATGGCACGATTAAATTATGAACATTTGGAGGAAAATATTCCATTTTAAGGTTCTAAATTCGAATTTAATGATACAAAAATCATAATCACTTGAAACATAGACAAGATTCTGACTTCTAGTATCTATCTTAAGTCTTATGAACAAGGAAAACATTTTAATTATCAAGGATTCTTTTTAAAAAAAGTGGGTAATAAGCAAATTCCCTAACTTGGGGTGCAGCACTATTTTTTTTATAGTGGCAGAACTTGCATAGCACAGTCATTCCTGTGGCGTTTTGACACTGTAGTATCCAAATAGCCGATGTGTGTACATTTACCGAAGGATTTATGAACGACTTTGAGGGCCTGCTGGTTGTTTGGTGCATAACTAGTATGCAGAGACACTCCATCAGCAGGCCTGACATTGAGGTTATTAATCTGCTTAGTCTCTGCCTAAAGTGGTTATAACCATTAGGCTTCAAGGCAGTACTATTATGACCAGCCCCAAAATCTGGTTGGAAGTATACAGACAATATTTCGATCAGGTACTCCACCATTATGGATAGCTAAGGGGGTACTTCAATCAACTTTGTGTTTCAAGTGTGTTATTGGAACACAGCAAGCCCTCCTAATTCAGGGCGTCATTTTAAAAAAGAAATAGAATGCAAATGTTGAAAAATACTCTTATTATATTCTACTAATATATATATAACCCTTATTTGTAGAACACATTGCAAGGAATAAACCACATAAGTGGGTCATTACATACAAAAACATTTCCATGCACACGTTGGTGCCTTCACAAATACTACAGCAAGATTAAGCCTAAGTCCTTCCCTGAGCCCAGTGCACTCTCTGAACCTATGAAAAAGAAGGCCCAAGCAGCTGAGGGTGTAAAATTCAAAGTAACTGAATTTCAATTTGAATTTGCTTTCCATTTACCTGTGTTTCCTATGGAAGCAGGGGATCACATGTACATATTTACACTGCTTGCTCCATGTGTGAGGGGGCTTTGCTCAACTATAGATCTATTTGTGAAATTAGGGACATATTTGCTATAATGTTGATATGTACTGGTTCTTCACAAATACTTTTTACTTCATAATTTATATTTTTATTTAAAGCATACAGAACACACATTTGGAGGTGTTATATGTCAAAATAATTACATTGTTTGATAACAAGTAGTTTTACTCAATAATGAACTTCTTTCTGTTATGTGTGTTAAACGGGGACTTATTTGAAAGACATTTTGAATCATGATATGCACGGAATTACTTACGGAAATAAATGTCATGTCTTGTCTATGGTATCAAAATGCAGTACCTCATCTTTCTTATCATGCATTCGTGTCGGCCAAGAGAAAGTACAATTTACACCTGCCAGAAAAAACCTTACCCCATCTTGTTTTCACCCTGCCTAAATTATTTAAAAATGTGTTGACTCCGAAGAAGTAATGCTAACCAGAAATCCCTTAGAAAGTCTCACTTTTTAAAACAATAATTATTGTTTTACAATAACCATTAAAATTTCTCCCAGTTCCCAATCGGCAGTTTTCTAAAGAAAAATACAAAAAAAGTTACCACCCCCACCCACCTCCTACATACCTTTCAGCTTCTTTAAAAACCTGAAACACAGATGTATATTGCCAGATCATACATACATGCAAGTAGACATTTTTTGGAAGATATTATGTCTATTTTGAATTCGACTTTATCCTAGCATTTAACAGAAATGTGCAGTGACACTCACAAATCCCCTATGATTAGTTATGCTAGGGTCCCAACCCATGAGTTTAACTTTATAATTACGTTACAAGTTGAAACTCTATATCATAGACTGTCACGATGCTGATGATAAAAGGCCATAAACACTGGGTTAGTAATTGAGATACTGAAATGATGTATAAGTTAATGACAGATTTGAATCTGATAGCACATCCTTATTACTCCTGGGAATTTCCTGAGCCATATTTCAATTTATTACCAAAGCTGAACACATTTTCTCCGAGCTTATATATGTCCATGCATGTGTTGGGGAAGGTGTTATGTTCAATCAAAGGTACAGTGTAAGTTGAAACTCTATCCTTTACGATGCTTATGATAAAAGTTCATAAACGTTGGGTCAGTAATTGAAACGCGGAAAATATGTATCTAGTTAAAGGCTAGTTTTTAGTGGGTGATTTTTTCGTATTACTTCCATTGTAATCACGAATCCCCTAATAGCGTTCGAACCCATGGCCCTTTGGACATATGTGTAAGCCCAATGCCAATGCCAAAGGTGCAAACTTGTTCATTATGGAGGAACTTTTCACACCAGTACATAATTGTTTTTGTTAATTGGTATGATTCATTTTTTAAGAAGCCGCTAACAAGTATTCACCCCATACCCCTTGAAGCTTCTAGATTTCAAGAAGGCGTCAACTTTGAAGTTGGGGTTCTTAACGCAAGGAGTTTCCACATCTCAGCATTGGCAGGTATCACCATTGGTTGCAGTAGCCAAGTGAAGTTTGAAGACTGCAAAATTATCCCCGTGATTATGCTCCTATGGTTGACCCATATCTCGAGGTGCACATCTTATAGCGATCCCAATATGCTAAGCATAAAAGACACCAGTGATATCATTCAATATGCTTAAAAAACACTGATAGGTGAATGAGGTCAGTGATAAGTTGCAATCTAGTTCGATATTCCATCACAAACAGTACTATAGTATGGTCTAGTGGAGCCTAGGCATTACAGTAAAAAAGACGAGTATGCGTCTACTTGAAGATGGAATAAAGGCCCTAGTGTCCTAAGCCGATTCTCATGCGATCTTGCGCTGCAGAGGACTCCTTTGCACTAAATTATGTGAGAATCGTATGAGAATCGGCTTAGTGGACTATATGCCCTTTAAGCAATCAGCATGGGGTGCTTGGTATCAAGGTATCAGTAACAAATCAAGGCAATGTCTCCCACATGACAGCTGCTTCCCGCAAACACCTGACATTTATCACATATCTATTATAGCCAAGTGGAGTATATCATATATATGTAGATGGTACAGTTTGATTATTGAAATGGGTGCCTTCATTTGTTCATATATTGATAGGTCCTCCAAGGACCCGTTGCATAATGAATACGTATTACTCTCCTTCGCTATCTTTCATTGTTATACACCTGGTTAGAAACTTTAGGGAAGGCTCTTGGAATATAGACAATGCTAATATTTATTCCTACAATATGGTAGGAATTGTATACCTACGCACGTTAATATTTTAAGAACAGTTTTGTATGCAACAGGTCCCAGGACTATACCTGAAATGTAAAGAAATGTCAATGAATACTACCTTGTTATGCCGATATATATGTCGTATAGTCGATGTACTTTGCTTCTCCATTGGTATTTAAGTTCAACTGCCTTTATATTATGTATTTTAATATCGCATGATTGAAATTTATGGCTGTGTTATGAGAAACTCAAGGCGAAATGAATAATCACTGCCAGATTCGTCACTTTTACCAGCATGCGTTAACGTGGAACCTTATTCATCGGTGCTTATTTCATTTATTGGTTCTAGTTCACAGACCTTTGGTTGCATTACATCTGTACTGGCTTAAAGATGTTTTATCACCTCATTTCGGTCGAAATATGTAATTGTCAATAGGGGATTTGCATGTGCCACTGCGCATGTCTGTTACTGTGCAAGCTGGGTGGGAATCAGTTCATATAGATCTGACAAGAACATATTCAGCAACACTAAAGGAACTGGACCTGTTCTTCTTTTTGTAAACCAAACCACCTTCTAAATTATTCATTTCAGTGTACACAAAAATCCCACCATATTCAATATGCCCCTCTTCGACTTTCTCAAACTTATGGAATCCTCAATGAAATAGAAAATATGATGGGACCTGCTAGATGGGTAGATATCGGGGCAAACATATTGATCTATCATTTACAGTTTCCCAATATTCGATGCAAGAATCAAAGAACTGAGTAAAATAGTTTGAGTTCGATTTATTATGGACTGCTACTTTAAATACCAGTTACCAGTAGCTATAGATGGGGTTCACTGATCACAGCACTAAATGCTCAACAGGGTGAAGCTATTACATGGAGACAGCAAATGATCAAAGTGAAATAAAAAATATTACTTTGGCAACGCAAGAGGTATATAATAATAACATAGGCTTGCCAGAAGTAACTAGAGGCAGGAAACCTACAGGTGAGCAATAAAGATTATTTCTTTTTAACTATAGACCTTTACAGCATACTTGAGCATGCTGTTTTACTAGGGTGCCAGCTCTTGGAAAATGATCTGATTTAACAGTTATCTCGAGAGGGGGGGGGGGAGTGTAGGGTCATCTTCCATGACCCTTTCCAATAAATAATAATAATATGTTTAATGATTTATCGAAAACGTTGAAAATAAATTAATTGTTTTTTTCTGTTATTTCATTTATTCCGGATTTAAAAGCAGTTGGAGGCTATTGCCATTGCCAGTTCCGTCCCATGGTTGCAGGCAATTTGGCCAGTTTGTCTTCTGATCTCCTGGCTCCGGGGACCTCTTGCATCAGAACTCATTACTTAAATCCTAAGACATGTATTTGCCCTTGCATAGGCAGGGAATTTTTCCGTGGAAATACAATTAGCATTGCCTGTATAGCGAATTCCTTCCATAGAGGTTCCTGCCTACTACGGAACCCTGGTTGCAATATCAAGGTCGAATTTTAGTTTATATGGAGTGGAAGGAGATGAGATGGGGTTGGGAACCGGAGAATTTACAATAATTGATTTGTTTTCTGAATGTATGATGATTGTCATATTTTGGATTTTGTATCACCAAACAAAGTTAGTGTTCCTCTGTTACAGTTGGTCAGTAAGTAAATACTAAAGCCTTTCAACTGATTATATGTACACATGATAGATTCTACTGGTCAAGATTAGATGGAATAGTTGGAACAAATAATACATATTATTGCATTTCTTCAACTTAACTGCATAGCATTATGAAATATCATGCTTATAGAAAATACGAATTACAAATAAAACCAATGAACAGGAGTCTGTAAAATGGCGAGGTCAAGGGTCAAAATAGGTTCTTCACCCTTTATAAACACTCCTTGCTAGAGCAATCAGGGTGTCATATCAGGCCAACATAATGAGAGGGATGGCTAGGTCCTGATGACAGGCAGGAATCTAATAACACAGTGATGGAGACTGGTACCCTCTGGTACCATTGGGAAGGTTTGGGTTAGCCCTTATATCTAATCTTAACACTAAGTATACAACTTAATACATTTAAAGGTTTCTCCATCATTTGGTGAAGCTTTCGCCCTTTATTTTTACCTTGAAAAAGTCTGCAGTCATTACCCTATTCATACCTGAATGCATTACCCAATGTCATAATATCACTGAAACCTTTGGCTCTACACCTCTTCCTGGGCTTTGTTGCACAACGCTGCTCGTATACCAATCTTTGCTGTTCGTTCGTAAAGTGTTTCAATCCCTAGATCGTTCCCTAATCTTACCCAATCGCGTTCGTTCTTTGAGGTGCTGACGAGAATTGGTTGCACAATCAATTCGTGGGTTCACGTTCGTGCATACTCGTGCGAATATGCATCAATCTGCCTGATAATCATGCATGTATCAAAGGTTTGATTGCTTTGTTTATGTGAAATGAGGCTACGACACTATTATTAGAATTGGAGTGCTATAGTGGTTTGAATTGACCAGCGTTTGTGACCAATTATAGTCCACGAACGTGCAGCCAAGGAGTTAAATCGTGGTTGATCTTTGGTAAAGAACAGAAAAGAGCAAGCTCTGTTGCACAAGGGCTGATCCTACTCTTTCATACTCCTCCACGTTCTTTAGTCTCATACTCTTCATTCTACCTTTATACACAATACGGTACCAATGGGTAACCAGTATAATCCAGGGGAATTCCGTCTTATGACCTCACTATCATGGTATATTTTGTTCTGTCCTTTCTAATAATAGTATTCAAGTAGTTACAATTGGTCTTGGGTTGATGCATCTGCATTTTCCTAGCTTGCACATATGCACAAACAAAACAATGAATGCCTTCATTCACACACTCACACACCCTCACTCACACACTCACTCACCCACAACATAACCAAGGGCTTGATCTTTGGGAAAGAGCGAGTACGAGCGAGCAGGCCTATTTCCAACGAACACCTAAATGTTTTAAAAAAACAAAAATTATCATACAAACACTTACGATATTGTTTTTATTCATTGATGTATGGAAATTAATGAATAAATTATTTATATATGTGCCCATAATCGTTAAGAACAGACTTAGGACGACCCTTAGGGTCGTCCTAACTTTGGCTTGTGCAACACCACTTTTACACAGTTATTTTTCTATGTTCTCACGATTATGTACGAACGTGAACCCACGAATTGGTTGTGCAACCAATTCTCGTCAGTAGGCCTACCCAAAGAACGAACACGATCAGGGATGTAAATGTACAAATCAGGTGATAAGAGCGAGGTTTTTGAATTTAAGTGGTTCATAAGATAAACCTACATGTCTTGTGTGTATCAGTTTTTAATATTCTACTGCTTAATGCAACTCATGCGTAATACTAGTTATGAACAAATAACTTTTTTCAATGGAAATATTTTAGATATATATATATATATATTGGCCATTAACAAAATGAAAAAAAAGGGTAGAGTTGAGTCATAGATTGTCATTGCATCAACTTAAATATTCCTCCAGGGTCCGGCCTTGCTGCTCCTCCCTTTATTCATTGGTCTCTCCTCTCCTCTCTAATGTCTTTATTATTTCTCAATGGGAGGGGGGAGGGGGAGGGAGGGAGGGACGGGGGAGAGAGGGAACTGAACAACGATTAAATAAACAATATCTAATCACACAATATGCAGTTATATGTACATCCTAATTGTATAAACAATAGCAATAGTAAGTGGATGAGTGGGTGAGTGGGCGAGCATAACCACTATAGTGTGAGTCTCAGAATGTTTTCATTGTTGTGTTTCTGTTTAGTATAAGCATTGACTAATTTGGGTTAAAGGTTGGAAAAGACCATTCATATTGATGTCATAAAAGGGAATTCCTCTGGCGTTTACAGGTTACCTGTTGACCATTACCGTATTGTATGTATAAGTACGAGCAAGAGTGTGCAACTTGAGAACGTGCACGAGTGTGCAGACTTAGGATGGGCCCTTGTGCAACAGAGCCTGATCCTTGCTTATCCTGGTCGTTCTTATGCAAAGATCTACTACGATTTAACTCTTTGGCTGCACGTTCGTGGAAATTCATTGTGCAACAAAGCCCTGAACTTATATATCAAAGCCAATGAAAGGGGATAAACCGACCGATTTACGACATCATTTGTGACCTATTTAAACAAGGTCAACCCAAGATAACTATCAGGCTGGGTGTGTCTCTTTATTCACTGCCTTGGTCGATCCTGCACCTATAACCACCTTAGGCACAGACTAAAAGGATTAATAGCCTCCGTTCTGGGCCTACTGGTGCAATATCGGTGCATAATCCCACAGCTTACAAACAGTGCACACGAGTGACTTCTCTGGTGCAGGTATTAATCCTTTAATAGTTTCTGACGCCCTTTTTACTCTGAGGATGGTCTGAGTAAGGGGCGTATGGTCCCTTACTATCGTAAATGTATATTTACCGAGCATTACATTGAGGTGCCTGCATAGTAAAGCTCATTCCTATTACTATTGCTTGGATGCTATTGCGTTACCACCCGGACCCTGGATAGGGCAAGGAAACAGCATAAATCTGAGGACAATATTCAATTCTTTTCCACTTTTGTTGACACCTTGTTTTTATAGTTAGACTAATATTTGAATGGTGCCTAACAGGGAGGTTAGTGTCCTCACATGAGTACACATCTCTTTCATCCTTCCAGTAATCCACTAAATCCACACAGTGGTCAGTCCACTGTGGTGTATGTGCAATAGGGGGGGGGTCGCTTGTCTGCCATTTTGAATCTTGATTTGTATGGAAATATGAGTTAAAATCGATCAAAAACTAACACATCTTTACTTTTTGTTCCATTCATGTTCTTCCCGTGCACCTGAAAATCATTTGTTCAGAAAAACACAACAACAGTATTAAAGAGATAAATATCTATCTTGCTTTTAATCAAGGGTGGCTATTGACCGGGGGTGGGGGTGGGAGTCATTGGCTGGATGGGGAGTTTTTCCTAGTGTGATTATAATGGTAGGGCGGGAGAGGGGGAGGGGTGTTCGAGGGGATATTCCTTAGGGGCGCAGATTACCGTTGTATGGTACATAGAATTCATATTGTTTGCCCTTTTCGTTCTGAAAGTCTTCTGGATAGAAAATGAAAGAGTTTTGTTATTCTCTTTTGGTCTTATCATTTAGATTATTATTTGTATCATTTTTGTCAAAATGTTACTATTATGTACCTGTAGCAACCTTTTTAAACTACAAACACACCTGTGTTAGTTCATATCAACCCTTGTCAATGTTTTCACGAGAGAAACATACATGTGTTACTGAGCATGTATGTATCCTTCATTCTTTTTACTAGATATTCATAGTCGACCTGTGACTGGGCGTGCATAGTGTGAACCCATTATACAAGAGTCATGATGGTTGAAACCTACCTGTGTATTCCTGAACGGAAACCTGAAAGAATACAAGAGCAAATGTTAAAGGATATCACAAGGACAAAGGGTGAATGTTACTAGTGCTTAAATGTCAAGAGTAAGGCGGAGTATGATATAACAGTGCACAAGGAAGGGTATTCTCCTGGAGCATGCCTCCTATAATAACCATTATTTGTTCTGCCGAATACATCAATGTGGGAATACATCACAGGGTCTAGCAATTCAGAGAAACTGTAATTACTTATGATCTAATAAAAACAGCATGTACATGTACATAAAGGGTTTATATTACCCATAGGTTATATCGGGCTTTATTGCACACAGAGAAATAAGGTGTGAGACCTTACTGTACTCAACGATGGCATTTGTAGCAGACGCTGGATGTAAGGGATAGTGTGTGGTACAGGCCATGTGGTTAGGTTTTCAGCATTTTGTACTCACCGCATATTCATACCCTCATGAATGTGCTGTCTGGCATTTCAACTATTTAAACGTTTTCTCACATTTGCAAAAATTAAACCCAATTATTGGGAAAATAATATAGTTGGGAATATAATATAATTGGGAATATAATATAATCCCTTACATATTGACATCAGCTCTATCTATAACTTTTGCTATTTGTCTCATCTTTTGCAATTGCCCATATTGTAACGACCTGACCCATATAAGTGAAGTATCAGCTGATAAACAGCACAATAAATCACACATGAATATATATATGGCTACTTATAATGCGGTATTTATAGCATATAAGCCCAGGTAGCTTTCCCATGTTGGCACTCTATTATATACAGCCCTAGTGGGGTGGGGGATAACACAATAAAAGACTTTTGAACGACCCTACCCTTGTGTAGGAGCATTACTTCAATACTGATCGCCTACACATGAGAGTCTGTCTATTATTATATAAATGGTCAAATCCTACGAAAGTGGTGCACTTTTGAAAAATTCTGATATCCAAGAATAGTTTTTATTTTTCATCTATTCAATACTCTATTCTTTGAGCGTCCATGGTCGAAATCATATTCACTAAATCCCAATATTGGCAAAGATATGAGGATTTAACTGAAAAAAACTATATTATGCGTAATGCTACGAAACGACCACTGTTTTGGCTATTAAACTTTAATTTAACCATTAGATATATTTTGTCTAACGTTCTATTGTGTTCTATATTGAAAACAAGTGGTTTCATTATATATATGGCACCTAAAGATGCTAGTTTTCATAAATTTTCATCCCAGATTTTAATTTTTGAAAACAAATAGAATATCTTGATTCGCTTTCACTCTGACTTCATGTGTTATCTTTCTTTTGTACTATTTCATATATGGATTCCTTGCTTAAACTAATTTAATCATAAATGTAAGAAAATATGCTTTCATTTAGTGTATTGTTTGTTGAAACCGACCCAGTAGATTTTAAAATATCAACAAATGAAAAATCGTTTCGTAGCATTACGCATGGGTTAATCATGTCTTTAGCATTCCAAATTATACAGTATTGAGCTTGAAATAATCAAAATAGATTGCTAGAATATTTATTTATTGGATTATATTGATAATCAATGCTAAATTTTAACACATATATGTGTAGATTTCATTATGTTTCAATCTTTCCTTCTCTCCAGGCCCCAATAATTGCAAATCGAAACTGACAATTATCTTTATGAATCAAACAAAAACACAAAGATATACAAATTCTATACAAAATATGCCGTTCATTAAAAGGTAGATTGTTGGGATGAACATTGCTGCCTGAAAAAAATGATCAGAAATGTTTAATTGTGTCAAAATAGTCCACAATGTATGTATTTCGTAGCATTACGCCGTTTCGTAGCATTACGCCGTTTCGTAGCATTACACATCCAGGTTAGTATTTTAGAAAAAAGTGGTATCACACCATCAATTTTTGAAAAATATTTGTTATCTTTATCTTAAAATGGTGTTTGATTCACGAGCTTTACATAGTTAAAATATTTTTCACCAATATATATAAGCAAAGAACAATCACATGCCGTTTCGTAGCATTATGCATATCTTACATACTTTTTCAATGATTGTGAATACAAGTTTGTAAATATCACATTCCCCCCTTTTTTTAGTGTTGACAAATGCATAATATGGGAGAGCTTCAATGAAGCTGGTTAAGAATAGAATTCAATGACTATTAATATTAATACAAGGCATTCAAAATGGCCGTTTCGTAGCATTACTCAAGGAGCTGACAAAATACTATATTTTTAGAGGGATTATGCCTCATTATGGTTAGTAGTTACGAGAAATATCTATTACCTTATCCTAAAATGATGTACAATTAAGGGGCTATATATAGTGAAAATATTTTTTACTAATATATATATGCAATGAGTCATCACAGGTCGTTTCGTAGCATTATGATTTTCCCATTTTGCCCATACTTTTGGAAAGATTGTGAATAAAAGTGGAAAAGATCAGAATCTCTGTTATTTTCATAGTGGTGACAAATAAATAACATTCTGGAGCTTCAATGAATTTGGGTAAAATAAAGTTCAAGGGTGTTTTAATAATTGTTGCAAGCCATTTAAAGTGGTCGTTTCGTAGCATTATGCTATTCAGAAATAATCCTAATATGAAATTTAAGGGCTTGAAAATGCTTCGAATTTTATTTTTGATATACCATTTTAAAGAGCTGGTGCTAGACTATCATTTGAGTCTAATGAGTATTGTTTAAAAACTGAAATGAAATAACAAATGAGATTAAAAAGAAAACGCTAAAAATGCACCACTTTCGTGGGATTCGACCAAATATCTCTTTTTTTTATTACCTAGAGATAAAAACCTGTTAGGACTGTAAGTTACTCTGTTATACAGCTCGTGTTAGCATATAGCAACATCCTGAACCGGTTTACAAACTCATAATTAATATTTATATTTAATGGCTGTAATCATTTTAATTATAATTATCAACCATAATTTCATTCTTGAAATGATACACCCTTATGGTGCACCCTCTTAAAACTAAAGTTTCATGTGGTCTATTGGCTTATAGTATTGCACCACACTTCATGGACAACTCATGGCTAATTATTTTTCCGCATTATCTACTGCCTCCAATATATTGAGTCAGTAAGAAAATACTTTCACTTGTATTTCCCTTAACGCTGCATACTCAGCTATTTATACACAAGAAATCTTACCAAATTTACTCATATTATGACTTATATTTATCAATGATATGCTGCTGTTATATATGAACTTTAGAACACGGTGAGCGATAATAAGTGAAACCACCACACAAAAGGATTCCTGCAGTTCGTTTGTAAGGCCCTGCATCAAAAACAACTGGACAAAATCTTCCAAAGTGTAATGACTTTTAGATGGGTTGGGAATTAATGAAGCAAAAATTAGAATTGTTCTTCACCTGAGAGTGCAGCTCTTTGCAGTAGATGCCATTACTGCTGGGCATATATGTCACCTGGGCTGAACCAGTGGGACACATTCACTGAGATGATAATAACTAGTGACAATTGTTTTGCGAGGGGGAACGGGATATGTACTGCCCTGAGATAACCACCCAGAAAATTAACACCCCCTAGAGTAGCTATCAATCATAACACATCTTTAGATAGATACCTACATAATCATTTCTTGTATTTAGAAGTTTTATACACCCAATCTTCCGTAAAATGAAACGCCAATGTATGTTTAGAAAAATGGTGCTAACTTTTGCAGGCGCTACTATGGTAATGATGATGGAAATCCTTTCTATAACTATAATGTGATTTTGATTTACATTTTTTGCACTGTATCCTATATGTAATTGCCCAAAGTCTCCATCAAGTGAAATATTCACCCAAAATGCTACCATCTATAGGAGTTATCACATCTAAGAATTAAATCAATGTGAATGGATTAGTAATATTTTCTTCTATTACCCCTCCTCACTTGATAGACATTGCAGGAGGTAGCTTCCATATTTTGGGTTATTTATTTAACCTGATGTGAACCCGTGTCATACATTAACTAAATAGGATTAACAGTCACCAATCACAGCTATGTTAAGTGTTATTGCTTTCCCTGTCAATCCACTAATTAATACCTATAGATCATACAGCCCTACATACCTTCGTAATTTAAGGCACTCAATGACATGTTCTAGTTAATATATTCACAACCACATCATTATCAAAATATTTGCTAACCTTTACCTAAGCTATCAGCTATCAGTGGTCATAACTATACTGTCATTCATGCTATTTTGCTATCAATGAAATAGTTAGTAATCAATATTATATTGGTGTGTCTACAAATAATTATTTCAGGGCTGACTGAGACGGGTATAATTTAATATAAACTCTTCTGAATATTTAAAATGTGCAAATAATAGAGACAAATTGGTCTTGGATCTTAGGACAGAGATAGAGTGGTCATGATTAAAGATTAATGACCGACATTTCTGGCTTGCTGGTGTCCTAATGGTGCACCATCAGTCACTGAGGGATTGTGTGTGCACCAGCAGACCAAAAATGGAGGTTATTAATCGTTTTAGTCTCTACATAACGTGGTTATAACCCTTGGATAAATAAGCTATAGACTTACTGGCCATAGGAGCGAGGGCTCCATCGACACTGTGTAGCCAATATTGAAATGGATGAATATTTTATTATATGATTATAACTGTAACACAGAGAATAAAGGAGAAGTATTGCAACACCCATTTAAATGAAGAATAAAATAGGTTAGATTAGCACAGTAAGTAATCACATATGGCATTAAAGATGTTCATGTTATCGATCATAAGTTCAATAAATGGGTGGACTCTTAGATTTCTTTCCCAAGAGCAATAAGAAAGTTCATGGCCTTTATATTATTATAATCAAATCAGAAACATATTGTCCATTTGAATTGATTAATCTTAGAAAATGGAGCTTGAAATCACCAGTCATTATTGCTTGACAGTAAATTAAAGTCTCTTTTCATTTCGCTTCTTATCTGGAGCAAGTAGGGTCACAAAAAGGGAACAAATGTCATCATACAGTCCATGGGAAAGGTTAAGCAGTGTTCATTATGTTTAAACTTTCTTATGAAAATAGATTAGAGAGGAAAGTATCAAGAAATATAAAAAACAAACTAGTTGCAACTGCCTTTACATGGATAACTGCCAGAATGATGAATGCAATGAAAAGACTTCATGGAATATTTGATTGATGACAATTGATGTCCATGTCTCTTTTCTGGGTTAAGGCACACACCTGTGGACTGAAATGATGGCATGGGTTTGATTGATGGGCCAGATTTGCATTTAGATTCTTTCAGATAAGGGGATATATAATATCCATTTCGTGCCGTCATGTCAGATGCCAATTTCTCAGCAATATTTCATTTCATATTTTTTGCCCTGTTTCTACAGAAGGGTCATATACATGTGTGAGAGAATGAGGATGGCCTTATGGGAACTTTAATTCTGAGATTTGGGGATGTCTCCCCCCCCCCCCCCGAGACACTTAGTAAGCATGCAAGCATGCAAATATATTTAATACTCTGGCGACTGGGGCTGGAACCAGGTTTCTGTGTCCATTTATTTATTTCTGTCTTGGATACCTTAGGTTTCCTAGACGATAATCCAAGTGATGGCACCCTGGCTTCTTTGAGGAAACTCTGTGGTTTCAGTGACTGAGGATATTTCAGTCAATGTTATGCAACTCGTGCAATATTCATGCTCCTTCAACCAACTTGTACAAATATTTGGCAACATTTTGATAAAAAAATGCAAGAAGGTTTTCACCAATATGATATACATGATCTCTGTTTACCAAATGCATGACAGGAATGATGGGGACATGTGTTATGGAAACACATGGATATTGACATTAGAGCATTGATAAATAGTCCATGCTGAACAAGTCATGTTTTCTATAAATTTTCGACTGTGCCATTAGTCCCATAATTCCATGCGAATCAAGATCGAAAATGGTGGGTATGCAAATCCCTATTTGATCTGACCCCTAAGTTCTTTTAGTGGCAGTTTGGATATTGTGTATAAATATGGAACACATCTAAATAGCAGATAAATCCCAGGCCAAAGGATGACTTGTCCCACAATTGATCAATATATGATATGGCTTTAGTAGCTGGTATTCACATACAACCTGTGCCAAGACCTGTTTATGATATGAGCCAACATATGAACCTCTCAACATATTATATCTGTAGCTGATCTTGTCATACTAGAATGGTCTCCATCTGCTGCTATATACAATAGGTAACAGGTCATGTACAGTTCACCTTTACCAGGCCTATTCTTATGTGAGTGATTGAAGGCAGGTCATACCTCCATAACTATATTAGGCTATGTCAATAGTTCTCATACAGGAAAAGAATAAGGCAAACTATTACCAGTATTTCGTTATGTTTTATTCACTACAGCCTGCCGTGGGGGAATCAAAGGGCCAAGAGAAGCCCCGACCTGCCCACATAAAATGATATAATTAATAGTGTTGGGCGTAGAGTTATTCTATCACACAGTTTCGAAATTTGCTCTCATGTTAGAATATCTGTGGACATAAAAATAAATAATAATATGATATCGATGACTTCATTTTAATTTTGTTTTAATTAACTGGAAGCCCATTCCCATCATCTGTATTGTTGACCATTATTTGTAATATGATACTAGGACACCATAGTATATCGTACTCCTAAGTACTGTTTCTGATTGTAATCTAAATCCCACTTTAATTAATTTTCTTAGGAATTAATATATATTAGTCAAGGAAATATTACTCTAAGGCCGGTCACTTGAATGCACTGTCTGATGCACACAGTAGACAGTGTTAAATATCAGAAGTCATCTGAGACGAAAGCAGACACTATAACTATTTTTATGGTTAATATTTCCCTCTGCGTTTCGTCCTTTCTCCTTCTCCTCCTCCATTTCTATACCTCATCATCCGTCATTGTCTAACCTCTGCTGACCCTGTTCTACATTTTCTACCTCCATTTGAAAAGAGCAAAGTTAAAAGAGCATGTGAACCATGTGAAAGTCTTGATGAAACCGTTCCGCTTCCCTGAGTTCATTTGTGTATCATTAGTGGTATATCAGGTGGTTTGGCTGATGATTTTACATCAAGTCCTTTTAAACTAATAAAAAAGATGACAATATTTTACTTCTGTGGCTTTCTTTTCTAATTGGCGTGAAAGTCATTTGACTAAATTACAAACTTTACCCAGTTCCTTAGGTATGTATGCGTCCATGTAGTTATAGATTTGTATTTATGTCCAATGTCGATGATGTGGTGGCGAGGTCCATATTCATGAATGCCAATGTGGGTATAGGTAAATGGCGATTATTATAGACAGAGCCAATGTGCACCTGTTAGCATGAGAGATTTGGCTTTGACCTTAATTTAACCTTACAAAGACATGTCCAAGGTGGCCGCACTGCAAGGTTCAGACAGCTACTGACACCACTACAATACCCCACTCGTGTAATCTATAGATCGTTATTTAGTGGTAGAGTGACTCTTAGTGCAGATATCACCCAGTGGTATCATATTTTTTACTTCTTCCATGGACTCAGAGTGTAATTAAGCCCCTTTGCGGGGGCGGTTTGCTCTTCTCTTCCTCAATGTAACTTCTAAATAATTGCCCATGTTTTACATTAGCTAACAAACGTATTCCCAGATCACATGTTTGCCACAGTGAGGTGAACTATGGGAGAATCCATATACAAGCCATTATAATTATATAATTACGTCATTATCTTATTATTCATTTTATAAACATAATAATTGATCCAAGTACTTCCGCCAAGAGACCGCAACTTCCAGTTTAACTATAATTGTTGACCAATTGGTAGTTTTTTAAATGTAATTTTTTAAATGTAATTCTAATAAATTACATTTCAGGCTTTATTTCAACTGTCAAAAGTTTTTAATCTTTCTTAAAAATAAGGATATTGTTGTTCAAGCAGCATGAGTTCCAGATGATGATTATACGTTCTCTTATTTGAACTTCCTACAACTATGATATCCTTGGACAAATACATAGAGGCAAATTGCAATTTAAAACAACCAACTTAAAGTTATAATGTCCTTAACACCAAATTTCAAAGCATCCATAATAATTATGATCAAGTTATAACTATCTAAACTGACAATACACATAAGATCAATAGCAATTTATAAGCTCTGAAGCAAATTAATTGTTAATAAGAAATATCTTTTATGAAATAGTAATTACATAGTTTGTACACCACTACAATAACTATGACGATGCATAATTGTTCATGGTATGAAACAAGACGTTTATCAACACGAAGTAGGAAGGTGGTATCATTGCATCACTCAGTTCTGTTTTATTGTTATTTAGATTAGTAATTATTAGCTAAATGTATCAAATTGTCTGTGTTTTATACCTAATTGAACTATTATTTTGGAACGCTAGAAAGACATGTATAACAGTTAGCACAGCCTTATTATAATATATTTCCTGTCTTATATGTATTGTTTAAGAACAAAGGAATTAACAATTACTATATAATGAGATCCTAGAAAAGGAAAAGTATTGGGCTATGGAAGAAAAATGTGTGAAAAGGGAAAACCAACTGAAAAGTTATACATAAACTAACGTCCATTCTATCAAGACCATGATGCATTCATGAATCCCGTTAGAAAAGCCCACCTAACCAGGGAATACAATTAAATGGAAATAATTGATTTATCCCCTGCCAACTGATTGCCATTGTGTTATGTAACCATAATTATTTAGTCCCAGTGGCCTAGGCCATTAAGGAGTACTTAAATCTCCCTTAATTTCCCCCAGGAATCGTGACTTGTACATCTGTCCCTCATAAAAGATTAAATAATCTATTATAAAAAATAATTATATACTATAATTTCCTTTACTTAATTGATGTTGCAGCTTTTAAATTGAAGGTAACTATGTCAAAGGCCTTTCAAATTGCTAACCTGACCCAATTAGAGCAGTAATTGCTAGATACTCATTACATATCAAAACTTTAAAATAGGTTCATTTTGAAAATTGAATGAAACAATAAGCTTAGCATACAAAACAAACTTAAATTTCAAGACTGATTTCAAATACGCCCAAAATTGAAATGGACAAGTTGTATGTAGATCAACGGCCGTCACCAACACTGATATGTTTTTTGCAGAAGGAAAGATGAAAACACAATTTATATAATATTCGTATGGGCTGACAAAGTTAGGCATAATATCGGATAATTGAAGCTGCATTCTAAGGTAATATCTATCAACAACTAAATCGTTTTCCTACCTATCTGGAAGTCAACGTTTGGGATGATTCCCCCCTGTTGGGGTTTTTACTGCAGGGCTTCATACATGTTCACCTTTATAATTATTACGGCGGCCCGCCGAATTCCCTTTCTGCGATGACTACACTTAATTATCGCTCACCATCACAGCTCCCTTGCTTGGTGTGCACTTACAAAGTGATCTTTCATGATACATTGTTATATGTATTATGTGGGCAAAAGAGTTTTTATTTGAACCTTTACACATGAATGCATTCAAAGTTCACATAAAAATGTTCATTCTAATTCGCGAGTCATAAACTTATGAGGTCAAACTATAAAGCTGCCTAATGTTAGTCCCTGTATGTGATCCACCTTTGATTCCTTCATTCAACTTTAACATGAAACCAAACGTCTGGCACAGGCAGGAGCGGAAATGAGGCGTGGATTCAGGTCTTGGCACAGCGTTTCCTGTTTCCATGGGCTATTGCACCTCAAAGCGTGGGTCATGTGATTTATCATGTTCATCATGTGAGGAGCCTCATGCGGAGATCAATAATCAATGATTGGATATCAATCAATCAATCAATATAGACTGATAGGGGTCATGACGAGTAATTATTGCAATTATACCAATCGCTGGGTTGTGATTTAGTGGTGGAAGCGTTAGTCAGGTGAGGTCTGGGACCCTATTTGCCATCCTTACATCTTACAAATCAAGGTAAAGCCTGAGCAATGCTAGATCCAGAAGTCATGAATATATATGATTAATATTTTGGCATTCCTGCTATTTTGTTCCGATCTTGGCTTAGAGTTATTCAAAAGGGTTTATGGAAATATCAATTTCACAGTAACCATATTTCAAGGTCATTTGGCTGATTATCTGGGGGGAAGAGATCGATCAGCTCTGCATGATTCTGACCCCCCATTCTGTCTAAGCATTTCTTGGAGATCATTGTTTTGATTTATGAAGCACCACAGCTATTTAATGGGAATTGTCTTGATTTGAACGAACTTGAAATAGTACACAACCCCCACAGGCCATATTCAGTTTCAGTGAAGCACCAACAACTCCTTTTATTAAACGTTCTTAACAATTACAGTATGATCTTCAGATCCAGTATAAAAAAAGACTAAACATTTGCTATATATATATAGGCATGCAGTAGCCTACGGGTAAAAGATGTCAAGCTGCAAACAACAGCAATATGTTGGTCTCTTACAAAAAAAAAAATGTTTCTCTCTTTCCTTCCCCTATTCTAATTATTGGCATTAATAAAGATGTACTGCTACATAGCATATGCCGATAGCATTTAGGTGTGTCCGTTGAATGAGCTAAGACTGTGAGATTTGGCATGTTTGGCAGTGAGGAGCACACAGTCTGATTACCAGGTATAGGTGAGTAGAGATTAGCATGTCAATGATCCATCCTAATTGGATTATCTAACACTGAATCCTCCTCAATCAGTTTAACTGGGAGTTCCTGTTTAATCATTCAGCTAAGATCACCTCCACTAGGCTACACCTCGTGTCTCCCCTCCAGTATTGTTATCTCTATCTGGCTGGATGAATCGAGTTTATATTATTTCGTATCATCTCTCTGCATTCCCGGAAAATGATAGGAATAACTGCCTTTTAAAGCTGCACTCTGCTTCTTGTTCCATTCTTTTTCATCCCATCTAAAGTCATTTGGCCTTCATGCAATGACTTCACTTATTATCGCTCAACGGCGCCAGTTTTCACTCGATGGTTAGACTTCAGATTATTTTACATAACATATAACAGCAGCAGAATATTGATAAATCCAGTTGTACAAGTAATAATAAGAGTGAATTTGGTAAGATTTGTTTTGTCGTCATAGCTTTACGCAGAGGTTAATTAGTGGTGGTATATTCAGGCCAGGTATCCCACACTAGATAACCTGTTTTATATCCAACGCAAAACATATAATAAAGATATATGATGAATTAGACCCCATTGAAATTGTCATACTGAGAAGGGATAATTGGATTATTTTTCTCTATATACTTCTTGTCTTCCCTGAAACTCATCACAGTTCTAGTGAAAACGAAACTAAATCTATTCTTTGGGAAAGCCATATATAAATGATCCTACAGAGATATATTAATAATAGCAGTAGTAATAACAATCGGGATAACTGTATAATGTTTGTATGGTTATCTAGTTCAATTACAATTGCTAGCTTTCTGTCTCTGCTGCTCTGTCTGTCCTAAGAAACAATATCGGAGAGGAAGTTTTTAGTAACAATTATATGTCTGCAATAACAACTTCTGGAAAACGATTACCTACACCAACACTTATTCAAATAAATGGTTTGTTACGTGTTATCAACGATATTCACTTTAATCTTGAAAATAAATATTATATGACATTGCATACAGCTCTAAGGATTGATTTAGTTGAACACTCTTAATACAGACACCCTTGAAATCATATTTAATTGTAACGTTAATCTGTGTTTACATCAAGATATTCTACTGATATTATAAGCATTTAAAGGGTTTCTTTATACCTTTGCCACTATGTGATGAATTGGATGAAGTTCCAATTCTGCCTATATTCTAACGCCCCTCCCCATGATTATAGACTCATCTTGAGAATCCTGCTCGCACCAAATTACTATAATCTAACCTTCATAATATGTAGTGAGGTATATAGATCCATCCATCTTCATCCCTGACAATGTGAGTGTACACACAATTATTCTCCATGCCAGGATTTTGTCATTTTCTTGGTCATTGATTGCGCTATTTAGACAAAGCGGGAGGTAATTGTGATGGTTATCTCATATATATATCCAGACAGTTGACTGTTTTTACATTTAATAAATACTTTCTTGTAAACAGGAAATTTCAAGAACCAGAATGTATATCTAAAAAAATAAAAACTGATTTCTGTGTTACTCTTGTGTTGTTATCTGAAGGCAATGATTACCTAAACATGATGTGGATAATTTGGAACAGGAGATTCATGTCTTCTATATATAGGTGTCTCTGTTTATCACGGTTGGCATGATGACATCATCATTTAGATGGCCCTAATGGGTGTAATCAATCAAGACCAGTAACTAAAGGGTACAGTACAATTTGTATTTAAAAGTGTACATTTTTACACTAATATAATTGCTTTGTTCAATTGAACTGTTCAATATGTACAATAAGATAGTTATAAAGTTAAATAGATAAAGTAGTTATGCCGATATTCCTAATAAACGAATATGTAATGAAGAGTGAATAAAATCAGTCACAGCTATAGCGGGAGTTATATGAGGAGGATTCAGACATTATAAACTGATTTAAAAAAATAGATAATAATAAACTAATTTTCAGTGAAATATTTACAGTTTTTAAAAATGTATGTCTTCTAAAAGCCAACACCGACTTGTATGCTTCTGTGAAGGGGTCGAGTCTGCTTTGAGAGTGTGCCAAGGTTGACCTCAAACCTTGTGGAGGATCATCATGTATTTATTACGTTTAAAGATTCATTTTAAATTTTAGAAATTCATAACCTCAACTTAACATAATAATCTATAGGTAAGTCGGTGTGCATAAAGTAACAGCAAAATCATCATAAAATAATATCATTAAATAAATTAAGTAAACGTAAAAAGAAATACTAAAAAATACTAAATTCTTACTAATGACTATGTAACCCCCCCCCCTCCCAAAAAAAAACAAATAAAAAAAACAAAAAACATCACTTAGCTATCCTAGCAAAAGGCACTGTAGAATGGGCACTGTACTAATATAATGACAGATTCAGTCTATATGGCATGGCTGAACATTGCCAAATACTTAACTGCGCAGCTGCATGGAGGAGGTAAGCGATAATCAGGGCACAGTGCCTAGTTGTTGGCATCCGGGTCATCTTTGTTAGACAAGACTAACGTAATCATGTTGCCATTATGTTTTCATATGGCTCCTACCTCACTAAGTGGATTTCTTGGTTGGTATTAGATTTGTACAACGAGATAAGCTGAGAACTTAAAATGTTTTTGTCTGAGGTATAGTATGTCATGGCGAATGCCATGGAATATATCAGGTAGGTAAAATAGAGTATGTATACACCTACCACAAGCGAGTGATATAGATAAGAGGATCCAGCATCAACCTATTGAGCCAATGATATAAAATGTTGGTCTCAAACTATGGCCCTGATATGCCTTTCATGAAATATCACTTCAACAATTTTCAGAAGGTTTATGAATCGTTTGGTAGTTGTGGCTGTGTTCTAAATGTACATTATAAGGTACATGTTAGAAGACCTGTGTATGTATAACTGACACAAGAAACCTTTTGATGACCCATGATCTATACTATATGGTCATATATGGGTTCATTCACAAGCACCAGCTTTTGCTGAGTGCTGATTGGGTTTGGGTTAAAAACATTTGTATATTATAAGATATATTCATAAATCATAAATCGGGTATATCAAGTATATCATATATATGAAGGTAGCAGATTGCTGTTGAAAGCTTCACCCACGTGAGTAACCTTATAAGGGCTTATGTTTATACAAAATATGTTATTACATCATGTCATCAAAACCGAGCAAAATAACGCTATTTACAAGAATACCCTTAATTTAGCGACATGAAAATAATAAAATATATATCAATAATGGTAATTGGTAATTATATATCACTTTGCAAGAATACTGTTAATATTTCTTCGGAGGCATACATAAATGGTGTGATAAAATCTCTGAAATGGGCCTCCCTAACAAAGCCTTCAAAAAGGTATTGCTATCTCTTATTTGCACATCCTTATTGGCATTTTAGTCCTGGTCAAAAAGGATTATATTATTCGATGGATGCTCTTTTCATTTTCTTAAAGCAACTTGATTATAACCTACCTTATTTTCCCTGTTCTTGACACTAATTAATATGATCCCACCTGGAAAAAGAATAAAAACTTTAAAATATGTTTGGGCACATAAACAATTTATCAAAGTTATATAGAGGAGAGGTGTTGAGAATTTAAATCAGCACCAATGAATAAAAACACAACAATCATCTTCAGTAGATCAGAAAGACAATAATTCTTCCTTCAAGTATACCCATCCCAGTGACAATGCATTTGAAATGGTATAATCAAGTCATATATCTATTTTCAAATTGGCTGGAACCAAACTAGATTCTCGGGATAATTGTTAAAATACAACCTTAAATCATCAGCAGCTTTTACCAGACTAAACCAAGCTTTGATTAAGACATTCTTATTCCGAAGTAGAATTATTTGAACCAGACATGTGAGTGGGTGTGATAAATGGATCGATCCTTTCAGAAAAAGCAGGTGGGGGTGGGGGCTGGGGATCTGTTTCTTCTGGAATATCATGTTGTTCACCAAGAGATATAGGTCCCTCAGCAGGTGCTTTGGCACATTTTGCTAATTGTTGTGGCAAAAAGAGGGTAAAGGCACCCTTCCACCCTCTCTGAATCATCCATAACTCTCATTTTCCTTGACACCATAATAATTATAAATGAGAAGGAAGTGGATGACAGTTTAAGGACAAGGGCACTTTTTCCTACCAAGAAACTGAGTGTAAAGACCCTGCACGGCAGCAACAAGGTAATATATATCCTGTCATACAGATTAAGTTGATAGCACCAGTGCACTAGAACTATATCAACGACGTCACAAGTCATACGCATCTTTTTAAAAATGTCTTCCATGGTAATCATTGAGGTCAGAGGTGTGGACATGAGATTCCAAAATCTCCTCTATGATTAGGACATTGTTTTGAGGTATAATTCGTCTTATTATTGCAGATGTAGATGCCATACTCCCCAACCTTGATTTTTGTGATTTTATTTACGATTCAGCCCCCAAAGCGTTACTACAGCGCCTCCAATCCCAACAAAACTTGGCCCTCCGCATAATCTTCAATAAGTCTAAATATGATAATGTGGACCAAGAACACAAATCTTTAAATGTTTGGCCCCTTCAACTTCGAAGAGACAAGCACATACTTGACATGGCTTTCTATATGGCTCAAAACTCTGCTTTGCTTGATCAAAGGGACCTCCCTACCAGGAGTCACTCTGATGGGAAAAGGAATCTAATTGTCCTCTCAACTAAATCAAATAAAGTTATCAACTCAGTAATTTATAAATGTCAAACAAGGTGGAACAATTTAAAACCACTTGCTCATCAAATAGATAATAATTTGACCTTCAAGAATTATACTGATTGCCTTCTAGCCCCAAAGTAAACACATGTTATAGGGATCATACATTTGCAATGTATTATTGGGGGTCTGATTTTTGGAGTTTTTCAGTAGCAGGGTATGTCCACTTGCTTTAGTGCTACCCTTGCTGCTGCTCTCTGCAAATCTCGCCTTACATTGATCCTTTCTACTCACCTTGAATACCCTGGTCAGTCAGCTGCTACCACTACTCTCTATAATTATTGTACTACTCGTGTTTCTGCCAACCTTCACCATCATGTATCATACACAATTTATCATCTTGCTGTCATGTTTAGCTACGGCTATCCGCTGTTGTACAGACATATTTTGTTGATCTCACCCTTTGCCTTGTAGATGTAAAAATCTAAACCGGCACTTACTGTTACTGTAATTGATTATTCTGTACACTCCTTTCACTCCCAGCCGATCCACAGCAGAACACTTATGTTGTTCGGATTAAATTCTATTCTATTCTATACTATCTGCCTACACTCAGTCTCGAACGAGTATAAATGGGCTAGACTTGGTTTTTGTAAAATGTTAAATGATCTAAAACTAGAATTTTTGCAATAATGCGAATGCAAATAACTATGACTGAGGTATACGAATCTAGGCTGTAGAGTTATGATACCTGTGCTCCACAAAGCTGTCGTCTTACTATGACGTTGCTTTATCATCGGTGATACAAATAGTAAACTCAGATATCCGTTATTGTTTATTGTACATATTGTTGACTGGAAATCTTTGTCACAAAACTACTTAGTAATGTTAACTAATTGCTAAACTTGTCGACCAGATACCAATCTTCGCTGTTATATTCATCTTTAAACGATGATTACTTTGTTATTCTCTCGTTGATCTCATCATACTTTGTAATTCTGTTTTTCTACTATTGTCCCTATAAGGAATGATGTTGCGTGGCATCCATAGGAAGAGCTGGCACGCCAGAATTGGCCTACCACATATTTCTGTACCAATCAGACAATAAAAGAATATTTGAATTGAATTGAATTGAATGTTATGTAGGCAGAGATATGAGTAAGGTTCCTGGTATTTCGATATATACTCCACAAAAGGTAGCCTAGATGTAGGTAGTTTGTGTTACAAACTAAAAAGATTTTAATTGCTATGATATATCATTCACTCTCCTCTTAATCCTGTTATATGCAAAATGAAGAATCAACAATACAATGTTTAAATATTATATAGGCCTCAACAAAATTTTAAAAAATACGTTCTTTCATTTCTGGTACATAAGTATGTGTGTTTCCTATGAATGAAAACAATGTGAAAATAACAATTACAACAAAGAGCATAACAAAACCCAGGTACCCAGATATCAGCATTGTAGATGACACGATGGCACAATATCTTTGATATAAAACTTTGATATGAAAAAGGATTCGTGTAATGTTTCATTCCATCAAATCCTAAATGAATTGGTTGTTATGGAACTTAAATAATTAAGCACACTATGTAAGAACCTATCTTATTGTATATTCTATAAGATACATCACACGACACATCTTATATCATACGATGTATTTCATATTTATATGTCATATGTACTCTAATTTTATTTTCCTAACTTCAGTTATTTAATGATATGTATGAGTTACAATGTTACATGTTACATGAACATTTATTTCATCTAACGCATGTTTAATGGTTTAACAGTTACATGTTAATGAGAAAGTGACACCCTAATTGCAACACAATAAACTAGTGACAGGCAGCTTCACCCCTTCACAAATGGATGGAAATCAGTTCAATAGCTGAAGCACCAATAATCCATCTAGGAGTAAAGTGCGCAATATCTAATACAAGCAACACTTCACTGGTTTGAGGATAATCAGTCGCTCATCTAAGGTGTGTGTGTATGTGCGAGACGGGGGCGGGGGTTGAGGGTGTCCACCAAACGCATTTCTGATAAAAAAAAATTTACATTTCGAACTTATTGAAATTCAACCGATGAGACAGATCACTGTATCATGCAGATATATATTTGTATTCGTTTGTTTTTTCTTCAAAATTTATGAAGCTAATCAAGACATCAGATTGGTGCCCCCTCTCAAGCCCCCTTACCTCAGAAGAAAGAAGGAAGTATAACGTGGCTGAATTGGTCCTTCAAGAACCAATATAATTATATTGTGATGATTATCAATTACCACAATATAATCAAGGAAGAGTAAATTTATGCTATTCATTCTTTTTGCCAAGTAATCTTTCATTAATGATGAAGCAATTAATTATATCAAAGGGACTAGATAGATACGCCTTTGAAGATGCAAGCGTAACCAAAAGTCCTCATGGGAAAAAAACATGAAAAAGTGATTAACTTGAAGCCCGGCCTCAGCAATGACAACAGTATATATGAGAAGGTATCCGGATGCACACAATGATGTGAGATCGATGGGTTATCCAGTGTATGTGTGTGTGTGTTTATATTAGTACACTAAGGAATAACTAAGGAATAAGTCTGAAGAATAAGAAATCAACTGCTGAACGTCCAAGAGTCTGATGGTAACTGGTATTTAGTCTAGTCGCCGCCTAGTGTGGCGCCCCCTACCTCTCCACATTAGAGAGAAAACCTTGATATATTACAAACAAACAAATAAATACATTTCTATATAATTGAATAAAATTAATAGTCATGAACATTAAGCTTTCTCTAGATCATATGAATCATAGAAGTAATTGTATGAAATCATATATTGACCACTGTTCTGTCTTCAAAGTCTTCACAAGTAAATAATTTAAAACATATTTTAAAAGCATGTTTTGGTACAGTCAATATACTGTACGGTTAAATGGCTATAGAATTTGGGTAAACACTCCAAATCCAAAATGTCAGTTATGTATGGTATCATACCTATATACATATACTAACTATTTATGCCAGAGGAAACAGGTTTCCTTTTAGAATTCCCCTTGAAAGGAACTTTTTGGGACACAACAAATTGACAAAAATCATATTTGGTTTCTCACATTCAGGCCACTGAACTCCCATTGAAAGCACATCCGTAAACATCCCTGACACTTGCCCAACGTCAAATTGTGCGTAAAAATATGCAAACGTCATACCAAACTAAGTGATGAATCAATTACCAACTGCATCGCGTGTCAAGCACGACTTCTATGGGTGAGTTTCGTAAACACGCGGCTTGACTCCCCGCATGTTATGTGCTAGTGAAAGTGAGAGAAGTGTCGTTATTTACCATTTTATATTCAGTAGTAGCTAATGCAATTTGCGACTTGCGATAGTGATCAATATTCTCGCATGTCTGCTCGAGATTGGGGGACAAAAAGAGCAGTTTGTATGTTTTTTATAAAAGGATTAATTAACTATGTCGTGATATATTTCAACTTGGTGTAACAATTTCCCAGCTGTGTATTCAATCAAATTGAGCCAGGTTACGATGACAAATATATAATGATAAAATGCCACATGAGAGTTCTCGATCCAGTCATGTATAGGTAAATTTGAATCGATGCAGATCTATTTTAATTGTTGTAAGCGGATTCAACTATACCAGGTTCATGTTAGATCAGATTAAATGAGATAACATCGAGCCATCAGTGATTATTACTGCTTTAGTTTCTGCCTTGAACGGTCCAGGGGATAGAACCACATTAGTAGAGACTAAAGTGATTAATAACCTCCGATTATGGCTGAATACAATACCTTTACACAGCAATACATAACTATATCTAGTATACAAGGCCTATTACAGGTACACATTCTGAATATCGGTGGGCACTTGGAACAATATTATAGATCAACAAGGAAAACTTTATAAGCTGTTTCTAATCACTTTAGATACAGCTTCTTGATAATAGCATGCACAGGTCACAGTTACATTTGTGCATCTTGGGGTCCGGGCTGGCTTTTGGGAAATAATTCTTTCACTATCGGTAAAACATTTATAAACTGTATGTCATCGGATCCCTCCTACAGAGATATTTCATTAGATATCATTTGCATTTTTGCATTATGATAAAATTATTTGCATAGACAATAGGTGCCATAATGGCTCGGGGAATGGCTCGGACGGTTAGGAGATAAACTAAACATCCAGGTAAACATAATGTGAGGCAATTAATGTATTCAGACTAATTTGCACTCAGATCTTCGCATCATGCAATAGTACATGATTAATGCACCATTGCATGGGTTGTCTCACGTGAGATCTATTCAATTAAGATAATAACTTTTTACCCAACGCGGTGCACGCGTTCACCAGTTATTTCCATTATTTCCAATAGTCCTTTTTTCACCAGCAATGGTGTTGCTGTACTAGCGTAAGGTTGAGGCAGTGCAGGAGGTCAGACTAAACCACACAATTGCACAGTGCATCTTTGTAACCAGTCTGATACTTTTCTATGGAGGTTACATTATTTATATACTACTGTGTCGATAGTATATGCGATAACATTATCAATAAACAATCCCCACAAAAGGGCTTCCGGAGAATGACAAAGTCAGAAACTAAAGCATTTTTTGGCCATGTCTTTTCAACTTGACTGAGAACTGAGAACTTGACTCAAACAGACTCAAACAAACAGACTGAGAGAAAATGATAGGATTGTTTCTGTCCTTTTCAGACAACATGAAGATCCTGCTCCAATAATATTAGTATTATTTATCTTCATTAATTGTCATTTAATTACTCAAAATCAATTAAATAATTAAAAATGCAGGAAGCTATGAACTGTAAATAGCAAGAATAGTTAAACAGTATTATAATTGTATTTTGCCAGGTATGTGCAAATTATAAAGTTTGGCAAAGATGTTAGATGTCTGCAGTTTACTATTCCATTTATATAATTTTTTTATCTATTTATTTATTACTTTGGAAGAACTACAACAGTTCTAAAGATCATGCTTTCGTTTCATGCAATGCACCTCTCATAAATTGATGATGGCAAATTTGCATTATTTGTGACAATAACAAATACATTGAATAAAATAAAATAAATAGTAGTGAATGCCGGAACCCTACTGCAATAAGTGGATTTATGTCCAAGTATAAGGCAGAGGTCTATACTAGCACACATTATACTACTATTATAAGCCCTTCGTTACGGCCGGCTGCACAGAAGCTATGGCAAGCATGACAACCCAAGCCCTTCACCCAGTTTCCCCCTCTCCCATCCCGCCAGCCAGCCTTTCAGGGGTACTAACCTCATCTTCTCACCCCCTTTCTCAACCCCCTAACCTCCACCAGTTGCTCTTGACCCCACACCCCATAGAATGACCCTGTAGTACATTAACAGGGTGATGTTTCCATCGTTTCGACATGTTTCTATGACAACCTTTACAGGAATGCAAGTGGAAAATGGATCTTATTAAGAAATAGTCATCGAAAGGATTTGTTTAATGATGCAATATTTTGTATATTACTTAAGTATTTTAATAAGGTTTTCCCTTAATCATAAAACCTCACCCGTCCTGAACAGGAACTGTAAATACATGTGTGCACTGTTCCATTCCCTACCTCCTTCCTTCTATCAATCTGTCTGTTCGCCTCTGAATCTGATCTGTTGCACAACAGTGACCAAAAGAACCTTTTTATGTTAATACGGGTACCAAGTTACACAGAGAAGTTGAAAGAGAAAGATGTTAGGAGAGGGAACAAGGAGAGATGAAGATGTGGGCCCAACTGCCCAAGAGCAAATCCCGTGCTTGCTAATTATTATTATTATTATTGTGTGTTACTGGTAGACCTGTGATTGCACAGAAGTCAGAGTATATTATCTAAGAATCTAAGAACTGTGACGACACTGAAGGTCCATTCCAGGTTTTCGAGCATATCGAGACCCACTTAGTTATAAACCATATAGAGTGCCATTAGGTATTTATTCGTGGATTTTGGATTTATTCATTAGATAACTTTGCTTATCAATGCTGTTTTTCTTGTGGTATTATCCTAATGCTGTCTGGAACCTTCAGTGCAGCAAAGATCGCAACGCCTTTTACCAAAGACATTGCGTCATTTGGGTCACATGTTCTCATTACAAACCAAAACAACACACAATGAGGGATTGTGCAAGTATAAAAACCTGAAGGCACCCCAGAATAGGCCTGTGGTGACAGAACAAGTAGATAATGGTAATGATATTTGTTTTATACCGTTTTACAAGGCTAACTTTTGCCAGAGAATGGTGGTCCGCACTCCTTGCTCCCAACTTAAATCCTGAGGTCCCATGTAAATCAACTTCTTCCACCCACCCACCCCAACCCCCTTCACATTAACAGACCGGCCAGCAATAGGACAAGGTAGTGTGTAGGTGAGTGACCAGCCAAATAGATCATTGTCACTCTAAGTCGGTCATCCTTTATATACAAGGAGTTTCCTCAACACTCTTGTGCTGGACTGGTGGATCTTTCCCTGGGACATGAGTGCAGTGGTACGTCCATGGCTTGCTGTCTGGGTTGGAACAACAACTTTTCAAACTTTCATTGACATTCAATTTGGAAATTCTTTTTTATTTCTATAAAAAAAGGTTCACAGAAAATGAAAAGCTACGAAAATTCCCTGATTTTGTTTCTGTTGCCTTGCCCCCATCTTTAGCAGTATTAATATAATTGAAAATATGAAAATATTATATTCAAATGACATTCAATTTGCAAGTATTACAACAATGTTTTCTTTCATGTCATATTGTTATGTCAGTATGTTACTCATGAGGGGAAAGGACCCTCTCAGCCAATAGGATATGTACACAGGTATGAAGATATAAATAAATACCCAGTAGACATGGAACTCTAGACCAGAAATACTTGTTTACATCTTTGTCTATAATACGTACTATATCATACAACCTCATTACATATCTATATTGCATTTCTCGAAGTTGTTGCTTCATCAAATAATTTGTTTAATTTTTTTCAGCAGTACTGAAGGGAGCAGAGGTGTCTAGTTTTGTCGCATAAAAATAATTTGTTTAACTTCATCCAATTTTAATGATAGTTTATGAATATCAGAGTACATGAATTATGATTTGAGTTAACCATGAACGTAGAGCATCTCTAGTCTTCTGGTATAGCCTCTGGCCAATTAAAAGAATTATACTCTAAGTACAAACTTACTTAAGCACCAAATGATGTGCTGGGGAAGATACTTCAAATCTTATATTATGCCCCATGAATTAGCTTACACCATAGAGTCTTCGTGCTTTGCAAATAGAAACCGACACAATGAATTATTTGAAGGTCACCAAGATAACATATTAAAGGAATCAGGCCTATTTCTCTTATTTGGGTGTCCCACTGAAATCGCACTTTTCCCTCTCTCTGATCTTTTTAAACATTGGGAATTTTCCCTGGATAGCTATACCTAGAGCACACATTGTACTCTTAATCGTATTTATCCAAATTGCTATTATGGATCAGCACAAATCTTTCTTTTTAATAATCCTGAGGCTTGACAAAAAGCTATGCATTTATGAACAATACCAGATGTTCAATGAAATAGAAACATTATCAGTAGTCAAATGTTCTACAGCAGAAGTGATCAACTAAAGAATTGAAAAAGAATTCGGTTGATTCATCTGGGAATCTTAAATCGAAGTTGGAAACCGGAAGACTTTCTTGTAAATGATTAAAACAGATTGAATGGATGGAATATGGCTTACATTTTTGTACGCAATATTCGCCATATTTAAGTTATTATCTCTGATTACCTAAAGCACTGAAATAGGATCTATCCACCGTACGCAGGCCTATCAAATGCCTTGTTAAACCATAGAATAAATGGCCATTAGGTCAATAGCCGGTAACCCCATGAAATTGAACACCCTCAATCAAGGGTTATGTAATACTGAGGAGTGGTATAGGCACCTAAATAGACTACTGGGTACTTAGCCAACAATAATTATGTATAGTTAAGCTCCACACACAATTTTTTAAATTCATTTATTCAATCAGAAAGTGTCTCATATGTTCGATTACTTTACTATTTGGTATATTCATGCATCACACAAGCAAGTAGCATACAAGTTGTAGAAATAAGCTAAACTTTTGAAAATATTCAGATATGATTGCAGTAACGGCAAATCATAGCTCTTCACACAGGGAGGGTCAACTCTACCTGCCTTACAACCATCAATCATTAAGTAAGGTCTAGCTTCTATTGCATATTAGGCTGTTATTCTGCTATTTTAACGTTCTGTGAGCCACTCCTTCGCCGGAACACTTAACTATTCATAATAAATTAAGGAGGAGGAGGAGGGGGAGGAGGGGAAGGGAAAGGAGGGAATGGAGGGAAAGGAGGGGGAGGAGGAAGGAGGGGGAGGAGGGGGAGGAGGGGGAGGAGGGGGAGAAGGGGAAGAAGAAGATGATAACAAGAAATGTACGGAGTTTTGAGTTAAAAGTTTAGCTCGGGTATAATATGCTGCATATAAGAAGTCCTTACGCAATATGTTTATTGAGAAGGTACTGTGGACCCACCTGACAGGATTCCCCGCCTGTCCGGATCTAGCTGGATCTTTGGCTGAGAATTGGGTTCAGTACAGGACCTAGTATTGCGCACATAGGTGAACCGGGTGTCATGATGACGATTTATGTAATGGTTTGTAGGTAACAGGTGTTAATTGCTCGACCATGTCTGGTCATGGTTTTGCAATGTTATCTCAATGGTCTCAATAATGTACCGGACAAGGGATGATCATATGACATGTATGATTTATGGGGAGAGCATGATAAAAGGGATACCTTTCTGCTGACTCTATTAATAAAACTCCTGAGCGCCAAACACTGCGCATCGCCTTCTTGCTGTCTCTTCTCTCTCTCTCCCTCTCTCTCTTGCACGTTCTCTCTCTTTCTGTCTCTTCCTCCCTGTCTCTGTCTCTCTCTTCCTCTCTCTCTCCACCTCTGTCTGTCTCCCTTTCTCTCTGTCCCTCCGTCTATCCTCCCTCTCTCTTTTCCCACTTCCTCTCTCTCCCTCCGTCTACCCTCTCTCTCCCTCTCTCTCTCTTCCCTCTCCCTGGTATATGTAGTTAGGGAGTTTGGGGCGGGCGCTGAACCAGGGAACCCATCGCCGACCCTAGAGTACATCCACACCGAGGTGCTTAGAGCACTCCCTGGTACGTCCCAGGATCCCCCATCTTGTGCACTACTCATGATTCACATGCTACCACTTTACCACTGTATCTCAATAAGTAGTGTCCAAACATGTATAAGCCCCTGGCATTAACATCGCTACCAGAGCAAATCCCAACACGCTCTGGGACGAGGATTCACAGCAACCTTCACAGTCGACTACAACCCGTTCTGAATCAACGCGTAAGGGCCTAGTCCACTAAGCCCATTCTCACAGAATTTGGGGGGAAAGAGTCCTCTGCGGCGCAAAATCACACGAGAATCGGCTTAGTGGACTAGGCCCTTTAGGATGTGTTATTCAAAGAACCTTTCTTTCTCTTTTTCTCTGTCTCTCTCTCCCTTCTTCTCTATCTCTATTTCCTGGGTAAGATCATAAACTGCCTCACTCTCAGCTCTCCCGCCCTTGATATAACCTTCAATGTGTTGATAAGGACGTAAAGCAACCAACCTCACTCACTCACTCACCCTCTCTCAGTCACTCTCCCCCCCCCCCCCCCCGCCCTTATTTTCTCTCCCTTTCTCTCTATTTAGTTAGGGAGTTTGGAGGGGGGGGGGCTGAACGAGGTAACTGGACCGACCCCACATTATATCCACACTGAACTTACTACGATCTGCCAACTTTAAAACATTCCTGAATGCAGTGTTATCCATTTTCAATTCATCCTATCTGTAGTAGTTAAGAAAGCGATGGTCCCTGATCAACAGGCCATGTAAGATCCAACTAAACTTTGACACAAAACCCTCGAAATAAATCTTGAAACCTCACTTTTCTGTCACATACATCTTCGCATTAACTGAGCATTTGCACTCAGCAATGAAATTGCTTTTACTCTGTCAGCCCACTCCCAACCTTCATCATGGGGCGTGTTGTATAAACTGTGGAAAGTAAATGTGTGTGTGGAAAGTTGTACACTTTTCCCCATTCTTTGGTGGGTAGGAATATACAAATGCATTGTGTGTATAGATTTTTTCTACTAGGTGGGAATGGTACCTTTGAAGGAATTCTTTCCTTCATACAGGTGAAGGAATACCCATGCATATTATTTTCGTTAGCTTATACAACAGGCCCCTGTTATTGGGTGGATAGTAAAGTGTTCAGACACCCTGTGGCGTGGGTTGTGGTAGACTTGCAACAGCAAAATCGGGACACATTTGATATATATTATTCATCTTTTCCATTGCTGTCCCAAAAAAGATCTGGGCGGCGATGGGCAGATAGCTGGCAAACATAAGGTCTGTGGCATGAGGTTCATTGACCTTAGGTCCTGCAGGCTGCACCAAGTTTGCTGAAATTCATATTGAGTGTTGCAAAAAATATGTCCTTAGCATAAGACTCCTTTATGTTTGTAGCTATACATGAACAACCACTTGATATAGATCTATAAAAATCCTGTGCTTATGTAGTCATTACCGAGTAGAGATTAATACTAAATTACAAGATTTGAATGAATATGTAGGATTGTGAATAGCAGTGCTAAAAACAAACAGGCGTTTTAAGTGCGACTGTGAACTTGATACTCTGGACTGAAAGACACATATGAATTTGTGATATAAAAGACACAAATTTAAACATACTATAGATGTTTAAACATATAATATAACATATAAAAAAAACAAAGTCTGTCCGCCGACTGCTGTGCAGCTTTGAAAAGTGTTTGAAATTGCCGCCTAGGTTGCTAGGCAATGTCTGTGGCCGTGAAGTATTTCCGGTTCCGGCAACTGGTCCGCGGATATACATGTATATGATCATATACAAACCATATAGATGTTTAAACATATAATATAGATGTTATCTGCCTAGATTTAGCTCCTCTACCACCTGGTATGGTTTGTCAACCCTGTATTATCTATAGGGGAACACCCTAATTGGTGTAATGCAGGATGTTTGTTTCAGTTCCAGCCAAAGAACTATCAGCCGCAGGAATTTGGCTGTCATTTGTTGCAATTATCAGTGGGTTTACCTTAAATCCCTTTATACTATGCTCCAAACCCTGAGAATGGTAATTTAGTAAGTTCTTTGTGTGTGACTGTAGTCTATTCTTTCTGTATGAGCGATGAAGGGTGGAAAACAATTTAGGTTTTTGAAATATCACCACAGACACCAACATGGCATATTCGGGTGAAGCCGCTAGTAAATGTACAATTCGCCTTCACCAATCATCTCCAATAACCCAAATATATATAGGACAACAATGAGATTCATAATACAGTTCAACTTAATCCAACAAGTTTCTTTAATCAACATAATACCACATATACTCGATTATTGCTGGTATTAATGAGTTTTCAGCAGAATTTAGCAGAATTTACTAAATATGTAGATCTGCCGATGGTACATCTTCTGACGACCTGATGCATGCAGAGCATTTGGTAAGTTGCATTACAAGAAAATGGGGCATTTGCAGTACAATTCCAAATGACAAAGCATGTACACATTCCACCTATTTAATATCTCTTAACCCTGAGATGGGGGTTCTCCCTTTGTCTTTCTGACACCTTTATTTCCTCTCCCACCCACACCTGGGTCAGCTCGTTCATTTTAATTTTTATTCATAACTTAATTAATTGTCACTATTGATATATTGTCTTATATTTATTCATAGTCTTTTTGCTCTGGGGTTTAGCCAATATATCACCCAGTTTCAGAATATAACATATGGCCCCCTCTCCCTTCTTAACCTCTTCCCCTTCTTTCCACCCCCTCCCTACCTATAAACAGGGCGTGCCTATGTACACGTTTTGTCCTCTAAGTTTTCCCTCGAGTTGTCAGCAACCCATTGACTTGATTCACCTCGCTGATAAGTATATGCTAGGGTGCATGTATAGACACCATAACACTATAAATTATTCATACCAATAGGTACAAGGGCATTTGTGCGGAGCACAATTTGTAACCAAAACATGGCCTTTGTCAATGGCAATATATATATGAATGATTATACATTTGAATGTATACATACAAAGTATAGGCAAAGGATAGTCTATTCATTTTTGTTTGTGGATGGGACCAGATCTCATTCGGAAGGAATAATCATACATCAATTGAGGCCTACAATTCAAAAGTACATCTTAAAACAGATTTGTTAATTTAAAGGTGTGCATCGAAGTACAACATATATCATTTCTGTAAGAATCACAAGAGAATTGGCTTAGTGGACTGGGCCCTTTAGTTAGGTCCACACAACTACAGACCTTATAAGCAAGTAATCCATGTTAGATTGATGTTCAGTTTTTTTTATGAAATTCCCTTCGTGGGAAAGTTCTAGAGTGTCGGACCTATCCCTAGATATAATGAAATATAATGTCGCTTTTCTTATGAGGAGAAATGATATAATACAGTTCTCATTTTCACCTTTAAACTTTAGGGAATCAATCTCCAAGCGCATTGTTTTATGCCCGCACACCGTGCAAGAGGATGGGCATTACATCATATATCTTTCAATATAGATTTGATATATTATTTAATAAGGAATATACAAATTGTGGCCTTAGCTCCAGCTTAACAATGCCAACGCTTTTCACGTATCGTTCCTGAAGCTGTACCTACAACCCATCCAAGTGACGCGTACATAGTAGCAAGGTTAAGGGTTGATGGTTCAGCTACTCATTTCTGCAGCCTAATTGTTAGTATGTTTTAACGAAAAAGCTTAACTAGTTAAATTAGGAACATTTTAACGACCCTGAACCTAATAATTTCTCAAGCATATTGAAAAATCTAAGACTAAGCAAGAAATGTTGTATCAAAACAAGCCAAATACCAATCCTCCTACTCATGCTTTTTTGAATCATTCTTTTTAAGAATCTCGTATTTATAGTTTCTTGGTATCACAATATAGGGCAATATATAAAGTACGTACTGGCCTGAGAAATATACATCAGAACCAGGGACGCATCCAACTGAAAGCATCTATTCTATTCTGAATACAATTTACTACCAGAACATTAAAGTACATCACAAGTATGAAATATAACACGTGACCCGTATGTATTATCCGCATATCATAATGTAAAGCGAACCTACCCAGTGCATTTACCTTTTTAAATTGCACTGTATATACATGTTAAATCGTGTTGCTGACATACATTTATGTTAAGTCTTTATTTTACAATGAAATTTGGACACCAATTTCCTGAATTGAAATTTTTATAAGAATTATTACTTAATCCATGACCTTTTGGAAGACTTCTATACAAACGCAGGTCAGGTGCAGAAAACACAGGCCTTGGGGATTGGCTATGCCTTGCATTTATGGGGTTGGTTTGTCCATCCCGAATAGATAAGATCCCAGCAAACCGATATCAAAGGATTAACACCTGACATTGAAGGGCTGCTGGTGAATAATCATACACAAACAATGGAGGTTATTACTCGTTGTAGACTCTGCCTTCGGTTGTTCCAGTTCCTGGAGAGTTCAAGGCAGTGAGTAAATAGTCATCAAGCCCTGTGTGTATAAATGTGCATAGACCTACACGCCAAGGACAATGGCTATTACTGATTATAGAGAATTATCTTTATGATAGCATGGATCATATTTTTAGCATTCAACCATAAGTTCTCCAAATATCAAAAAGTCAAATAAGAATAGGACAACACATCAATAGGCCCACATCATGTGGCTCTTCTGTCACTCCCCTTGTATTGCCAAGACGAAGTTCTAAGAAGCAGCCCATAAACAAAACGCCGAAGTCGCTGCTCAAATCTTTAAACCCAGTTTCTCTATCTGCATATCTAATCGCTATACATTATGACCCCAAATTGTCACAGCAGTGAAATAGATCTCACAATGAGTCTTTACCGGGGACATCTTAACCCAAATCTCCTCCTCTCCCTTTCTGTCAAATAAAAGAAGTATTTATAGCTATTGAGTCAAGTCGTCCTGTACTTTCCATTTCACAAATGTGAAACTAGATATGTGTATGGAAAATCAGTGTCAGCCTGATGTCACCTGAAGATGTACCAGCCACCCTCACCAATAACTTCAAATAATCTAAATTTAAGTAGAAAGTGGGTTTCAAAAAAGAATGAAACATAAGCAAAAATAAAGGAAAACATTTCAAATTAAACAATAGCTGATATAGCCAGATATACCAACTATTTATTTATCAGCAATGAAGAATTTATTAAATGTGAAATGCTGCCGATTGTACATTTCCCTATGCCTTGAACCATAAGGTTTTCGCATCTTTCTAACCTTTGGTATGCTGATACAGATTCAGTTTGATTGGACACTTTACACTTGAACTTTGCCTTCACCATAACACTCCAATGAACAAATCAGAGTATCGGGTTTTAAATTATGTAAAAGCTAAGAAACCCATGCAGGCTAAGTAAACTTAATTATTTGTCATAGGTGTACTAATCACAGTTAAAGTATTTCGAAGTACCTTTTCCAACAATTGATGTTTCATTTTTGTTAATATCTCTTTTGTAATGTATCTGGCCTTCATTGAAAATACGAAATGCTGTATGATGCTTTGATCAAGCTACTGCCAACCTTTGATTAATTTATTTTAAGGCCAAGAAACTACCAATAATTTGAATTCTGTTCTACTATGTCATCAACAGTTTTCACATTTTGTGGAATTGTCAAAAGTTATTAAATCTAATAGTATATTGGTATGATTATACGTTGTATCAATTTTCAATTATATACCAACGACGTAAAATATGTGAAAGTTTGTATATCTCGCGTGGCCTTTACTAGGTGTAATTGATGCGTTGATTGATTGATCCAATAAATAAACGTTCTATGGAGCATCTGCTTGTCCTTACTTAGAAGTGAAAGTCGAGTCATTATAAAGTGTTTACGGACTAAAATAGATTATGTGTTCAAATTTAGACTTGCTCAACTATGAACCTGTTTTGCTACAATTCTTTTCTTCCCTATAGTGAGAGGTCAGGTCAGACGGGTATAATCAGGATTTGCACTGAGAATAAATGTCTAGATCAAAATAACAAATAGAAACAACACTTAAGAATTTAACATGCTATTAGTCTGCTCCGTATGAGCAAAGGATTGCAATTGCTTCCTGTTACAAAAAACAGCTTTAAAATATTAGATTTTGATACTGAAGGTGCAGGTAATTTGGCAATATCTTTCTTCATCTCTTGTATCTGCATCTAAGCCAAGTTATCTAAATCAATTTAAATCCTCATCATTTATATATACTTCCTCATGGTGGGAATTCATATATAAATATATGCTATATAACATATCGTTGTTGCCTGAAAACGCTGCCTTAGTTGACCTCTGCATGTATAATAACTGCTGTACATATACAAATGTAACATTATCCCGTGTCGGGAAAAAGCTCTATGCCGTAAGCTTACTGTATTTGCCGAAATGCATTTTACCATTATGTAAATATTTGCTTTCCTTATCAAACTGATCCATGCAAATTTGCTGTATTATTATATACTTGATGATATTCTTGGTTGAGTTCCCTGTCGATAACGCTAACCCCCCCCCTCCCCCCAGACTCCCCCAGCCAACATAAGATATGCTTTAATAAATAGCCTGTTTATAACCCTCACCCCATCCCACTCCATCATTTCCTTACCTATCACCAAATCTCGCCAAGTATACTATCAGCATAATAAACCGTATATATATTAGTCATAAACTGTAACGATACTATGCTTAGACTGAACCTAATTATAATTATAATCCAAATATAAAATTGTCACGTATTCCCTGCTATGTAAATTTGAAATAAGATAATTCATCGTCAGGGTCGCATGAAAAGCACCTGAATTTGTGACTCTTCCTTGATGTCTTGTGAATAAAATTGATTTCAAAACGTGAAAAAAAAAAATATCTTAGTATGTCTTCATACATGAAGCACCGCCCGGCCTATTTCAAGGGGAGGCCAATATATATATGTATATGTCATAGTGCATGCTGGGTCAGATGAAGATTTGCATTACTATAGTATTTATCATAGCATATGATTATTTACATGAGAGTATTGATAGGTATTACATGCTGAACATAGCCTATAGCTTTTACTATGACAGACAGCACCCATAATACAGTTAGCTCCTATAGTTATAGGGAGAAGACGTACAGGGAGAGAAATAGTCTGTTGCATAAGAAATCCTTATGTTCCTTCCTAAGTTATTTGTCCTTGCTTAAGTAGAACATTCCTACTGTAGCTATGAGATTAGCCGTGTGTGTATAGCAAATTCCTTCACTACATGTTCCTTACCAACTGCTTATCCAGGAAGAATCTTAAATAAGGATTTCTATACAACGAGACCCAGGTGTGTCTTTGAAATTAGTACCTGCAGCTTTCCCATCAGGAAAGCTACAATCACTATATTTGTGATATGTCAAAGTAGAAAAACTGTTATTTTTCAGTGTTTTATTCACAAGATGTCCTCATGGGAATGTTTTCATTTTTGAGTTGCTTAACGTTGTTCGTAGCATCAATACATGTACCATATTTCAAGACAGTTGATTAAATATCCATATTGAGTTTTCAAAACTAAAAATATCGAACCTAACATTTTATAAATGCTTATCAGATATTTACTATCATTGGAATCCGTTTGATCTAATCTTTTCAAATAATGATAGTATCTCAAAATCCATATTTTGCGACTTGTGACTCATTTACCTGAAACACATCACATGTGTGCACTTCATGAAGTAGCGTCCCTCCACTTGATGTGTCAGTTTAGAACATGAATACTTACATACATTTGTAATACTTTTTTCGGGCATCATGAGGGTAAGCAATTCTGTGAATACCCTACTTTTCCAGTGATATCATGTTTCACCTGTTGCAGATAGAGATAGGTAACTTTACGCAATCGTGTATCACTTGGCGTACATATCTGGTACGACCTGTTTACAGTTGACACCTCGGGTGAGTAAATACAAAGGGATGAAGGTGCGTGGGCTGGCAGTGTATGGGTGTATGTGGCTGACAGAGACATGTTCATCCCTTATATTGAAGTGATGTAAGGCAATATTGCAATATACCTCAGGCCTGTTGAATAGCAACTTCTTACTTAACGTTTGTTTCCTTCCAAAGCTTTTACCCACTCTGGGGTAGTAACTGCCCAATGTAGGAATGATAATTAAGTCCTTTTCTAAAGGTTCCTCACCAGCTGCACAGCAAAGATAAGTAGCTCAGGAAGGACACTTTTATGTAAGGATTTATTAGGCACGCACCCTGGTCATGTCTACTGAACGATTATGGTTCAAGTTTCCTGTTTGCATTGTTATCACCATTGTATGTATTACTAATGTGTATCTCTGTTCTGTATTCCACAATTGAAGATACTTCATATCTGTCGGTAAATGATACATTTTCATATCCTTCCTTTTTGTATGCAAAGATCTAGGGAAGTTTTGCGTGGGGTGTCAAGGAATAATGCATACAATCTCGCGTTGGGTCTCAGTTTTGAAATATCTTTCCACAAACAAGATGAAATATCATTCATAAGTATTCCACCATGTTGTCTACCTCGATCTTGATGCATAACCCTTGGAAGGACTTGACTTATGGTACAGTCCATATATTTATACATTGGTATGAAATGCATTCTAGAAAGCACTGAACTTTTTATTCGCCATAGAATCAAGGATAATTTCAAATGTCTTCCTCTTTTATAACCTGGGGTGGTATCCTGTACATTCTGTCATAAACAAGCTTTACAAATTCAGATCCTGCTGTGTCAGAGAGAGTTATTATCCATCGTTCCAACTACAAGTACAACTTTTATGTTCATTTGGTTTAATTTTAATGTATAATCCGACTGCTAGCTCTACAGGTGCTTCTAAATAGTAATATAAAAGATAGCTATTAATCATCCCTTTATTTCCTTTGTCCTCACATATATCCAATTTATACTCTAATGTCCTTTTTTCGAATACACATTCTAAGTCTAAAGGACTTGCCTGACGTGTCCGAAGACATGATGCGAGGTTGTAATCTTTGGTAGTTTCGAGTGTTAAGTCGTGGGAAATAAATCACTCTAAAGGACAGAAGAATTACATTTGTTCAGACATTATTTTTTTTTAAAGATATTAAACTTTGGGAAGAATGTGCTTCTAGGAAACATGTAATTTTGTTGGCATGTGTTAAGAAATATCTCTTAAGTGTTTCTTTATTGGGTTGTAAATCGTCCTGAACATAACATTGCATATGTCTCCCCAAGGTCAAGAAGAAGGATGAAGCGATGAAGTTTCTGAAAGGTTGCTGTAGGTTCTGAACCACATTGATTCTATCAATGTTTCTTGATAGTTGGCTTTCCGACCAGCCCATTCTCGCTCCCCCCTCCCCCTTCTCACTTTTCTCTCTCCACCCCTCCACCCCAACCGTATCTTTTCTATTACCTCCTCTAACTTTTTCTCTTCCTCTTCCTTCCCTTCTCCTTCTCGTATAGACTATTCACTGCCTCTCTTCCCATCTCCCCCCACCCCGCAACTCCACCTCGTCCTTCCCACTCATTTCCCTCTTTCCCTCCCCCCCCCACACCTCTAGTCCCCGTCTAACCCATCTCCCTCCCTTCTCATCCTCTCCCACATCTCACAAAAGGTCCTAACTATGGGATAATAACCTCCAAGTGGAAGACCTGCGACTCTATCCATCGCCTCAACGAGTGTTTTTATTAGAACTTATTAAGCATATTGAGATACAATCTAAAGAATCTTTGACTTGTTTTGGTACATGGGTCTGTATTTGGCAACATCACCTACAGCAATGAAAAAGACAGGATGCCAAGAGAGAGCCCTAAAATGAAGTAGCTAGAGAGATGGATAGATAGACAAGGTTGGAGGCGTAGAACATCATTGGAAGCTTTTGGTAATTGAGTCATGTGTAAAGTGCATATAAATAGATTACATTAGAATATGAGTCACGGTGTTATAACTGTGCATTAATACTTTACAAACTCCAAGTTCAAGATTAATATATATATATGCTCGAATATTCAATACTCAAAACATGAAATTTAAAGAAAATGAGACAAATGTACTAGCTGTAATTGTTTGTATCTTGGTGTCATAAGATATACATGTGAGAATTAATGACTGGTGGTGTATGATTCAGAGGCACAACTGAGGGACCAGAAAAGGAGGTTATTAATCCTTTTAGTCTATGACTAAGGTGGTTATAGCCCCTGGAACGTCTAAACACATATGTTTACCTAATATTTTTATGTCCATATATGGACAAGATGTATAAGATCTGTGTATGAAAACATTCATCGCGAATCTTCTCTGTTATAGTCTCTGTTATAGCAGAAGAAAGAACTTCAGGACTGTTCTACGAAAGAATTGTTGCCAAACTCGACTCCCTACGGTCTCATAATAGAAGAGCATTGAAGCAGAACAACTTAACTTCTCTTTCGTAATCTTGACTATGACATGACTAGATGATTCTAGCTACTCTCTTTGAAGAAGAATTGTCATAGATCTAAACTACATCATAAATCCTTCAGGTTATAAGACAGGTCATAATCAGAACAGATGTCAAAGCATTCAATGTAAGACAGACTCGGACTTCATAAAGCAATCGATCCAATACCCAGTGTGACTAGACAAGGTGTTTGGCAGTCGCCTATATCTCGAAGTGATATTAAATAATAGTAACTGAATTGGAACCTCTTACCTAGCTGGGAAGACATGAATATGGTTACCGTTAACTTCGATAATAGTAATTACACATACAGGATGGAAAGCTATTTACCTGTGTGTATGTAACTATTCAAGTTTAGCTTCTAGAAGTTTAATTGTACAAATTCCTTCGCCTATTACCTTATATAGCCCCCCCCCCCCCACCGCCCATCCCGACTTGTTGCGCACATCTACCCAATTCCAGAATCTTCTCCTCAATGATTCATACAATGAACCCATACACAGCCTGGTTGGGTTATTCGGGTACAGGGGAAATTGAGCAGAATAAAGACATGAAGTCCTCCACACCAGTTAATGTTATCCTACCTTATATATATATGTCTGTATTTTCCTTTGCTTTATGTTGTTTAATCAATTGTGTACACGCAAAGTGAACATCAGTGCTTGTATGTGCTCAACTACCCATTGTTTTGCCTTTACAAGAAGAACAGTAGAGAAAAGTGCATATATATGGGCCAAATATAGGAAATGTGCCTTGTCCTGGACACTTTGTTGGCGACATACAAAACCCAGAGAACATTCATATAACTTTAGAACAATTCTTTTATGGAAAAATGTTATCTGAGCCAAATTTTGTGTCGGAATTTGAACACTGTATTTTTATTTTTCCCTTCAGCTCAAATCTTCAAAGACGTCTTACATGCCCGGAGCTTTTCAATAGCATAGTTTTTCGAAGATATTATAATCCTTCAAAAATCAGGATTCCAGCATTCATCCGATGTAATTGATTAAAATATTTATGTAGCCAGCATGATTAGTCACAACATATATATGGGTTAAGATATTTCGATTACTAAAGATTACTTAATTAACTTTCACTTTCTTGTGTGGGTCTCCAGGCCTTGATCTAATGGCCGGCTAGTGATCCATGTCATACCATGAAGGTAATTCCCACTAATTGGAATTCCTTGCTTTGAGTTATATGTGGGACAGGACGTCAGAAACTGTACAATTTGCCTTCACTAATCCTCTGAAATATTCCAAGTGTAAGACAAATGTGAATTTGAAAATACAGTGGAGCATAACTGAACAGAATATTTGAATCAATGCAATGCAAAATATGTACTCAGATAAACCTAGTATTTATCATTTTTCAGCATAATTCAATGGATCTTACTGAATGCGTAGAGCTGCCGATTGTACATTGCCCTGACCATACAGATCTAGCGGTCCATTGCATGCTTCTAATCCACCTTAGGTCTGTGGGTGACCATTGGCTGGGCTGGAGGAGGTTGGGTATCAGAGGTTGGGAGATAAGGCAGTTGTGGGCCAGTGTATGATAATGCCAATAGACAATATTATTCATATTTTCGGTTGTAAACCAAATAAGGACATTGACAGATACATATATACATGCAGATTGTCCTTATATTTCATGGGTTTTATTATTTATGTGAATATTTATGTTAGCAACCCAAAGCTTATAAACACCTTCGAGGCTGTGCCAAAATTCAATGTTTTCATCTGCTTATCTACTTTGACATAATGCTAAGGTTTAGACGTCTCAAAGTATAACCTATTCGATGGCTATTGAATTACAACACCCGAGGCCCAACATTTACAGTCCCAGTCATGTATCCTCTAACTAAATATCCAGTTAGAAGAGCCTTCGAATGTTTTTTTTTAAAAATTGCTTTGCAATCCACTCCTCCCAATGTATTGAATGTATTTCTTAAATCTATATTATCACCACACGCACTAAATACTTCAACAGTTTGCGATGCCAGAATAAACATTGTGAAGAGAAGTCTATCCTTGAATCCACAGATACACTGTACCCCTATAATTTATCATCGATTTTATTGAATACCATTGTGGCACCAAAGGGCGTGTATCTTTGTGTCATTTTAAAAGGTGTAATTTGTGTTTCAACAGATGGAATTGTTTGCCTTTAAAGGATCGATCAATGCCTGAGACGGATCTAAAGGAGGTGGAGAGGGTGGGGGGCACAGATATTTATAGGGGATTGCATCATTTTAGCATTGACTTCAATAGGTGACTTGCAGATTGTCATGTTTCATAGAGGATATCATAACAGTCATGGGAATTATGGCATTATCTATATTAGTTGCAATATAACCCAGCTTGTATTGAAAAGACATGCACAGAGGCATGCATATATATCCCTATTGAACATACCATCTTTATCTCAGAACATCCTGATAAAACATCATATGCCTAGATGGGTCCACTTGTAGTACTATAATACCTTAGTAGAAAACCTGAACAGGAAAGCTATCTGGTGGTACAATAAATGGTAGTATACTACCCCGGGACCAACTGAACTGCCTGATGAACCAGCATGTACACTCTGGATGGAAGTATACTGCGCAAGGATCTAGACCAACTGTAGTGCTGAACCAGAATCAGCCTGCTAAAGTACTGTTGCAAACAAAATGCCAAAATAACATCCTTTCATGAGTAAAATAGATAATAGATAATAGGGGACAACCCTTCAGAATATTACCAAAAGGATTCCCCTGTGCTGAACATAAACATTTCTTGAGAAAGCCTTCATCAAGGATGTTGAAATTATCCTTAGGGAGATTAGATAGGTCCGGGTTCAGCAACTGTCCAACTGTCAATGTCTCAAGACTCGGGTGCACAGTGGTTAACTATTTAGCTTAACATTTTGTATTTGAATTTTATTCAGGATAATAACAGCTCGTCGCTTTCCCCAATGAAACCTGACAAAAGAACAGGATACAAATTAACCTGTGAATAGACTATAGGAATCCGAGGCTGACCATTAATTCATCGTTTCAAGAAATCAAATATAGCACCGCCTAGTACAAGTACGCTATATACAATTATGTGCGTAGAAGGGAGATGGAGTAGGCCTAAAGGCTACTGAGAAGATCCGGGACAACTCTTACATATATTTTCTTTATTTGTAATGAAAACAATACGAGGGAAAGTCGTCAGAAAATAATATTCAATTCACATTCACCAATCCTCTCAAATATCCCAAATTTAAGACAAATCCGAAGATGAAAACATAGTGCAACATAACCGAACAGTACCATTGAATCAATGCAATACCAATACATGTACTGTCAAGAACTAGTATTTTCTAACCGCCAACCCTCCTGATTCAAACTGCCAACGTCCATATCCCCGCACACAACACCTCCTGTAATAATGCATTAGGGCTTTAGGGCTGAAGTAGAAGTAGCTCTGCTATGTAAAAACGTCAGAAAATGTACAGCTCACCTTTATCAATTCTCTCTAAAACCCAAGTTTAAGAGAACAATAACATTCCCAATACAGATCAACATAACCAAACAGGTGTTATGTATCAACCCAAAACCAGATATGCTCAAATACAGCTAGTATTGATAATTGTTTAGCCTAATCTGACAGAATTGAGAAAACGTGTAGATCTGCCGATTGTGCATTTTCTGTCAACCTGGCCCACACGATGACATAATAATGGATGTGAGTAAACACAAGGGAGTAATGTGGCAGCCTGACATTAAGTGGGTTTACATGATATGATGAAACTACATGTACATGTTGATTCACCTTTCACCCATGTTTGCTCCATCCCCTCACATGACATATATATACTCTCACACAAAGCTCACTCAATGTATATCTACAGGTGAAAAATGTGGGCCAAATATGTGTATATTTGCTTTAATAATGACCAGAGTTTTTGGCAAAAAAACATAAATTAATAACTTGTATAATGGAACAAATTGACCATGGCCGAATTACTTGCACGACCAACAATTGGTAATTCATCCAGATGTTTGATATTTCTTAAGATTAAATGTGGCAGATTTAGTTAAATGCAATCAAATGTGTAGGCCCGTTATTTGGGCATGTAACGGCAGCTTAAAACATTTATGTATAACATATTCTTGGTGAAAGAACTTGGTGAAAGAAATTCTCTCTCTCTGTCCCCTCCCCCTCCCACCTTTCTTTCTCTCTCTTTCGCGTTTAAATGTTGAACCTAGTTTCTTATTCAACTGGAGATGCATTTGATATATAGGTTGGAATCATTCTGCCCTTTATCATAATTCATAAAGAGTTGCAACACTGGCCACATAATCTAAGGAATTATTTCAGGTAGTACTCCCCTCCCTCTCCCTCCCCCTCCCTCCCCCTCCCTTCCTCCCTCCCCCTCCCTCCCCCCTCCCCCCTCCCTTCTCCATACCCAGGCACGTGACACAGGTTATTAGAGGAACGCTGTGTGACGTTTGCAGACGTTATAGAGGTTGGGATGTAGGTGAGGCAGAGGATTAAGGTATAAAGGACAGGAATGTGCCATTTTTTGTGCTATGATGGGATTCGAGCATGTTCTTATCACGTGGAACAAAGGTATATGAGTCTGGTCAGCGGATAATGCACAATTCGCCTTCACCAATCCTCTCCAATATCCGTAATTTAAAACAAATGTGAAGTTGAAAATACAGTTTAACATGACAGAACAGACTCGTGAAATCACCGCAATACCAAATATACCCACACATATACTGTGTAGTTATAATTCAGCATAATTTTGAAGAATTTACTAAATGTGCAGAGCTGCCGATTGTTCATTTTCCGATGGCCACATCCATATATATGTAGTCAGGGTACATAGATTGACCTAGCAATATGCTACTAGAAACACACGGTTTTTTTCTTCTTCGGAAATACACAACATATTGACATTGCAAACAGAGTGTGCTCGGTGAAAAGTCTTTTATAGTGCCGGGTTTCTTGGACCTGACCTATATATTGTCACAAAATGACTTATGTTGGAAATCTCGCTTTGTAAAATTTGTAAAATTTAAATCGAGGATTTCCTAGCTGTATTTAGATATATATATATAACAACACCCTAGAAACAATGATTACCTAGTGAATAAACTTTCGATATGGCCTTTCTTGAAGAACGATTTGACTTTCTATACATTTTATTATTCATCGTTTCACTAGGAATATATTATAATTCCAATTAACCAAGAGACGTAAATCCTAAAACTTTCGAAACCATCCTTTAATGTATCTCAAATGGCATACATCACTTATGCTTCTTCCAACCCAACTTTCCCTTGCTTTATCCTCCTCATCTTTCGTTATATTTATTTTTATGGTAATTTTTTACAAGGATTCGGTAGCATGGGATCCGATTTCCTGGGAAAATAAGGGATTGTGAAGAAGACCTAAGTTTCTGGTCAAATGTGGACAAAATATGATCAATAAACAACTTTTCAACTGTAAATAATGGTTCCCTAGCAAATTAACGTATTGTGATTATACATCGGAATCAGAGGCCAGACGAATTTGACTTCTTTATTTAAACGACATAAACTAAGTTATGGAAAAGTGGTGGGACTTAGAAAAATGTAGATTACAGAATATAACCCAGGACCATGCACTGCAGGCAGGGTTTTTAATTCACATAATTGATGCATACTTGTCATTCCCTATTCCCTATTCCCTCATTCCCTCTCCTTTGAAATTGCCTAATTCATCCCTCACTCATTCCTCTCCCTTCCCCCTCTACTCTCCCCCCCCCCCACACACACACACACACTCCCCCCCCCCCCACCTCTTTTCCCCATGTTAAATAATTGATTTCCCTTTAGAGTAGATAGAAAAGGTCATGGATACAAAACATGGTGGCAAAATGCTTTTCCGTTTCCATGGGAACGTATCAACAAATCGCACGATAGGATATTGATCTTTTTAATGGCTGGATTCCTCGCCTCACTCAAAGCCTCCACAAACAGTCAAGAAATGCTAATGATGAAATTTTTTTGTTTTGAGGGATGAGAAATATGTTGGATACCAAAGGTGGAAATGAGGTTAGTAATTGTTGCCAGACAATTATACGAGAGGGGGGTGTAGTAGTGGTGGTGGTGGTGGTGGTGTGTGTGGTGGTGGGAGGGGGGGCGTGGTGAATGGTGAGTAGGAGAGGGTCTTAAGGGATATCTCCAATTTAAAGCCACAAATCAAAATGTATATATATGCATTGCATATATGGGTCAGATCGTCAGAAAATGTACAATTGGCCTTCACCAATTCTCTCAAATAATCCAAATGTAAGACAAAAGTGAGGTTCAAAATTCAGTTCAACATGACCAAACAGATGGTTTGAATCAAGGCAATATCAAATATGTTCAGATATGTTTAACATTGACAATTTTTCAGCCTAATTTAGCAGAACTTACTAATGTGTAAATCTGACGATTGTCCATTTTCTGAAGATCTGATATATGATTTGCAATTATCTACAATATAATATACATCAAAAATAGTTTCATGCGAATGAAACCTTCATAAAATAAATATCTTTTAATGAGATACAGATTATATGGCATTGTGGAACACAGAAGATTGTTCACCCAAAAAGCGAATTGTATCCAGGGACCAAATTGGCTCAAGGCCGCCATGAAAAGGGAAATTTTAATGTACGATTTGGTCAGGAAAGGCTAGTACGTAAAATGCCAATGTTTCTCAGAGGTGAAAAACAAGACAAAATATAAGAAGCCAACACTCGAGGCCCTTAAACACCTCTCCTGAACTCCCCATTCTTGGCCCATTTCAATCACTAAACTCCAAAATGAATCTAGTCTTATACTCCACTCTGTTCATCCATCTATTTTACTACAATACATTGTCCATTCGATTTACACAACCAAGGCTTTCATTGAACTACTTCCACTTCAGTTTGAACCAACCACGTTGTAATAGAAGAAACTTAACATTCACCCGGTGTTGGCATTCCTAATATAAGTTCATGAATAGAAAAAGAGAACATGGAATGAGTCAATACCTTTTAAGCTCAGGATAAGGTAAAAACCCGAATGTTCGACCTTTAGCAATGAATGGAAGAAGTTTCAACAATTTCCTTTCTTTGAATCAAAACTGAGGTAAATGCATCCTCAAGGCATTCTATAAGTGTAGGCGATCGTTCAGATCCTGAATATCACAAAGTTAAAACAAAATAATTACCGTTTTAACTCTACATAATGGTGGGAGGTCAATGTTTACCTAAGTGGCAGGTTTGACAGATGGCTGGAGGCACATTTCGGTAAATCCCTCTTTGTGAGACTACTAATAGCAAGAACTACTAGAGCACGACAGGTCCGACTACTCCCGACCCGGAGGCCAGACGGGATGATATCAGCAAGGGGAGAAAGTTGAGAATATGTCAAATATATTACCTTTATGTTTCTTTCATTTATAGACTAATAATTTCAATAAAAAATGAAGGAGTAGTCTTCCAGTCTTCCAGTATAACAAAATGTATAATTATATTATGAGTGTATGTTTTTGTAAAGATGAATGATCATTAAATATAAATTACCATAGTATATCTATTTTTATTGACAGTTTTTTTTATTCAAGATGATATTACAATTATAGCACTCTCACCCGTTGAAGGTGATTTTCGTTATGCCCTGAAAAACCTTATAAAACGGGATTATAGTTAAGAGGGGTGAATTAACTTTGAATATGAATTAAATCAATTACATTCCAGGTACTACAGAGTACTTACTACCTTCAGGATTAATGAATAAACTAAGGGTGATTATAAATCTGAAGTGACATGATGATGTACCTGACTGTTAGTTCTTAGGGTGAGTGTAGTGGGTTCACACTAAACAATTTTAGCATTATCATGGATTGTAAACAATTACATAATCTATATAAGCTATAAGCGGAGCATAACATCATATATGTCGATAGGGGGATATTTACACACTTAATGACTAAACGAAATATAGTATTAATATCATGAAGAAGTGTGGTATTGCGCTCAGTGGCAGATTTGCTGAGTTTTAGATGGAAGTATAATCCCCTCAAGTTAATGTCGGACCAGCTGTAAGAGTTGAACTAAACAGCCTGGTAATATATCATACGATTAATGACATATTAAGTATAAACCTTTATTTCTTTTCATTTCTATTTCTATTTAGGCTATAATGGGAAATCACCGGCCTATTCTCCCGTTTATCGGATGTATCAAAAAACATAACATGCAGAGTACAGTCATGAACCAAGCATATAGCAAAGCTGACCTCTTGAAGAAAGCCAATATTTTGTGTTTTTATTTCAAGCTTTTTAAAGTCTTGTAAAGTCACAAAATGCACTGTAAGAACCACTTCCAGCGTAACAAATATACCAACTCCACAGACAGACTTGTTGTTCTACCCAACGTTTTTACACCTTTTCTGGACAAAGTAACTCACACATAAGGAAGGTTGCTGCTCTATGGTGGGCTGAAGAATTAAAATGCTCTCTTTGTTATTAATTTTCAAGAAAAAGAACTTTGTGTTTTTTCTAGTGTAGAAAGTTGTCAAGGGTAGCGAACTCAACTAGATATTCGATTTGAACAGAGGAATAAGAAAGGAGGAAAACATGGCAAAAAGGCTACGTTTTATGAAAGTGCCTCTTTAAAAGCATTAAACGGTCGACTGGAAGGCAGTGGCTGTAGGTAAGGCTATACTAACGGTTGGAGTGATGTTGCAGTAGAAATTAGACTCGTTACTGGACAAATTCCCACTTTGGGGATTCATTTTCCTCTCGTCTTTGTGGACTGATTAACATCAAGGGTGGACTAGTACTATACATAGATTAGATACGAAGGGTTATTTATATGATTGATGGTGTTATGATGAAACTTTAACTATGGTTAAATGGGCATCTAATGGTTTAATGATGGGAATACTACTAGAGGAATTAAAGAAATCATATAATTATAGTGAATCGGGTTCATGATAATAGATAACTATTGCGTGACTATTGATTGGATCTCTCAACGACCAATTCAACTTTTAAATTGATGTTGAATGTGGAGGTACGGACGTGTCTGTATATCTAGATGTTACCTTGTACCATAATTATATTTAAGGATTTTTATTTCCAATAGTTTCCTATCTGTCTTACCTCAGATAATTCAAACTCTTCTACATTATGGTATTATTTCCACAGTTCTCATGGAACTGTGCCTTTAGGACAGTTCTAAATTAATTAACTATATATGTGAACGTTCGGTATATCAGTTTAATAAAGCTTCATATAAAGTAATAAACAACCCACCCACATACCAGTCTATATAATAAACAGCTTAATAAATAGCATTACTTAGAATGGGTGTGAAGGATCTAAAGCAAGGCTACTGGGCCACACTACAACAAGTGTTCCCACCCCCGTATTTCCTGCATATTACCTACAGTACTTTGTTGATTTCAGACCTTCACTTGAGTGTTGGTAATGTTAGGCTATGAAGCCTCAGGTACCCTTAGTATAGTGATTGCATATAGCCTGCAAATGGCCTGCATATATAAACATAGATCCACCCTTCCCTCCCTTTGGAGGCATAATTTGATGGTATCAATCAACGTAGAATGCTTGCCTTGAAGGTCTGAAATCTATTCGACAAATTGTAATGTTTAGGAATGAGGGTATTGTAATAAATCGATGTTTTAAATAACAAATAATTGTGTGTAAATCAAACTATGAATTTGATATAGTACAATAGAGACTAGGACAAGGACTACAGAGAGATAGAGTAAAGGTGTATTATATAAAGTATTGGACCATCATTTTCGCATTCCTCCTTTACATTATCCTCAATTATTATTACATAATTATCAATAACTCTTTCTATATTATCATTACAGATAACTGTTCCCTCTAACTCGTTGAATTACATACATTCTATTCTCAAAATCTATTCTTAAACCTCTCAGACGAAAATGATGAAAAGTTATGACAAAATACCATGAATAAAGTTCCATATATAATATTAATATTTGATATAATCAACTTCAATGTTTAATATAGTTAACGTTGATCGGTTTTGGGGTTGTAACCTCATATGGCACATAGATTCTGACGCCTTAGCAAATATACATATAGTGAATAGTATACAGTAGATATTGTTATAGGTAGATCTATGTTTGTTCCCTCTCGTATCGCCACTATATATATTCCTTATATCTACTTACTGATGATGTTCATTTACAACCTCCTCCACCACTTATACTCAAGGTCATGCCTATGTACATTGCAGAGGACATGATATATCTATAGATCTATCTCCTATAGAATAAACCTTTCATCATATTCAGCTCATTCGTGATAAACAATTAACAGTACAGTCAAATCCGATCATTTTTTGTAATTTCTGGTGATTGGTCTAAGTTGGAATAAGGGACTTTCATATGCCGCTGTGCACGTCTTCTGAGATCCATACAGTATAAGGTCAGATACATTATTGCTTTATAACATATAGATCCTTTTAGTATATAAACTATTAATCAGATTCAAATCGATGAAAACAGTTTCCACTTGTATGTTATAAACACCCATCTTGATTGATCAACCACTAGATTAGTGGACAGAGATACCTGGTAAACTAAAACGCAACTAATAAATAACGAAGAATGAATTTCAATACCCAAGGACCATACATTTATTTATGCATATTTGGAATGAATACGTCTGATGTAGATCTACAACTGCCAATGGAAGGATGCACAATGCAGAAATGAATGTATGCATAGATCAGATCTCTCCACAATTTATCAAATGTTCATGAAACTGCATTTCTACACAAGCTGGTTAACATGTATTCAGACTCGCTTTTACATATCATGATGATGGTATTGAAGTCAGGGTGAATTCAATTCTAAAACTAGATTAGTCACATTTAGCCATTTTTAGAGATGTATATTTTCCCCCGAACGCAATACCGAGTATTCAGACATATTTATTATTTATCACCTTCTAGTTTAATTTAGCATAATGTGTAGAGCTGTGGATTGTACTTTCTGACTACCTGCTCCATATGTGATGTGTTATAGAAAAATGAGTCACAAGTCACAAAAATTAGATTTTGAGATATCATCATATTTTAAAAGATGAGATCGAGCGGATTCCAACAGCAGTAGGACATCTAATAAGTATTTCTATATTTTAGGTTTGATATTTTGTTTTTGAAAAAAATAAATTTAGCAGTATTTCTGGGAGGATATTTACTAATAAAGTAGCTAAATATACTCTATAAGATGGCCTTAGAAATGTAAGATTATATTTAATACACAGTCTTGAAATTTGGGAAATCCATTTAAACAAGTTTAGACGGTACTTACCGCACATATGAGAACACTCCCACAAAGAGATCTTGTGAATAAATCGCTTTGGAAAATATCAATTTTGCGACTTGTGACTCATTTTCCTGAAACACATCACATATAGCTTCCACCTGTAATCCTGACCCATCTCCCCCTCACACCACTCTAGTTTTTATCAGCCAGGGAACAATCACAGATATAATTCTACTATGTCCCTTTGGGGATCCTTTACCAAGGAGCACATTTCCCCTGTGCAGGGCTGAGGCTCCCACCAGGAAAACACAAAGTTATTTACCCAGTAAATATGTCTTGTCAACGCCCTGTGGACGCCAAGGACGCCTGACACCATTGTCAATACAGAGACTGATGTGTAAGAATGGGATCAAAGGCATCTGCCCAAGTTTAGAATTATTATGTTGAATATTAGAGTAATACGATAATAGGGGGAATGTCGATGGGAAATCTTATGTTTGAACTTGATTTAATGATGATTTCATGACATTTCGTCTATCTCACATGACTATCAAAGACATTTGCCACGCATACTTAATGTTGCGACAGACCATTCCGGTCCAATATGTATGGCATCTTCGAAATTGATGAATTATACGTCACTTTCAATCAATTTTGGGGTAGTTTTCAGTATGTTTTGTATGAATACCTAATTGAAGCATTTTCATAAAGAAAGTGGCTATTTTACCAATAGTCTTGCTGGTATGAAAGGCCTATTGAATCCATGTTGCAAAATATGAAGCCTTGTGTTATCATAGCATATAAAGAGAAACACATACATGCAACACTTTATGTGCAATGTACATGCAAGTGCCAATTATATATCAGTGAAACAAGTAGATGACATTGTCCTAAATGTAGCGGTTGATTCCACTTTTAATTCCAGTTAGTCCCGTGTTGTTTTAAAGATTGTTAAATATGAAAGAGCTCTTGTATCTATTTGGTCCAACTAACCTATTCATGCGCATAATACCAAATATATTATGCGTATCATATCATTAAATTGACATTTTCATTGAGAGATATTGATAGAACTGAGGAATTCAAACCAACACAGAGAAACCAGGAAAACAGTTCTTAAAGAAAATGCCTCATGCAATGGGCCTCCGGTCAATTTTCCTATGAAACCACAAAGGCATTATGAGTAATGGTAACACTAGGTTAAAGAGAGGACCAAGCCTACCTAGTGTTGATGTTAAACCCAATACAGACAAACACAACTGTATACATGTCTAGATAGGTCCATCAAGCAGCACCAATACACATTGCCCATTGCAAGATAGATTCTCTGACCCGTGGAACATTATGCAGGGTTGTGCACTGAGGCAGACATGCATGCATGCATTCTACACATATGCACCAGTCTGTGCAATGCACGTGCTCATCTAGGGTATGAACCAAGGGGGTCAAGATTCCAAACAAGTTCAATAGTTTCCCTGGAGCCCCTATACTAGAAATGTGAGTTCAATCCGCAAGGTACAATTTTTAAACAAGTCAAAGCGTCGTCAGCGTCGTTACATCCAGGCTTGTTTCCCCATAATGCAGATTCATGTAGTATAATTCAAATATATTCTCAATATTATGTTTGCTTTGTTATCTATAAGTTCTTTGTTGGTGTTTGTATAATTGGACAATTGTGAATACGATTATGAAAACTTATACAAAATGAAAGTATATTTAAAAGCCTGACAGCAAACTTAAGAAATGTGGGTCTTTTTGAAATTTACTCTTTGGCTTTGTAAGAAGTACAATGATTATTCTAACAAAGTGAAGTCTGCAATGAGGCTCCAAATTAATGTATGTGGGACTATACCATTATATTCCTGATGTTGTTTCACGTACTCAATTAAGGTACATATGACTCCACCAGAAAACTCTAGTTTCAATTCTTGTATATATCCTGTACAGTTAATCTTTGATTTGTCTTGGGATTCGCTTGTAGATATAGGAGCTGCAGGTCACGGAAAAACAAGTGGAAATCGCCATTGACCTTTGACGTGCCTAGAATATCTATTGATTTATCTGAGTCAATAATGGGTGAATACTAATGAATGCCACCGTGTATCCTCTAAGGCCAGATGAAGGCACTGCTATTAGTAATACAATAGTAGTTTCCAACGTTTGACTGGCTTATCTTGATAACAGACATCTTTTAATTTCTAAATTAAAAAAACTCCTAGAGCTACAGAGACATTTAGGTCCCCCTCATCCTAATTAGAATATCACTGTTAGAATCAATAGTTTTATATGGACATATTATGGTAAAGGAATTAAAAACCTTTCATTCTGTTTCCCTCCACTTAGGACCTCCCTTTCCTGGTCTACCTTAATCCATAGCACAGAAATAGTTTTGATATCATCACGACACTGGAATAGCTTTCATCGCCCCAGGAATAGACACTAATACCCATCTTTAGGTTAAAACGTGACTGCATGCACCCACTGAATCTGGTTCGTTCCTTTCGCTTTCCTTCTCTCTCTCTCTCTCTCTCTCTCTTCTAACCACTCTGTATGTACCTGAACCCTATGTGGCTCTGTGGCAGGTAAGGATCTTCCCTTCATATTATGCTTTTAATGATATTTCCGTCAACAAATAACGAAATAACAAACATTTTATATTTGTACTATTTGTTGGAAGTACTCGTTGCTAAAGTTCTGTTCCTCTCCCCTTTTGCCTTCTGATCACAATTTGCCTTCTTTCCTTCCTTTATGTGTTCTACTTCCTTTCGTTCTTTCCTTCTCTCCCCCATTCCCTGACCCTCTCTGACACCTCTTTTTCTCATCTCTTCTAACCGTTCTCTTCTCCCCTCTCCTCCTCTTGTCCCTTTACCAGAGTGTTCCTTCTCTTCTCGCGTCTCCCCTAGCTTGTCTCTCCCCCATTCGCTCCTTTCAGTCGTTCCACAGTTCAGGTGTTCTTCTGGTAGTCTACCTTTAATCAATAATAACTTCCTTTGTTACTCACCCTTCTCCCAACTACAGCTGGGTCGAAGTAATGGGGGATTTGCATAGTCGCCATTTGAATCGTGTTCGCATGGAATTATGGGACTAATGGTAGAGTCTAAAATCTATAGAAAACGTGCCATGTTATGCATAGAATATGTATCAGTGTTCTAATGTTAATATCCATATGCATGTTTCTATAACACAAGTCCTCATCTTTCCCATCATGCATTTGTTTTTTGTAGATCATTATACAAGCTCTGATGTTGGTGAAAACATTTTTGCAATTTTCGATGAATATGTTGCCGGATATTGTATGTCAGATTTCGTCAGAATCCATCCCAGGATGCACTGTAACAGACATGCGCAGTGGCACATGCAAATACCCTATTGCACAGTTATTTTATTGCTCATTCCCCTCGTCTCCCCCCGTTGCCAGTCTGTTCCAGAAACATATATGTACCCTATTTGTAATTACTTTCCACATTCCTCAACACCCCATCTGCCCATTCTACTTATGGTTATTCCACCTGGTGAAGTCCTTTCTTGCTTTTCCATCTGTAATTGTAAAATAATACCTGGAAACCAAAAGAATACTCTCACCACATGTATAAGTTCTAATATCGCACTTCTTTGATGTCTGTATGTTTCAACTAAAGATCTTTTAGTATAGAATTAATTCAAGGAAAATCTTCCTATCAAGACATTATTGTTAGCTAGAAAATACCCGGCCATTATTTACAACTGGTGTTTGGTAGAAAGCATGCATGTTCTAAACGTTTGCCTCTTTGTCTTATCTGTGCACTAGCATCTCCTAAATTGGATAGACAGATAGTTGGATAGACAGAGTAGTTAGATAGGATAAATAAAGTATTCATGACTTCACCCGTTACTAATAAGACACCTCACTGTTCTTTATTTAAAACGTAGTAAAGATACGGTGGTTCTTATCTCTGCTCAAGTAATCGAAACTTCCCCCTTTCCCTGAGGACAATCTTGCCCTTATCTTCATCAACACACACATCATTTATTTTATGCTTTTCTCATCATAATGTGTAACCAACACCCATGATTTATAAAATTATATATAATATTTGTATAGGCGAGTTAATGGGTTGACCTATCAAAGCATAAATGAATATATGATTATGATAATCATAAACATAATTGTTAACTAATATCGTTGTAGGCACTCTTGGAAGAACTGTGAAATCACTGTGAAGAACTGTGAAATCACAGAAAGAGATAGCCTACTGTAACTGTATTTTTAAATGAAATAAAAACGATTATATATATGATCTCATGCATGGGCTATATTTATTCCTTTATCTGTTATAGTCATATATTTACAAGTTCAATTGTGAGTGCACATATTAATAAACACCTGCGTGCATATATACATGTATATTTAGTTACATGTATACACATGTCAGTACCCCTGGAACCCATTCCCTTCTTTGCCACATTCTTTACCTTTCATATGTATACACACAAATACCTGGTACCCCATCTCGATGCGGTACCCCTTCCATCCATCCCTGCACCCATCCATGCCTACCTCCGTCTATATACACCTGCTGCACCCCACTACTATACCTCACCAACAATTTTAATCCTTAACAAGAAATCCACCCTTAAAACAAACATCCACTCACCTCACTCCTTCTCCTTGCTATTAAAGTAGATATCCTCTTCCTCCAGGGACGGACTATTCCTCCAGTACGTCCTGCTATTCTATCCAGGTATTAATAGATAGATCTTCTTAATAAGGAGAGGGTATTAAATCCTATATGTGTATGCGCGAGGGGTGAGACGGGACGAGATGTGAGGGCTGCAGTGCTCCCGTTTGAAATCCTCTCTGTCCCACCTAGACTGTATAATTGTGTGTGAGAGAGGGGAGAGAGGGGAGGGGAGTAGGAGGGGGGGGGGGAGATCGCTCCGCTTTAGTTGTTTGCAGTTAGTTGGCTTGCTATAGGTTCGTTCACCCTAGAGTGGATAAATATAGAATTTAAAGCCAACAAAAAGTTGGGGAGGTATACATAGATGGGAGAGGGTGGTAGGACCTCGTTCGCTACAAGTTTTAAAAGAGAAGTAAACTAAAGGGCAAGTGTTATCAGGCTTGTAACTCAATGCTAAATAGGGAGGTAGATTAGAGCGACATTGACTCAATGCTTCAAGCAGGGAGGTAGATTGGAAATGGTGGTATCTGACTGTACACCCAACGTGATATACATAGCAATTGCCTTTACCTTATAAATCATTACATGAAATATTACACAAAACGAATAACTTCAAATTCGAGTCGGTATTTGGGGGGTAGGGTGGTAGATCAGAGGAGAGAGTGCTATTGATGTGTGCTAGCAGGGAGGTAGATAAAAGGTGGTATCAAACCATTGACTCAATGCTGTATCTTCCATTATATACAACATGAATCGTTCAGGGCTATTTTAATAATTGAATTAAACACATATTTCAGCATTAATCTCATGATGTAGTGATCTATTACATATTGCAAATAGTCCGCAAATGCTGAAGCTATGCTTCCAGAAAGGGGAGACTATTAGATACGTTCAGGTTACTCAATAGGGCACTTGCATGTCCGCAATTTTGAATCTTAATTCGCTAGGAATTGTGGGAGTTGTATACATATCAGAGAATACGTCTAGAGACAACATTCTAAGAACGGTATGAAATATCTATACCAACGCTCCAAAGTAAATAGTATTATACACGACATGCTAACACAATTTGTTATCTTCTCATCATGCTTTTGGACCTCATAGATTATTTCTACAAGCTACAGTTACGACAAGAAATCTTTTAGGAGAAATGTCACTCAATATTTATTTGTCAGATTAAAAGTGAAACTATCCCAACATGCACTGTCTTATCGACATCTCTTTTAGGGGAATTGAATGTCCGCCACCTTGAATCTCGATTCGCAGCAAATTATTGGAATTGTCATCAATGTATATGTCAGTGTAAATGCTATAGAAAACATCAAACGTCATAGTCAAATGTAAATAGCCATGTGTTTTATAGGTTTCCATAAAACAAGTCGTCATCTTTGCCATCATGAGTTTAGATTTTATAGGCTATGATATTGGTGAAAACATTGTTGCATTTTTCGATAAAAATATTGCTATTTGTTATATAGCCATGGATGATCGCACACTGAGGCCCAATGTAGTATACTACTTACTACTGTACGGTAGAATAATTATGGGATATGTCTGTCTCTCCCACTTTTATTGAGTGCCATAGTCAGAGAGGATTAGTATCAAACTGATAACCAGACAAGAGGAAACATAATGTTATCAGTACAAATAAGAAACAACACAAACAAGTGTTCCCATCTCAAATGGATACATCTATAGTGTATGGTGGAGGTCTATAGCTGGTCTGGCCGCTTTTAGCCTCGTCACGGTGACTGACGCCGGGACCTGCTGCTATATATGCTACTGCCTCTACTGCTGCCACCTCGTTAGTTCATCAAGCTCCACCTATAGATCCATCCAGTGAAGTGTGGGCACCTTGCTTTTGTTTAATGAATGTTATTTAAGTACCATTTCGCATGTATATCTATAGATCTACCCAATGTAGTGTGGGAAATTATTTTTAAAAATATTGTCCTTAAAGTACCATTTCTCATGCTTATTCTTCAACTCATAGATCTACCGACTCTATTGTGGAAGTTGTTTTTAGTTTAAGGAATGTCTTTGAAGTAGCATTTCATGTGTGAATTTTTCTACCCATATAGATAAAACCAGTTTAGCATAGGAAGTTGTGTTCATGTATCGAGTGTGGTTGCAACAAATCCTTCCACTTTTGTGGTTGTCAAAATTATTATTTTCTAAAAAGGAAAACGTGCATACACATGCTCAATAAATCCTTAAATCCTAGTGGTGGTTTCGTGAACAAGGGTATAAAATGGAATTTACGAGGGAATTTGTTCCAGTTTTTCTTTACAGTATGCGTCTAAATAGTATTCATAAAAATGGATAAAAAATAGGTAGAAAACAATATTATATATTGTTCCGCAGTGGCTAAAGGTTTTACGATTGAAGCCTGAGGGAATTTTAAAAAAAATACATTTTAAAAACAGAAATGCCTCTTCCGCTTGAACATATTGTAGGACGATTATACTTTATTTACTGACTTATGTTAGAAAATGGGGAAGGATTAGGGGAGGGGGTCATCCCTTTAGAATATCACTATTGCCCCTGGGCTTTAGCATTGGAGTCATTTGTCATAAATACGGCACTACATCTCAGGTAAAGAAAGTACTACCTGTTTTCTCCAGTAGACTTTCCTGTATAAAGTAAATATTTTTCCTCTTTTTTTCTCCAAATCTTGGATAGTGGGATCAACAATGCTGTGAACGATCCACATTGGCCTCATCTCTTCGTCATACTCTGTATCTAATACTTATATAATTATGTGGAGTTGCCTGAAAATTCGTAGCATTCGTCAATGATGATCAAAATACATCACCGGAATCAAAATGAAACCCTAGGTCAAGAAGAAAATAGATGTGTTTTCGACGTACACTCTAAGAAAAAAGGGTTCTTTTGGGTTCTAGATAGAACCCCATGGTTCTACCAAGAACCCTAGGGTTCTTTGACACCTAAAAGGGTTCTTCGGGACCACCGGGGGTTCCATCTAGAACCATAGGGGTTCTTCAGAGATTTCTCACCAGGTGGCAGTACCGTGGAACTTGGCTTTCACTAGGTGCCCTCACAGGTTACTACATGCTATTTACAATTTCTATTAAAACAAAAGTCTCACTAGTAATACTTATATGAGGCATTTATACCTTATAGATATTACACTTTATAAACTTGGGAATATTGAAAGCAATGAAATCAATACTTTATTTGTATAACTTATCTGCTTGATTTTGAAAAATGTTGTGAAGAAAGCACCCTTATAATTCTAATATTATTACTATGAGTACTACTGAAGTACCAAAATTGTCAAACACCAAGTTGCAATGGATACCTATGTCAGCTGTAGGAGAGGATTGTATTAAGGGTAAGTTTCAGTGATGGAAATGGATGAGGAACTCTGAAAAAGTCAAGCAAAGGGACTGCATATAATATGCAGTCTCTCCTTGAATGCTCTTGGGCAAAATGCTTCTGTGGAGAAACATGCTGCCTTAGCACTGAGCACAAATCTGCTATTATAAGGACCAGTCTAGATTCAACAGGGAATAATGAATTCATTACTTTATTCAGAATTAACATTGTAAATTACAAGCAATTTTAGGGATGCCAAATCAGGGTTCTATGTAAAACCCTACCTATTTTGGCCAGAGGATTCTTCAAAGGGTTCTTCAAATCGAGGGTTCTATGTAGAACCCTGCCTATTCCCGAAACGGGGGTTCTACTTAGAACCCTCAAAAAAGGGTTCTAAGTAGAACCCTTAGGGGTTCTGCCATGTCGACAAGCTGAAGAACCCTTAAGGGTTCTTGTTAGAACCCTTTCTTCTTAGAGTGTATGTAGCTGAAAACTAGGATGTGGGGGATGGTAACAAACCACCAGTAACTAAAAACAATGTCTATTTCGTAACAATAGTTGTTTTTAACAAGAGAAATGTACCTCTTAACCCTTTCCGGACTGGCAGGTTTGGTCATTTATCATGGAAATCGTCATATATCATATCAATATCACTTTTTATTGAAAGGTGTTATCCATAACATAGGCAAACTATATATATATTTTAGAACCTGAGGACATAAGGAACTTGGATGTTGAAATATTTACGAAAAAATCAGTTTTCATGGATACCATGCGGCACAAGCCAATTTAACCATTGTTTAATTGTTTACCATAAATTTTTATCTAATTATGTATTTTAACCCCTACAATGACACAAATATTTATTACCAGATATACTCGGAAAATCGAGAATATTGCAAACGTATTCTTATGGAATTCTTATTTTGGTTCCATGGTAGATGGTTAAGCACTACATAACCATGGTTCTATTTTTCAAGATTTTGGGAAACCTCCCATAGAATTATATTTCATTTCCATTTAGTCTAGAGAGCCTAAATTCTGCATTTTTCACAATTCCTATTTTCCTAAGTACGATATTTTGCATTTAATCTATACTCAATGATGAATTAAATATGATATAATAACTACCCATTGCAACTGACACCCATATTATGACGTCATCAGGTAAAATCATGTGACATCTGCATGTCAATATGGCATGACCATACATGTTACAATGCAGCTTTATTGGTTTTTCTCATCAGTACAAAAATCGGGATGGGACATAAAATCATAACGAGTTAATTTAGGGCAATTATTCAATTTGAGTTGTTTTGGCAACGCATGAAAACTGTTATGTAACCGTGTTAATATGTATGAGGTCAATGAACATTGTATTTAGATAAAAAAAGTAAGTAAAGAAAAGTACCAAATGACCAAATGATTAGATATAGCCTCTCCAATCTGTACACATGTGGTTCTTCTATGTTTATCTCCACTTACTCCCTCTTCCGCTCTCCCGTCTCTCTCTCTCTCTCTCTCTCTCTCTCAGGTTTCAGTCTAATTAAAAAGGATTTACTAAAGTGTAGAGCTGCCGATTGGAATTGCCGATTTTCTGACGACCTGACCTCGCTAGACCGTAGTGCTCACATGTTTTCAGTTGTGACTAAACCAAACAGTGGGTACCTAAGCAAGGAGGTCGGACGTCATTTACTGGTCCTCTGCCCCTTAAATCGGAGAACAGCAGGGGCTGGAGGGCTGGAGTGAGAACATTAATGGTAGAAGAATCAAATGTGTATAGCATGACCGTATGGGTAATGCTGGGGCATTGCTGTGACCAATCACACCCCACCTACTCTCACGCCCCCTACATCCAATCACCTCAACCAACCACTTTCAAACCTCACCTCCCTCACTTCACTTCCAAACACACACCATACAACATTTAAATTGGGAGTGTAGTTCCCTGCTGACTCTACCACGACAGCAGAATCTACAACCAAATGAGGATATTACTTCCTAAGAAAGCTCGTGAACGTTCTAGAACCTCCAGGTATACCATCCCTGATACCATAATGCCTAGAAGTAGACGCTCGAGGCCCAGGAGAATGAAGGACACTGTCGCCGGCGGTTCTAGCCCGCTCGACGAAAGCCCACCTGAGGTATTGAGTGAACCGGAGGCCGCCCCTACAAAGAAGGGCAAAGGTGGAGCCCGCATTACAACAACCGAGCTTGACGTGCAGGTCAAATCCATGGAAGCCGCCATGAATGGTCTCAAAGGCACCGTGGAGACAATGGCACAGCAATTGGCGGTGGTCGCTCAACACGCAGCAAAAACTCAGAGTGAGAAAGACCAGCCAAAAGACAAACCAAAGAAACGTAGCAAGCGGGTAGTGCAGGAAACTTCAGAAGAATCGTCCGAAGACAGTCTGTCTGAGGAAGAAAGGCCATCGCCCCGTCGTCGAAAGAAGCACAGAAAGGGCAGCCGTCGGAGGTCCGAGGTCCATGCTCCAGAGATCCTACGACGCCAACTCGACTCAGACAGGTTTCTGGAGCGCGAAATGGAACGGGAGACAAAGTCCTCGGGCCTCCACGGTAAGTCCCACATAATGTCAGACATACTATCATCCAATATCTTTGCTAAGCCGTACATGTTTATTTGTCGTGAAGGTGTATCAACTGTGAAACAGAAGGTGGAGGCCCGGTCCTCCATGACGGCAATGGAATATGTTGATGCCACTCTTTCTCTCCTAGATGATCCCCGTGCATATAACAGTAGAGATTATCACGATATTAATGACCACCTAAGAAAGGTAATCAAGGACTCCCTCGACCGCCCATGGCCGGCTGTCCGGAGATGGTCTGATTATATATGGGACTCTGTAGAAAACGGGACAATTGTGTGGGAAGATAGGCATGCCATTCAGGATGAGCGTGTGAGGCTTTGTCTCACGCAGGGCACTGCATCAGCACTTAGTGGGGCTTATAATGCTGGCTCAAGTAGTAATAACAATAGCAGGGGAAACCAGTCTAACTACTCTACCAGGGCTCCCTCAGGTCAGACAGAAGTGGTCTGCCGCCAATATAACTCCCGCTCCGGGTGCAGGCACACCAATAGTCATACTGAAGGGAACTTATACCATCTACACATATGTACATATTGCGACTCCATCGGAAAAAGTTGTGTTCATTCAATTGTAGACTGCATGCGCAAAGTAAATCATGCAAATGCTAATAACCAGGGCGCAAACAGGAATGGTAACAGTCAGAACTTTAATGCACCTCGCAGTAATAACAGATCTAATGTATCCTCTCAGTCATATTCCAGCAATCAAGCAAAAAACGATTAGACGGCGTCTCCAAGCAGTGGAACGTGGAGGCGCCGCCATTCATGCCGAGAGAGAAGCACAGCACACACCCGGGCCGGGGTGCCACGCCCCCCGCACGTGCTAGTGTTGACGTCTCGCGCAACCACGCGCATGCCGAGAATACCAGGAAACATGGCGACTCTGTCAACAAAGAGGCCGTCACCGCACCTATTGCTGTCACATACCCGTCCGACACATGCACTCAATCGGATGGCACGGCTCCACATCATAGGAACGTGAGTACAGTACAAGGCGATGATTATTTTCTCAAAGTAAGGGACATTTGCGCAGGAAAGAGGGAGAAGGGAGAAGTAGATCTCTCACCTAACGCATATGCCAAGTATAGACAGAACGAATGGCCTAACATGTGCATTGACTCGAAGTATAGTAAACATCAAGCAATATACTCGGCAGTGCATAGTACAGGCATGCCAAACGCCCTGGGGGCACAGATTGAACTCCCCACTAGTCTTAATTTAGCAAATTGGAAGAAGTACTTGTGTAACAACAGCGACGAGAAAGAGCTATATAGTCTTATTGCGTATGGCTTCCCAATGGGTTACCTCGGCCCCGTGACTCATCTAGACAGCGGCGAAAACCACTCTAGCGCTAATTCCTTCAGCGAAAAGATAGATGACTTTGTTAATAAAGAAATGCGATTGGGTGGACTCATAGGCCCTCTCAAAAGAGCCCCATTCGACACATGGTATCATTGCTCACCGTTAATGTCCAGAGAAAAGAGAGACACAGACTCGCGCCGTGTAATAATAGATCTTAGCTACCCCGAAGAAAAATCTGTAAACGCATTCCTACTTAAAAATAGCGTATGGGGCGAGCAACGTGCACACAGCCTTCCCACGGTCGATAGCCTCGTGGAGGAGCTGGTGAAGATGGGTCCCTCTGCCTTCATGAGTACAATAGACATTAGCCGGGCCTACAAGAATTTTAAATCCGACCCGCTTGATTGGCCGTTATTATGCATACACTGGAACCAAAGCTACTATCTCGATGTTACCATGCCCTTCGGCGCTCGATCGTCTTCGTGCCACATGCAGCGCATCGCAGACGCGATAGTAGGCGTCCTGGCCAGGGAAGGCATCACTAGTAAGATGTACCTCGATGATTTGATCATAATATCTAAGGATCAGCAGACAGCCACGCGACATTACGAGAGAGCCATTCAATTATTCGCTGAACTCGGGCTGCCCGAGGCAGAAGATAAGAGACAGCCCCTGGCCGCTGTGGTACGATGGTTGGGGATTGATATAAGTGCCCCCGACATGACGTTAAGCATTAGCAGAGACAAGATCGAACACATACTCGCCACAGTTAATAAATACATCAAAAGGCGATCGATGTCGAGGCGAGAATTGCAATCGGTCATAGGCTCACTTATCCACGTGTCAAAATGCGTCGGCCCCGCCCGCCTGTTTGTCAGCAGGCTCCTCGAGGCCCTCAGGGACATGAAAGGGAAGAGGTATGTCAATATTAACGCAGATATGAAAAAGGATTTACAATGGTTCAGCGCGTTCTGCCAACAATGGAATGGTAGGGCCCTAATACCGTCAGACAAACCCACCAAGACGATAGTCGTAGATGCGTGCCTGTCTGGGCTAGGAGGCGCCGACCAGGTCAACGCATATAGCGCACAGGTTGCCCCGGCGGACGATGGTTTTGCAAACATATCAGAGCTAGAGGCAGCTAACATCCCCATTGCGTTACATACATTGGTGAGCGAGAAAGACCGCGGAGGACACATCCTTATTCTGTGCGACAACCTCGCCAGTGTCTCTGTCTTCAAGACTGGTAGAGGAAAAAATAGAGTAATACTAGAAGCCGCCCGCTTAGCATGGATGGTACAAGCAATGTTTGACTTAAAAATAACTTACGAACACATACCAGGCATAGAGAATACTCTAGCCGACAACTTGAGTCGCGCACACCTTCACGATAAATATAGACAGGCGGCAGCGCGCACAATGTATGAACAATCACTATCTAAAATTGAACCATGTATGTATGCATTGAATATAATGTACCTATCCTCACATTACAGGCCCTCTCATCGCACCACTACTGAGAAGAGCAGCAAAAAGACAGCGACAGGCATGGGCAGATGGCACCATAGAGAATAGGCAAGCAGCGGTTAGGAGGTTTGAGACATTCACCAGGCAGGTAGGAGCGCAGGCTACAAGCCCCTCTTACCTAACTATTTGTGCTTACATCGAATACCTCAACCAAACTATCCCCTCGCCAAAGACCATTAGGAATCATATATCCCATCTTAGAACAAGTTTTAAATTGAACGACATCCCAACCACGCCGCTGGATCACCAGCGGGTGAGATGGGCATTACAGGCCCTTGATAGAGACAAGTCCTTTATCCCAACAGTGAGACTACCAGTCCCATCAGATGTAATAAGAGCAGCAATATTAAATATAACCCCAGACTACACATCACAGATCGCCAAGACAGCGCTTCTTGTCATATATTATGCGGGGCTACGCCAATCGGAGGTGCTTGCACCTTCGTTAAAGAAATTCAAGCCCCTCATACACCTTACAAGGGCCGATGTAGCCATCGAGAACGACTGTGTTATTATCAAAATAAAGTCTGCAAAGAACTTACAGTCGGCGTACCAGTCAAAGACGGTCACACTCCAGCAATCAACCGACAAAAGAATCTGCGTGGTACAGGCCATGAGGGACATGTTACGCCGTATGCCCACAAAACACCAAAGCGAAGCATGCTTCATGTTCCCGGAGACACGCAAACCGATGCCAGCCACATACGTGGCGCGACACTGGAAAACCTTACTAGTGTCAATGGGCGTCGACCCTCGCCCATACACGTTGCACAGCCTCCGCAAGGCTGCAGCCACCAATGCCTTTGCGGGAGGTTGCACCACACTTCAGATACAAGACTATATCGGGTGGGCCTCCGATGCCTACAAGAAATATATATACACAGATGGTGCCAAAGTTAACCACGCCATCCGTAAGGCAATAAGCCTCCCCCTGCATCCATAGCATATCACTGACCTGAAGCAGGCAACAGACTCTTAAAAACTAAACACACCTCCCCCCGCTCCCTATCAAATAACATAAGCCACTCGGCTCTATACCAAAAAGACTCGGCCCTCAGGCCTAAAGGACTGTCCTCAGGACCAACGAACACTACATCTTATTTAACTGCAATAAGCAGAAATCATTATTTTAATAACTTATACCTATACTAACACTTCATATCAAAAACCCACCCTCCACTCCCACCTTACTCATATATCCTCAAATTGGCAGTCTTGGCTAATTATCTATTTCACTCAAATCAATTTTTATATACAAAATCTCTTTTACCATTCATCAAACTTTTACCAATTTTACTCAACCATCTACTATTTATATACCCTCATTTTATTATGTAAAACTCATTTATATAAAACTTTTATTAAATTAAATAAATATTTAATTTCCCAAGCTGCCTCTCAACTTATTTATTCCTCATTATCACAACATTGGTCGAATCAGCAATGTGTATAGCATGACCGTATGGGTAATGCTGGGGCATTGCTGTGACCAATCACACCCCACCTACTCTCACGCCCCCTACATCCAATCACCTCAACCAACCACTTTCAAACCTCACCTCCCTCACTTCACTTCCAAACACACACCATACAACATTTAACCCACCCACCCACACCTTTTTCTAATCATAATTATCATTCCTCCATACTAATTATCTATTTCACTCAAATCAATTTTTATATACAAAATCTCTTTTACCATTCATCAAACTTTTACCAATTTTACTCAACCATCTACTATTTATATACCCTCATTTTATTATGTAAAACTCATTTATATAAAACTTTTATTAAATTAAATAAATATTTAATTTCCCAAGCTGCCTCTCAACTTATTTATTCCTCATTATCACAACATTGGTCGAATCAGCAATGAGACAGTGCTACTCCCTGGTCTTTTAGTGGCGAACTATTGCCACGAGGCATACCTCAACACGATGATTTGTAGCTATTAGTATCACAGACGATGAGGAAGGTATAGCGGAGATTGAGAGAGGGGAGAGAAAGGAGGGTGGAGAAAGATAGAGGGGGAGTGTGAGAGTAGAGGGAGAGTGGAGTGGGGAAAGAAGAGTGAGTGAGGAGGAGGAGGGATGAGGGAGGGGGCACACACAGAGTAGATTGTGAGGGGAGAGAGAGAAGAGGGAGCAAAGAGAGTGCGAAGAGAGAGCGAAGAGACTTATAGGAGAATACAGAGAGGAATAAGACAGACACAGGTGAAGAGGGTGGGGTCCGAGAGAGAGCGAAAAGAGACAGAAAAGCGAAAGGAAAGGAAGATAAAGTCTCTTGATTTTCACAAATTATTTGTTTCTTTCTTTCTTTATTTTCAATAAGCTATCAACGTAGATAGATATTTTCAGCTTATAGGCTTGTTATGTAGAAAAAAACGAGGGAAATACAGAAGGCGACACCTACTATATAGTTAAATAATGCTTTATATTACCATTATAATATAATACAAACTATTTATCAGTTAGAACCTATACATGAAATACTCTTGGATTTTCTTGGATCCAAATGTATGATTGATAACGCCGTGCATTACTACATAGGTTCACGTATCATACGAATATAATACAATACAATATATATATATTTTAATGTATACGTGAACATTCTGGGCTTCCGTATTTGTATGAATGCATTTATAAATTCCCTAAAATTGCATTTAATTTTGGTTCAGGATGTTTGTATTTATAAACATTTTCCAGGATGCCCTGGGTATTACATCCTAACCAATGCATGTTTCATGCTATAAGGTCAACAATCATGCCTAACTATGTCATCCTGCAAAATGCATGATCATTCATACATGTATGTCTCTATAATCAACTCACTCTAACCAACAGTCGCTCACAGGAGGAAGTCTTGTCTAGCCGATAACACACTCAGATTCCTCCAACAAAGCTATCTACGTCATCGCTTGCTAACAATTTAATGTAGCAACATGATATATGACTATGGTGGATATAAGTATGTATCCATCATTGGATGCATACTTGGCCTACCAGCAAATGTTATCAACTTCATGGTGTTCTCTCGTGCAGCCTTTTCCACCCTCAGCATGTCCATCTTCCTGCGGAGTCTTGCAGTGGCAGATATTGCTGTATTTATTGGGGCTGTTATGGCAGATGCATCACAGTTCAATAAGAATTATTCTGGATTTCCGATAATCATAAATCGGTTGAGTGTTCTTCTAAGGAATTATTTTACGTTTGTCAGCAACTGGATGATAGTTTGTATCAGCATAGAAAGAACCATTGCTGTGTGGAGACCACTCCATGCCAGGACCATCCTCACCAAGTGCAAGGCTAGAGTCATATGCACATGTGTCTACATTGCTGGACCCGTCTTGTCTACGGTGATTACATTTTTACCTGGTGCAATAATCATGTTCCTAATACTTGGCATCTTCATTCCCCCCGCCATAGTGCTGATCTGTTCATTGCTGATTATCCACAAACTATGGGGGAAAAATGAAGTCCCTCGAATGGAGAACAATACAAGGGCGGTGACAATAATGGTTTTGATAAACAGTCTGGGCTTCATCATCCTCACGATGCCTCTTGTAATTTATAGAGTATATTTCACTTATATTGGTGTTAGTCTTTATACATATTATTTAAAGCATCAAACGTTGATGTCAGTGTTTGGTACTATGTATACGAGTAACCACATATTCAACATGGTATTTTATGGGATAAGTGGTTCATTATACCGGCAAGAACTGCAAGCTCTCTTCACATGTAACCGATGCAGGGAAAGGAGACAAACATCCATTAAGGCACCACAGGAAGTACAGGAGGGGGCACAACTTCAGACTTGGGCAAGAAGTGAAGAGAAAAGCGTAGAAGAGAATCAACAACCAGAGGATGTTATGGATAAGAATTTTACTGTGGAATTAACAGTTCATGACGAGACAAAGTTACAGGGAACTGATTTGTAATTGATTTCATACGTCATATTTTGACATAATATAATTATTCTTAACTAAATGAAAAGCTCCAGAATAAAGTAAATGGCAGTTTGAAATAGCAATGAATAAAATATGTGCAGGTGATCCGTCAACGTGTATACATAGAATCGACCCATCGATGCAAATATTCCGGAGACCCTTTTCCACGCCACAGCCACGCCCCCTCCTTGTGACGTCATAATGGGTGTGTGGCGCTTGGCATCCTATGCCATTGTTACGTCATCCCCACATCATTCTATATACACACTTTCCTACTGATTCCGCACTGTGCGGAGGTGTTTTCCTTTGTGGAAAACATTTTGGAAAGTTGTGTTATCCTGTATTTATTCGTTCAAGATGGGTAAAGGAAAAGTTTGTGACAAGTGTGGCAAGGTACATGAAGGTACTGTTTGCGCTGAACCTATTCCAAGTGCAAGTGCTGAAGTTTCGGCGATGGCAACAAGGATGTCAAGTTTGGAGGATATGGTGGGAACTATTCTGACTACCCTACAAGCTAAGTCTTCTCCGTCATCCACTTCTACCGAGGACTCTGTTCAATTTAACACCAAGCGTGCCATCAGCCCGTCTGAATCTATCTATGAGGTGGGCGTGGGTTCAAGGCGTTCTAGGAAAGACAGGTCCCGATCCAGATCAAGAGTTCGATTCCAGCCGTTTGACCCGAAGAAAGACTTGGAAAAAGGTGATTCGATAGACTCTATTGAAAAATTATTGTCGATTAATTTGAAACTTGTTGCAAAGCTAGCCAATGACAATCGCCCGACTGATGAGTTGTTGGGGGTGCTGAACCATTGCATAACGATCTGTGATAAGTCAGCATCGAATGTTTACTCCCTGAAAGCTAGCATCAATTATGACCAGGCGGTAAGAACGAGGGCTAACAATATTGGACTCTCGGCATTTTCTGAAGTAAGGCAGGAGGAAGTGCTACGTCACTTTTCTTATGAAAATTCGAAGAAAGCTAGTACCTCAAAGCCTATCAAGCCGATTAAAGGGAAGGTGTGTTTTAAATTCAATAACCCGAGTGGCTGCCCCAAGACCGCCGCCACCTGTGATTTTCCACACAAATGTTCATCGTGTGGGAGTGTAGACCACAGTGCCCGATCCTGTTCTTCTGTGAAATCTAACAAATAGGATGAGGAAGGTCGGGGAAAAGTGACACAACAAACTGTTTATGTTAATAGGGGTTGTGAGGGTACAAAATTACCTTATGAGGATGGTTATGTCGACAAATCATCGGTTATCGAGAATTTCCAACATGGCGATGTTTGTTATGGTTCTGAAACGGAAGTGTACCATGGCAACACGCCGGAAGTGGAGTCTACGGAAACTGTCATGGCGGCCATGGGTCCTCAAGATCAACACAACTTGACTTCGACAAATCGTTTGTTCCCCGTCACTCTCCCGACCATTGAGCAAGATGAGAATTTCGAAGGTGACTCTGTGTATTATGATATTCGTAATATTTTAACCAATTTTGGTGATGATGACAGTGCATTTACCGACGATTTTCAACTTTTTGTCTGCCCTACGTCTCCGAAGGGGCGGATCGTAAATGTTTACGCTGCTTGTGCCCGAGGTCGGTGTCATTGTATACATCGCCTGGGTGGTAATGCTGTTCAATTAAAACCTTGTAGGTTTGCATGCTTATTGTTCTGTTTATGTGATACAGATGTTGCAATTTACCTCGATGTTTTTTACGGTATTGTAGATGGATTTGATGTAGTTGATACTGATGTAAAACCATATGTGTGTGAAAATTATAGTTCTATCTTAGACGATGTTTCTAAGAGGAAAATGGATGATATCGTTTCTCATGAATTGTGTGAGGGTTTTGTATCCATAGCTGAAGATGTCCCCATTTGTATCCACGCCCTGGGCGCCGTCTCTAAACCTGATGGTGGCATACGCCCTATTACAGACTGCAGCAGGCCTTTGGGTGTGTCTGTTAACGATCATTGTTCTTCATTAGTGACAGAATTCTCGTACAAGTCCGTGGATGATGTAATACAACTCGTTCAGGAGGGCTCTTATATGTCAGTAATAGACATCAAGTCAGCTTATAGGGCCATACCTATTAATCCAGAACATCGGAAATATTGTGGTTTTAAATGGAATTTGGATGGTAATGACACTGTGTTTGTTGACAATCGTCTATGTTTCGGTCTCCGGACGGGCCCCTGTATATTTAACCATGTTTCCAACTTTTTTGCAACATGTATGAATGTTATATTTAAATTTCCTGTTGTCAACTATTTAGATGATTTTTTTGTCTGTGATGTTGACTATTCTGCTTGTACTCAACACCGTGATACTGTTGTATGTGCATTGAGATTCCTCGGCTTCCATGTGGCGTGGAAAAAAGTTACCTCCCCCGCCACGAGTTCTACATACCTAGGATTTTGCATAAATTCTGTGAATATGACTGTTTCTCTACCCCAAGGAAAGGTTGAGAAATTGTGTGCTCTCATCGAAGATGTGAAAGATGCAAAATATTTTTCTAAGAGTCAATTAGAGAAATTTTGTGGGTATATCTCACATTGTGCCACTGTTTTCAAGGGAGGCAGAACCTTCTGTAGAAGATTTTTCGATCTTTATAAGGCCATGATAGTTAAACATGTGAAGAGGATTACCATTAGCGATGAAGCTCGCAAGGATGTGTTGTGGTGGCTGGCTTTTTCTAAGATTTTTAATGGTGTCAGCATGATAAATAAGCCCGAATATTGTATACCTATGATATCAGACTCTTCTTCAAGAGGCTTTGGTGTATTTCTGGGGGGTGACTGGGCGGCTGGTACGTGGAAGGAATACAATATGCCAGTTGACTCCATGTTTACTAATCATATATATCCTACCCCAATGGAGGATGAGTTGGCTACAAATATCAACATTCAAGAGCTCTACCCAGTTGTCATTGGTGTTAAGCGTTGGGCTTGCTTATTCAGGAACACTGTAGTTACATGCTATATTGACAATACGCAAGTCATTGCTATGCTAAAGAATGGAACAAGTACGAGTAATCAATGCATGCAATGGTTGTATGAATTATATTGGACATGCTTCATTTTTAACATTACTTTGAAGCCTATCTACATCAAAACTGACTCAAATGTAGTGGCAGATGCTCTTTCGAGGCTCCCATATTTAAATGAACTTGACTCTGTGCCCAAATTGCTTGTAGACACTGGGTTATGCTGTTTTGCTTCTGATCGTTGTAGGGTTGGCGAAATGGAAGCACCAAGTAGTACTACTGAAGAATCGTGCCCTAGCCCCATCTACTAGGCAGCAGCGTGAGAGACAATGGCGTCTGTTTGTGAAGTTCACCCAGGATCATTCTACGCCTCTCTCGCCCATCACCCCTAGTAAAGTGTGTGCTTTTGCTGCCTACTTGGCTTCCTATATGAAGCATTCTTCTGTCTCTACTTATGTGTCTGGTGTCATCTCACACGCTAGACATTTGGACCTAGATGCCCCTGCTTTTTCTCATCCGAGTATTAAAGCTGTGTTAAGGGGTATTAATGCTCAACCTGGCTCTAACTCTTCACCAGCTCCTCCAGTTACGCCTCAGATACTCATGGTCATGTATCGTCATGTGAATACCTCGTCATCTCTTCAGCTACTATGTTGGGCTGCCTACATCTTCATGTTCAGAACTCTCCTTAGAGTGGGCCATATTGTTGTGTCCCCCCACTCTCTTAAACGCCAGGACATATCTTTTGCTGGTGTAATCTGCAAAGTGAGAGTGAATTCGTCCAAAACGTCGGATGTCCCCTTCCACGTGTCCTTGTACCCTGCCACCGTCAAGCCCTTATGTGCAGTGTACTGGATAAAAAAGCTGTTATCGTCTAGACTACCAGCTCACGCCCAACTCTTCTCGTGCCCAATGCATCCAAGATTCAGCTATGAACACTTATCGTCTAATCTTTCGGATCTTATCGTCAGGGCAAATGTGAATATTCCTCTCACTTCCCACTCCTTTCGTCGAGGAGGGGCAAGCTTCTTATCTTCTTTGGGCGTACCCACTGCCCAGATAAAACTGAGAGGGAATTGGAAATCAGATATTGTGAACGCTTATATTATTCCTTCATCTTCTGACCAAGAAAAGTCAGAAAAATTGGTGGTGGACGCCTTGAATAATATTTAATTCTCTTTTCGTCTGTTTGGCCTGTTTGGGAATAAACCTTGCTGTTAGCTGGTTTCCTGGCCACTCCTGCCTCATCGTTCATCATTCACTTAATCAAGGTCTCAACAGGACATATATATTGGCAACGCCTCTTGGATGTAGCTCCAGTAGCAGTCTTTCTCCCTAAGTCTGGAGGAGAGCAGAGTGGCGCAGTGGAAGCGTGCTGGGCCCATAACCCAGAGGTCTGTGAATCGAAACCATGTTCTGCTAGCATGTATTTTTTACTGCCACCCAATGTCACTTCCTACCTTATGCCTTCAGTTGATTTGGTCATTCCAACTGCCTGGCCTGCCTCACAGTGAAACCTTTCAACTGAACAAGCAACTGCTAGTGGAGAGCACTGGAGGTGTTGGTGGTCCACTGGGAGAACCCTACACATGACTAGGCAACCCAGAAAGAAAGGCTCATATGCCAAAGTGTCATGCTACCTTCTATGTTCAGTGCATGCTCTCATGTCCTGCAAGTGTGTAAGGAAGAGGTGGATGTTGGACCCAGTTATTTTCTCAGCACACTTGTACACTGAACATCTTCTACTTTTACTACCTTCTCCCACTGCCACTAATTGAATGTTCTTCTACTACTTTTCATATTACAGTTGAAGAATAGGTATTTCCTCCTGTATGAAAGGTAGGAGAAGGAAGTATGTGTAGTGAATGCAGTACAAGAAGTATTAGAAGGTAGTAGGAGCAAAGGATGAAGAATGAAAAGTAATGAAAGCAGTAATGGATATAGTGGAAGGAGTAGTAGTTGATATATTAGAAGTAGGAGTAGTAGGTGAAACGTAGTGGATATATGTATGCACTAGGAATTAGTTAGTTAGTTAAGTTGTAGAGGAATGAATAGTAGGAGGATGTAGAAGAAAAGAGTGGATGTAGTAGGAGAGGTAGTGAAAGTAGAAGCCAACATCAAATGTATGTTTAGTAGGAAAAGTTGTAGAAGGATGCTTAGTAGAAGTAGGACTAGTAGAAGAAGATAATAGAATTTGGGGTAGTAGGAGAAAGTAGCAAAAGTAGTACCTAGTTGATGCAGTAGGAGAAGTAGGAGTTGTAGGCATGGATGTAGTGGGAGTAGTGGAAGATGGAAGTAGGAGTGGATATAGCATGATATAAGTAATAAAAGTAGAAGTGGATGTAATAGGAGAAGTAGTAGAAAAGTGAGTAGATGGAATAGATAGTAGAAGTAGATGTAGTAGGAAGAGTAGGAGACATAGTAGAAGGCAGTAGAAGTGGCTCAGTGCCAGAAAGAAAGGCTCATATGCCAAATTATCATTCTACCTTCTATGCCCTGTGCCCACCCTCAGCACACCCGTCCAGTGACTTCAAGGCCATCAGGCTATGGGCATTGCATCAGCCCATGTATGCAGGTACCATTGCCAGTTTTTCTCCACATGTTGGGAGGAGAGCAGAGTGGCGCAGTGGAAGCGTGCTTGGCCCATAACCCAGAGGTCCGTGGATCGAAACCACGCTCTGGTAGCATGTATTTTTTACTGCCACCCAATGTCACTTCCTACCTTATGCCTTCAGTTGATTTGGTCATTCCAACTGCCTGGCCTGCCTCACAGTGAAACCTTTCAACTGACCAAGCAACTGCAAGTGGAGAGCACTGGAGGTGTTGGTGGTCCACTGGGAGAACCCTACACATGACTAGGCAACCCAGAAAGAAAGGCTCATATGCCAAAGTGTCATGCTACCTTCTATGTTCAGTGCCTGCTCTCATGTCCTGCAGGTGTGTAAGGAAGAGGTGGATGTTGGACCCAGTTATTTTCTCAGCACACTTGTACACTGAACTTCTTCTACTTTTACTACCTTCTCCCACTGCCACTAATTGAATGTTCTTCTACTACTTTTCATATTACAGTTGAAGAATAGGTATTTCCTCCTGTATGAAAGGTAGGAGAAGGAAGTATGTGTAATGAATGCAGTACAAGAAGTATTAGAAGGTAGTAGGAGCAAAGGATGAAGAATGAAAAGTAATGAAAGCAGTAATGGATATAGTGGAAGGAGTAGTAGTTGATATATTAGAAGTAGGAGTAGTAGGTGAAACGTAGTGGATATATGTATGCACTAGGAATTAGTTAGTTAGTTAAGTTGTAGAGGAATGAATAGTAGGAGGATGTAGAAGAAAAGAGTGGATGTAGTAGGAGAGGTAGTGAAAGTAGAAGCCAACATCAAATGTATGTTTAGTAGGAAAAGTTGTAGAAGGATGCTTAGTAGAAGTAGGACTAGTAGAAGAAGATAATAGAATTTGGGGTAGTAGGAGAAAGTAGCAAAAGTAGTACCTAGTTGATGCAGTAGGAGAATTAGGAGTTGTAGGCATGGATGTAGTGGGAGTAGTGGAAGATGGAAGTAGGAGTGGATATAGCATGATATAAGTAATAAAAGTAGAAGTGGATGTAATAGGAGAAGTAGTAGAAAAGTGAGTAGATGGAATAGATAGTAGAAGTAGATGTAATAGGAAGAGTAGGAGACATAGTAGAAGGCAGTAGAAGTGGCTCAGTGCCAGAAAGAAAGGCTCATATGCCAAATTATCATTCTACCTTCTATGCCCTGTGCCCACCCTCTGCAAACCCGTCCAGTGACTTCAAGGCCATCAGGCTATGGGCATTGCATCAGCCCATGTATGCAGGCACCATTGCCAGTCTTTCTCCACATGTTGGGAGGAGAGCAGAGTGGCGCAGTGGAAGCGTGCTGGGCCCATAACCCAGAGGTCCGTGGATCGAAACCACGCTCTGCTAGCATGTATTTTTTACTGCCACCCAATGTCACTTCCTACCTTATGCCTTCAGTTGATTTGGTCATTCCAACTGCCTGGCCTGCCTCACAGTGAAACCTTTCAACTGACCAAGCAACTGCAAGTGGAGAGCTCTGGAGGTGTTGGTGGTCCACTGGGAGAACCCTACACATGACTAGGCAACCCAGAAAGAAAGGCTCATATGCCAAAGTGTCATGCTACCTTCTATGTTCAGTGCCTGCTCTCATGTCCTGCAGGTGTGTAAGGAAGAGGTGGATGTTGGACCCAGTTATTTTCTCAGCACACTTGTACACTGAACTTCTTCTACTTTTACTACCTTCTCCCACTGCCACTAATTGAATGTTCTTCTACTACTTTTCATATTACAGTTGAAGAATAGGTATTTCCTCCTGTATGAAAGGTAGGAGAAGGAAGTATGTGTAGTGAATGCAGTACAAGAAGTATTAGAAGGTAGTAGGAGCAAAGGATGAAGAATGAAAAGTAATGAAAGCAGTAATGGATATAGTGGAAGGAGTAGTAGTTGATATATTAGAAGTAGGAGTAGTAGGTGAAACGTAGTGGATATATGTATGCACTAGGAATTAGTTAGTTAGTTAAGTTGTAGAGGAATGAATAGTAGGAGGATGTAGAAGAAAAGAGTGGATGTAGTAGGAGAGGTAGTGAAAGTAGACGCCAACATCAAATGTATGTTTAGTAGGAAAAGTTGTAGAAGGATGCTTAGTAGAAGTAGGACTAGTAGAAGAAGATAATAGAATTTGGGGTAGTAGGAGAAAGTAGCAAAAGTAGTACCTAGTTGATGCAGTAGGAGAAGTAGGAGTTGTAGGCATGGATGTAGTGGGAGTAGTGGAAGATGGAAGTAGGAGTGGATATAGCATGATATAAGTAATAAAAGTAGAAGTGGATGTAATAGGAGAAGTAGTAGAAAAGTGAGTAGATGGAATAGATAGTTGGAGTGGATGTAATAGGAAGAGTAGGAGACATAGTAGAAGGCAGTAGAAGTGGCTCAGTGCCAGAAAGAAAGGCTCATATGCCAAATTATCATTCTACCTTCTATGCCCTGTGCCCACCCTCAGCACACCTGTCCAGTGACTTCAAGGCCATCAGGCTATGGGCATTGCATCAGCCCATGTATGCAGGCACCATTGCCAGTCTTTCTCCACATGTTGGGAGGAGAGCAGAGTGGTGCAGTGGAAGCGTGCTGGGCCCATAACCCAGAGGTCCGTGGATCGAAACCACGCTCTGGTAGCATGTATTTTTTACTGCCACCCAATGTCACTTCCTACCTTATGCCTTCAGTTGATTTGGTCATTCCAACTGCCTGGCCTGCCTCACAGTGAAACCTTTCAACTGACCAAGCAACTGCAAGTGGAGAGCACTGGAGGTGTTGGTGGTCCACTGGGAGAACCCTACACATGACTAGGCAACCCAGAAAGAAAGGCTCATATGCCAAAGTGTCATGCTACCTTCTATGTTCAGTGCCTGCTCTCATGTCCTGCAGGTGTGTAAGGAAGAGGTGGATGTTGGACCCAGTTATTTTCTCAGCACACTTGTACACTGAACTTCTTCTACTTTTACTACCTTCTCCCACTGCCACTAATTGAATGTTCTTCTACTACTTTTCATATTACAGTTGAAGAATAGGTATTTCCTCCTGTATGAAAGGTAGGAGAAGGAAGTATGTGTAGTGAATGCAGTACAAGAAGTATTAGAAGGTAGTAGGAGCAAAGGATGAAGAATGAAAAGTAATGAAAGCAGTAATGGATATAGTGGAAGGAGTAGTAGTTGATATATTAGAAGTAGGAGTAGTAGGTGAAACGTAGTGGATATATGTATGCACTAGGAATTAGTTAGTTAGTTAAGTTGTAGAGGAATGAATAGTAGGAGGATGTAGAAGAAAAGAGTGGATGTAGTAGGAGAGGTAGTGAAAGTAGAAGCCAACATCAAATGTATGTTTAGTAGGAAAAGTTGTAGAAGGATGCTTAGTAGAAGTAGGACTAGTAGAAGAAGATAATAGAATTTGGGGTAGTAGGAGAAAGTAGCAAAAGTAGTACCTAGTTGATGCAGTAGGAGAAGTAGGAGTTGTAGGCATGGATGTAGTGGGAGTAGTGGAAGATGGAAGTAGGAGTGGATATAGCATGATATAAGTAATAAAAGTAGAAGTGGATGTAATAGGAGAAGTAGTAGAAAAGTGAGTAGATGGAATAGATAGTTGGAGTGGATGTAATAGGAAGAGTAGGAGACATAGTAGAAGGCAGTAGAAGTGGCTCAGTGCCAGAAAGAAAGGCTCATATGCCAAATTATCATTCTACCTTCTATGCCCTGTGCCCACCCTCAGCACACCTGTCCAGTGACTTCAAGGCCATCAGGCTATGGGCATTGCATCAGCCCATGTATGCAGGCACCATTGCCAGTCTTTCTCCACATGTTGGGAGGAGAGCAGAGTGGCGCAGTGGAAGCGTGCTGGGCCCATAACCCAGAGGTCCGTGGATCGAAACCACGCTCTGCTAGCATGTATTTTTTACTGCCACCCAATGTCACTTCCTACCTTATGCCTTCAGTTGATTTGGTCATTCCAACTGCCTGGCCTGCCTCACAGTGAAACCTTTCAACTGACCAAGCAACTGCTAGTGGAGAGCACTGGAGGTGTTGGTGGTCCACTGGGAGAACCCTTCACATGACTAGGCAACCCAGAAAGAAAGGCTCATAAGCCAAAGTGTCATGCTACCTTCTATGTTCAGTGCCTGCTCTCATGTCCTGCAGTTGTGTAAGGAAGAGGTGGGTGTTGGACCCAGTTATTTTCTCAGCACACTTGTACACTGAACTTCTTCTACTTTTACTACCTTCTCCCACTGCCACTAATTGAATGTTCTTCTACTACTTTTCATATTACAGTTGAAGAATAGGTATTTCCTCCTGTATGAAAGGTAGGAGAAGGAAGTATGTGTAGTGAATGTAGTACAAGAAGTATTAGAAAGTAGTAGGAGCAAAGGATGAAGAATGAAAAGTAATGAAAGCAGTAATGGATATAGTGGAAGGAGTAGTAGTTGATATATTAGAAGTAGGAGTAGTAGGTGAAACGTAGTGGATATATGTATGCACTAGGAATTAGTTAGTTAGTAAAGTTGTAGAGGAATGAATAGTAGGAGGATGTAGAAGAAAAGAGTGGATGTAGTAGGAGAGGTAGTGAAAGTAGAAGCCAACATCAAATGTATGTTTAGTAGGAAAAGTTGTAGAAGGATGCTTAGTAGAAGTAGGACTAGTAGAAGAAGATAATAGAATTTGGGGTAGTAGGAGAAAGTAGCAAAAGTAGTACCTAGTTGATGCAGTAGGAGAAGTAGGAGTTGTAGGCATGGATGTAGTGGGAGTAGTGGAAGATGGAAGTAGGAGTGGATATAGCATGATATAAGTAATAAAAGTAGAAGTGGATGTAATAGGAGAAGTAGTAGAAAAGTGAGTAGATGGAATAGATAGTAGAAGTAGATGTAATAGGAAGAGTAGGAGACATAGTAGAAGGCAGTAGAAGTGGCTCAGTGCCAGAAAGAAAGGCTCATATGCCAAATTATCATTCTACCTTCTATGCCCTGTGCCCACCCTCAGCACACCCGTCCAGTGACTTCAAGGCCATCAGGCTATGGGCATTGCATCAGCCCATGTATGCAGGCACCATTGCCAGTTTTTCTCCACATGTTGGGAGGAGAGCAGAGTGGCGCAGTGGAAGCATGCTGGGCCCATAACCCAGAGGTCCGTGGATCGAAACCACGCTCTGCTAGCATGTATTTTTTACTGCCACCCAATGTCACTTCCTACCTTATGCCTTCAGTTGATTTGGTCATTCCAACTGCCTGGCCTGCCTCACAGTGAAACCTTTCAACTGACCAAGCAACTGCTAGTGGAGAGCACCGTAATCATTGGTGGTTCACTGGGAGAACCCTACACATGACCAGGCAACCCAGAAAGAAAGGCTCATATGCCAAAGTGTCATGCTACCTTATAAGTGATGAATATAATACTTTTTGTCATGTTTGACCTTAGGTTTTAACCATTTTCCTTGATAAAAGTGCGAATTTTGTGTCATTGTTCTTAATTTCTTTCATAAAACCGAGGATGGAAGATGAATAATTACTTCAATGTGATTTTCTCATGTGGAATAGATGTGTTATCATACTAATATTCATTCTTAATGATAACAGTGGGTTCATTTTGATTTCTTCTTTAGATATGGCCTGAAACACGTTCTGGCCATCATTTGCCTAGCCCCTACATAAGGGACAACTTAGTAGAGAGTGAGCCATGGATATTACATGGTTTTGTATTTGTTTGCACTTTAAGGAAGCAATTAGGCATAAGTGAGATGTATAATACTTCTTCTCTTGTTTTACCATGGGTTTTGACAATATTTCTTTGTAGAAATGTGAATTTTGACTTAATTTTGCCTATTTTTTTTTCATAAAACGTTTTACTCGAAGAATGTTCAATTACTTCATATTATATATGAAATAAACATTTTTTGCACCAGTTATATTCATCGTTAAAAACCTGTAAACAGTATCTTATATGATCTTATAAAGATAGTTATTAACCTAAACGTAATCGACCAATGAGAGGCCTGCATTAAATCTATTGACATGGTAACCTTGCAACGCACGTTACACACTTTTAATATACCCCCTGTATTTTTCATCTGTAACCATTCCCTGACGAAGGATCACCACTAGATCCGGAACGTAGGAATCACACGACTACCATATAAAAGTTTGAATAAAACTCAACGATCATAAAATCTGCTGACTCATTGTTTTGGTGTCACTCGACTACTATTAATTTTTTTCATGAATTAAATTTGTGGAAGTGATCACTATATTAGCGACGGGAACTAGGCAACATGCCTTGGGAACCATGCCCACCGCAACACTGTTCCCTTACCCAATCATCTCACGCCACATCACAATGCCCATCCTCCTTCCATAAAGTAAACATTCCATTCTCTAACGCCCATTCGCCTCAAACACACATGTATGCTTGATTTTTTTCTTTTTTCTTACATATTTATCACATGTATTGATGTTTATGGGGAAATAAACCCTCCTTTTCTGGATGATTCAAGGGCAATCCTCTCTTCTGTCTGTTTATCCATAACTTCTCATCTAAGCGTATAAGCCACATATATGAATGAAATTTATTTTCGATTCTCATTATTTAGCCTTAATTAAATACATATCCATGGTGATTTCTCCTCTCTTGTGGAATGCCCCAAATGGACTTTTTGTAACTGGGTTACCCGGCCAGTTCCAAGTAAAATAATGAAAGAATCTTGAAACAGTTATTGACTGATTGGCTGAGAATGCAGCTTTAATATAACATTGGGTTGTTTCTTGGCTATTGTTTGGATTATGTTAACGCATTTCATTTTGGTTCGGGATATGTGATCTAATAATATTATGTTGACCAAAATGTGAAAGGTTAAGAAAATCGTTGTTTATAAGGATTTAAAAGTTTGGGGAAAAACTCTCTGAAAAAAAGGATTTTGCGACGTGTCATGTTAAAAGATTGGTATCATAAGAAATGGAAAAAAATGAATTGAATATTGCCAAGGTGGTAATAAGAATTGCTTTTATTTCCCTTCCATCTTTAAAGAGGTGTCACAAAGTGGTAGCTCGCTAAACTAAAATGTCAAACATTTCCAATGGAATAAAATAAGGATAAAATGCATGAATTCCAACAACTGGCAACAGCTTTAGAGTATTTTCATTTGAAATACATGTACATTATTTGAAGGCTTGTTAAAATGAAAAAGAACGTTTAGATGTGCCAGGATAGCGACCTTACCCGGCCTTATGTTGACCTTGATTTGGCTTGTTATACTTAATTCTGACTTAATCAGGAACTAGTAGAAAACTGCATTGACAGCAGATCCTGGAAACAATAAAAAAAAAGTGATGACACATTAAAACAAAGGGATATTTTAAAACTAGGCAAGTCTAGGTTAAGCTCCAGGTAAAGCTGTATTCTAAGCTCCTACAACATAACACATCTTACTAAATCTACTCATATCATGACTTATAGGTCTGGATCTATCAATATTCTGCTGCTGCATATATATGTTTATACAAGAGTTCGAAGTGAGTTGGCCGAGAGAAAAGGGCCGTTGGTGAGCAATAATAAATGAAGTCGTCGTAAGTTGTAATGACAAATTCCTAAAAATAGCTAAATACAAACAGGAAAAGTGACAAAAATAAGCCCTAAGTTGTTACATTGTTTCCATGGCTACCCTTCTAGCCCCCTTGAGTTGCCATGGAAAAAAATACTATAGAATTAGTTTCCATGATACTAAATACTCTATAATTCATAGTTACCTAAAATTTCTATTACTATGTCAAATTTGTTCAAATTTGCCTAAATGGGCAAGATTTGCCCACGTGGGGCTGGCAACAATTGTTGCCAGTGGGGGTGAAGGTGCGTAGCACCCGACGAAGTTGCTACACCCAAGCTGCTCAGATTTTCCACCCAAGTTGCCCAATTTTCAGTCCCTCTCTGTCGCCGGTCTTGTCGCCCATGTTGACTGCTGTGTGAAATCCGAGATAAAGAACATCCTCTAGCGACAGGGATATTTGTTAAGTAGAAAGAGCATTATATTATGAGATGTTGTTCTTTAGCAGATCCTGATACAAGTATAATTTTATTTAACCTTGTTTTCGCCGAGCTCTGGTTATATACTACATCAAATAGCTGGGATAATCTTACACCCAGAAAAAGTTTCTGTCAGTTCAGTAGCAGGATTATGTTTTTTGTCTACCGATGTTCAGAGTACAGAAACACTTTCTTCAACTAGTATTCTATATTCAATCATGGCAGTAAAAACAACGAGGGTAATTCTCTAGAGGAATAGAAGAAAACTCTCTGGCATTTTTATTGAGAACATACGTATTGTCAATTAGAACAATTACCCTAGATGGTTAGAAACTGATTGAAAAGTAACGTAGACATTCTATTTTTAGATCGAATTTAGCTGCCAATAGTAATTTAAACGAATGTATTTATAAACTTGCTACACATCCCATAACTTAGGTTGGCCGACATTTACGTCACTATTGAATTTAAAGAGAACGGAAATTGATTGAATGATTTAATTCTGTATCATTGCTACAAAGCAATTTAAAATTTCAAAGATGCATATTGATCCTTATAATGAGTTATTTTCCTAATATGAGACCTGTTAAAATAATGCATGGCTGTAACAGCAACGTACACGTTTATTAATTCAAACTTGCATATTGGTTCTTTGATGTAGCTCTTTGTTTCATATTTTTTTTTAACCACATAAAAGGCGATACACACGGGATTACAGTCAAAGAGGAAGTTCGTTTAGGGAAATTCCAAGCGGAGAAAGTAAATAAATTCCCACTTTCCTGGCGCATTGCCTGGGTGCAGTTGTTTACCTTTGAGTAAACATATACATGTATAAGGTAACTCCTAGTAATAGGTAATACAGCAATGTGATACCTAGGAGTTGTATTCTCCTTCAGAACGATGCACCTTTTATATCATCTATATCGCGTAATGTTTGGAAATGAAAATGATGTGATCTCCTCATGAGAATATTCCTCGTGGTCCAGGGGTTTATGTAGACAAGCACATGACTCGATATAGTGTGAGCGTTAGCTCCTAGGTGGGGTCTTTGAACTGTTTTAGCACTCAAAGAGGGGCATACATGCCACCCTTACCCTTTACTATTGTTCCACCAAACGGCTCGTTCTGAAATAAAGTGCCCAAACCTAATCTTTTTTTTAAAGAAACTATTTTCTAATGTCTAGAATAGAAGCAGTTTGTATGTGCAGTCTAGAATAGTCTTTATTAAATCACATGGATTGCAAGATGACCGTATTAGTTACATTGGACATAATGGACAGTTCAAAGTTTCATGTATTATCCCATCGTCCCAGTCCCTGTCGCAGTGCAATTATCCTCACGAATTTGGTAAAATGACATTCGGTTAGGCAGGAAAATAATGCAACAAAAAGTATATACATTTTTGCCATTGTTAGCTAATGAGGTAGGCCTAGCCTTAAGAAGATAGTGATAATAAGCGATCAGAGATAGGGACATATTAACCTTATTGTCATAATATAAAATCTAATGCAGTTATAAGGAGCCTACTGGTAGACCTGGATTTCTATTCAGATGTATGGCTCTCATTTGTATAACACCCTCAGATACAAATACAAAATGTTTTAAATTGAATTAAAGTGGATATTGTCTGTGACATCGTGTTGCCACAGGACTCCCTATCCCACCTTTGCCGGGCTGGTTTTACTTCTGGTGTTTTAATCATGGCTGGAATTTGGAAGTTAAATTAACTTTTGCTTTCAAGATTTAAGATAAAATTGGTATAACCACACTCTCCATTGATATATATGTTCTTTCAACTTAATTCTAATACCCGCAGGTGCCTCCGAAATCCTTCCATATATTTAATTAGATTGCCGTGGGAAATTTGAGGGTGTGGAAAACATAGAAATATGAGAATTGATGGCAGATGTGGTGATAACTATTTTTTGAATACATTAAAAGTTACATATTTGCATTAATGCAGGTGGCTTTCTTGTAACCCGAGTCTGTACAGCAGTGAAATACTCAAGTATTCATTCAAACAATATAATACACAGATATATCTAATTCCTTTTTATTAAAGATTTATTACACTGTGGATCACGATTCCCCCATGGGAGAGTATTGCAATCGGCCCCAGTTGCATACGTGTAACAATGATTGATATGAGCAATAGGCTAGCTTCAGTCCAATGTATTTCTATTTTGAATTTTTCGTTTTATTTCGTTGTAACCGTAGCTTCATCAAACTCCCTTTTGTTTTATTATTCAATTACCCTGACTTTTGTGCCTCACATTCTGAATGCATTGGTCCTTGTTTCATTGTTCAAATGATGTGTACTTGTTATTCTAGCTCTGGATACCTTATTACAATAATAAACACTGCTAACAGCCACATTTGTTTTCTTTTCGATCTCGCATACACACTCATTTATATAAGGAGAAATGTTAAGTTAAACTTTACTGAATACATTTATACAAAATAAAATAAAAAAGTTTTGTGTGGCAATCACAGCCGCATCATACTACACACATCCATACACAAACACTAATATGCTGCAACACTCTACCCTCAAATCACCCAATCAAACACAGACCCAGTACTTTTTCATCCTACACCAATACCATATAACTTAACTGATATAATTCCTGAAAGACCCCTGCACCACTGAGGGAGACACGACACACAATCATCAAAAACGGGCCCATAATAAACGGGGGGTGAAACAATAAATCTATGGAAAAGTCCCCCTGAGACAGGCGTTGGAGTCGACTTTTAGAATATTTAAAGGCCATTATACACTATAATATAAAAACACTTATCCATTTCTCATTGCCTTATCCAATACCATCATCTTTCTCGTGATGAAATGTATCACATATATATTGTGAAATTCTCGGCAATAGAAACTTAAAAATCAAATGACATACCAGTTTTCCCTAGCTAAAACAGATTCTTTTTCATAAACATAGAGGTATCATATTTATAAACTACTTGTGCTACTAACATTCAAATGTTTCAAAGATGGTATAAATTAGTTCATTATTGAACTATGAAATAAACAATGACTTCAACAATATCATGAAATACCAAAGGCAATATTAGTGTATGTGGAATGTCTTCCAGCAGCAGTTCCATTGTTTTTTCGTCTAAACTGTAAAGAGTTGGAGATAAAGGGATTATAGTTGAGAAAATAGTACAGGTTTAATGAAGTTGTAGGAATATCCCAGCTGAACCACAAGATGTGGACTGCTGTTCACTGTTAACGTCTTTATCATGTCAAATTAACTAACTAATGAATTAACTTTCTTCAAAGCTCAGCATATGATATGCAATACACATTCTGGCAGATGTTCATGAAGTGTATCATATTCAAATGCATGATTGCCTTCATTTTTAATTGTACATCTAGACTTATTATAAGTGCTGTGTTTTAGTCCTTTTTATATTTATGTTTGCGGCCATTGGTGCTCAGAGGAAGGTTTCTTGTATGATACTTTAGATGCAGGATTTCCAGAATTGACTCGGCTGCTTTGTCATTATAATATTGCATCGTGGTTCGCGTGGGGCGTTTTTTTTATGAAGACTGGTCGACTATACTGCTGCGTTTTACTTCAAATGCGATGTAAGTATACGGTCCACATTTTGTAGAGTGTTTCTATCAAAATTACTCTACGACTGAGTTACTTCTATCGCGTGATTTTTTTCTAAGTTCTTTTCTCATCTCTATGCTAAGTAAAGTATTGTGTAGCGTGTCCTATTTCACATTTTCTTATAACAAATACATAATAATATTACCAATAAACTTGTATTCTTGTGTCTCTCCCTAGGCGTATAAAATATGATTTGCGAAATTAAATTGTTGGGTAGTTCGTCCTACCTTTTTCATATTTTGATATGTCAAATACATAACAATAGATCTATATATGTATTCTTGTGTCTATGCCATTGCTCCCCGGCCTTATAACACTATCATTTTGCAAAAGTAAATTCTTAATAAACTATTCTCGGAATCACTTCGCTCTCGCCCCAATATCGCACCACACATTGTTTTATTCATTACGATTGAGCCTTTACCAGAGACCCTTAATCACGGAGGGTCTCTGCCTTTACCCACATTGCCTCAGGTGATCTTTTAAAACGTATCTCAATCTAAAACCAAAATAAAGAAATAAAGAAAAAATGCTCTGACCTACTTACTACCAAGATATATAGATCTATAAGGTCAGGTCGGCAAAACATATGTATTGGTGTGTTGGTGTGCATGAACCTAATATATACATATGTAGACACGAAACATATATGGAACTTTTTTTCCAATTTAAAATTTACATTATCTAAATTGCGCCGTTTTTCTCTCTAGTGGAGTCGCCCTATAAAGAGCTTTTCTCAGATTCCCAGTTGATATTATAACATTCATAAATTCGAAATATTTCTGTAAAACTACTGAATTTTGCTAAGTTGGCTGTGATTCTTTGTAATCCTGATCGGATATCGTTTTATGAAAGGATTGAGGAGTAGTTTGTAAGATGTATAGAACCATGAATCAGGACTTCTGTACAAAATTAAACTTCTCACACCAACTTCCATCCCCACTCAAAATATATGATTAAATTCTACTATTCAAGTAAATTTGGACACTTGTTGAGATGAATTGGTAAGCGTGATATTACAACCACTAATTCATTAGGAATTCGTATTCATAGAGCAAGAATATAATGATAGACTCTTATTTAAATAAACGTTCCCAAATTACAACAACAAAAACAACAGGATGAAATCCTCCACAATCCTTGGTTAATTGCATCTCAGAGAAGTATAGATAAAGAATTGAACAAAAAGTAGAAAATCTTTAGTTTTCGAGCGATATTTACTGAGATTGCAGCTTTAATCTATAGTAATTAAAAAGGAATAAATAATGACCCCCCTGGCCTATTTGCCACCAGGATATAGAGACATCTACAGACATACAGAGGGGTGGTAGGAGGGGTGTTAACTATCCAGACAAGAGCATTATACATAATTGGGTCGTGACGTCAAGCGTAGAAGGCCTTTTTCTAAGTGGAAGAGTAGGAGAAGACTTCTGGCGTTTGCTATAGGTATGTCTCTCCTTGTGGTTCTGCCTCAGTGGTTCTGCAGGAACTCAGGGGTCCTGTCATTAATATGCCCCTGCAAGAATTAAGGGGATCAGTTCTCTGCCTTGAACGGTCCAGGGGTTTATAAGCTGTGGAAAGGAAAATTGTGTTTGGGAATTCCTTCATTGTTTCACTTTATACTTTCGAGGGGTAAAATGGAATAGAAATTCCTACCCACCATTGTGTGTACAGGCTATTCCTACCAGTTGGGGATTTCAAGCAGGAAGGAATATTTCTTCCTTCCTACAGGTGAAGGAATTGCCACTAAAGTGTCTTTTCCTTAACTTATACAAGAGACCCCAGGTACTGTTTGCAAGTTAGGCAGAGACTAAAATGATTAATAGCCTCCATTGAGGGCCTGCCGGTGTACTACCGGTGCTTCACCTCCGGATTATACACGAAACAGTGCACCAGCCACTCAATGCCCGTCATTAATACTTACGCATTATCTAAGAATACTGGCCTCTTTATTTTGAATTTAATATAGTACACAGTTTCATGCATAGAATAAGGAATTATTTGGTATCATCCTGGAAACCGCGGAATGCTTTGTAGCACAAGTAATTGATATGATACTAACATTGTTATGTTTTGTGAAATAAGTTTGGTTAGGGAAAACCGCAGACAACTGGTAGCAGAATAAGGAAACTGATTCTACCACTGCATTGTCTTTGGGTGGATTATGAATTTGATAAAAACATATCACTTGATGATGTTGAAAGCCCCGGTTCATTAATTCCGACCTTCCTCTTGCCGCGGTTCCCCATTTGACAGAGTACTTCAAATGCTACCACCTCCCAGGGCAGCGACTCCAGCAATCATTGGTTACCTCCCCTTGCCAAGCTATACCACACCTCCTCCTTCCCTGTCTCCCCCTTCCCCACCACCTCTCTATACAGACATATTATACAGCCACCGCACCGCTGGCACACACTCGGCATAGCATCCTACACCAATGCCAGCTTTGGGGTAGAAACACAAAGGTAAACTGTCTAATTGATCATTGCATGACATACACATAACGTTAATCACTGCACCGTTTGGAATGTTTCTTCAGGATAACCTGTAAGGGTATTTGGAGCAGAGACACTCAGAGGTAGGGAGAGAGAGGTGGCTAAAGCAACGACCTCTTGCTTTATATTGCATCGATCACAAAGGATAACACGAAGCGACAAGGGTGTATTGGATTTGGTCAGTCACCTTGCATACAGGTTAAATAGGAAATATCAATATCAAAGGTTGGTATGTTTCCTATACAGTAACTCATTGCCTTTGTTATACATGATTCCGTAATTAGCTAACATTAAGTTTATATGTAAGATTGATATACTTGGGTGTGGTTATATTTTATATCATGTGTTATAAACTATTTGATTACCTATTGGTTAATCTAATTAATCTTGGATTGTGTTATTATTAATGTTATTAACTGTTCACTCCGCATCTTGAATCAGGTGTCTTATAAACTCAATATTAAATCTTTCAAATGTATTCTTTATATTTCAACTTATTTTCTAAGATACTAACTGTAACAGTACACGTTTATATATACATACCCTGGTCTATGTTGACCTGGATGTAGGCGAAATTACCCTCCCATCACAATCTTCTAATTTAATGTAATCTAAGTAATTTCCCTCAAACTTACGATGCTCTATGTGCACATGTCTACACATACGTCTACGTATAATTGTTTATATTTAGCCTAGACTTAAATGACTACCTGTCATAATTAAGTTTTTGAGAAGGGACATTAATAATGTCACTTAATCGTAATTTAGATATGGAAAGTAGCTCCCAATCAGAAATGCGATCGTTTGAAAACCATCAATTATTGTCATGAAATGTTGAAGAAAATCTGAAAAAAGCACCGATGAGCTAGTGACACGAGATGATAAAATTGCGTTCCATAAAACTCGAGAACGTCAGGACTATTGCCCTTGTATACTATCTCACTCTCTTAGCTACAAGTATGCAGTCCCCACCTACCAAGTCCCAAGTTATATGGAATGTGCAGTAATATATGCTTTTGCCAAGGACAGGACCAGAGTATGATAAACATCCGGCTATATGAACGTTCAGATCTAGGAAGCATATAAATATAATGATTGCATGATCGTGATGTTTTTGACCAAGTCGCCATGATTATCTTGTGCGTCATGAACTCGAAACTAATTGGTGTTAATTGCCAGTAAGATCATACTATATCTGCGTACTATAACTTTATTATTCAATATTCAGGGTAATTATGATATTGGAAACAATGATATTCCAGAACATCAAACGAATAGGGACTAGAAAATGTATAATTCGCCTTCAGGATTTCTCTGACATGACTCAAATTTAAAATAAAAATGCGGTTCAAAGGACATTTCAACAGAACCAAAATTTGTTAAAATCAAGCCAATATCAAATATATTGAGATATTTCCAAGTATTCATCACTATTTCAGCATAATTTAGCATACTTTAATACATGAAGCTATCGATTGTGCATTTTCTCATGCAAGGACCCAACTACTTTAATCCAATTTAATAATGAGTATTTGCATTGTTCCTGCTCGGGACACACCGCGTGTATCTCTGTGTTATAAGCCTCATATCTACCCCGTGGGAAAGTCACCCTACACAGTTGATAATGGTCATTAGTAATAAGTGATAGTAATAATATCATAACATCTAATGCTTTTTATATTCATAATGAAAATAGGGTAACAGCACAGTATGGGCATTAACATGAAGGACATTTTCGGCCAATCCCTTTACCCTTCCCTGTTCTTATAGTAGGACCCTGTTCTTATAGTAAGACCTCTTCTATCCGGACACCTCGCCACCATAAATAATTCAGTCCAGACCCTTGGGTATCCACTATAGACAGGTTTTACTGTACCTGAAGTCGTACTGAAGAGTCACTCTTCAATCTGAACACATCAGTTTTGTGCAAAGTTGAGCCCAGTCTCAATATAATATTATATTCACATATACTTCGAACAAGTACAAATAAATCACAGATAACGCTATGGACAAACGGACATGAACAGAGGGAAGGTGAATCAAGTCTGATATTGCGGACACTCATTGTCTCGAATAAATACAATACACATAGACTGAGAGGGGGGCTGAGAGAATTAATGTTTATATGCATAAATGCGATAAGAGATTAATTGGAATAACATGAATAATGACATAAAGGAGAAGTTTGGCGAAACACAATATTTATTTTCACCCTAACATACAACAAAAGTTAAAAATGTCCCGTGGAAATAAATATGTAGCCTTATCTGTCCAGTGGCTATACAAAAGTGACCGTTGTTTACATGTTCCATTCGAGGCACACAGATGGATGAGTCTGATTGGATGATAGTCCAGGTTGTCATGGTCACTGGGATGACCCAGAAATTGAAGCCACGCCCCCTCCTGCTCAGCTATATTCCTGAATGGGATTCATGTCCACAATTATATGTTGCAGGGTACGTCCGAAAGGGAAAACCCTGCTTTTCCAGAATCTACTTCATCCTATTCCACTGATGCAAGAATAAGACATGGCGATGTTGAAAGTGTTTATAATTGCCCTTCTTTCAATATGGCTAGAAATTGGAAGCACCAATTCACAATATTGCAAACCAAATGATATCGTATTCATCCTTGACCAATCAGAGAGCCTGAGAGAAGACGACCCATTTGACCAACCAGATTACACGTGGAACCTGGTCAAGGACTTTGTCAAAGGTGTTATTACGAAGCTGACGATTGGTCCATTCAGCTCCCAGTCACAAGTAGGAGTAGTGAAGTATTCCACACGGGCGACCATTATGTGGCACTTGAATGATTATGCAGATCAGAACAGCCTTCTGCAGGCAGTGGATGATCTGGAGTGTGACGGAGGAAATACTAACACAGCAGATGCTCTCAGAAAGGCCAAGGAGTTGCTCCAATTCTACCGATACCAACTCCAAGCCTCACGAATTGTCATCATATTTACCGATGGTCATTCCAATATTGATTCAGCTTCGATTGTATACATAAAGAACGAGATGCAAGCAGCAGGAGTCGAGATCTTTGTCATTGCTATTGGGAAATATGTCCATGATGAGGAAGTCAAAACCATAGCTGGTATTAACTCTTTTGGAAGGTATTTGATTTATGTTCCGGATTATGTCAATTTGCCAGATTTTGTGGACATTGTGCATTCTCGTCTGTGTGGTTTGGCACCGCCTGTTGTGCCACCCGATAGAAAATGTATCCGTAAAATGGACTTTACCTTGATCGTCGACGCCTCAGGCTCCATAAAAACTGAGAACTATGAAGTATTGAAAATATTCCTTAGTCATATGGTGGCCCAGTTTGATATAGACACAGACTCCATCCGTGTGGCTGTTATCAGGTTTTCTGACAACGCCACTATTGCCTTTGGCCTCGGGGAGTACTACAGCAAAACTGACCTCAACAATAAAGTAGTTGGATTAAAATATGACAATGGCAATACAAATACCTCTGGGGCTATACGCGTGGCTGTTAACCAGATATATACCAAAAGGAATGGAGATAGACCAGATGTAGAAGACGTTATCCTGTTGGTCACCGATGGGGAAAGCACTCTGGAACAAGGAAAGACACGATCTGAGGCTAGAATAGCTAGGGGCAATGGTATTGACTTATTTGTTTTGGGCATCACTAATCAGGTCAACACAACCGAGTTACACGCCATCGTGAGTCGACCTATACATGAACATTACTATGAATCCACCGATGTGAGGCAGCTGGATGCCGTTGGAATCAATTTATTTAGGTTTTTGTGTGGCAATGACAAGAATCTCCTAAATACATGAATATAGATAAGAGATCGTGACCAGAAAGCGTTCAATAATCCCACATTAGAGATATTTCAGTTACAATAAGTTGTAATAATGTATACAACATCAGACATAAATGAACATATTTAAAGGATTAGATGAGTGTAGGGTGATTGTGGTAATAATAACGGCAAATTATTCACATTTCACTTAAGATTTCATGAGAATATAAGTGACTGAGCAAGCAGGTCAGTTACATATAGGCTATCAATCGGAAATATTTTCTGAATTGCTTGGTGTATCATAGATTTATTAAAAACTTGTTGCAATTTGTTCCTGTAACTGTTGTTGGAACATTGGATATGTTATACCGTGTCATATATACATGGACAGGATGCTTTGGATGAACTTTGTCTCATAGACATTAATTGAATAATGCGTTCATCAATATTAATTGTATGCGATGAATAATACCTTAAAGGTACCTTTTATGTTCAATGACTTGTGCAATGGATACATAGACAAAGCAAACTTAGCCAATTTATAGGAAAAGTCAATTTCTAGAACTTACTACGCAATACGCTTACTGCATGGGATGAAAGCAGTATACATCATCGGAATTCGTTCTGCTAGAATTCAACAAATTATGTTGGAAGGACTTTTAACCGAAAGGATTCTTTGGAAACTTCTTTTGTGATACCTAATCCGAACAGAATGAGTCATGTTAAAGAAAAGGGGTGGTTCTGGAGTTCACTGTGTGATTTCTTTTTATATGTATTCACTACATGTATGTGAGAGTACGAATTCATTAGACCATGAGGCTATCAACCAGTATGGATCAGCCGAAGACAATATGGGGGCAGCAATATGCATTTGAACAATTGGAGATACAATTCTCAATGAATTGAAAACAGTAGTAATTATACTGTGGTACACATTATTAGTTACAGTTAAGTATAAATCATAAGTTAAGCTAAGGTAAAATGTATCAGTTAAACTATGGTAAATCCCATGTTCATGTTCGAATCTCCTTTCGCTTTTTAGCTATGCTGGATACATTATGGCAATATAATCTATCTATCAGGAAATATCCAGTTTCTCAGTGTGTTCTTAAAACTGCCTTCCCTGCTGAATAAACCAACGGATCTCTCTTCTATTAACTAATTCTAATCCACAAGATCGAATTTAGCTACATTTACTGCTATCATATTATATATCACTAACGGAACATTTTGAAGTTGAGTCATCAGGAATAAATACAATCGGGCTTGAGCTATACTATTATGTAGGCTGGGAAACATTTATAATGAGACGGAATCCCTCTCTCCTCTCCCGCCCGTGGGTGTATCAAATGACGTTCAGGTGGATAGAAATAGGCTGGAAATAGCAAAGTTACTTTGAACTATTTTTTACGTTTCATATATTTCTGCTATATATTATCTCACAGGACAGTGTTGTCACACACTGCATGAAATTGAATAATTATATGGCTTTTTACTATTAATATTGAATAAGTATTATAGGTCAAAATGAGCACACTGCAGTATACAAACCTCATCAAGTACTGCCAAATGATTATTCGATTATTGTATAATGGGACTGATGTATACGTTGTTTTTTAATCATTTAATTCACAATGATATACATTATGTTTCCCACAGGTTAAAGGTTTAAATCCACCATTTGAACACACAGTATAAATTATCTTGTGCGCTAAGGTATAACAATGTATGAACCCTTTGAATTCAATGAAGACGAACAACATAAAGCTTACATATTAACACCAATATTACCGTACTGCATGAGAAATATTCAGAAAGGAAATTAAGCAAGAAAGTGCAATCATGGGAACAAAAGTAATGATCATGAATTTTGATCTTATCATGTATGATGGAATGATGATCCATAATATTGTATTTGATTTCGCAGAGCTACAATTTGAACATTTCTTCACATAACCTCCGAGCAATCTCCAAGATAAATGTAATGTACAGTCATCCACCAATCTGGTTCATAATGTTCAAGAGCATCTGTGATATGAGTTAGGGTCAGAGTCAGTGTGTATGAAAAGGAAGCTGGTCTTCCTGATTTATTGTGGTCATGTTTAGCTTTCACAAACTCAAGGGTGTGCAATTATAGCATAATAAACCTTTCTGAAGTAAAACTGTTTGCAGTGTTTTGATTGAATTTACTAAAAGCGATATTTTAATATTTAAAGTTAGACATATTTTGCCAAAGGATTCCTTTAACCTCCGAATAAAAACGAATGATTTAATGGAAGATCACCAACAAGGAAGTCTATTTATTGGAAATAATCTCACAGAAGAAGAAAGGACACGGAAACTAGCAAAGGCTTATGCTCATAAACTGTGCTCTAATTTTTATACTTTTACAAAGAGTCACAGGTGCCCACTATGCATTACGTTCAGAATTAATAAATGTAATATAATTATGGTTGATAATCTCGATTATATATTCTCAACATTCAAGTTTGTTTTATTAACCTGTACTCGGGGAATCAGTTAAGACACTGCTATTATATTGCACTTGAATGTCATGTGAAGACGACAACATACTTGGTATTATATTTCTCTATTTATCTCTCTATCTTTCTATCTATTTATCGACATAATTTATCTATCTGCCAATCAAAGAGAAATGAATGTAAACCCATTCCATTATCTTTAAAGCCTTCCATTTGTTCAATAAGTAATTTCAGCAAAGTAAGCTTAGTATGATTATTATAATTCAACGATGAAGACAGATAAGAAAAACTATTTAGAGAAATTTAACATGAATATTTAATGACGAATGTTTTTTTGGCTTTTTTACAGGTGTGCCATGATACATGCAGTGGCATAGATATTATGCCCTTCACAGTTTCACAGCTTGAACTTTGTACCAAGTGACAACAGAGAAGATGGAGCTGTCAATGAAGGTTCTGGTGCTTCTTATCTTCTACCCCGCATTGCTGTCACTACCAATTGAAGCCACCATCTTACACAGGTGTCAACATGCGGACATTGTGTTCGTCCTCGATGAATCAGAGAGCTTGAAAGATGAGGATCCATTTGACCAACCAGATTACACATGGAACCTCATCAAAGGCTTTGTGAAAGGCATGATTTCTACTCTTGCAATCGAATCAGTGTATGGTTCCAGAGTAGCTGTGGTGAAGTATGCGTCGGCAGCTAGTGTGATGTGGAACCTTAATGACAATCTTGCTTCTGATCAACTGCTCCAAGCTGTGGACATTCTCCAGTGTGACGGGGGCAATACAAACACAGCAGATGGACTACGGAAGGCCAATGAGATGCTGAACAACCAGGCGAGGAACTATGTCCAGAAGGTGATTGTTATATTCACAGATGGACTGTCTAGCGTTGATTCACGCTCCATTGAAGGTATGAGGAACAGAACAGTCTCCAACGGGATCATCATTTACGTTATAGCAATTGGGAAATATGTGGATGATATTGAACTTAAGATCATAGCAGGGAGGCAACACTTTGGCAAATATCTGATCTATGTTCCAGATTATACCAACCTGCCAGATTTTATTGAAGTTTTGCAGTACCAGATCTGCCGTGTTCCTACCGTAAATAGAACAACACCCTTACAATCATGTGCCCGGAGAATGGATCTAGCGTTGATGATCGACAGCTCAGGTTCCATAACAGACCAAAATTATGAATCTCTGAAACTGTTCCTAAGCAGACTTGTAGCACAGTTTGAAATTGGGCCTGACCACATACAAGTGGGAGCAATCCGATACTCAGACAATGCCACTATTGAATTCGGGATTGGAGACTACAACAGCAAAACGGAGCTCAATTATAAGATAACTGGATTAAAATATGAAAATGGAAATACCAACACCTCTGGTGCCATCAGAATGGCGGTGGAAGAATTGTTCACAAAAGAAAATGGAGATCGTCCCGATGCCGAAAATGCAATATTATTGGTCACTGATGGTTCGACTACTTTGGAAACAAATGGAACATTACCTGAGTCAGCAAAAGCTAAAGCTAGAGGCATTGAGTTCTATGCCTTGGGTATCACTACACAGGTGAACACGTTTGAGTTACATCAGATGGTGAGCAAGCCCATTAGGGAACATTACTACGAGTCTACTGATGTGGCGTATTTAGATGCTGTCAGCATCAACTTAATGAGGTTTCTGTGTGACAACAATAATTATGTTGTATCATAGTCTTGAGCACCTATATATATTCTTGTTCTTTCGGACAAACATGTTCATGGGATCAGAACTCGGTATCTTAGGTGGCTTTTATAGACTTGAATTCCTAGCTTCAGACTACTGTACTACCCTGTTCACCTTTACTATTCATAGCTAATTTGATGAATAGTAGACTAGTAAAACCCATTATGTATAATATTATAGCATCTGTACCTTTATTATCCTCTCAGTCTGAACACCCGGTGGTATGAAAACCAGTGTATATATTAAAGAAATAATGGGCCTGATTAAACTAATCAATACATGGATGGTGGTAGAGCTAGATCTGACTATTAAAGATGTCTTGTTAGGAAGACATGCAGGTACATATTGTTAGTCCATGGCCGTCCAGCACACAAATGTACAAGGCAAACTAAAGTTTACTTACCTAGCAAGTCTAGTGAACCCTATAATCTAGAGCATCACTATAGTGATATATTAATAGTTTTGATAAAACGTATGTATGTACAGTATCGTTATTTCCAAGATTGTATGGCTGGATAATTATTCTACTGTAGTTATTGCTCTTCCAGATTAGGCACATAAGGCCTGACATATGTTAATATACATTTTTTTTGTTGAAGCTGACTTTTAGCTTATTGGTTTACAATTTAATTCGTAGCATACTGTTATTTTTATATTGCCTTGCTCAATAATCCTCATGCATGTTATCTGAATAATTCAATCTGAATTAATCCTATATTGGGATTGAAATTAGATAATGATTATCTTTCCCGATTGACAGTTCATGTTGATATATCATTATGTTACCTTGCGAATATCTACCTGGAACTTTCAGTAGTATCAAGCTTTTCTTTATTCTGTGCCTCGTGCTACTTCACTCGTATGTCCCCATCTCATCTCATTCAACTCATTGTGAACTGGTGCTGTACCTTCTAACCCTGACCTTTACTGACATGGTGGAGCCAAGGGTAAAGGTGGACACACATTTCTCTCATAGAAAGGAGTTTTATCATGTCAGGGGTACTACTTCTATAATACTCCCTGTTCCATCTATATCATGCACGCCACAGCATTCACTAGTGTGTTTGTTCTCTTCTTATTTGTACAGATCACAATAAGTAGAACAAACGTTATTAAATGTTTATAAATATACAGGAGGGTGACATTAATATTGAAATTATATTGATCCTTCCCATTCACGTTCAGGCCACATACTAGTTATGCATTTTTTTTACACAGACCAACATTGCATACATATATGCATATACTATATGTGTCCATGTATGCATGTATATCTATAAACATGCATAGATGGACACATACATGTGTGATGGATGTATGTTACACACATTATGTCACATTCAGGCATGCCAGTTATACAATTTCTTTATAGAAACACATACGTTATACATACAGACAGACATGCGTATTATGTATATTATGCATACGCTTTACAAGCTGGCTTCCTCATTAACAATGGCTGTGTATTTCAGTATGCACTCTTATGCAAACTAAGATTGTGTAATGGGAAAAGCCCACAGTCGGTATGGTATATTATCACACTGGGAATATACACTGAGACATGGACTATCCCAGCTCTAACTTCCCTCTTGAGTCGTGACGCGCCAGTGCACGGTCTAGCAATCATCTCCAATAGCCATAGAAATCCAATACCTACACCACGACATTGCGTAAGAATAAGTTTGAAAGAACCATCGAGACCGATACATGTATTATATATTTTATAATGTCTAGCGGTACCAGAATAATTATTTAATATATATAATCAGAGCAATATAGGTGAAATATTTTAAATCGTTTAAGATTTTAATGTCCACTATGTACATGGACACATCTTTATTCTGTTTAAAATTAACTATAATGGTCTGAAAGTCACTATTATTATCATCGACATTTTGAAGATTTTGACACTATAAACACTGTGATATCCCAGTGGTTCTCTAGATAAAACAATCCATTGCTCGACAAAGAATAAAGTATACAGTGAGCCATTGGTTGGCATAGAAGCGGCGTGGGATGAACCGACCTTTTACATCTTTATTGTTACATATCCTTTGGTATTATGCTACATGTACATAGAAGAACTTATATATTGTGTAACAGACAGAGAGTAATTTGTTATCACCCTTTCATGTACTAGATATTAACAAAGTTAGATATTTCTTTGTCTGATCGTCCTTTGGATCTATTTAAATGGGTAATCGTTTATGCTTCTGTTGTGTAGGAAATTGTTATCCACCAATTCCGAGTACGCTATTTTGTATTTCTCTCTTCGTACACTCATTGCATTCAACAATATAGCATCCGCGTATTATGTATATAGATGTCTTAAATAGTTCAAAGACCTTTTCTTTTCTTTTCTCAAAGACCTTTTCATTCTGTACATACCACTATATTTTTTAATTCTCTAAACCCATTCCGAGCATATATTAAAGATCATATGATTGTACTCACTCAAATACAGGAAGGCAGCATAGAGTATTTCCATGGGGATCAGGTGGGTATGGGCTGTTGAGTTTGGTGGTCATATTTTCGATTTCTCCACAAATTCTAGTTGAGCTTTATTCTTGGAATGTTGAGGACGCCCACATGAGTCACATATATAAGCAGCCACCTTTGGTTGATTTAACTGAGAAGGTAAGTTTAAATATTCAATTTTAATCCGAAAGTAATCAGGTTTAGTCTACATGTATGATATTATTAATACCTCACACGTATACTACTGACCAGGAAAACGGTGTTGTTTAAGTGAAATCATGCTTGGTTTGTTAACATTGTACGACTATTCTAGAAACCCTGTACTTCAGAACGTGTATAAATAAATATTGAATATGATGTAATTGATCAGATTTATTTATATTATATTTCAGGCAACCCTCTTGTGGTACTTTTATTGACCTTCAGAATTCATATCTCTATCTGTAAACGTCTCAGGGAGAAACTAAAAGGATTATTAACCTCGATCGCGGGACTATTGGTGCACTGTTTGTGCCTAATCATCAAACAGTGCCATATTGTACACCCTTAATGTCGGACATTAATCTTATACATTTATACCTCTCTACCGGGAATTAAAATAATTTCATATTCCATAATCTCATATTGTCTTTATGATCTGGGAAAGGCCCCTGTTGATTCACCATAGAATTACCCACCCCTCCACATCATTGTCCTTTATATAAGTATTTAAAACTTAACAAAGCACCGGTCAAGAATTCAGAAAGTGGCACTATAATTTACAGATTAAATTAATAAAGGATTTATCGCGGCACCTAGAACCGAAGATCTTTTTTAACTTTTGATTAACTATAGGCATGAGGAACATATGAGGCAGATGTTATAAACAACATTTTTTAAATTTGTTTTATTTAGTATTTTTATACAGCACATCTTGTGTAATAACGACATTTAAGTTGTCAACACACAAGTACATTGTACAATGAAGTTCTAATAATCAATTGAGGACATTAACATTGAGATATGGGCTCACAGATGATAATTCAATGCAGAATAACCATGGTCTTCCGCCCACCGCTGTGTCTATCTAGACCTAACTCTATTGAACAAAGTCCAAAGTAAGACCAAAGGTCAAGATCAGAACCAAAATTAAATTTGCCTAAACAATTTAAGATAAGAGTCAGATTTACGGTCCCTGGTATCCCTTGGTTTATTTTGGTATATTTATATGACGACTGACTGGAAGACCTGCATAATGCCTTGGTCATCCCATCAAATGTCAGTTCTAAGAAAATGTTGAAATAACACATCAATTAACTCCGACCAAACAACCATAACTAACTCTAGGAGCGCACCTACCTATGTGTTAGCTGTGAAATGCCCTTGCATACATCACACTTTCCTATATATGGGTCAGATTTTCAGAAAATGCACAATTCACCTTCACCAATCTTCTCAAATAACCCAAATTTCAGGCGAAAATAAAGTTCAAAATACAGTTTAACCTAACCAAACAGATAGCTAGGATCAATGCCATGCCAAATATTCTCGAATTTACTGAGTATTGACCAAATTTCAGCCTAATTTAGCAGAATTTACTAAATGTGTTCAGCTGCCAATTGTACATTTTCTGAAAATCTTACCCATATGCTGACATTACAACGCCTGTTTTTACAACAACAGTTGTTAAATTAATGTCTGAACACATTCCTGAGAGACGACGTATTGATTTGATTTGTACTTATACTATTTTTTTAATGTTTCACCCGCCGAAGTACAAGCGCCGAAGGTACTTGTACTGAGAAGCCTATATAGGTTCCCCTTTTTTCAAGTGTGTCTCCATTGCACGTCTGCGTCCTGCCTATGAAATATAAAAAAGAAAACAAAGTGTGTGTCCTGCCACCTGAGTTTTATGCACACTCGCATACACATCGTCGGGAATTTACACTCCCGCAAATAACAAAACGCTATTTCACCAGCAAAATCTTTACGACAGACTTGCAACCTCTTTACACGAAATTAATATTTGGGACTTACTTTTATTAGCAAAATATACCATGCAAAGTGGAGGTATAGCTTCATACATAATAATGACTAATCATAGGTACAAGACTTGTGGTTCCCTCTGGAGACCTCTCGGTACACAACACTTGGTCTATACCCAACACCTTGGCCATATAGGATGTTCAGATTAGCGTGTCTCTCCCATCCTTTAGGTATTGTAATATCCAGAAAGTATCCGCACAAGGTATCCTAGGAAGTAAATGGGTTATATTTCGGAATGTTAGAGTGTTTTTATATTTAAATTTCCGACGAACTACCCTCCACCCACCCGTCGCGTTGTCCACCCCACGTCCCACCCGGGCCTCTGCGCTGTTTATTCAGTAAATAAACAGCGCTATCCATTTCGAATCCCATTTGCCGGTTACGTTGATTATGTTGATTACGTTGAAGTGACTTCCGGCTCGTACGGAATGGAACAAGGGATCGGAATGGTCAATGGCGTGGATGTAGCTGTGTGGGTTGAGTGTGGAGGTTGAAACGAAAATGGATTGTGGAAGTGTGAGTGCCTGAATCGACAATGTAAGTACGCTAGGTTGTAGGTATAGGCCTAAACTAAGTATTCCATGCATCAATAGACATTCTCAGCGGGGAAATTATTGAATGCAGGCAGAGAAGTAACCACATGGAATAAGAGTATATATCGTTGGACACTAGTAGTCTGTGCACCGTGCGAAATTGTAAATAGAGTCATTCTGACTTCTTCCAAGGAAGAAGCGGGGGTGCCGACCGTCCAGGAAGCGTGCAGAACTAGTCCTGCATTCACATCTTATAGAAATAGAATGCAGTTGCAAGATATATGTTTATGATTAGTTTCAGTTATCAAATCACCTGCGGCGAAAACAGGGACCTTCAAAGATGATGCATTTCCCCCATTCTCCTCAATCCTCATGAGCACAATGGGAGACTAAAGTAAACCTAAACTGTGTGAATCAATATAACTGTTTATATGCATGTGTCCTACTATATTCCCCTATAGCCAAGTGGCTAAACCGTTTGACTTTCAAACTGGATATTCTGAGGTCGAGTCCCAGAGCAGACAGCCATTTTACATTTTGTCTCATTTTCAAGTCATTTGATTTTTTAATTTCACTTATATCTTCACCTCTGGGACTCGGATTTATTTTAAACTGACACATATAGTTATTGATGCAATTTCCTTTCAATTGGTGTCTGACTGGAAATTCATAATATTCTCAGCTATTACTGACATCTAGATAATCGTGTCCCAAATTAATGAGCTGATGATGGCGTTGGTTGATCATTGCACCTTTCTAATATGAAGCCATTCAGAAATGTAGAGAGCTAGCGCTCCTGATGGGGGGGGGGGACCTGTGTTGATTTGTCGCGCTAAGGATGAGCATTTATCCCTTGTGCCCAGAATCCCATGTCGATTTGTCGCTCTAAAAAAGGGTCTATGTCATTTGTTGATCATAAGAAATGGCTATGTCAGTTTGTCGATTTTTAAGCATCAGGACGGTTCTAGGTCATTCCTCCGCCAACAATCTCCCCGCCCGACATTCTCCCCGCCAAACAAACCTCGCAGTAATTATTAAGCAGAAATTGTCTGACGTCACAGTGACTATATAAGGGGCATCGTCACCTCGATCTGGCAGTGAATGATCGGCAGACACAGAGATGGGCTGAAAAAACCATTGGACACAGAGACAGTTTTTATTAGGCTTCCACAAAGTATGCTGCATCTACCTCCGTGTTTTCTTCATTTATTCGACTTGACTACATCTGCTAGCATGTTGCTTGAACGGCTTGAGTAGTTTATATTATACATTATAAAATATAAATATAAAACTGCAACTGATTCTTGTTGTCATAAATGTATTTGTGCGTGATTTTCACTATTTACAGGTTTTTCTTTCTGTTTTAGATTCATTGTCTTTGATTATTCAGCATAATTACTGAGTTCTAATACATTTCATGCAATCGTACATAAAGCCCCACGCACACATTCACGAATTCACGGCCGAATTGGGGCTCACGAATTGTCGTACGAATTTATTTTTGCTATTAACAGAATCGTGTATGTGTGGGTTATGCCACGAATTTTCGTAGGATTCCACGACAATTCGTACGACAATTCGTGGGTATTTTTGACACGAATTGACACAAATTTGACACGAATTCAGCCACGAATTCAGGCAGTACGAATTCGCAAACCCACGATTTTGAAACCATATTTTCCTATGACAATTCGTGTATGTGTGAGTTATGCCACGAATATTCGTAGGCCCGAATTTAGGGCTACGAAAGTTCGTAGGATTTTCCATTCGGATGGAAAATCCACGATTCCATCCACGAATTCAGATTTGATCATATAAAAATAATTAAAACATTATGTTATTTCTATAAAAGACTGTAACTTTACTAATACTTGGAGTATCAACAATATTTTTTCACTTTCATAATGCCCATTTCCCCTTCTGCATATATGCATATGTCAACATTTTACTCTTTTTTTTCAAATAATTTTTACATGTGATGTGTCACAGGAAAATGAGTCACAAGTCATAATTTTTGTATTTTTAATTCTTTTTAGATATCATCATATTTACATACTATGGTAAATATATGTGATGTGTAATATGAAAATGGGTTATTTCTAATCTAAATCCTCATTTACGTAGAAATATGTACCTTTCCCTGTGACCTTACCATCAGAATTCAGGTGACAGTGTTTGCCAAGCTGCCCTGACCACGATATTCATTATTAAAACCCATATAGACCCACCGTCCTACATGTAGGACAGCAGAATATGCTTTTTAAATATTGAGCAAAATCAACAAATCTTTTTCGAAACAGAATAATATTTCTACCAGTTATGCACCTAGACGGTTTTAGTATTTATAAACTTTTGAGAAAGAAATAATGATGTGTTGCCATATGGTAACATCACTGAATATGAAAGCCCCAAAGGCGATTTGTGGAAAGTGTCATTGCTGAAAGTTCACCCCAAGAATAAACAAGTTTATATCACTCTTTTTATAATGAAACCTTTATGGGACCATAGCATAGGGTCTGATCAATGTCCCTGCCAAAAATTGATGTCCTATCTCCCCATATTAATGTGTATGATTACAGGTTAATAAGTTAGATATTATCATTATTCTCACCACACTCACATTGTCTTATATATATTGCCATTGTCATTGTTCTTTATCCTTCCATATACCTTTATACTTCCCCTGTGCACGACAGACATTGTTAAATTCACTTAATAAAAGCCAGTCAGAGAAAGCTTAAGATCCGATTTATATCATCATTACTTAATTTAATAATGACATAATATATATAATTTCAAACAGCTTTTACATATGCATACATCCCTGTGTATGTGCAGTATTCTTATCATTTCCATCATTCTTTGTTAAAATTAGTGTTGGGGTGGCAAATGGTTAACAGTAAGCAATTTCATAACAGTTTGAAGAGTCAGGATTTTTTTTAGATGAATAATGTCACTGCACATGTAAATATATAGAATATGTGCCAGAGGTTGAATAAATCTTGATAAAAATCAGATTCAGAAGATGATTATTTTCATTTCGTACAGGAAATCGTGGCCAAATTCGTGAATGTGTAGGCTAACTTGCCACGATTTCAATTTTTTATGAAATCGGGTCTCAATTCGTGCATGTGTGGGCCAGAAAAATAGCCACGATTTCAAATTATTTTGCTTTAAAATTCGTACGAATTCGTCCACGAAATGTGAATTCGTACGAATTCCAATTCGTGAATGTGTGCGTGGGGTATAAGTTGTAAATATCATCTTTCTTGGACAAAATATGTTGAAATTAAGGGTTCTCTCGAAAGGTATATCTGTATTGGGATATGTGTAAAGAAATTGTCTTGATAGGCAGCGCAAACAATTGTAAAATCAAGAATTAATTTCATGAGAACAGTACCCGATGCACCGCTTCTGCTAGTGGAACTCGCTTGCCGTCTCAAAGAATTGTTCATATTCATAAAATTTAAACCTTTTTTTAAGCGGTGAATACACAGTCAAGATTTGGGGGCCGATTTGGCATCCACGATCTGTCGTACGATTTTAAATTGTCCATTTGAGATCATACATCAGATCGTAGGTCCCAAATCGTGCCAAATGTCCTACACGTGCACGATTTCAGCGCGATTCAGCGCCGATTTGGATGTACGATTCATCGTAGGGGAAAAAAAGGGTCTTCTGCGATTTCAAATCAAATCGCCGCTGCTTCTACGATTAATCGTCCATGGGTAGAGGGTGCTGCGATTTATCGTAGACTTCTATAATGAGGTCTACGACAAATCGTAGGTGCTTCTACGATTTTCGAATAAATCCGAAAATCGTAGGTCCATCTGCGATCTGGCAATATAAATGAATTTAATTATTAATACTTTTACTTTGAAATGCTATAACTTCCCTAATTTTTGGAGTATCAACATAATTTTTTCACTTTTATAATGCAGAGTTTCCCTTCTAGACATGTCGACATTAGGTATCATTCTTCTCATATTTTATTTTATTGTATTCAACAATTAAAAAGAGAAAAAAAACACCATAAAATAGGTGATGTGTCACAGGAAAATGAGTAACGTTATATTTTATTTTATTTTGACAGTTTCATAATTTCTTGTGGGCTTCTAGAGTCGCTTTTTAAAACAATTTTCTCACCTCTATATTTCAGAATTGCAGATCAAATCTTGACTGCCAACCCACCCACGATTTCCCTTTTTACCAACGATTTCACTTTTTTCACCATATTGTGCATGTGTAGGTCTAAAAATAGGCACGATTTCAGGCAAATAAGGACCCACGATTAATCGTAGATCCTGAAATCGTGTCTGATTCCCAAATCGTGACTGTGTATTCACCGTTTTACCTTGCTTTGGACAAGTGTGACTTGCTCCTTCATGTAGGCTACCATTTTAACTGTTCTGACATTGCACCTAGTCAGAAGGTCGGAGTGAGGAATAAAGCTATTGATACTAAAGCACTGTGTCGCGTTTTACCTTCACCTTCATCAAAACTATATAATCTGAACCTGGGTTATTGATAGTTCCTATGTGGGGAAATGAGATATTAGGAAAGAAACTATCTCAATGAGCTACACTTATCCCTTATTGACCCGCATTTAATATCTAGATGCTGCCTTGCTGGCTTGCTAGCTTAACCGTCTTGGTATAAGTAAATATTTATCATACAACATTTAGGAGGATTGTGTACAGTTGTTTTTCCTACAGGGCTTTAAAATGGCCTCTTTTGTATTTGGAGGACCCGCCAAATCCCTTCCTATGATGACTTCACATAATTATTAGTCACCGGCGGCCGTTTTTTTTTTTTTTTTTTTTTTTTAGAAACTTTATTATGATATATACAGTAACTTGTTCATAATGATCTACTCATTGGTTAGAGCAATCTTAACATATTGACATTTCTCATTGAAATGGATTTACAGGTTATATCAATGTAGGAGGTAATTGTCAGTTCTGAGTAAATCAGATCTGGTCTTACTCAATACCACCTTAGTAGAAATAAACATTTGACATAACAATATAATAACTTTTGTATAAATATATAAGTGTAGAAATTTGTCATGGCATATATGTATAACCAAGGAGTGGGTTGGAATGAGATGAGATGGGATGAGGATAGGTTGAGTGATCCAGCTTGCAATGTTGGTCTAATTTTCAACAAATAAATTTACTATTGATTCATTTTTGGTCAATAGCTTGAAGTCTGAATATCTTTCAGTGTTTCTTACATCAGCATGTATGTCATTCCAAAGTAGTGCACATCTATACTCGACACTGTCAGAATAGGCTTTACCTCTTGGAATACCACAATTTAAGACTGTGGCGTCCCACTGTCTAGTGGTACCCTTGTTATGGTTGATATGTTTTGTTATTTTGCTTCTTTTATAGGCAAAATTTTTCAGGTGAGCAATGCGTCTGTCTTTCAATAGCGGTATTGAAGTGTTTTGATGTATGGTTAGTGTTGGTGTTCTAGGGTTCAATTTGAGAGCTGTTTTGATGCATTTGTTCTGTAATACTTGTAGTCTATCTAAGTGCTGTTGTGTGCAAGTGTCGTAAAGTATGTCTCCATAATCCATAATAGGAAGGATAAATACCTTATATATACCTCTCGGCAAATTCACTTCGAAAACATATATAGCAGTAGCAGAATATTGATGGATCCAGTCGTATAAGTCTTAATCATATGACTAAGTTGGGTACGATGTGTTTTGCTCTCCATAATCCATAATAGGAAGGATAAATACCTTATATATACCTCTCGGCAAATTCACTTCGAAAACATATATAGCAGTAGCAGAATATTGATGGATCCAGTCGTATAAGTCTTAATCATATGACTAAGTTGGGTACGATGTGTTTTGCTGTAGGCCTACTAGCCCCCATCCCCGCCATCCTACGGGCCTTGCCGTGGACATCCCTCCTCATTATCCCAATCACTTGGGCCTCACCTATAAGCAACCGCGTGCTGTCTCAACCTTTCGTTGCTTGTGCTGCTTTATCCCCACTAACTTGATGAGCTCTCCTCTAGGACGTGGTGGTGGTGGTTTCTTGGTTTAAAACGTCAATTCTTTAACTAGGTGTCTGCATACCTGTTTTATCTGTTTTATGTCTGTTTTACTCGCATTGTCGGTTCTAATGTACATTGTGAATTTTGATAAATAAAGTAGTATCTGATCTTATCTTATTTCGGTTGTAAGTCACCTCCTTTGCGCGCAAGCCATATCTGGTTGTCCAAATGTGATCTAGCGTTTAGCTAATTAGAAGCCAAATGTTCAGGTCCGGATAGCGTGACAGCAGCAGTCACAATGACTATATATAGGTGCGAAGGCTGACAGGCAGAAGTTATTAAGTTAGCCACCAGGTGGTGCCATCTTCTAATCTCCGGGAATTCTTATCCCATTTCTTGCCCAATGAGAATCTAATTGGGTTTGGTCTATGCTTTAAATAGTGTGGGGCCATCGGTGTCCAGCGCATCAAGAATAACCCATTCATCTGATCTCGCTCTGTTCTCAACATCCAAAACCTATAAGAGTATGGACATTTTCAAGACATAACGTCTAGTCCAAATAATCTAAGTAACATTAATCACATACTTGTCCATCTCAATTAATCACATTTATATACAAATAACATTTGGCTTCGCGAACAGAAAAGAACTGCTTCCCAACGACCATGAAACGCATTGATCAGTCAGTACAATGTACAAACCATATTATTATATAAATGTTGGTCTTAGTCAAAGGAGAAGAATATATACATGTACGCAGTTCAACGCTTTCCTTTATGGGTCAATGCAAGCCAATATCTCATGAGAACCAAACTAGGGGGCTAGGTGGGGTGCATAATCGTTTCTAAAAATATATATTGTTATTCAGATACAGTGGTTTTGTTTGCAAATCTCACTAACATTTTAGAAGAAAATGATCAATAGCCAATTTGATCTGTTTGAGGATGGGAATGTGTTGTTATCATTTCCCTATCTCTAACATTTATTTTATTATATAGACAATATTTGTAGTTTGAATCTTTAATTTCACAATTGACTTTATTTGAAAAACAAAATTGGAATACATATCTGAAGACAAAATCAGTTTTAGCTATAAGTGCCTTAGAATTACAATAACGATAAGACATTGACAATTTGTCTTTCAAGTTTTGCTCTATATACATGTAATATTTGTTGGGGAGGGGCAATAAGAGCTAAATTGTAACTATCAAAGCCTCTTATTATTCTGATTTATTCAGACGTTAGAGAGTGATCTCATATTATCACAAAAGCACATCATTGGGTGTCGTTCACGTATCATCATGTATAAAAGATCATATATAAAAATATAAAGAAGGAGTTAAAATATGACATTCTATACATATGTATTCTCAGTTCAACAAGTAGAATGTGTATCTTATGGTAAATATTTAAACAATATGTGCAGCTATGTGTACATCTAAGACATTAGTGCATATGCACTCGATACCGAGTTGTAAGTAGTATAACCAAATGTTCCTTTGTCTAAGGGACTACACTACCCTCTACCGCATTTAACAGTATTTCATATGATTGTCATGATCGTTCAACCTCTTTCATGAAAGTATATCAAATAATGAAAGCAACAAATCAGTCAGAGAGAAACACGTTTACCAAGAAACTTTATAATTAATTTCTATATAATTTGAATTAATGGTTTTCGCAACCAAGTTAGTTTCTCGGTCAGAATATTACAGAAAATAGACATACATTAGGGAGTTTCGACAGACGCTCCTCAGGAGCAAACCCCTACGTATCAGCGCGGAATTAGGTCACTATGTCAGGTTGTGCATAGGTAATGAGGGTCAATACCGGCCCCACTGAGGATTATACGTAAGAAAGACACCTGTTGCGGGGATTATACCTAAGTATATGACGAACTATCTAGCCATTTTACATTAAAAAAAAAGGTTGGGGATCAATATTAAACATGTTGTTGATGTCCTTGCCAAGCAAGTTTGGTGATAGTTTACGTTATTATCATAGAAAGCATGGTTCAAAAAAGCAGTACTATAGCGTCGGCATCCCTGTCAGAGACCGCCGTCTTTGATGCCATCCTACCGGCTCCCCTTGGGTTTTTCTCGGTAAGCACACCGAGGGCAAGGTGACGGTCTTGCATGCGTAGGGGCATCTGCTGAAACTAAATTTGGAGGCTCGGTACGCCTGGCTCACGCATCCCTAAAGTAATAAGGATACGGATACGGTTGCGGATAGGTGAGCGGTGTCGAAACTCCCTATTGTCATTGCAGTGACGTTCTTCACATAAGCAATATATACAATAGAAACACTAATTAAAAGAATGATGTCGGGCTGATCGTAGGTTGATGTGTGAATAATTCATTTATTGGTCGAGGGGTGGGGGTGGGGTGAGTGGTGGGATTATACCAGGTGAACGTATTATTTCATCATAGGGCTACTTGTTGATTTGTTAAAATATTGTTCATGCTTCTTTTTAATGTTTCAACATCTATATTTCTTAGTTCTGGTACCAGGTTTGAGCAGGTTGATAACAGCTGCCACTTGAACCATTCTCCGCTCTTTTTCGGATCCATAGTATCCATAATATCTGATAAAGCAGTATCATTCACTATTCTGAAACTTGTTCGAAGGAGAATAGTCTTCTTTAACCCTAACCCGTAATCCCTTTTAATGTATTCAAATGACTTATTTGCTTCGGTATACCCTTGGTCTGAATGGACAGTGACAAGTGTGGGTGGATAGGGCGGGCTCAGATGGTAGAGCACATGACATGGATTGGAAAAGGCTCAAGGGTTCAATTCATGCCTAGGGCAGCCAATCTATCCCACCTGGGGTGACTATGGTAGCACATGCTGTCCTCATATATTATTTCTTAAAAAAAATGGCTACCATATAATCTCAAAATAGACATCATTCACTGGGCCCACTAAAACCTAGATACATGCACATTTGGATCAGATCGATCATCATAACTCATGAAGCCATTCTTTCTAACATCGGAAGAGACATTGCTGATGTCCCACTTGATCTCTTGCGTCTTTGTCTTTATAACCTGGTCCTCCAGGTCCTCGTGGTGCCCTTCAGGTTCAGAAGCCCCACCACATGAGGGTTGGAAGGGTGGACAGATAGGTACATACTTGGCCCATGATGACTTCTTCAGGTATGACATACCAAAGGGGAAGCCATAAACCCGGTCCTTCATCTCCTGGTTCTCTTTGTTGTCTGGAGGCATCCACTTGGTGAGTCCTCGCTCTTCACGAGTACCTTGAACAATGTTTTAGTAGTATTACTATCATCACATTCCTTTATGTTTTTGTTAGGTGCTTTACACAACTGATGTGGTTTTAGTGATAGTGGTCAGCGTGTATAGAAGCTTCAATGCTCACTGAGCGACATTATGGAATTATATGGACATGGCCAATATTTCTCTCCAAATCTGTCTAATCAGCTTAAATGACATCCAGGACCACTCTTCCCGGCTAATCGAATACTTTTTTTATGTTTTGATGCAAGAACTGTAAATGAATGCCGTCTGTTTGATTGCCCTATTTATTTCAATTTTGCATGAATATATCCCTATGGGCAATATTGCATATGGGGCCTTTTGCAAATAATATTATAATTAACTCACAGAACCGTGGTTCTACTTATTCTCAATTGCTTTGGGGGGTCAGGGTGTGTGGAGGGGTCGTTATAATAAAAAATAAGTTATATCCGTCTTAGTTTCTCTTTGGATGTATGGACAAAATCCCTGATTAGTGATATGATCCCATATGCCAAGTCAAATCCATGCCTTGTCTAATTGTCTAAATCCCTCCCCCTGCCCCACTCTCCCATTACCAACCCCAGTTTATTACACTCCATATGAATACATTACCTGGTACTGTGTTATCCAAGAAGAAGCCAATTACACCGCCCACAAACATAGGCGTCCCTAGCAGCACAGTGAATACCTGGTCTGCTGTACTGTTGCCTGTCTCAATAAGATGTTATTGACATTTAATTCAATGATCATTGGTTTTTTTCATGATATAAAAACAAAGGGTACTATACATTGATCTATAGTAGGGGTAAGGGATATCGCCTTATACTGACTAGGAGAATGTTGATTCTTGTTGATGATCCATGAGTATTTATATCAAATATTTCTATTAAAGTGCTGCTGAGTATAGAGATCTATAGAATCCAAGAGTTGAACCTGATGAAGAGCCAGTTTAGTGTCTTATGAACCATACAAGCGATGTTCGACCTTCCTCGCTACTAAAAGTCTAAAAGTTGTTATTCATTATGAGGGACAAATCTCACCAGTAGAAATCATTCCAGGTTTACCGCTGAGCCATGCCGGTAGAGAGAACCCAAAGAAAGTGGCGAAACCAAAGATAAACAAATTCCTAGATGAGTTCAGGTCAACATACTGCAGGTTTGACACACCCACTGCCGTGACCATACCTAAGCAAGAGATTAACATTGTTTACTATGATGCAACCATATTTATTTGACCATCTTTGATTAAACCATGATACTACCTCCAGTTAATCTCAGTTTACATAATTTCAGAAACCGGTAGGTTATATCACAGGAATTAGGACTGTGATAGAGGCATTTATAATAATACACAATTTGTCTTTCTCACCGAAATAATTAAATAAGTTTCAAATGGTTGACTGTAAAACTTGTTCGTGAACATTAAACAAGTATGGAATAACCTTCCCCAACAGCTAAGGTTGGAACAAGATAGAGAGACCTTTATTAAAGAGGTGAACAAGAAATACTGGGAGAACTATAACACTGATAACCCTGGTTGAAAGTACCCCAACTCTAACCAACCCGGAATGACTTTGATATCCAATCGTATGTTTTTTTATGTTGTACACGTCTAACATAAGTTGTATCAACCCTCTAATGGAGGCTATAATTCTTCATATAATTATCCAGTATATGATTATTGTGATGCTCTTACCTCAGCAGAAAATAAATTATCTGTATATAAGGTGAAAAGAGTAAGTCAAAGTTTGATGGACTGGATTGTTTTATTTTATTTTATTTTATTATTTTCTTTACCGACTTAGTCACATTTCGGTGATTGTAAAACATGTTCGACCCCTATGGTCCCCTAAGGCAACGCACTAAGACACCCGGGTAGGGCTCACTTGCGTCTTTTCTTTATAGATACATCTTATTTCAATTTAATGTAACTGGCCTTCCAAATGAAATTAAAAAAAAACAAAAAAACATTTGTACCCTGTTAAGCTTAGTAGTCACATGGTTTCTGATAGTTTATCAGTCGAGACCAAGTGCAGACCCAAACGTTCATATCAATAAATAATTCCCTGTTCTCTTGGTAATAAGGTTGCCTAATCTTTTTAGACTATTTCACCGTTCTTTAAATATCTAGTCATTTGTATGTGATAACAATATTAATTCAGTTCTTTCCCCCCAAGTTGTAATTATACATTGTCACCATGTTACTCATGATTCGACGTCAGTGATAGTGACAGTCCACTCTGCTGCTCTTTGTAGGAAATTGATTTATGACGTTGTTGTACCAATGTAGATGGAAATTGACCTAATCACATTCTCATTTGTCTTTAATTTCATCAATATTGTAATACTTTACCAAACATGATGATGAAGAGACCACCAAGAATTGCTTCAGGAATGTTGACAAAGAAGGCTCCCATCTTGGCGATAACTCCAAACAGAATCATTAACACAGCTGCCACTTGCACCATTCTCCGACTGCCAACCTGTTTGAATTGTCAGATTCTTCCAGTGACGAGGTTTGATTAAACAGGTATATAATAATATTATAGTTATTGTGTTTTAAGCTATCTATTTGACTATGTGTCTATTTAATCTGTTTAATCTGCAAATTTATGAGCAATTTGGTAAGTATTTTAAACATTAAAAGAAAGTTGGCCTATTGAATCGAATGTGTGTCTATGCACTAGCCACACACATTTCCGACAGTCGCTAGTACCATTTTTAAAGCTTTTTAAAAAAGATAGTCTTAGTAAATCCTACGTCTGTTTTACTGATAGGAATTAATAACATTTGCTTATAAGGTTATGATTTGGCAGTTGTAATTGATTTTGTAGTTTTGACATAAGGTTTGTAAAGTTGATTATGCTCCTTCTGAAACTTTAGCCCAAGTGTTATGATTAGAGATCCTGAAACTGATGAAAATCAGGACAAGTCAGCTGGTAGGAGGAGGACCTGCCTGGCCAAGCAGACCGTCAGACAGAAGGCACAGCAACCGGCGCTGTCATCTATGTCCTAAATGGACCAAGAATGAGGAAGAGGGACCGTGTAACCAGAGAAAACAAATATATATGAATACACTTCTCACCTTTGTTAGACCTAAAGCTCCTATGTTTTCACTATGTGAAGTCACACCATTCCCTGTACCACACACGCCTGCAATCATGCATCCAACACCTTCAAACATCACACCTAGAGTGGGAATATAATTATGTATGTATGCTTAATTTTGATTTGCAGCTGCTCTTGAGGAGTATTCTTTTATCATCATGCTCATGCTTTAAACCTAGCTTGGGTATGGTGTCAGCTACCCATCAGAAATTTAACAATTTCCAGTTGTTTAATAGATTTTGTTTACAGAATTATTTTCAAGCAACAACGTTTTCTCTCAATTGTGTTCATAATCAGCACTCGGCGGTGTATTACTGCCTACCTTCATATAGCTAGGGTTTGACCTCCTTTTTTCCACCACTGATTATATTGAAATTACATGTAGAAGGCTAACAGAAAATGCTCTTCCAGGTTAAGAGGTTTATCTTTTCTTTATATTCTAAGAGCAAAGCGTGCTTTGTTTACAATCGCATTATAATGATAAAGTACAGGCGTGTATGTATACATAGTCTTACCTCTATTGATGGCATGTGCAGGTGGAGGAGGAGCTCCTGCGAGCTGGGCACAAGCATAGTAGTCTCCTACAGACTCTAGGATACTGGCAATGACGGCTGCTACCATCCCAATTACTGCCGCAGCAGACAATGTAGGCAGTCCCCACTGTCCTGTAATATACACATTTAAGTCATAGATTTCATGTTATTATCATTAATATGTTTATGCAGCTTTTGTACTGATACACTAAACTTAATTTGTCACTAATGGGAAAAAAGATGAGGAGAGAAACGTCTATTTGTATGTTTATTAAAGCACCCCTTAGCTCTCTGAAAGTCACCCACCTGGATAGGGGAACCTGAACCACTGGGCCTGGTCCAGTACATCGTTCCTAGTATCAGTACGTATACCATAGTGAGGGGAGGTGCTGTTATTGGGTACTACATCTGTTACTGTCAGTATTCCACACAAACTCCAAATTATCACTACGCTGATAAATACCTGCAAGTCAGAAATAACATATATAGTGATGATGATTTGATTTGAATACGTTTTTATTTATTCTTTTCATACAGGTACATCTCCTGAATTTCTCCATATTTTCCTCAGTATCCTGTGACATTACCTATTTTGTACATTTTGTTGTTGTTGTTAATAATTCATCATAATACAGTATGTAGTCCTTTTCTTTCAGTTCTTTTGTACATTTGTACAGATTTATACATTATTGATCAATCAGAAATTCATAATGTCTTTCTCATTATGTTTTGTCTTAAATTATGTTATTCTAATGGATTTTAAATCACTTCAAGAATACAGAGTTTATTAACAATGATACAAGTAAGTTATGAATAGTTATGACAAAATGATGAAGATAATGATAGTCAGTAGTATACATCTCTCGTCATGAATGACAATTATAATAAGTGTCACATTCACAAATATGAGTCTGTTAGATTATACATTTGAAACTAGAATTATATCATTTATGGTATGTAGGGGCATGCATGGGTTGGACTCATTTGGTATTTGTTATTTGCTATTTACATACTGGCATCTATGATAATACAAGTGGGAGGTGTTATCACTGCATACTGCACCTGCTGAACCCTGACTCTCTAGCAGCAGTTCATGCATTGGTCATAGTTGTATTGCTGAAATCACAATCATGAAACACAGGGAATAATGACAAGGCTTCATGCTTCATTAAATGCTTCATGCCTTTAAAGTAGCACTTCAGATTTCCTGCAAGTCTGTTGACCATAATTATGGAGGATTTCTCCTAATTCTTTTGGCAGCAGGGCTCCATAGAGGCAACATTTATATATTGGTGGCCTGCCGAAAGTCCTTCACTGCATTGACTTCATTGATCAATGTCCTTGAATAATTTGGCCTCAATTTATTGTAGAAATAGTGGTAAAATACGGATAACTTGCATCGGGTTCTCCACCAGTGTTATATGAAGGTTTGTCTATCTTGTCTATGGAATAGTTGTAGAAATATTGTATGGAAATAAGAAGTATAAAGAAGAAGTCTAAAGGCTGTGATCCTAAGATCTAGAATAGTGTTTATTGTGGTCTCGGCATACAGGTCAGAGCTTGGTCCATGTGGCTATTACTGATTGGGGGAATATATAATGAGCTGAGAGTGCTACCTGTGGTTTCCCATGCTACCGTATTTAAAGCAATAAATTCCTGGGGTTCTTTATATTAATTATTAATTACCATAACACATAACATACTACTAATTAATGTTAATTATTGATCATAAAGTCGTTACCCATTGTTATGCCATTATTGAGTATCATGATGTAACACCTGTATATGAAACAATGTGTAAATCTGGTAAAACGTTTAGTTGTAACAGTTAATAGCTGGGATTGCAGCATTATAGAACATATATACAGTCAATTTTGTCTATTAATTATATACGTGTGCATTCCTTTTGAGAAGTGCAGTAAGTGGGAGCAATACAATAATCTTATTATACTAAAGTTTGACCCAACCTGGGCAATGTTTCACACAGGTGCACATGGTCACGCAGACACTTCTTACTCAGAGAACTTCATCTAATGGTTTAGGTTTTATAATATAGAATGAAGCCCGACACATACACGATTTGGGTCTCTTGATGAATCCTAGGATTTCATTTCAAATCCTGGTTTATGATTCCTCCATAATACAACTCTGCCTATGGCATCTTGCTCCCAGAGAGGAATGGTGTCCAATAATTGTTGTATAACTGGCCGCTTGTTCCATTTTCTCTATGCATATCAGATCACCATCTCCAATGGCAGGCGGTCATGATTATGAATAACCTAAAGGATGGTCTCCACTGGCTGTGGTAAGCTCTGCGGTAAGCCTTACGATGGTTTGTGCTGGTTCTGTAGGTGGCGAGGAATGACGAGGACCTTGTTTATATGGTCAGTGAACCATGTAGAGAGGACCTCGTCACTCCTCACCAACACAGCACCATCGCAAGGCGTACCGCAGAGCTTACCGCAGAGCTTACCGCAGCCAGTGGAGACCACCCTTTATACCTCACTGTGGGCTATGAACGTACTGATCAAATCCCAATTGAATTTCCACCGCTATCAGTGATTCCTGTTTCTATACAACCAATAACAGCAGTACAAATTTCATAACCATCAACTATTGTCACCTTTGATTCGCATAGAAACTGATATAAATGTTTGGGTAAATGCCATGTTATACATGACAGAAATTATTTGTTGATGCATATTCATTGAATATTACTTCATTTCAATTAATAAATTATTCTGTATTTGAACATACAGTACTTTGTGCTAAAACAATATTCTACTTACTGGGAGTACTGCAAAGAACTGGACGGGGACCTTGGACCATCCACCTTGTCGTGAATACATTGGTACTGGTATCCGCACATTTCTCAAGTACAACGAGAAGATTGCTATTAAAACAATAGTTCTGAAAAAGATTTTAAAGTTCCTGAATGAATCTTTTTCAGTTCTTTTTCAGAAACCCTTTCTTAATGATCTACGCTGAGACAAGAAACCCCCAAATCCCAACAATTTGAGACTAATATACTCACAATATAGCAATACCCCAATGGTTATCTGCAACGCTTGCAGCTTTCTTGTAGAGACTGAGACCAATAAGAACCACAACAGGAGAAACAGTGAGTGGACCAATGAACCTCAGCAGGAAGCCTACTATACCAGTCATGCCTACCAACACCTGGAATATAGCCGCCATGCAGATGGCTCCCTGAATCTATGGGGAGAGAGATGGAGAGAATTTAATGTTTACAAGTTCAAAAATCCCAAATAATCCAAACCATAATTCCAAAATATTTGTTTGGACCTTTCAATATTTGCTGAACAGCTGAAGCTTAGGTTTACATGGGCATTCGTCATATTCATACTATAAATATAATTACTATGTAACATATATATAATTACTCAGTAATTACGATGTATATCCATTGGTCATTAATTAGTATATATATCAGTCTTATCTTAATCCCTATAATACCCATCAACATGTATACACTGTAGAACCCTAAATTTACTGTTTTGATGTAACCATCTTGACCTGGAGGGAAGAGCATATATATTAGATAGGCTAACCACAGGAATGAGTAAACTCAATGCACTCAGTAAACCTTGTAGACTTAGTAAACCCAGTAGAAAGAGTAGAATGAGCAGACTTTGTAGAAAGAGGATACCCTAAAGATGAGAAAGATGAGGAAGTAGAAACCCTATAGTATAAATGCAGGCTCTTTCCTCCTTACCAGTCAAACCCACAACTCACAGAGAACAGCAACAACAGACCAGCTGAGTATCACTACTCATTCATACTATTCATGGGATCTACACATTGATAAAGGGGAGGATGTCTCTCAATAGGAAACTCTGTGCTATTATAATGGATAATTGCTGCTCTGTGTACACCTTTGTAAATTGAATAAAGCCAGCTAACTACAGGCAAATGGATTTATTATTTCAAACCAATGGAGTCCCATGACTAGATAATACATTGTTATTTAAGTCATTGAGGAACATGTATGTATACTATTATATATTGTAAAGTGGAGGACAAAATCAGATCTGCTTATATTATGATATAATTATATATGTTTTAAAACACCCTGGCCCGAAAAAATATGCACATCCATGTGTAGTGACTGAATGCTAACTCAGGTTCTTGATCATTATTATAAGCATCCCTTTTATCTTCAACTCAGGAGGCCAGTAGTACATGAGTACTGAACCTGCCCACCCCTTGCCACAGAGGGCTAGTAGATAAACCACACATGTTACACATACAGATTAACACATACAAAATATGACAATACAGAAGTAATGACACATTTATATAAGTTGCAGTGCATAAGGAAAGACCTCTGGTTGTCTATATAGAGAATACATGAAACACTGTACAGCAAACGCCTAGTGGACTGCACTGTAACTCTTTACTCAGTACAGTTGTATAGAGAAGATATGATACCCACAGCACCACACATGTATATAACTATATACAGGTATTATGATAGTACCGCACGAGTAGTTGGTCTGGCCGAAAGGATCACATTGACCCAAGAGGTTTCTTTTCGCATGGCACACAAGCCGATAGGCGAGTATTATTTCGAATAGAATCGTTGAGGGTCAAATGTGATCCTTTCGGCCAGACCAACTACAAGATGCGGTCCTATTTTTACTCCACGGTGGTGTTAATAAATCAGAAATTATAACAAAAGTCCTTTATTTACTTATGAAGTTTCAACCATTGTTCTCTGACTGTCCATGTCCTGCCGGCCATGACGCAATAGTGTGCATCAGAATGTCTTCTAAATAACGCAACTTTTTGTAACGATTGTAAGAGACCTTGACAACCCTTTTTCCCGCGTGGGTCACTGGTCAGTTTGGGAGGTCTATTTTGGTTTATTTCAAGGGAAATATTTCTTTCCTTGAACTTAGTTAAACTTTCGTTTTCATGTTCATAATCTTCAGGATCATTATTTACTAATTCCCTCTTCATAGTCGTTGGGACCATTAGCCTACCATTGTTGTTAGGGGGGCGTGGCTTGAGTTCGTTCAGGACTACCAGAGCCAATCAAATGTCTTTATTTTGCAAATCGATAGGCCCCGCCCATGTGGTACAAAACAATGTACCACATGCTTCTACATACAAATGTTATGTGATACACACTTCACTGTGGAGTAAACATGTATATAATTATGCATGAAAGTGTTATATGGATATATAGATATTAACTGTCTCTCTTGCTGTTGAATGTGTCAGTATATCAAGGTTCGGAATTAATACATACAAGCATATATGTGTACATGTAAACACAGACATGTGGTGGATGTGTTTACTGGCACTATAGTCATTTCATCCCCATTTTTTTTAAGCGTAGTATGTTTTGAAGATTGATTCTTGTACAGAATTTTCCACTCATTCATATTAGTCAGGTCCACCATCGCAAAAGTTTGAGGAAAATCCACCAGGGAGCAAAATCCAAGATGGCCACCAAAGTTAGGGAAACATGCAATATGTCGGTCAAAACCCAATCATGTTGTATATCAAAATTGAGCTCTCTTTGAGATCCATATTTTTAACTCAGAAATGTTATTGTCATAGCTACCTGGAAACCATGGTAACTGATACTGGAAAAACATACAACACTAATGTATGCAAGCATAACCGTGAACAACTTTAGCCATAGAACTGTTGACGCTGGGATGTATAGTTAGTATAGGCCTATAAATCACATTGAATCCACTTGCGCACCTCTCTCATCCTGGTGGTCCACACATCCCTCCTCCAGTCCATGTATGTGAGCTCAACCCCTGGAGGTAAGACATCCTGGGAGATATTTTGGTAGACAGCTTACGGTGGGATAGAAAAATGAAATCATACTTTTGTCAACATCAATGATAGATAATAATAGAGTGGCAGTATTCAAGAGTCTTAGTATTTAATTCTGAAACTCAATTCCATAAAGGTAATAGTGTTGGTATGGACAAAAACTAATGGCCTTTAATTTGTTTGCTCTAGTGAAGCATACTAAAACTTCCAGCTTGCATTGTTTGTTTTTAATTACAAGCTGTATTCCTGTTAACCTGCCGTAGAGGCTTGTGCCATGCTAAGACATGTTAATCAACAATTTTTGAGAATCACTAATGAAAATACAAAATGAAAGAAATCACTTTCACTTTCTGTAACTATGTTTCATGACGCTAAGTTGTGTGTTTTAACCATGCTATCAATTTCATTCATGAGTTCACGCCACTCGGTACTTTTTTAGATTGATGAGATAACATCAATCTAAATAGATTGGGGTGATGTCGGTCAATCATTGATAGCATCTTGGCTCCTCCCATTCTGGATATCAGTGTGAAGAATCTGTTGATTATGATATCAGCTGATGGAATCAGAATCATGCTGGTAATGGCTTGGAGGGGGAGGGGATGGCGCTTAGGTGTGAATTAAAGGTTAGACCATGTATGAATTAAAGTGGCAAGTTGAGAAGTAAGATGCCTCATATGCAAAGGTGTTAAAGGGACCAACAGAATTACATAGAGTGACCATCCATATATGGGATAGGGATTTCATGTTTTCTGTCTCCCCTTCCTCTCCCTCCTACTATCCCTTCCTCTCGAACTTTTCATTTAACTGATCACTGTTAACTTATTCTTGTTCGTTTCCTTGGACAACCATATTATATTCCATAATTATTAGGTTCATTTTGGCTTCGTTAGTAAATGCACCAAAAACTATATCATTTTCATTGAAAATAATTTGTCTATAAATATAACTCTTTGCTGCTAATATAAGCCAGTTGACAAAATTGATTTGCTTACTCTTGCCACTGTATCTCAGTAAGATGTTAGTTCTGTTTAAATCTGTTTTGTCCATTTTGTTCAGTAAAACTCTATTTGTGATCCTACTTTCTCAAATTTAACCATATAACATTAGGTCCTTAACATTTGATAAAGAAATGGTACAAGGTCTCTTCTTTTTAAACTGGATTTAATACAAGTATTTATTATATGTGCATGCTATATGAGAGGTGCTATAAGTGGGGTGCTATAAAATATTCATATAGTATGCGTACTATAAAAATGTAGTTGTCTAAAAATAGCTCTGTTGGTATGCTTTGTGGAGCTTTGGCTCTCTGCAAGCATGTAAACAAATCCCCGCGATCAGTAATCCACCCGGGATTCTGGTACTATGATTATAGAAATACATAATAAAAACCACATCATTAAATAGAGCATTATTTTAAATTCTCTATCGAATAATATAAGTTTTATCAACATAGCTCAAGAAATGGCCGCGATATGAACGTTTTAATTCAACAATATCCATAGGCCTAAATAGTACATGATCACACAGTGGGCACCATTGTAGGCCTACTAACAGGGCTGTCAGTGGGGCTGTCAGTGGGGCTGTCAGTGGGGTTGTCAGTGGGGCTGTCAGCGGGGCAGCGGGGCTCTCTGAGACTTCTTTGATATTTTTTCAGTGGTATCTGATGACATATGAATGATCAAATTATATGCAAATTTTATGCATATATTATGCACATATAATAAATATAGAATGGAACTCGCCGGCAATAATCATACGGCATCATGCTTATGTGGATGAATCATTAAGTCCAATAAATTTTTGATTATTGCAGGCTCGTCCCATTCTCTCTATTTATTAATCCCTTTTTTTTATGAAATACTCTGGTCTGGAGCGATTGGCATTTTGTTATTCTATTTCTTTTTCCACGCTTCCTCTGTGCTTATAAAATTATCTTGTCTTAACATAACATTCCATGATTTTTTTGATATTTCTTTTTTTAAAAAAAACACCTTTATTCATATTCCTGCCATCTTGGCGTATACTGAATGACATAGATTAAATGGATGAATATCACGATTGACAATAATAGTTTCATCAAAAACGGTTATAACTACCAGGTAAGAAGGAATAAGCAATATGATTGCACCGGAGTAACCTTGAGTTTAACCTAGAATATAGCTAGGAATCTGGGTTAGATGAAATACAAGCAAGTCCTCGGATATGAACATTTCGGCGGTAGGACATTACTTTTTTTCATACTGCTAATTTTCTCCCCGAGTTCTTCTCTGAGTCGCCTCCAAGGGAGAGTAACCTCTCTATTCGTTTTCAACAATTCTAAGCCACAAATGTTAATATCTAACCTGAATTTTCAATTGTATAATGTCGCCATGAGGCACATTTCCCCCTTATGAAATAGATTTTGCCTATGAAATAGGGCTTTTACCCGACAATGTAACAATGAGTGAGTGAGTGAGTGAGATTGGTTGCTTTACGCTGTTATACCCGCTTTTCTTTTTGCTTTATTCCTCAATTTGATAACGTAATATTGCATAATAAAATATGAATATTACATGCGATATGATATGATATTCCATATCTTTATGAAAGGTTCATATTAATTATTGATTAATAGCGCTATAAACACGTGGAAAGTGACCACGCCCCCTTGTCGCTCCTTCGACTTTGTATGATCATCCTGGGTCACATGATCAATATCGTCACATGACTGTCCTGTGGTCGGCACCCGCGCGAATTTTGAACTGAGCAAGGCAGAGGCGTGCAGGCAAGCGGACGGAATAGTCAGAGAAAAAGAACTTTGGTCGACGGAATTTTTTTCTCTTGAGAGAGTTTGAGAGAGTTTGCCACTACCTCTGCTTCACCGTCTCTTCTTTGAGTTGACTTGAGTTTATCATGAATATTAATTAATGTGAATTATGTATCATCATGCATGTTAGAGGTAAGGAGACACCTGCCGCCATATCACCAATTAACAATTGTGTAATTATCAGACAGACGACAGGATGTCTCCACATATCTCCATATGTTCTCTTTAGTAATTAATCGGTATGTCTAGCCACCTGATTACTATCTGTAGCTATCATACCTCTAATTACTTATACAAACTCAGCTGCTGTCCCAGCAGGAGGCAACACCACATATATCACCATTGGTTAGTTGTGTAAAGCATCAGGATTGGTTAATAATGATTAAGCATATTATTGGTCATCTATCACATTGCATTATGGGACACATGATCCCTCTCTCCTATTGGTTAACCTCGATGTATTTAACAAATTTTATTGATCGAATTTTCACAGAGTGATATGTCTCATTCGTATCACCTGCTATATAACATGCATGATTTCACAGGATAAGAGATATATTATTGAAACCGCATCTTGACCTCGTCGCTTCTCATATACTTCATTACATTATTCAGAACGAAGCTCTACTTTTCATATAATTAATATTATCAATCACTTCAACGCCCTTATCAACACATATAAAGGTTCTATCAAGGGTGGGAGAGCTGAGAGGGAGGCAGTTTAGGATCTTACCCAGGAAATAGAGATAGAGAAGAAGGGAGAGAGAGAGACAGAGAAAAAGAGAGAGAAAGGCACTTTATGGTCATACCCAGGACCAACAATGTAACAATGTTTACAATGACAGAATTAACATGTTGAGATGGAAAACCTAATAAGATGGTGGCAATGTTAACCACTACCGAATCAATGACCTTTAATATCACTTCTTTCCCGCCTCTGTTGAGTTTAAAATGTCCCCACACTGTGGATCCATTCAAAAAGGGCCTTCTATATTGTAAAAGGCTTCTCGCAGTCAATGAAAAGATGCCAAATCTCGTCATAACCGCCAGGTTTATCACAATAATTGTAGTTTTTAATATGGATATTTCCTATGATTGGACTGTTCCTTTGAATGATAAGAAACGATTACTCCAGGAGTTAATAACTGAATAAATCTTTCTGATTATTTTTTCTCCATTGATTTTACTAAGAAGCATTCCACGATTTTAGCTCTCACTATGATCTCATGTAAACATCTCCATCCCGCATTATATATCTTTGCTGAAATTGCCATTACTGTAATTGTCTTACTCTAGTTGTCCTCAAAGTTAGCAATGCGATCAAGGTTGAAGGCTGATCAAGGTTAGAAATCGAGACTTTTTTTGTTGTTGTTTCTGAGAAACCGCGAGTGGTCGATTATATAAACATAAAGAGTGGGTAATATATTCTTCTATGTCAGCTACCGGATGGCCCCATATTTGTTAACCTCTTTTTGCAATGTGATTTATTCTAACTGGTTCACCCCTTGTATGAATCACATGATGTATGTATCATACAAGGTTTACATCTTAGCTAGGTCATTTAGCTCATGATCAGTATACCGGATCAGTTAAATCAGGCTGCTTGCTGTATATGGGTCAATTTGTTTTAGAATGTACAACTGCGAAATTTGCTCCTTTGCACATTATACTGAATGAGTATTGCAGACAAATGAATCAATTTTATTCTCAATAATTAGATAAGGAAACAACTATTTTGTCAATTGATACATTCCGTTATGCCTGTTATGCAGTGAATAGGTTTTGACATGACATCTTGTATCATTTCTCGGTTTTCAACTGTCTAATAAGATTGAAAATCAATCCATCGGTTTTTCAATCAATCAATCAAATAATTACCTGGAGTTTCAGGGCACTGCCACTGCGGTAGACTCATTATAGCAAACAAGGGAGGTAAAAACGATCCTGATGTACCTTGAACAATAGGCAACCTAAAGAAAGAAGAAAAGGGTACAGATATTTCAAGGCATACTCATATTCCTAACAATAACAATTTTGTATATTATTTGACTTGTCCATAATATTATCCTATTTTTAATAAAGCAAATGTTATGTGCTCATATCGTATTATCTAAACCTACTATACAAACTATAACTGTACCTTGGTACCAAATTTCCATTTATTTATCACTTTTCAAGCTAATTTGGCAGAATTTACTAAATGTTTAGAGTTGCCGATTGTACACTTTCTGATGATCTGACCCATAGCATGAGGTCCACATGCATCAGTCCCTCAACTGCGAGAGTGGCATTTGCCATCTCGACTTGATGAGGATCTGATGGTAAAGTGAAGTAGACTTACCTGGTGCCAAGAGTGCTTTGAGCAAGAGTTGCCACCCCATTCACAAATATCTGGGTACAGATGAGCTGACTCTTGCCCAGCAGATCATCTGCCATACACACAGCGTCACCCACTATGTGAGGTACGGCTATGGTGCTGGCCATTAGCAGCATGTAGTGCTACAATATAGCAGAACACTAGATATTAATTTGAAGGTAATTACCAACAATATTTTGGAATAAACTAGTCCACATAAAGAGGGAACTTGTAGATACTCGACATTACAAGTAATTCAATGAAAGTGAGGGATGGAGAAATTATTGGATTATGAAATGTAATACGTATATATCAGATAACAATATAGTGCAATGATTTATGCATTGTTACTCATTAAAAACAGTCAAACCTACCACACAGAAATGTACCATAGGGAACTTTCGAAAGGTGCTCCCCCATTCTTCTCTCAAGAAACTCACCCACCTCCTACCCTTAATATTTCCAATACCTAGGCCGTTGCATGTGTGCCATAGCAAATTTTGATTTGCAACGAATGTTGAAATATCACAAAAGGGTTCCAATATAAAGAATAGCTTTAATCTTCAGACAAGGAAATTGACCAATGTTCCCCCGTACTGACATCCGTGTGTTATACATATTATGTTACCATACATTTCTTTCCAGTCATGCATTTTGTTTTCATCAATCGTCCTGAGTTGTGAAAATGCAAAGTCATGTATCCATTTGTTATGAAAATGTTGCTAAACCGTGACTGGATTTCTTTTCTGAAACATGGCTCCTATTTGTACGACATATTCAGGACCAAAAATGAATGAATTGAATTAAATTGAATTGAATGTCAGGGATGCTCTGTATCAGACATGTGCAGTGGAGCATGCTTGTCCCCTAGCCCCTAGCTATTGCCTTAATTTAAATCATTAAATTATATTAGATTAAATCATTATATTTTCAAAGACTGTAGCAGTACCTTTCATAACGAGGCAGATAATTCAGGAGTAAATTACCTGTAAAGCAAAGAGTATGCAGGAGTACCACGGCGGAACGTCTACAACTCCATAGATGACCGTCGGCTCCTTTGGTTTTAAGTTTGCCTCTTGTTTTTGCTTCATCTCTGACGCAAGTTCTTCTCTGGATGTCAACCTTGTTAACATACATACAGTATACAGCCACATGGTGTTGAATATATGCTTTTAGTAATATCAAAAGAAAATATTGTCATAAAGTTGAATTTCGGCAGTAAACTTGGTAAAAACAAATCATATTGGTTGCCATTACTACCAACCATAACGCACCAACGGCATATGCACACTGCATAACTCTCTCTAAATATATTGTTTTCGGGGCAATGTGTATAATAAAAAGAAAATAAGTCTGTAATCGTGTATTCATTTCATTTGTGAATGATGGAAGGAGTATGTTGCTGCCTCAGAAGAGAAAGGACAAATATTTTGTTGGATATGCTCATTGCTATTTTTCAAAATTCCTCATTAACTAATACTTTATTATAAATGGAGGAAAACATGTATGGAATTTCAATGACTTTGCAGATTTGTAAACATATTTAAAGCTAGTTAAGGGCCACTAAATGTATTAGACAACTCTGTATTTTCAGGCGTTACATGGATGTAGCATCTTCTCGGCCCAAACTATGTAAACGTACTTGTATACTCTTTTGCTTTCCGTGAAACTGGGTTCAATAAACCATTTTCAGTTAGTTATTTGCCAGATTATTGTGATAGTTCATATATATCAATGTAATATTTGAATGTAAAGTCACCGTAGAGTAGTGTGTATGAACGACTATCAAATATATAAAACTACAAGATATAGGTAAACAACATCAATTCTTATCATATTGGATGGTCCCTTGTGAAGAAAGTCACGCTCTGAATAGAAACAAGTTTCCTATATATATGCACTATATATGCACCGTAATTCTGTGCTTTGGTTGAATTATTGATTTATCCTGGATTGACACTTAGAGGCCGCTAGCTTAGGCCACTGTTCTCTTGCAGTTTGCACGTTATTCAACAAGTCCCTGCTCTATATTATGTAGTCCAGTCGATTAGTCCAAGATATAGGAAAGTGTTTAAATATCTGGGAACTAACATTAGTGAGGACCTGTCCAGCAAATCTCACTTTGAAGACCAAATGGGTCTGGCGATGTATAAAATTGGACAGATACGTTGTAGAAGAACGTTCATGGACGAGTGGCTGTGCCTTCAGATGATGAAAACATATGTCCTCCCTTATCTCGAATTTTGGAATTTTTTAATGCTAAACATTGGCAAATGCATGTTGAAGAGGGTGCAAAGGACCTGGAATAAGGCATTGATAGTGGTATTTGGCAATGACACCACAACCGACGAAATGACTGAAAGATCTGGTCTACCCCGGTTAAAGAATAGAGCAGAGGTCGCTGCCTTGAAACTTATATATGACAGACTAGATGAGTTTGAAACAGTTGGGAATAGGAACATGGCACTGAGAAATAGAGGAGAGACGGTTTTGAAACTCAAAAGACCAAGGAGTGAGAGAATGAAAGTAATTGTTTGTTTGGTTTTTTTTTACAAAGGTTTGGTATTGTGGAATAGCCTTCCCGAAATAGTTAGACTTGAAAACAACAGACCCACCTTTGTTTAAAAAGTTAAAGATTGGGCTGTGAATAAAGACTGATGTTACAGTAATCTTTTAGGATGAAGTGTTCTGATGTTTAGATATTACTTTGCTTTTGATTCTGTATAATGTATGTAAACCGAAGAAATTATGAATTAAAAATAAAAAATTGTAAGTGGCAGCCATCTCCATTACGTTTTGTCCAACTTTTGTATAATCTCCAGTACAAATGGAAATAAAAGAAGCGACAATAAAACGCTCTTTGCAATTGTTTTGGGTTAAATTGTATCTATTGACTTTACTAATGAACCATTTGCTTCTTAGGCAGAACAAAACTCTCTTGTTATCTCGCCGAAACGCCACTCACCTTGTAAGACAAACCCTTGTAAGACTGTTTCACCACCAGGACTAGTACTGAGAATAACTTAAGAGGCGGGATGGCAACAAACTGATCCCTCCGCGCTGGGAGGGGTGGGGTGGATGAGGGATTCGGCCTTGTTGTATAAGTGAAAAGTTTATTGTGAGAATGCCTTCACCTGTAGCAAGGGGGTAAGCATTTTCATTCCTATAGCCACCGATGGAAGGGCGGGGGGAGTGTGTAGGTATTCCCACGGACAATTTTGCTTTCCTCAGCTTGTGCAACAGGACCCTGGCCTCTCTATCACTCTAGTTGGATGGAGGCGGATGATGGAGGCGGGGCATCCAGGGCGATGCACAGGGCGGTGTACTGACGGGCATGGCTCGAGGAGAGCGGCCAATTTTTAAGGGCACACAATTTATCTTCCAATACCACCAATTCAGAAATAATAGTGTTATAATCACACAATGTATGCACGGTAAGATAGACATGTGAGGACAGTATTAAATATATTTTCAGCTTTAAAATAAAATCCGCCAAACGAACTAGGCCTCACGACACAAAAAAAGTAAAATTACTCCGAAATTAAATGTTAGATTAAAAGGTAGAAACTGATATCGTGAAAATGTGAAATGCGTTATTTGGGTCAAATCATCAGAAAATGTACAATTGGCAGCTCTACCCATTTAGGACATTATGCTAAATTAGGCGCGGAAAAATAGTGAATTCCGAGTATATCTGAGTATTTGGTGGCTTATTTGAGAAAATCAATGAAGGCAAATTGTACATGTATATATATATATTCTGAAGATCTGCTGTAATTGAATATATTATAAGAATCTTGTAAATTGAGTTGACTTTCAACTGGTACAATTCCGAAAGCTCTATTCGTGCTCAGCGAAGCGTTTTCGAGGCATATACACATGTAGCCTACATAGAGAGAGAATGGGACGAGCCGGTGTTCTAATCGAAGATTTATTGGACGAGATTCGTCCTCATAAGCACGATGCCGTACCAAAGAAGAGCTTGCTCAATGCTTCTCCAGCTTGGAGATGAAGTACCAAGTCAGTGGGATGATGTATGTCAGATGTATAATAATGTTCACGACATTGTCTGTATAAATGCAAGTGCTCCACCTAGTGGGTCGGTGAGCAAACGACTGACAACAGCACACCGTCCATCGGCACTCTGCAGCTAGTTCTCTAGTGAGAAGGACTGCAAATGTTTAATTTTAATTTCTAATTTATAACACTTATAAAGCAGGGTATATTTACCTTTGAGCAGTTTGCACTTGCTTCCTTTAGTAAACAGCCACTCAGAATGAGTCAACAGGAAGTAGTGAAATTAGATTATGGAAACCCTTATATTATGTATTATTGGTTTCATAACTCTATGCCAATGCATCGAAATATCAATTTTATATGGAAAGCGGAATGCAACTACCGACAAATCGCTAGAAATGTCGGTAAAAACTCCGACAAATCGGTAACAGAGAGAGTGTAAAGCCGACTATGTCAGTAATTTTCCGATAGTCGGTATTATGCCCCAACATTGTCGGCAATTTTATTTATACATTTGCAAATATTTCTAAAGTTTCTCCAAGTTGGCCGATCATCGGCCGATTTGTCGGCCGATTTATCGGTAAATAAATAATTTGTCGGCCGCTATATCGGCCGCTATGTCGGCCGATTGTTGGGTCCAATTTTTATTTTTTTAAAAATTAAGAGAAATCAACTGCTTTATAATTGAATTAAAAAGTTTAGCACTGGTGTTTCTCATGTGGTATACCGTGCATATATGCCTTAGACTAGGACCTTATAAAGTATTGAAAAACTGTATAAATTTCTCCTCAAATTTGACAACATATGTCAGACACACTCAACTACAAAATGAAGGAGGGGAATAATTATTTGTCACTGATATGGTGAAGTTAATCACAACTATCTAACATATACTTAAAATACAATGATTTGCACAAGGAAACACCCTCATTTCGAATCCATAGTTTTTTGGGTTCCTTTTTTTTTTTAGAAACGTTTATTAATCGATACACAAAATAATATGACAATATACAATCTATTCTTGCAGAGTACAATGACATGTGTATAATTGGTAGGAAATGAGCCTCAGTTTTAACCATTTGAATGGTTAAATCTGGTTGAGTGGCTATTACCTCTGGTTGAGTGGCTATTGACCAGGCTCCAATGATTATTATCTAAAATTAATTTAATCAAATCTCTGTGACTCTGAGACAATGATACATATAATATTATATGTTTATCATATTATGAAAAAGAAATCAAGATATTGTAGTGTCTGCTATTGAAGGTGATCGTATTTATAGCAATAATGACACTTAGTAGTGAATTGTGGTTCCTGCTAATTAGTACCGCACTAACTAACGAACATATCACTAACTCAGGTTCTTGGTCCTTGCCAGCTTTCCATCTTTATTCCAACAAGCATCAACATTCCAACACCTCAGGAGGTCAGTACTGCAAACTGAACTGAAACTGAAGTGTCATTATTGCTATAAATACGATCACCTTCAATAGCAGACACTACAGTTTGGTGCCGTGACCAGTAGGTACTTGTTGGTTGGCTGGAGAAAAGTACTAGTAAGTGTAATGCTTCTAGTAAGGAAGGAGAGGCAACTTTGCTGCTTGTCCTCTGTCCCTAAGCATGAAGTGAGTGGAAAGCCTATTGCTGTCAATAGGTGGCTCCTAGTAGTGTGGAAGTTCAGAGTCAAGTTGGCTGGTTGTCTTTCACCTCAGAAAGACCAGAATTGTGCCCGAATAAAGCAGATGCATTGATCACTGATTTGTTTCATTGATTCATGGAAGTGGTATTGGGCATAGATAATGAATGGTAGATGTGATACTAGTATATACTATGGTACTATATATTATGATTTGTGAAATGGCTTTGTATACATCTGATTACTTTCTCCACAGTTGATTGATCCCAGATATCAGGTAAAAAAAACAGGGTTAGACATACATCAGAAAAAATATTATTCAGTTTTAAACAATTACACATGTACCCTGTTTTAACTCAACATGAACAAAGTTTGGATGACACCCCCCCCCCCCCTCACCCCCTTTACCACCTTTCTTTAAATGAAGTGTAAAATAATTTCAGCTTTGTCTATATGTAAATTTTAAAGGAAATCACTTAATTTAATCATCTGCTATGGGGAAAGTGGAGAAAATACCCGTTTTTTCCTATAGTGAACAGTAGTAAATTCCAGTGGTCCCTGAAATAAAAACTAATCCTATGACATATGTTTGTGGGGGCTTTTTGGGTTCCCACAAACATGTTCTTTCTGAATCCAAAGTTTAAAACAATTCCATGATTCCTTCTTTTTTGATTGATCACTGGCAATTATCTACAAAATTTACCACTTTATGTCTTTTTCTAAAATCAATTGTCAAAGGACAAATATTTGTCCGATCTTATGAGAGCTCTTGAAGAGTTCTTTAACTCTATTAATGGTCACTAACATCTTAACTGAACAGTTTCCATACTGTAGTTAAAAACATTATTTGGTTTTGGAAAATTTCGAATTATGTGAAAACTTTAAAAATTCATAGCGTCACGAATATTTATGGTAGAATAATGTTATCTATATCAAATGAAAGCTTATGATATCCTCTATGTATGGTTTAATATAAGAAAATACCTCAGATTAATACTTTAGTCGTTATAAGAGGAAACGTGTAGAAGGTCATACACAAACGCCCCCTAGCGGCAGGATCTGGCACAAATTTCAGTGATCCATATCAGATTTTGATCACCATGGGTCAATTACCAATCATGAGAAGTTTGATGCTTTTAACCAAAAGTGCACGGTTGAGGCCATTTGGATGCCTCATTGAGACGGAAGGCAGAAGTGGAGTGGCTGTTTGAAGCAGTTTTATTTCTTGAGAAATATAATCAGTTTGCAAGTAACCTGGTGGTACAAATGAAAAGACATGTAAGTTGAAAACGAGATATACATGAAAGTTCTCAAAGAAGATGGTAAACTATAACCGTAACCGCTTTATGTATTAAGCTCAACTGCTAAAAGCTTGTTCCCTGGTGTGGGAGGGTGGGAATTTTCGAAGCTGTCTGTCTGGCTGACCACGCTGGAGTGAGGTCGAGTGTCCGAGAGAGCGTGGCACCAGGAGCACTACCCCCTCCAGCCTCTGCCCAATGCGCCCTCATTCGGGAAATGAGAGAACCATTGAGACGGAAGGCAGAAGTGGAGTGGCTGTTTGAAGCAGTTTTATTTCTTGAGAAATATAATCAGTTTGCAAGTAACCTGGTGGTACAAATGAAAAGACATGTAAGTTGAAAACGAGATATACATGAAAGTTCTCAAAGAAGATGGTAAACTATAACCTCCAAAGTTAGTGTTGTTTAATGTCAATATGGTTTTGACATCGCCTTGAGGGCTTTGTGAACAGCTTTGTCTGTTTTATCTCGCACGTATGAAGTATAGGCAGTGGACTTCCATTTTCCGTGGGATCGGACCTGGTCATCGGTCATATGCTCTTGGAGAGCACAAGCCCCGCCACGGCGAAGCGAGTGAAGGGTATAATGATGATCCTGGAGACCTGCCGCCAATAGAGCCGCGCGCCATGATGTTGTGAGATAAGTAGTTGAGAGTGGCACCACATTATCCAGCATGAAGAGGGGGGCGTCACCCGAACAGGAAGGGCGGTGGCGTATCATGGCATAAGCAGCCTGCACTGGGCAGAGGATCGAACCAGGGAGGGCCGGCAGGGTGAAGTTGTCAGCATCTGCCGCCCTCTGGAGGTTCTTGGCCCATTTATAGGAGATAGTGATGTCCGATGGGTTGATAGTAACATCCTTTCTCACCAGGTGGCGGGACCGGTCGAATGATTCACCACGACCTATGGCCACGTTAGACTGGCGCATCAGAGTTGTGAACATGATTATAATAGCACATCTGAGGGTTGGACCTTCATAGTCCCAGTGGATGACTTTAAGCACTTTAATTAAATCCTCCGTGGATATGGGGGGTGCTTGTCTAGGCACATGGCGGATGGTTAGTGAGATGGCTGTCAGGGCATCCTTGACACGTAAGCCATCGAATGGAGAGACATCGGCGCCAAGCCTAGCAAGACATGCCTTCACAGATGCAATATAATTTGCGATTGAGGCAGGAGAGGAGAAGTATAACGCCAGATACTCAATGAACACACACACTTGGACTTGTGAAGGGGTCCTGTAGTCATAGCCGTAATGTGTCGAGAAACCAATGAATAGTTTCAGAGCGCGCCTCCTGTTAGCAGCTGAGCCTGGGCGGATGGAGAGGTCTTGTCTAGCCATGGCCCTACTAGCGAGGAAGTCGTGAGATGGCTCTGTAATTACATGAATAGAGAGTAGTCATAACATTTGTTTGAAACTTTAACCTCAGTTAGATTCTGGTCTTTTATCATGGAGGCAGCTAATGATTTGAGTGAATTGTCTTTAAATGATCTACTGAGTACATCGGAAAGGACCATTTCCTTCCCCGGGACATGAGTGAAAGACATGTGGAGCCCTCGGCTATGGGCCCAGAACCACGCCCCCCTCGCTATAGCGTTGAGGACTTGGTCTCGGCCTCTGTTGCGCAGGAAGACCATTATGCTACTCTCATTGTCGCAGCAGATTTCCACATGTGTTCTCGGGGGGGCATCAGCTGTAAAGGCCCGCAGGGCCACAAGGCAGTTGAGGCCCTCGAGTTGAGAGATGTGGTGTCTTTCGGTGGTCTTCTTTGTGTATTGAATCGCATAGTAGTTTTGAGTGGTGTGTGCCCCGCCACCTTCCAGGCAGGAGTCAGCATATATGACTATTGAAGGGGGAGGAGGCACCTCCATCGTGCAGCTGTTGCACTTGGGGGCGAAGTTCACAATCCAAGCAAGGTCGGCCTTGACCTGCCTGGAGATTTTAACTGGAGCCTTCGTTTGTATTGATGTGCGATATGCATGGAGGATTCTGCACATAAACAAACGAGCAGGCTTTATGACCTGGGACACGTGATTCACCCTCCCGGCCAGACATTGTAATTCCTTTTCAGAGAGAGTGTCCCTTGTCATTAAACGTCGTACATCCCATGTGAGGGCAGAAAGCTTTTTCTGTGGGATGTGTGTTGACCTTGTAGTTATATCCAACGTAACTCCTAGCCATGTGATAGACGTTGCAGGGTCACACAGTTTGCCATAGCTGAGAGGGAGGCCCAGCCTTCTGAAGGTGGCATGGGCCGTGGCGAATTGCAGATATGGGTCATCGGAATGTTTATGTATGAGAAGTAGGTCATCTATGTAGAACAGGCCGTAGATGCCTGCCTCTGCTAGATGGCGAAGGATGAAGTTAGCCAACTTTTGCATATACATAGAGGACGCTCTCGTGCCAAATGGAAGTGACAAATCAATGAAGAACTGTTCTTTATGTGACACGAGTAGTAGTGGCCAGTCAAGGGGGCATATCTGGAAATTCCTGTATGCCCGCTGGATGTCAATGCTGGCTAGTTTGACGGCGAAACCAGCCTGTTGTATCATGGATACTGCCATCGCTACGGTGGGGAGGGCGTGGCATATCTTCCATCCAAATACAGAGTTCCTGGGTACATAATCATTGACTGATAGTCCTTGTGGGTATGAGAGGTCGACTATAATACGTTTCTGGCCAGGGTCACTTTTGTCCCGGGTCATCATGGGGCTCACATGGGCCCATGGGGTCAGAGGTATAGAGTCAAATGGACCAAACAGAGCACTGTTGCTTACCTCAGTGTCGATGTATGCTGAGACGTGTGTCGCATGTGCTATTGCTGAGTGGTGGTTCTGGGAGAGGGAGGCCCTGAGGGGGGGGCCTGTAAACTGGAGTGGGAATCCGAATCGTAGACATTCCAGCAGCCAATAGTCCTCTATGTGTCCCGTTGCAATAGCTCTCCAGTTCTTCACATTGAGCTGTGTTGGTAGTTGGATGCATGCTCCGAGCACGTTATGCCTTCCAGAGGCTTTGACAGTGTTGTATATCCGGGTCAGGGGCCCTGATGGGGGTGGATCGCACCAGTCAGGGAAGGCACGAGTTCTAGAGCGTGCTGCTGGGTTGAATGCATGGGCGTATGTGCCAACTGGTGTGTTAGTGGGCCAGTCCGCATGATTCTTGGAGTTTGAGTCAATATGAATGCAGTTCATAGTTTTAAAGTCAGAAATCAGACACAGGCAGTCGAGCTGCGGGATATTCCCTGCTCTCGACAGCTGGATGAACTTGTTTATGTATACAGACGGGTCCTGGTGAGTGCATTCAGTGCCAGGGCTGGGGTTGTCTGTGTTTACATTCAGCGGGGCTCTGATTGGTTGAGAGGTCTGGGAGTCACGGCTGCACGTAGGCGCGCAGTCAGACGTGGGGCCCGCAAGGGGCGGGAGTTTGAACTCCCCTAAAGGCACTGCCCCCAGCGGGTCGGATATAGCGTCTTGCACCCAGAATCTTTCCAAATCATAAGTCCTGTGTTTTGTAGGTGTATCAGGAGTCACATCAATCCTGGGTAATCCATGCTGGTGTGAGTGGGGAACTTCAACCACTATGTTTTTAGGGGAGACTTCAACCCTAGTTTCTTCGTCTGAGTGAAGGGGTCCTCGGGCATTACTGGTGGCGAGTGTCACTTCCAAGACAGCGGGCGCATGGCTTGGCTTGCCCGAGGGGGAGGGGTGCCCGTAAGGGGCAGCTAGTCGTTTTTTGACTCCGCGTCAGCAGACTTGTCTCGATCGGCCTGCTTGTCACGTTTGCCGCCACCTTTCTGGCCTTTCTGCCATGGTTTCTCCTTACGGTCCCCTTGGGTGGTTGCTTGGTCCTTGCCACGGAGAGAGTTGCATCTTTTCCTGGGGTGGGACAGGCGCTTCTCGAACACAAAATAACAGAGGGCACAGTAGTGGTACACAGTATTTCCTGCCTGCTTGTGTAGAGTTTTCTTGTTTTCACATTCACCCCTGTTGTACAACTTGCACAGAGCGAGAGGGGGGGATTCCTCTCTGTCGGTTGGGGCACATGCTGACCAAGAGAGTTTCATGCGCTCGTCCTTTATGAAGGCTGCATCTGACCATTCAATCCTCTCTTCTGCAATCAGCTCGAGTATTGTCATTGACCAGTCAGACACGTGGTCCCAGTTATATTTTGTGGCGTCTTCGGCCACCTCCTTTACATGAGAGACTATCCTTCTCATATTGGCTTGGTCTTTTGTATCCAGGGTCAGACCCGCGATGCCTGTAATGTGCTCCTGCACTGAGAGAGTATAGTCTGTGTCTTTCAACTTGAGTTTTACTGAGCGGGGAAGGAACTTTTTAATAAGGTCCCTAGCACTCTTAGCCCCATCATTATCGTTATCTGAGAAGTATCCCTTACCTCCTCTCTTGACAATCTGAAGAGTAACCTCCTTTAGAGCCTTCTGGTAGTGCTTGTCTGTGACCGGAGAAGAGGCCAGTTCGTCAGGTGAGATGAACTCGGGAGCCTCTTCCCTGGGGTAGAGACCGTCGACATCATCGGGCCGTCTTGGGGGTTGACTCGCCGAGCGTCGGTAGGCCTGACCACCGGTCAAGTCACGTGGCCTACGATTTTGGGGGGAGATGGCCTGATCGTCTATGAAGTTTATTCTGTCGTGGTGAATGCCCTCTAGGATTCTTCTTTCTGTTGCTAGGATGTTTAGTAGTCTGTCAAGTTTCTCGTTCAGAGACTTGTCAGGCGGAGGGGCCTGCTGTTGCTGGTCCTGTTCTGGCGGTTGAGGAACCTCGTGTCCAGGGCCGCCATTAGCCTTTGGCGTGTTAACGGTCTTTTTGGCCCGAGTCTTTTTAGGCTTCGGGCCTGGTTTCTTACGACCATTTCTGAGTGGCTCCTCGGGTAGAATAATCCGAGCCCCGCGTGTTCTAGTTCCAATGCCAGCCATTCTTGAGTTTAAGAGAGATTATTCTCCTAACTGTAGGATGAGGACGGGAGTCTGGTAATTTTCGAAGCTGTCCGTCTGGCTGACCACGCTGGAGTGAGGTCGAGTGTCCGAGAGAGCGTGGCACCAGGAGCACTACCCCCTCCAGCCTCTGCCCAATGCGCCCTCATTCGGGAAATGAGAGAACTATTCCCCCTACTAAGAGTCTGTGACGAGAATGCTGATGATAAGGGCACTGAAGAATGATACATATTTCTACATAAATGAGGATTTAAAGTAGAAATAAATAAAACAAATATGCACATAATATTTTGAATTATTGTGTAACGAAAGGATTAATATTTATTTCATTTATATTAAGGTATTTTATCCAGAAAGGATGTACCAACAAATACACCATTCCATACGAATACATAATTGAACTGATGTATTTGTATGGAATGGTGTATTCGTATGGAATGGTGTGTTCGTTGGAAACACTTATGCGGTTTTATATAAAGGTGCTTATGCTTTGAACATATATTTGCTGGAAAATGTATTAAAATTCCACATCTTTATATCTGGATTATTAATATATTGGGTTATAAAGAAAAAAAACGATCCATACATATACATGTATTCGTATGGAATTTTTGACCAGGCTCCAATGATTTGGAGGCTTGTATCTGGAAAAATAATTGACCCAGGTTGTGGCAAATTGAAAGTCATAATATTATAGCCCAATGTAAGCCCTTTCTTCCTTATCAATATGAAAACAATCAAAGTATTTTTTTATTTTTACCAAAAATCTCAAAATCGCACTAAAATGTCTGGAATCGACCATATACATACCGCATACCATTATATACTAACATAGAGTATACATACATGTATACAGTATACAGTATACAAAATATATGTTATACATACACACATAATTATATACATAACAAGCCTCTGTTTTTCTCTCTGTCTCTGTGTCTCTCTCCATGTTGGTCAATGCCCCTGGCCGGGCCCCTGCATGGCCGCTACCCCCAGAGGTACAAATAATAGCTCAACATGCATATGGGTCAGATTTTCAGAAAACGTACAATTCTACTTCACCAATTTAAATTGTGTTGTTAAAATTATTGTATTGTTAGATTGACGGCCGCCATGTCGGCCGCCATGTCGGCAAATTGTTTAAGTCACCGACTTATCGGCCGACTTATCGGCGACTTATCGGCCAACAAAGTTCATTATGCACTATGTGGAAGAGCAATTTAAACTGGGGAAAGCAATGTCGGCAATGACAGCCGATATTTATGGAAATTTACCGACGTTTTTTAAAATTCATTTGTTTAGACCCGACAAATCGGCCGATAAATAAAATAGTCGGCCGACGCGTCGGAAAGCTTGCCGACGTACTACCCGACATTTTTAATTGTCCTATAGTAAGTCTATGGAGATCCTCCGACTTCTCTTCTGATTTGTCAGTAGTTGCATACCGCTTTCCATAATTTTAATCAATTAAAACCCTTTGAATGATTTGTATGATTTGAACATAATTTTGACATGACTTTGCGAAAATGCAATCATATATTTTATGAATGGTATTGTTCTGGGGTTTCCAAAAATGTATAATTTTACTTATAAATAATGTTATGTTGCACAATTTATATTTTTCCTTAATTAAAAATAATATATCCTGTTTTTATACGAAAACACTGATAATTCAGAATATATGCTTCAACACAATTCCAATGATAAATTTTCTGACGGCTGATGTTCTAAGGTTTCCAAAAATGTATAGTATCACTAACAAATAATGTTATGTTACACGATTCGGATTTTTCTTTAATTAAAATGACTTTTTTTACTTTTTTTACGAAAACATTAATAATTCACAAAATACGCTTTTGCGCAAATGCAAACATTGGTTTTCAGATTGCTTATGTTCTGAGGTTTCCAAAAGTCTATAGTTTTACTCTTCTCCAAAAAAAGCCAACGAAAGTTTGATACTGAACATAGTGCATAATTCTATCTTAATATTTTATGGTAAATAAGGGTACTATCTATAGTAGGAAATCATGTAGTCTCACTGGAAGCTATGCTAAGCACCTGCAGTGGTATAGGTATACAACATGTACTGTATTCTCAGTTATTACGAGTAACAAAGTCTTAGTTAATTTATTAAAATTCTGCCACTATATATGTATTTATACAAGAATTTGAAATCAAATTTGCAGAGAAAAAATGGTTACTGGTGAGCGATTATAAGTGAATCCATCGCAGCAAGCAGCCTGGCAGGTCCAGGAAATAAAAGAGTGGATGTTTATGAAACCCTATATCAAAAACAACTGGACAAAATCCTCCAATATTATGGTAATATGACTTTTAGACGTGTTGGAGAAAAACGGAACAAAAAGTAGAAAATCCTTTTGACCGACGTTTACTGCAGCTTTAAATAAACGAATTGAGAAGTCCTTATTCAACGAGTGAGAACACAATTATACATTGGATGAACACCTTGACAGAAACCAAAAGTCCCTCATTTCAGAGGGGAAAAAGACAGCTATAATTATAACGATTATGTAATTGTAATATTATATTTGTATTAGGACTGTCATGATAAAGTCACTGCACGGGAAGGGTTTTTATGTCTTTTTAATTTTTGTACACTTTATATGTTTTCGATCTTATATATATCATTGGTTTAATACCTATTCAATTTTTCGATTCTGTTAAATATGTTTGTCTTATATGTCATATATTATTATTATTATAAAACTTTTATTCAATAAAACATGTTACATTTCTGTTAATGTCGTACTGAAGCGGAATGTTCCCTCTCAATGTACAATTACGCTGAGGTCTTCCTGGTTTCCCTTCAGAAATAATATAGAAGGATAAAATAGACATAAGTCAATGACACAATTAGATACAATTCATATTAATAACACTAAAAGTATGATTTGGCTCGCTTTATATTGAAAGGGTGCGGTTGACGGTTATGGCAGTGTCCTATAGTCCGAGAATTATGTGTTTTTTGCCATTAATATACCCGTCTAGAGTCTTTGTAGTTTTGTGAGTCCAGGATAGATAAGAAGATGTAAAAATGTACTCTTTTAGTCTTAGTTTTAAAATAGTTTGTTACAATCCTGAGGTGATAACTAATATACTATCAAGAAGTTATAGCACAATACACATTTCAATATATTACCTTAGTTATTCACAATTAGAGAGGGGTGAGTCAATACTCAAAGAGGTATAACATAAAAACTCTAGATCATTGGATACCTTTTTGGTCACAATAAAATGTTTGTTCACAGAAATGTTCATAAATGTACAAGTATTACAATATACCAGGTTTAGTTGGTAGCAATGATTTACACAGGTATAAAAATTACAGTTTGACATTAAGTCAAGACATCATGCGATACATTCTTCAGGTGAAATTGAACCTACAATAATCTGCTACGTCTTCATTCAAATTATTAATTTGTTAAATGGGTTTTATCGCTATATCGATCTTAGTTTATAAGGCATTACACGCATGAGATTTCGAACCTAACATACGTCGTACATCAACATTTTAATATTGTAGATGTTTCGAAATGGAGTAGCTGAATTAGATGTTTAAATGCAAAAATAGCCATCAGAATTGTACATCAGAATAGCTAAACTTGGCTGGCTCCACTACATCCTAGATACATATAGATATTGTTCAGATTCATCAGAAGTGACGTCATGGTTGTTCCACCGGTGTTCCTGTGTCTCTTTCTTTATAACCTGGTCCTCCAGGTCCTCGTGATGCCCTTTTTCAGGTTGAGAAGCCCCGCCACATGAGGGTTGGAAGGGTGGACAGATAGGTACATACTTGGCCCACGATGACTCCTTCAGGTATGACATACCAAAGGGGAAGCCATAAACCCGGTCCTTCATCTCCTGGTTCTCTTTGTTGTCTGGAGGCATCCACTTGGTGAGTCCTCGCTCCTCACGGGTACCTATGATGTATTAATATTCTATATGTATTGCACCAGAATTTATGTTATTACAGATACGTTGTACCACTGGCATATTATACCACGATCGGGGGTTGTACACGCTGCAAATGATTGGATACATGCCAACGTATATTGTTGAATGAATCCACACACGAAAATATGACCCTTTTTTAGCCTAAGTCTAAGAAGCATTCTTATTGGTTGCATTCGGCCTGCTCATGATGTCACGCCTATTAGTGACGGCATAAGCCGTCCGTGTCGTCGTTGATTTGCCAATAATTTATAGGCTTGTCTAGCACTTTGGTATTAAAAATCAAGATGGCGGGTCATTGCAGTGAAGCGAAGTGAGGTAAATAACATATTTTTGTGCATTATATTCAAGATTTCGGGTTCACAGATTATCGGAGGTCAAATCGAAATTATATCTACAAACTACCTTAAGTTCAGCTTCTTTTTTCGAATAAATATTTCCCTCACTGGTATACAAGAAGTTTGTGTGGTTCTGACTATGTATAGATTTATTATTGTTACTTAAGGCCTGTTCAATATATGTACATTGTACCATTCAGTATGAATACATTACCTGGTACAGTGTTATCCAAAAAGAAGCCAAGAAAGCCACCAACAAACATAGGTGTCCCTAGCAGCACTGAGAATATCTGATCTGCTGTACTGTTGCCTGTCAGTTGAGAACATTATTGTTATTAGATTCAATGCTTATTGATTTTGCTTCATTATACAAAGGAAGGGTACAAATGGTTCAAATACATTGATAGTAGAGGTAAGGTAAGGGATATCTAATCTCATAGGATTGACTCCTCTGACTTTTTTCCCTCTCCAGTCATTGTAGTTTCATTCTGCAGTACAGTCTCAATCGGAATAACAAAATATTGAGCTGGTCAGAGGAGAGTCTTGATAGGTTGTGCAACATAGGTTCTTTATAATAATTAATGAATGGCAATATACACCCTAGTCCACGAAGACGATTCTCATGTAATTCTCACAGAAATTAGTTGAAAAGGGTCCTTTGCAGCACAAAATAACATGAGAATCAGATTAGTGGACTAGGCCCTTAACTATATAAAGCCGCATATCAGCTGCAATAAGCATGCATTTTGGTGGAGCTGTGCCTAAACTGACTAGGACAATGATGATTATTGTTGATGGTCCATGAGTATTAATAAAAGGTTTTATTTTAGTGTTGATTTTTTTAGATGCAGTTCCCATACTCATACTATTACCTCACCTCTGACAACACATTGTTCATGAAGGAAATTTCAGTTTTATACTGTTGCCGTCACAAAATCATACAGTGTTGACAACATCAGAATTATTCTGTTATTTTGTCAATAACTCTGTCATTAACTCTTTTGAAGTTGAGCTGGGCTCATTAGCTTTTTGTCACTCGTGACCTAATTTGCAAATTGGAGTTCCCCAAAATACACTTATAATATAGTGATGTAATCATGCAACTTTCCATCGGAATCACTGGGAGTATTTTTGGAAAACGTCCACAAAAGGCCTTTAAATGTATGATTTAGGTCTATATACATTGTCACACTGATTAAAATGTTTGCACAGTGTAGACAAATATCTAGCTAAGGAGGAACACTGTCCCAGCTAATTTGATAGTACAAATTTAGTGTTTAGTTTTTTAAAAATGTACGGCTGTATCATCTAGAGCGTGTAAGTAAACATGAGACTATAATAAAACATATGTTTAAAAAGTAGTCAATCAATATTTAAACAGTGATTCGTAATTCATTAAGATGTAGCCTCCCAAATAGGCTTCCCAGATGAAAATGTTATAAATTTTAAAACTGTATACTATAATAGTAAAGAACATTAAATTTTGATAAAAGGAGTTGGTAGGGCCCCACTGAAACTGAAAAGATATTCACTGAAAAGATTAGAAATTTGAAAATGGAATGAAAGAAATAATGATATCCCACCTGTAGAGATAACTCCAGGGTGATTGGCAAGCCACGCAGGTAGAGAGAAACCAAAGAAAGTTGCGAAACCAAACACAAACAAATTCCTAGATGAATTTAAGTCTACGTACTGCAGGTTTGACACACCTACTGCCATGATCATACCTAAACGAAACAGTTAGTTTGTCAATTATGATTGACTTATATTGAAGATAGGTACTACTCTAGTATATATATAGTCATCTAGCGGTGTGTAACTACTACTATAAGACTTTTACCTCAATCACTCTACTCATGTCACAGAACAATTTTTTGTTATGCATTTTATAATGTAAATAGGTAGTATACACTAAACGGTGCACCAGAAGCCCCTCAATATTGGTCTGTAATTCTCCAGTACAATATGGTTATATTTAGATTGCATTATGATTTGGATGCATACAAAACCTGCGATACAAATGAAAAACTAGACCATTATTACAGAGCTGTACCCAAAACAACGGATTTAATATTCAATAAATACATTCAATTCAATCTTTATTTATATTAGAACACACATTCAGCTGTCAAGTAGATCGGAATTCATTTAAAATGAGACAATATTCCAGTAAATATTTCACCCAAATTCAACGATTTGTGACATTAATTCATTGACTTTTATTCTATTTGTAGATCTGCCAGTGATTTAATTCAGGCAATCATATGTGAAGATTTTCCAAGTAAAATATAATTTGAGAAAAGTGAGTATTTAAGGCTGGGTTCCACTGCCCTGCTACTTCTCATGCTACACCTCCCATTACTATGACATTCTATTGCTCCCGTTAGCAAACACGCAGAGACAAATGGTATTTAATTCAAAGAATTCTTACCAAACAGAGTGAAGAGGAGACCACCAAGTAGAGCATCAGGAATAGCAACAAAGAAGGCTCCCACCTTGGCAATAACTCCAAACATGACCAGGAACACAGATCCTACTTGAATCACTCTCCGACTGGCCACCTGTAAGGAGAACATAATGGTATCAATTCATGAATATTTCTTTTCTAAATAATATAAAGGTGGTGAAAGAAGACAAGTTGTTGAACCGCAGGCCTTATTCAGTGGACTGAAGCAGGTTAGAGTAGTGTTTCATTGGCAAGATCAGTTGTGGAATTTGGTGTTTTCTACTGTTTCCCTTGGAATCCTAACGTTGAAGAGAATATATCAGCTTCTGAATATATTCTAAACACACCCAGCTCGATGAAACCCAAGACCATGCAGCATGGGGTTTCAGAGTATTGTGTACAATGGAATCCCAAACGTTAGCCCCTGACTGACTACAAATACTTAATTGATGAAAATAAAAACGCAGGAATTATAAGATCCTTTAATTTAAATTAGAATTAAGTTAAATTGGAATTAGATAGTAGAAGGGCAGAGTGTCGCTCCATATTGGTTAGGGTTGGAGGTGTTAAGTTGTTGATGTTAATTTTATTTGTAAGCACAAACTGTAGTTGCCCTTCTTCAGGTGTAATAGTGTCAAAATAGAATCAGTTTTAGTTATATATTTTACGAATTTAAATGAATGTCATTCTTTTGAAATGACTTTGGGTAACGGTCATTTTTACAAATAAACCACTGGACTATTTTTCAAAGTATGACAGTCATTTAAAAGTATTGAGATGAATACCCATGATTAAAGTGTAGGCCTTTGCCTTCTTTTATTTGACAATACTTTCATTCTAGGTCTTCATAATATATCACGATAAACTCTGTTGAAGAATATAATGATTACAATTATATATTAAAGTAATAATGAGAAATATGATAATCAAAGTTTAACAAAGTTTATTATAACAGCATTTCATATAAAAAGAATATATCAAAATGATTGAGATGCAGTCTCATGCATTGAACATAATGATTAGATAATGATAGAAAAACACCATTTGGAATAGGTAAATTTAAATGTGCCCATTTTGAATTACTTGCCAATAAACCATATTACATGAATAAGTTTTCACCTTTGTTAAACCTATAGCTCCTATGTTTTCACTAAATGAAGTCACACCTGTCCCTGTTCCACACAGGCCTGACAATATGCATCCAATACCTTCAAACAAAACACCTGAAAACAAGAGGACAATAATTATAGTGGAATTTCACTGATGGTTTGAACAGTATGAAGATAACTAATGCACTCCTAAGGTGAACATGTCTCTACTTTGAATGGGCAGGGGCTATAATCACTTCATGCATTGACTAAAAGGATTAGTTTCTGGGTTGCTGGGGTAGAAATGGTGCAAAGGCTTACATCCCATAGGCATTCAACTCAGGACAATTCACGATCAGTGCAGCACCAGCAGGCTAGAAATGTTGGTAATTACCCCATACAGGCTACTCACCTCTGTTGATGGCGTGTGCGGGAGGGGGTGGAGCCCCAGCTATCTGAGCACATGCAAAATAGTCCCCTACAGACTCTATGATACCAGTGATGACCCCGGCCAGCATACCCAGTACTGCCGCTGCAGAGAATGTGGGCACTCCCCACTGTCCTGTAATGTACACAGTTAGTTATACTTCATTTCATTTTGTTTTTAAACATTTGTCTAATACAATGTTTTCTCTTCTTCTCTGGAAGAAAGAGGAAAGGTAAGTAAGATATTTCATTGTCATTCCACTAAATCAGATTCTTTGATGGACATGGTAGACATGGAGGCAATCACAGATCAGCTTCCAATCTATGAGAAAGATATACGCTTGTGAGCATAGCTCACGTTAATCGTTCTGTTTCAGGATTACAGCAGAATTTGATAGCTAAAAACATATCAGACATTTTGATAAATACCAAAGGACACATAATATCAAAGCTTATTAGTGACAGATGAAGGGTTTCAAGAGAAATACAGTTTCTTATTCCCGCCGATCGTTTGATTTGGATTACCGCTAACATTGCTGGATCAGATGGAATTATCGCTCAGATACACCCACGCTATAGCATCAATTTGAACAGTGGAGAATTGTCTCTCTGACTTGCATACACTTGGACTAATTGTTGCTTATTATAATATGTGAAGACATTGTGAAAATTATGTGCATTATAATAATCTAGCCAGTGAAGTAGGACTTACTGGAATCCCAGCTGAGCGTATATTTGCCTAGCCTATTGACATACCGCTATACCAGTGGCACCACCTAGTGTTTTCAGTTGGAAGTACATAAATAGTTGTTAAAGATAGTAGGAATAATAATGGATGCTGCACTTGACTTGATGAGGTCTATGGCAGATCAGGCTGAAATAAACCACAAAAGACAGATGATATACCACGTAAGACAGATGGAATCCTTTGCCCAGCTACTCCGCCTGTTGGAGGCAAAAGAACAACTGGAAAAATGTGAAGAAGAAATTGTAGAGTTGGAAGAATTGGAGCAACAAGAAGTCGTATCTGCTGGGGACTTGCCTGTATTAGAACCCCTCTGTCTACAGGGACAGTCAACTACTGGGGACTATCTGGAGAAAAAGTTGCCAGTATTACCACTTCTATATTTAACCTAGAGAAAAAGGAGAGTGATTCCAAAACTGCGTCAGAAATTGTTTCCAATCGGGCCTATCTAGTAAAAGAAAAACTAGCAGATGTAAAAGATCAAAGGACAGTCAAAGAGAAATTCCAAAAGCAAGAAAAGAAGGAGTACAGTGAATCCTTATTCTGTAATAACACATAGGAAGCCAGATCCCGCATAGGGATTGGTTAATAAGGATCATTTAATCTAGTAGTTAATATCTGCAGTGTCTTTAAAAAGAAAGTATATGAAGTTCTTGTTCTAGTTTGAAATGAGTTTAATCTTATTGTAACAAGTTAAATGTTTTACTTTCAGATAAGAAAAGATGTGAAGCGATTTATATGTTTATATTCATTATGTGAGTATATGGTGAAACCTACAGAAAAAGGAGAATTAATATTCTTATTGTGTTCAGTTATCAAGGAAGGAATATATTGTTTAATTGACTGCTACAAATTAGTGTTAGCTGTGCAATGAAACATAAAAGAATCGATGTAAAGTTACTACAAAATATAAGATCTTCTATCTGATGGTGCTTTTGATGAAATTATCAATTGTCTATCAACAACAGTTTGTTTGAAAGTGTTGATGGCAATTGTCCTTATTGTGGGTCAGCCTATGTATTTTTCTCATGTGACTGTTTTTATAAGTTTTAAGTCTGTACCACAAATCTATTGATCATCACGATATTATGATATGTACCATGTGTAATGGAAATAGGCAATCACCATTATGACAGCTGAGACTCTTGGACAGAAGAATTACAATGTCTACATTGAATGCAAAAGAATCTGAGCAAGAACACCTCAATAAAGAGCATGAACACTAGTCAAGTTGTTTGGTAAAGTGCAACACGTCACTGAATATAAGGACATACTGAATAAAAAAGTCTTCTGCATTTATGAGAATTCAGACAGGATTTATGCACCTAATTTGAATATAAAACATATACAAAAGTCACCCACCTGGATAGGGGAACCTGAACCACTGGGCCTGGTCCAGCACATAGCTATTGGAATCAGTACGTATACCATAGTGTGGGGAGGTGCTATTATTGGGTATGGCATCTGTTACTGTCAGTATTCCACACAAACCCCAAACTATCACTATAGTAAGAAACACCTGCAAGTAACAATACGCTATAAATAATGATGATACTAATAGCAGTAATTTTCAGTGCCTGAATCCGGTATTTTCCCACCACCATAAATTACAGCTCAGTATTACCACAAAAGTTACCACAAAGCAAATCAACCTGAATGAAATCCAAAGCATATTTGATACAGCACAGTGAATTATAGTAGTTTGGAATTTGGTTGGCTTTACAGGAGCACCACCAATTAGTGTTATATTGTGAATGATCAGTAGGGATGTGGAGGGAATTACTCGCTAATGGGTGCAAAGTTGTTTGGTTGGCTCATAGGAGATCCCGTCGGCTGTGGTAGAGCTTATTGCAGGTATATTCTCGTATAACCATTCTATTTCTCATTGTTTGTCCAACATATTGGTATCAAATTGTGTAGCACTGATCGAACAGCTAGTTCTCCATCAGTAATATGTAGGTTGGATCTAAATATTATGAATAAATTGCAATAAAATTTTAATGAAGGACCAAATGTCAAGATTGAATAACTCAAGCAAAGATTATGATATTACTACCTTGTTACTACTCTCCACTTATATAGCTCTATTTTGACTCCAACAGTGGTGTCACCATGTGAGTGTTTTTCACACTGTTCCAGGTTACAAGTAGACCTTTGCAAGTTTACGTCACGATATATCACACGGATAAAGTTAAATAACATTTGATTCAAGGCACTACACATGTACAATGTTAGTTCTCATCTATTCTGGATTCTTCTATCACACATATTTGTAATATACCTCACAATTTCGATAATAACATTGATCTTTAAAAATATATAACACTGGTCGAATAACTATAAATAAGATCTTTCCAGTGCCTTTTTCAAATTTCATGTGATAAAAATGAAGAACCATTGGCATGGAGGAGTGGAGAGGAACCATTTAATAAATGGTGGCATTAACAAATAAAAGAACAACACCAGAGTACATCCAGGGTGGCTTGGGGTGATGACATAAAATAATGTTTTTGCTACATAACATGTCAGAAAACACAAAGAGGAATTGAATCATTTGTGAAAACATTTCATAAATACTAATCATATCCTTGCTGACCGATACTCGTTTAAGTTCAATTCAATTCAAAGCATTTTTTATTTATACAAGAAAGGTGTACAAAAAGGAGACCCGTATTTGAAAAGTGAGTCCCAGGTCTTCCAGCAGGTTCCTCACTAGTTGCTACTGAAAGAAATTTTTATTTACTATTACCATTACTGATTACTGCCAGAAGCGAGTGAGGAGAGGAGACTGGTGTGGGATAATTAAAATTTTATTTGATAAGATTCTAATCATAATATGGTTCGACAAGTAGTTATGACATTTGGATGTACAGGCATGTAAACAAACACATAATTATTGATTAATGTGAAATATGGCTCTTTAGAAGAAGGAGTATTTAGGAAGAGGTGAGGGTGGGTGGGAAGAGAAAGGTGTTGACGCCACGACCCACAGGAGAAGAGTGAGGAGGAATTTAAGTCGCGGGGTCGCGTGGCATGGGTTGAGAGAAAGAGCGTGAAAGGGGGGATTAGGGGTATGTGCATGCACCCCTGGCGTCAGAAATGACAGTGCCTGGCTTAAATGCCATGCTTCCACTATGCCAAAACTAAACTTTAGGGCTATTTTCTAATGTCTAATCTAGGAGTAACTAATTAAAGAGAGAAGCAGTTCATACCAACAGAAATAGACAATAAACTTCAGCTTCTCATATATGTAGCTAACATTTAATATGATTAGTAGTAGAAACGAAGAATAAAACAAGGAACAGCAGTAAAAACAGCAATAATGGTAGGTCCAGACCAAGCAGCACAAAATACTCATAATAATACACACATGCAAAGATGCCACAATATAGAGTGGTCTACAATAACTCAATTTCATTTAAATATACGTCAACAATTGTGCTGAATAATTTACAGCACGTAGGCAAGAATATTGATATTAAACCACAGCCACCAAAAGTATTTTACTTACTGGGAGCAAGGCAAAGATCGGGACATAGACCCATGTCCACCCACCTTGTTGTGAATACTTTGGGACTGGCAATCGTACATTCCTTAAGTACTGAGAGAAGACAGCTATCAAAGCAATTGTACTGAAATAGACAATTCTTTAATTACCTTTCTTTGAGTTTGAATTCCCCATTTTGTATTACAATATGCTATAATCACCATTCATAATGGAGTGTTTCCTACAGGAATCTCAAACATGCAAGTCCGGAAGAAATTATTTACTCAGGTACTTCAATGTTTTATATGAAGATACGCCAAATATTCTTATGTTTTTCAGATTACTTGGAAATGATTGACTAACAAAATATATCTTTAATCATAATTAGCTGTGAATACAGATTTAAATGACTTACAGTATAGCGATTCCCCAATGTTTAGAGGAGAGGTCAGCAGCGATAACGTAGAGGTTGAGACCAATAAGAACCACAACAGGAGAAACAGTGAGTGGACCGATGAACCTTACCAGGAAGCCTACTATACCAGTCAGTCCTACCAACACCTGGAACACAGCTGCCAGGCAGATGGCTCCCTGAATCTGTGGGAAGAGTTGGGGAGGATGTAAATATTAGGAAACAATGGACGCACATGTAGGTGGCAGTGTAGCTTTGTGAACTGCTCCTTAAGGGGTCATATCTAAAGTATTTTATTAACTTTGCAAAATGTGCCAAACTGTCCCTGAATGGCCACCACTTGCCACCATTGATGAGGCTGTCACTGACCACCATTGATGAGGCTGTCACTGACCACCATTGATGAGGCTGGCCAAACAGCAGAACAACTCACAGGTTTATGAGCTTTGCAAAGTCCGCAAAAGAAACTGATAAGAAGCTGTTAATTATTTCCCTGACATGGATACATTGCTGTATTAATGGCTATGGCACTCTGTTCAGCTTGTAATCGATTGAGATGGAGGGTCAAATTGCAAGACACCCTGGATAGGTGGAGTGCGATTTGACCCAACGTCGAGAACGATTACAAACCAAACAGAGTGCCATTAGGAATTTATTACTGATTTGTAGAGTTAATTGTTATATTTACCTTATTAGTACTTTATTACATACATACATGATTTCAACAATGTGATACAGGGGTGCTGTCTGATTAGCTGCATGGCATACCAATGCCATACAGGTTGTCATGGAAGCATGTGACCCAACAGACGCAATTTGATTGGTTTGGCAACGTTGCGCTCTTAGACTAGTGACGTTGAGTTATGCTGCGTGGCGCTGCACCCTATGTGCACAGATGGCGGCCAAGATGTAACCTTGCAAAATTAACTTTGCAAAATGTGCCAAACTGTCCCTGTCCATTAGGCGCATACTACTGAAAATGCCCACCTAATGGATACTGATTAAAAGAACATTTATAATTGTTGTTGCTGAGGTTATGACGGCCGTAATTTTATTATATATTTTACATGAACATTTACATTACATTAGCAAAAGGTTTTGTGATGGCAGTGTTTACCTAATGCGTCCTAATAGAGGCTTCATAAACACTGCTAATACAGGCTACCTGTACACACATTTGGCACCGGAAATAGTGAATCATGTGACCATAACATATATTTTTAAACATCAATGGGAAAATGGCTTCTGTTGATGACGGACAAGGCTATACACAATTAGGAATCTTCTATTAATATATGGTGAGTATCGTCCTTATTTCTAAGTAATTATTTTCTTAAGAGGTATGGTGAATGAACAAGCTAAACACAGTATAGAAATATAACAATAGGCTGTCATGATGTGTGTAAATTACAATGAAAGCTCAAAGTTTGGGGCTTTAATATTATATATACTCAGACCCAGCTATGTAAAATAAGAAATATAAAAACAAAATCATTCACAGTTTATTGTTACTTTTGTTATCCCTGCTACACTGAACTGTAGTGAGTTTATACCTATGACTCTAGGTGCATTCACACATCATATATCCCCACAAATGCCAATCAAAACGTCCTACCTACCACTGTACCAGTCACACACAGAAAAGGTTGGTACCTTAATTCATGGATAGGATGGTACCCTGATATTGTTAGATTTCTAACCTCGAAATAGGGTAAAAATAAAGGTAGCCATAAATACTCCTAGCTGTATTGAGTATTCAAAAGACAACCTATGCAACACGTCCATGGATGGCTACACACAGCGTCCATGGACGGCTACATGTAGCGTCCCATGGACAGCTATGGTAACACACCTGTAGCTGTTACATTTGGCCAGGGTGAAAGATGGCCATGGGAGGCTCCAGTAAAGGCCCCCACACACCTGAGCGCCCGCCGATTTAACTGCTCCCGATCCGATTTAACTGCTCCCGATCGAAAATTCTAAGGAATAAACTTTAAAATCTGTCCATTTGCGGGACCCACACCTGGAGTAAATCAGCGCCGATTTAGTAAAATGAAATTAATCGGGGACCTGGCCCCACACCTAGCCAAGTGCTCGCCGATTAGTGTCCCGATTAAACAATCGCTCCCTACTTGTGAGTGACGGTAGGTGGGGTAGGAGCAGCTCGTTAATTTTTGGCGGCAAATACATCGGTAGAAACATCGGCTGGTTACTTCCTGTCGATCACGACTAAGAAAATGGCTGAGTTGTTGTTGCATCCCGGGCCCGTTTTTGCTATCTTGGGGGCGACCCTGGCGTTTTTAGAAGATGCCGTGGATGACCCCCCAACCAGAGTTTGGATGAAACCTTGGCTTCGGCGTCGAGACGATCCTGATAACCCCCCGCCGACGATGTACACGTTATACCGGGAACTGTTGGACGTAAGTACTTATACTGCTATGTACTGATATCAGATGTATGTATCGATGTATATATATAGCGATGTGATTAGTGTATGTAAAATTTATATTATCTGGTAGATAACCTTTTGTCTTTTTTATTCGTGTGACTATTGTTGGCTATGATATGCCTAGAAAGTATACATATTTAGTCAATCGATTTTTTAATTTCCTTGAAGCAACTAACAAGCTACTAGGCAGTAATCATTTATAAAATGAAGGGTCTACTCGGAGAACTGATTTATTTTACAAATAAATAGTAGTTTAAAATCTCTATGATTGTTTGATATATATATATATGAAATTTAAAATATTCATTATAAACATCAAAAAGATCAACCAAATAAATAACACATATTCTAAGTCGATGGAACACCAAAACTATAACCGAAGCGATTTTTTTTTAGAGGTGATATTTATTCAGATGTTTGATATAAATGTTGAGTTGTGATTCCAACGTTTCGGATTCGTGGCGATCCTTCATCAGGGAATGATTGACTTAGTTTTTCTCGGGGGGTATATTAAAAATGTGCATGATGGTTACCATGGTTACTTGTCAACAACGTTAATGACGTAAATAACACGTAAATAACACATATTTTGAAATATTTTGATATATCTCCCTTGACCGTTACATACTTTTGGACTGACCCATCGTTCACAATTATTATCAATTATTATCAAAGTGACAAGTGGCTAACTGATCTTTGGTCAGGTTGTTGTTGTCGTATTTGGAAAGTGTTTAATATTCGCCAATTGTGAACTTATGTGTTACACAAATTGCATTGTATTTTCGTTGTAATGTTACACATAGTGTTATTTTTGTAGGATGGAGAAGCATCCTACATTATGCGGACACTCAGGATGCCTCCGGACACATTTGAACATCTACTCGATTTGATGAGGCCGCATATCCAGAAGCAAGACACACGGTATAGGAAAGCCATCCCTGCTGAAATACGCCTTTGCATCACGCTACGATTTCTGTGTTTGGGTATGTTTATATTAAATAATTAATTGGCCAATTTAATGGCAATATGACTGTTTAAGATTTCAATATAGTCAACTTGCGTTTCCATGTTTACCGCACCATCGACAGTTTAATATAGGAATTTGGACATACTTTGTAAACACTATACTGTCTTCATCGCTGACATTATTAATCGTTATAAAATATTCGATTTATAATTATTTTCCTAGGTGACGGTTTCTGGTCTATCCACCAACAGTTCAGGGTAGGCCTCAGCACAGTGAGTAGTATTGTGTATGAAACGTGCAAGAAATTGTACGAAGTGCTCCAACCACTATACCTACAGGTAATTTAACTTTCAATTAATTATTCTGTTACACTGTCGCATAAGCAATTATTAATAGACTTTATTGACAATCAAGTCTTTATTTCATTATAATTTAGTATGTGCTTGCCGATTAATCATTATCCTTGATATTATTACTATACAAATCCCAATAGTTGTTTACTCAGATAAGAACCCTATGTCCATATGAGGTATACGACCCTTGTCTAAGGGTGTATACAAACCATAATATTGTGTAACTAATTACTAATTAATGTACTAATCGTTCTTACTTCTCAGGTGCCACGCACGGAGCACGACTGGAAGCGAGTGGCCACTGGTTTTAACGAGCGCTGGAACCTCCCCAATGTCATCGGGGCCGTCGACGGGAAACATGTGCGGATAAGAAAACCCAATAACACGGAGAGTGTTTTTCATAATTATAAAGGTTATTTCAGCATGGTACTAATGGCTGTGGTTGATTTTGACTACAAGTTTATCTTCATCGATGTAGGGGCAGAGGGTTCTGCAAGCGACGGGGGTGTCTGGCAGGATTGTGCTTTTAAACGTATGGTCTCGTCAAGGGCAAACCCTCTACATATACCTAGAGCAACACCTGTACATGGCATGGATCGGGACCTATCTTTCTACCTGGTCGGCGACGATGCGTTTCCCCTCTCCACTTCACTGATGAAGCCCTATCCAGGACAGGGCTTATCAGTGAAGCAGAGAATTTTTAACTATCGGCTGTCAAGATGCCGAAGAATTGTCGAGAACGTCTTCGGCATCTTGGCAGCAAAATTCGCAATATACAGGCAGGACCTGCGCATGCGAATCGATAGGGTAGAAGACATTGTGAAAGCCACATGTGTTCTTCATAACTATATGAGGGACACATGTGGCAAGCAATACATCTCCGCAGACCAGGTAGACAACGAGGACGAGGCACACCACACTCGACCAGGTACTTGGAGGCAGGTAGCTCACGTGGATAGACTCCAACCCAGATCACCAAGAAACAGCTACCAAGGGGCAAAGGTGATGCGGGAAGACATTGCCAACTACTGCATCAGAGAGGGTAGTGTGCCTTGGCAATACGACTTAATAGAGTTAATGTAAATTGCATCGTTCATAATGTCATTGCAAATCTTCTGTATATGGATAGCCGGTGTATTATCTTGTGCATGTTAATATATATTAAAGGCCTTAATGCCAAGTACGTGAAAGTATTCAGGCTATTAAGGGTCGCAAAAGGCACTTTTGTGTTTGGCGTATTGCTCTAAAACTCACGGTTTAGTTCCATAATGTCTATGTGAAATAGTGGATCTGCATATGATGGTTGTATTTCGCGTATTGTATTATGAGGTAATTTTAAATTTTATAACTGCCAATGTTCACTCACTATAACAAACAATGGGTTATAATAAAGTGTTGCTGTAAGCTTAAACTTGCATTATGTATTTGTCCAACACTTGACTTAAATTTCCTCCCACATAACTTGAATGACCAAACTTAGATACAGCAGTAATGACCGGCCAGTTGATGTCAGGCATAAATTCGCTCACCTCATATAGTCCTTTTTATTTTATAATAAAATTAGAAATGAACAGTATATTGTATTTTGCTGAATTTTTTTAAACACTGATCTAGGCGAGCGCGAGAACACTGATTAATTAGGCAAGGAGAAGGAACATAGCAATCTGAGTGTTATTGGGGAAGTCCAATACTTTATTTAGTGAAGCTATCGATTCATCATGTGACAAAAATCATGTAAAATGTACTACTTCTAAAGTGACAGTAGCTATGAACACTGCTGCAAGTATGTTTTAGGTAGCCAAAAAGTAATGCCCAAAACATATCTAGTGAACCTAAAAATTGTGTAAAATCTACTACTTCTACAGTGACAGTAGCTACGAACGATGCTGCCAGTATGTTTTCGGTACAAAAAAGTAATGCCCAAAACATAAAAGTTTAGTTCTTTGGCCTACTCCATCAAGTCATTTACAAACGGAAAAGTAATTCGTTCACAATATATAAATCTGAGAAACTACCAGTGTACTGTTTATACACTTTGCTACCGAATGACTAAAAGCAAGTAGCAGTGACTAAAACCTAACATGCGCGAATCAAGTGTCTGGAAAAGTATGTACATGTATGACTGGAATGCAGACACACATGTAAACAACATAAATTCCAGAAATGAAGCGAAACCAGGTACCTAATTAACCTGAAGTTGACTAATGTCACGACAAGAGCGTAATAAAATATATATATATATACTTAGGTGATCAGAAAAAAACAGCACTACATAAGTACAAAAGGCACTGTACGTAAACATACTTCAACATAAAAAGAATAATAGAAACATGTATAACTATAAGTTATACATGTTTCTGGTCCAGACAACCATCATAACCTTGGCATATAAATTCTACTGAACCCAGGTACCATCAATGGCATCGAGTGCCTTCGTGTCTACAAACAACTTAAAACGCTCCGCTGTTTTTGCATCCATTTGTCCGAGTTTCACTGCCAGGAGTCCGGCCCACTGTTCGTGGACTCCCTTGGCAGGTTTAGTGCCCTGTGCAACGATAAGCTGTTTGTAATCGTTCGTAAATGACTTGATGGAGTCGGCCAAAGAACTCAATTGCAGATTTTTTGCAGCTGCCGCAGTTGTTGTTTGGGGATCTTTGGGCGTTGGTATCACTGAAGTTGGCGGTACAACACTGGTTGATGGTACCACAGAGTTGGGTGTGGCCACTTTGCTAGGGTTAGCTTTTGCCTGACCTGCTGTGGAAGTGGAAGGTCGATTCTTATGGCCACTGGTATGTTTTTTTGGACCATTGGGACTCGGGTTAGCTTTTGCCTGACCTGCTGTGGAAGTGGAAGGTTGATTCTTATGGCCACTGGTATGTTTTTTTGGACCATTGGGACTCGTGGCACTCTTGTCACTTAGGTCACTTCGTTTCCGCTTGAGGGTGCTATGTTTCGTGTCAGGCGGCGTGAGGATTTCAAGAGAACATCTAGGTTTTGGCTTGGAGATCTTGAATTCTGTCGTGGGTTGTTCTGGGTCATAGTCGGGGTCATTCAGTAATGAATAATCCTCCACTGCTTCAGCACGACGAGCTAATTTATTTTTTTCCATCATCGCATAAGCTGCTGACGGGGGAGACCCTTTTCGGCGAGTAACTGTTGGAGCTGGTTGCATTTCCACATCTTCTTCTGCGTCTTGTTCTTCTTCCTCGGCATTATCGTTCGCTGGGTCTGGAATATGATCTTGTGTCTCCCAGCGCGACTCCTCATCATCAATATTGACTGTCTGGAAACAAAAATACTTTGTAACAACTACATAACGTATTTCATACAGACAATTGCCCTAACCCCAGTGCCATGACTGACTGGAAGAGATTTAGTATTTACTTTAAAAAAAAATTTTGTGATATGTGTACTCCAGTAAAGGATCAAAGTAAAAGATAGGAATAATCCGCGACTTGCTCCTCAATTGGTAAGGTCGGTATGGTCACAGAACAAAATGAAGCTTGTGTTATTCAATTCAATTCAATTCAAGGATTCTTTATTGCAAAAAGGTGTTGGTTACAATAAGGTAGACCAGCATTCTAAGTAGACAAAAGCCTAGATAGGTCTTCCGCCGGTTGCCTTGCTTGAACTTAATTTGGTTACATGTTTCTAGGTGACTAGTTCTATTTCAGGTTATATGAGTAGCATGACAATGGTTGGATGGGAGTGATGGGGTGAAAGTAATGAGTTGATGAGATGATTACATAGATTGGGTAATACAATTGACAGTGAGGTATGGTTTACCTTCGGTAACCTTTTTAAACAATATTTTATACTAAGTGTCTAGTGACATCACGAGCAATGGAAGTGTACTTGTTAACGAACAGGCAATAAACATGGAAGAGTGTACTGAAGGAGGGGTTATAATATTTGGATTTATACACTTAAATTAACCTATGTCCGTTACCGTATGTTATTGAACTTTTGAAATGAATGTAAGAGTTTGGGCTGAAACAACTCACCATAGTGCTTAAGTTACAGGTGGTCTTACGATGAGTCACATGGGAAGCCAGGAAGCGACAAAGCTCAAGCACATATATTTGGCGGTCCGTCAAGGGCCTATCACCACTGCTACCAGCACCAGAACCTGACTTGTTCGACTCTTTGTGAGATTTTGAGAAGGTTGAGCGGAGGGTCTCAATATGGGTTTTGACTTGCTGGACTGAAATAAAATATTAAACGTTTAGCAAAGGTGAGACTTCATGGTAGTGAAAACTCCACAATTCATTAAATGACATCTTACAACAACTGACTCATTGATTGGATAATTAAATGGTTTCAATTACCTGTCTTTGATAGTTCCGCACTAATGGCAACATGAGCACGGTCCTTCATGTGCCGGTTTTTATAGTATGTGGATTTTTTGTCATACAGGCAAGGTGCACGCTGCCAAAGGTCCACTAGCATTTCCTCCTCCTGCTCACTCCAGAGCTTTTGTCGTGGGCTGGCTGCGGCACGCCCATCCTTTTTCTTCAATTTACCCGAGGGAGTGGACGTGCGCTGTGAGGAGCTTGGCTGAGTTGCCCCGGATCCGATGGTCTTATTAAATTCAAACGTGTCGTCCAGTCGTGGACCAACCTTCCCAGCTACATCCTCAAACTGGTTGTGGTCTTTCTGCAGGTGAACATGGGGAACTTAACACACATGGAAAAAGGACAAAACTTAAACCCAGTTGATGATAATTAGCGTCCTGAGTAGATCACATAGAAGACATACATTCCAAAGATTATATTTAATGCGGTCGTTCATAGGTAATTGTTATACGATAGATTACAATAGAAGAAAATAATTTAATACCTTGGACCCAGATGCCACTGGTTTGGCTGTAAAAACTTCCTGCTCAGCTGACTCCTGATCTGCTTCCAACTCCAATTTCCGCATGAGCTCCGTGTCATTCCGCCCATACACCAGGTCCACCTAAAAAAAAAGGAAGAATGTTCAGCATATTTTGGCATTGGTTTGTTTAACTTTTCACGGCTCATAAGTCTCATCCACATAGTGAAAATTGTCCTGAACATTTACCTTGTTATGCACAAGCGTCTTGGCCACACCTTCCTTGGTAACAGCACTTTCTGGTTCAACCTCTTTCTGGTCATTTGTGTCTGCCGTCACCTGCACAAAGAAGTAATAAAGTAACATGTTCTTACACAAATTATGTACACTTTTAATTACTAATTTCAATGTGAGATCAATTTTACTGACTTATTTCAATGTCAGATTACAAAAAAAAATAACATTCGTTGGATAAGTACATCGTGCGAACAACATTTGAATTCATTTTGCGATCTTTTACCTTCTCTTTTTCTGGTACCCTTTCCTCATCTCCCTCAACTTGCTCATGGTCTTCTCGGTCATCCAGTGGATCCAGTGTGACTTTTGGAGCCTCCGCATCCGCACCCTTAGCCTCCACATCCGCACCCTTAGCTGAGTCTGAGGACGATGCTTCATCGGCCTCAGCATCGTCCTCAGACTCAGCTTCCTCCTTGGCTGCAGTCGGTTCACGCTGTTCTGTAGTAACGCCTCCTTTGTCTTTGTTATCTGCTTCGTCTCCTGTTTCCACGAAATCAACCTGCAAATAAGTAAATCAAGCCAGTTATTAACCTATGCAAACCCTATCCACACCCCTACCTTAATAAATTGACCTGTGGCCGAAAGAATATCACGATGCAGCAAAACCTCCATTAGTCTATTTCTGATTATTGACATTGGGATTGCTACATTTTGGATTTGGATTGAGTTACATGCTAAATCGCCAGCAGTTCGGTACCAAATGCAAGCCTCATCCACTACGTTAAAAATTAATGTTAAATCATCAATGGTTCACTCAGTAATTTTAAATGGCGAGGAGAATCCACCATTGTTAGTTGTTAGTAATACCTTAGCATTGTTCACCGGGGCCTGTTCTGCGTTCGGTGAATGACCATCCTCTTGGTAATCAGAAGATCTTGCCTCCCCTGTTGGAGTTGGGAAACGTACTTTTTTGTTTGCCGCCGCTCCCTACATGAAAAAGTGGTTCAAACATTATTATAATTAAAACCTTTTTTGAGGCTTGAATGTTGATAATGACTTTGAAAATGGTTATTAACGTACACTCAGCGACTGACATATTACCTGCTAGTACAATATATTACCAATAATAGTAAAAATTTTGCTAAGGAGAAGGAAACTAAAAAAGTACCTTCTGGTTTTCTTTGCTGAGTCGTGGTACACGCCCACAGGTGCTAGTTCTGCATCTTCCGGGATCGGCCTATTCTGTGGCACGTTGAGAGGAAAGTCCTTAATGTAAAGAGAAAAAAATGAAAGTGACCCACCGCATTTGCATTTATTTAAGAAAATGTTTACAGTCAGCCAAACACATATCGTAAGAGTACTCAATGTGAAATTGAAAGTGAAAATATATATACCTTTAAAGGACCGCTGTTGACGGTTGTCGTTGTGGTGGTCGCTTGTCTGCCTCCAGGTACAGGTTTCGACTAACAAATAATAAACAAGCCACTTCCAATTAATTGTATCAAATAAAATTACGTTATTATGAAATAATTATGGTACATCCAGTCATAGAAACACTAGTTAAGTGTACAAATAATAAACAACCCACTTTTAATTCATTTTATCAGATAAAATTACAGTATTACGAAATAATTATGGTACATCCAGTCATAGAAACACTAAATAATAAACAAGCCACTTTTAATTCATTTTATCAGATAAAATTACATTATTACGAAATAATTATGGTACATCCAGTCATAAATGTACAGCAGCAGTGACCAATTCCTGGTTGCGTGTAGATTAACCTAGGCTAAGTATTCAATTACAGGCACCACGTGTCTTATTAATAATAACAAGGTACCTTCGCAAGACCCAAGGTCTTTCTCCTCGTCCTCGTCCCCACACCCACACTTGCCTCACGATCACCTGCCACCGATTGGCTAGCTGGCACTACCTGGAGAATAGTATAGACTATATACTACAAGATTATCAACAGCGCACAGTGACAGTACAAACACGAGTCATGTAGTCATATATGCTAGTACCGATAGTGACAGATATTGACAGTCACAGATTACTTTTGCCAGCGATATCACTATAAGCGGCGAAAGACAACAAACATCAAGAATACAAATGACATCTCCAGAGTTCACACTAACATGTTACAAGTATTGACAAACTGCAGATTGGTAAATGAAGACTCAAACTCACTTTCTTCGCCGACTGACCACTTCCACGCTTCGGGCGACCCATCTTGTTTGTGAAGGTCAAGGTCGAAATGCGACTGGAACGCCATCTGTGATTAGCCTCGAGCACCGAGCGGTTGTTAGGATCGGCGCGCGCCCCGACGCATCGGGACTGTGCTCCCGATTATCCATTTTTTGGATAATCGGGAGAGGCCTCCCGATGGCTCGGGAAGCTCTCCCGATCCATCAGGACAGCTCCCGGCGCATCGGCCACAGACCCAAACCATGAAGCGATTATAGAATTCACGGCCAAAATCGGGACAAATCTTTAATCAGGCAGACCCAGGAATTAAACTCTTCCCGATTGCGGAAAATCAACGCCGATCGGAGTAATTTTGCCATCGGGGATATTCCCGATTGCTAAAATGACTCCCGATTGAACTCCCGATTGATCGGGACGGAATGTTAAATCCTAAAATGGATCGGGAGCAGTTAAATCGGATCGGGACAAGTTAAATCGGCGCAAATTTGCTCAGGTGTGTGGGGGGTTTAAGCCTCCTTTGGAAAGCTAACCACTGGCTTGCGCACATAGGGCATTGTATGTTCCGAAAGTTTTCAAGCAAAGTTTCGATAATTTGGCAAGAAATACAGTAATAATAAGGTAAATATAACAAATAGATCTACAAATCAGTATGTAATAAATACAAAATGGCACTCTGTAGGTTTATAATCGGGTCTCAACGAGCTGAAGAAGAGAACTCGTCTCTTTGGGACTCATTCTTCAGCTTGTCTTGACCCGATTATAAACGTACATCGTGCCATTTGGTATTTATATATAAGTATTTCTTGCCAAATTATCAAACAAAGCCTGAATACGTTCAAAACATGAAAGTCAGCATTACGCAGCAGCCGCTAAGAGCGTGACATCATAAACCATTAAAATTGCGTCATTTGGGTCCCATCTTACCATGACAAGCATAACGGCACACATGTGCGATCGATCACAAAAAGCTGGAGGCTCCCCGAAGGGCACAGTGGTAACTGATCAAGTATGTAATACAAAACACTATTGCCTTGGCTTTATCACATACCAGCAGAAAAAGATCATCTCAATATGAATTATTAATCCTATACCAAACCATCTGCCCTATTGACTATTGACACACCTCATTCATTCTGGTGGTCCACACGTCCCTCCTCCACTCCATGTATGTGAGCTCAACCCCTGGCGGTACGACATCCTGGGAGATATTGTGGTAGATAGCTTGAGAAGAATAAAATAATAAAATATTTTTTATATCCTCTAGAAATTGAATAAGTAGATCATAATTGAATTACATATTTGCAATCCAAGACATAAGTTTATGTCTTGGATTGCAAATATGCAATTCAATCATCTTAACATAAAATGTATTGCAAGCTCCTTTGTTGATTATATATATGCTATTCAGCAAAAGAAAGAATGAAATACTCTATATTTGGGCTAAAACCAAACCTATATTTTGGATTGATCACTGATATTGTAGGAATTAAGGATTCATCTAGCCAAATTGTTGTATCGGGAAACTGTAGAAATAGGTTGGCCCCTATCTCAATGATTTTTGGTATCAAACTGACCATTTAGACCATATTTAGTCCATAATTTAATAATAATGTCGTCAATATGGATGGTGAAGGTTCACCTACACTGTTGTAACCTGGTTGTACCGGCTAGCTCTGATGCAAATTAAATTGTGTATTGGTCTCATAACTGGATTCTTAAAAAAGGTTACGGTTACAGGTAACCTGGACATCAATTTTGGAGAGTGGAAACTCCCCTATTTACAGGATGCAAATTATACAGTTTATCTGGAGTCTCATATATTATATATATATATATCTGGATTCTTGGAAGACGTTACAATTTTTCTGTTTTTGTTTATGTTACATTCGATGGGAAGGGGGCTTGCTGTATATCGCGTTGGCCAACGTATTCAATAGATGTTATTTATGAAGAACATAAGTTGGTGTTAATTTACATTACAGTGTGTGATACCTCTGGCCTAGATTTGCACTGTGGATCATTCTTTTCATCCTTTACTCCCGACATTCATTAGGTAAGGTTTAAGCTTTTTACTTTTCCTAAATTTTCTATTTTTGAATATCTAGATCCTCAAGATGTAAATGAAATAAACAAAATATATAGAATATATACACCTATAAGAACAGAGCTAATGGGGACTGAGAACCATACATGCAGTTGGGTATAGTGCAGTATATATACAACCTGACCTGACTAGACTTCTAAAGGCCCTCAAGCACGATGCATCAGGAGAATCAAAACAGTTCTCGGAAGAAGTTAGTTCCCGGCAAGAATTCAATTATACCATACGGAGAAAGTGGCTATAAATTCCGAAATACTGTAGTGAATGAGCGACAGCATATAATTATCCATAATATAAACGGTAAGAATCAGTGTGGCAAGACAACATTGATAAATGGTAATAAATACAGGTTAACTAACTCGTTGGTTTCAGGCACTTAGAATACTCGTGCAATATTCTAAGCGATTAAAACCAATGAGTTAACAGATTTATTATACATGCTTCCAATCATGAAAATAGAAAAAAAATCGAGTCATGAATTTGAATTTCACGGTAGTAAAAATAACAGATTGGTTGCCATGACAACCCCACGTAAATCACTAGTGATATACGCACTATGCGTAAATCACTCTAGATATGTTGTTTTCAGAGCAATGCGTGTATAATAAAGTGCAATAACAATTGTATCTTCCCAACCATCACTTATATCTATCCAAGTTCCCTTTTGATATATGCACAATCCACCAGCAATGCATTTGCTAGTAGATATTAATTGCCAAGTTGTTGTACTTGCACTCTATAAACTGTGGCCAAAAAAAATGGAATCAATCAAATAATTACCTGGGGTATCAGGGCACTGCCACTGTGGTAGACTCATTATAGCAAACATAGGAGGGAAGAATGCTGGTGATGGCCCCTGAACTATTGGCAACCTGTAGATTGATGGCAGATAGTACAATAGTTGCAGTTTATACTCCTATTCACTGAGTCACTACATAATGTATTTCACAATATAAATATGGTAATTCCAATAGGATTGTAGTATTAACCAATTTTACATTTTACCTTGTATTTTATTTCTATAGAGTCTGGTCTATAGTTCAGGCTATGTATATGAGGCAATGTTGCCATTGTATATGATTGGTAAGCAGCATGGTCTTTATTTCAGTTACCACAGTGATACATATTATAGAAGAGGTTTGTATTACTGTTCAGAGTAATATGTTGGTTAGTGTCTTTGATCAGGAATGCTTTTATACATGAATTTCATTTTTTACTTCACATGAGGCATTGTGTTATTTAGATAACCTTTCCCATGTGTAAACATAGAAAAGTTATATAGATACCTGAATATACATTGAGTTCTGGAGTTTCAATGTCTTATCTGCAGTCATTTTGTTGGTTTTCTTTACGATTTTGAGTATGTCTTCTCCCACCTACATTTTTAGGGACTTTTAGTATGTTAATACGGGATACTGATACTAATCCACTTTCTGTTTCAATTAGTTCTCTGTTCACAATAAATATTATTACGTAAACCTTCCTGGGACCCTTTGCAAACCAGATCCTTATGAATGTCTTCTTTCTTAGTAACCTAAGTTCCATGCTAAGGGGCTGTTGCAGAAGTTTTAGGTAAGGAATCTGTTACTATACACAGACAATGGTTATTTGGTTCCTACTGTAAGAATTCCCTAAGCAAGGGAGAAACATCTAAGCCAGGAACATTTTCAGTAAGCATCCATTCTGTAACATGCGCCAGGACACATGCTCAATCAATCATTGACTTACCTGGTACCAAAAGTCGTCTGCACAAGAGTGGTGATGCCAGTAACAAACATCTGGGTACAGATGAGCTGACTCCTGCCCAGCAAATCGTCTGCTATGCACATACCAGAGGCGGCTATAAGAGGCATAGCTATGGAGGACCCCATCAGCAATAGGTAGTGCTGAAATATAGTCATTTATAGAATGTGGAGCAAATGTCTTTTCCCTTAATTTTTCCAGTTAATCTTCCCAAGGGCCTGGTCATGAGCATTAGTCTTTTATACCTAGGAATCAATCCAGATTAACCAATCCACGCTGCCAGCAAAGCACTGTTAAACTGTCCATATAAATCAGTGTCCACTGTCAACATGTCTGATTAAGATTTTTGTTAAAAATATAGTTTTAACTTAAATAGTTTACATAAATATTTCAAACTTAAATAGTTCACATAAATATAAATAGTTCAAACTTAAATTGTTTTAATATAGATATTCAAAGGTCAATGACATCAACTAAGTAACTTTTATATCATATTATTTCCATTATATTTCCAAACATTAGAACTCAATCCTTCCAAATTTACGCAGATAATGTAGTGTGAAAATTCAATGGCAATTTGCCCAGAGATTTGGTGTTCTAGTATAAATGATGAAGTCAGAGAAGTCGGTTGGATGATTGTCACAAGCCAGGCAGCAAGGAGTGTATGGCTTTGCCTTGTGCCTTTATCTATAGTCAATCAGGTTAATTAATTCATTAGGAACAAAGGATTCTAGCAATGCTCTCCTGGCGTTGTCCCCTTCTAATTGGCTGAGAGGGATCCCTCTACCCCGTGGACTTGACCCTCCAGCTCTTCTCCATGCCAAGGTCATGCATTGTCCATGTGATAGTTGGTCCTTGTTCTCAGCCCCCCCCCCCCTCCCCCTCCTTACCCTTGACCCAGGCATATAGCCTCCCCTCCTTCCCCAGAGTCCCTTCCCCCCACCCGCTGATTAGATTAGCACAGGGAACACTAACTAGATCCGACAGGTTGCTAGGACAACAGGTTCACACATACAACAAGTGTCCAAGCATTTCCCCCCTCCCCCTCCCCACCCAGACCCTGCATGGTGGCCGAAATCCAGGCGGAGGGGGGGGGCGGAGAAGGGAGGGAGGGCGGCCAATCGGCTAGTAAACCCACCCAAAAGAATGCAATTCTTTACAGTAGCTTACCTGTAAGCCAAAGAATATACAAGAGTACCATGGTGGGGTATCGTCAACTCCATAGAAGATCTTGGGCTTCTGTGGTGTCAGTCTCTCATCCTTTCTTTTGTATGTTTCTTGGTCCGAAATATTCATTCTCTTTTGAACGTCCACCTTATCAAGGATATAACAAGTGGCATGAAATTAATATAATTAATGCTTAAAGTATGGATCGGGATATGTTCTGTGGTGATCCTGAAGGGAATACTTTACGAGGAGGCAAGGTTGGCCAGAAATCTAGCAGAAAGCAAGGTTTATTTCACCATGATAAATATACAATTACAATAATATAAATAGTAGAAAATATTTAGCCGGAGGTGGGTAGTCGGCTTGGGATTCCCAAGACACAAGAACGGCCAAAACAACCTATCATTGAGATGTTTTCCTGGTGCCAATCTCCAAGCTCAGATGATCGCCAGAACGAGAACGGCTGTCCTCGAGAAGGTTTAAATCATGTGTACATAATTTCTCAATTAACTCGATTTTAATGACTCCCACAGGGGTAAACAAACCAAGCTCCCTGATTATCGCTCTCTGACATTAAACGAACACTAGTCACAATGGATGATAATGAATGAATGATCAAGTATGTATGTACATGTAACTATGAACATCAGTAATATATACTTATGAAATAAGTCTAATACGGTTAATGTTTAAATATTTCACATATAATTCACATCGTATTATGGAAGTTGATTATATGTTGCTATATCGCTGTTTGATATTGCATGCACCCAAGCCTATTGTATTATACTCTTAGATATGACAGATATCCTAACCTCTTTCAACAAGTATCAAATATCAAAGGGTTATCCCCAATAGATTGGGAACGTAAGAAGTTTGCAAAAAATATTTTGATAATGATAATGATAATTTACAACAATGTTTTGAAACCTCAAATAACAAGATTGGTATAGTCTGTTTGACTTGTGAGTCTTGGTTAAATGAAAGTAACCACTCTAACTCCTTCAAGATTGAAGGATATGAGCTTATCAGATTAGATCGTAGACTCAAGAAAATAGGTGGAGGATTATGTATACATCTACATTAAATGAAAAGTATGAAAATGACTCTGATAAATACTCAGACCATTTAATGTAGGTACCAAAGATATTGAACTTTTGATTGTGGAGTTTAAACTAAAGCATACTACCCCATATACCATAGCGTCAGTTTACAGACCTCCTGGAGGGACAATTGCATCTTTCATAGAGCAACTCAATTGAAAATTATCTGCTCTCAACTTGACACATCAATTGATTGTTGCTGGTGATTTTAATCTAGATTTACTTGAAACCAAAAACCAGAGTCACGAACTGCAAATTTTGATGGATAAGTTCAACTTGAGACAGCATATTCTAACTCCTACCAGGACCACATTAAGATAAAGAAGTATAATCGACCACATCTACTCGACCTCTGGGAATGTGCAACCATCAGGGATAATAGAGAATTCATCCTCCAATCATTTTCCTACGCATACAATAATTAAGAAAACTAAAACTAAATATGAAAGGGTTCAATTTCATGCAATAAATACAACCTTACATTCAAGTTTTAAAATTTAATTTACATACCTTTAGAAGCTGTGCTTTACCCTATTTCCTCTTTTCGTTTACAATTATATCATCCTTCTACTGGTTGTAATATTGGAACTTTCTCTGGTGATACATTATATAAATTGCTTGCCTGATTGTAATCGTTCATCAGATATTTGTTAGCCTTTCAATTCAATTCAAACTCGAGAGGCAAGTGCAGAGTCAGGAAACGTCAGGAGTCAGGCATTATTGTATAACATTTCGGCATGCCATACAGATAGATACAAAAATAATTAAAATATAACCACGTTAATGTATCCCGTATATATGATCATTTTTATTTCTCTCATGCTGGTGGCTTTTGAACCATTAAAATGGGATTTGTGAAATAATTGGATTATTAAACTAATGTTAGACTAGTGCAGAGTTGAGAGAGATGAAAATACAAAGACTGATTTGATTCTACAATTTCATTGCATTTTCCTTGGCTCATCCTTTATTTGGTATTGCATGAATACATATATTGATATTGTATCAAACAGTTCTTATCATTGTTATTTCTCTTATTCATTCTGGCATGGCATCATATATATATATTTTTTTATTTCAGAGATTGTTACACATGGAAACAAGGTAATAATATATATATGCACAGGGCTTTGTTGCACAAGGCTGCTCGTATCCCAATCTATGCTGTTCGTTCGTACAGTGTTTCAATGCCTTGCTTGTTCCTTAATTTTACAAGCACTGTTATTAGAATGATGAGTGGCAATCAATGATGCAGCAGAGACATTCAAGGGTTAAAAGTTTGAAATAGACCATGTTTTGTTCACGAACGTGCAGCCAAGGAGTTAAATCATGGTTGATCTTTGGATAAGAACAGTTAAGAGTAGAAAAGAGCAGGCTCTGTTGCACAAGGGCTGATCCTACTCTTTCCTACTCCTACACGTTCTTAAGTGTCATACTCTTGATTGTACCTTTATACACAATATGGTACCAATGGGTTACCAGTACAATCCAGAGGATTTCCACCTTATGACACACCACAACCCATGTCTATTCCAACCTTTAACCAGGAAGTATTGACTTAATTCACTTACACACACGCATGCATGTATTACACACACTCACATTCACACACAACCACTTACACATGCCTTACAGGGCAGGGGAAGGTAGGAAAACAAGCACATTATTTTGAGGGAACAGAAACGAACGAATAGGAGTGAATGGCAACGAGCAGGCTACATACCCACGAATAGCTAAATGTTTTTTAAAATGAAGAATCACTGTGAAAACACTTACAATATAATTTTAATTAATTTATAAGTGGAAATTAATGAATCAATGATTATGTATATGCCCAAAATGGCTACGAACAGACTTAGGACGACCCTGATGGTTGTCCTAAGTCTGTTCGTATCTGACTTGTGCAACACCATTTTCGTCCAGATATTTGTCTATGTTCCAACAAATGTGTACGAACGTGAACCCACGATTTTGTTGTGCAACAGTTTCTCGTCAGTACTCCAAAGAATGATTTTTTGATAGAGGGTTTAGCAATCAGCATCAGTTTGGTCTTAGAGGCATTTATCAAAAATTTATTAATTTTACACCACTTAGCCAGTGAGTTGAGATCATTTTGTATATCAAGATACAATTTGGTAGTTGATTTATTAGACAGATAGAGAACAGTGTCATCTGCATTGAGTAAGTAGTTAGTATGTTTAAGGTAATGTCCAATATCATTAATAAAGACTAAGAAGAGGAGAGGTCCTAGGATGGAGCCTTGAGGGACTCCTGATTTGATTTGAGTTTCCTTAGAAAGAAGGTTGTTAGCAATGGTTTTTTGAGAACGTTCAGATAAATATGACTCTAGCCATTTATGTAAGTTGCTTCTAATTCCAATATTTGATAGTTTTTGAAGTAAAATGCTATGATCCACCATATCGAAGGCTTTTCGAAAATCAATAAAGGTAAGTAATGAAGCAGTTTTAGTATCAACTGCTAAGGCCAAGTCATCAGTGAGTCGACTTATTGAATCTATTGTACATTTGCCAGGGAGAAAACCTGATTGTTTTTCATCTAGAATATTATTGTTGTTAAGATAAGTAAGAATCCTATTATGTACAATCTTTTCAATCAGTTTGCTTGGGGTAGGGAGTAGGGAAATAGGTCTAAAATTGTTGACTTGGGAGGAAAGACCACCTTTAAACAGAGGGACTACAGTGGCAGTTTTCCATAATTTAGGGAAGATGCAACTGGATAGGGATAGGTTGATACATGCTGTAAGTTCAGGGAGTAGAATCGTAAAAGCATTTTTAATAACTGAGTTAGAGACATTGTCAATGGCAGATGATTTGGAGGGGTTGATTTTGGAGATTAAGCTAAGCATTTCAATTTCATTGGTTGAAATATTAGTCAGTTCAGTTTGTAAGTTAGGTAATGGCGGAATCCAGGGCCCACTCTCCATGTTGGTAAGGAGATTTGATGTGATATTTGCAAAATAGTTATTTATGTAGTCAGCTAGATTGCAATTAGAAATTAAAGTTCCATCCTCATTAGACTAACTTCTGAGGTAGAAGTTTTTGAAGGAAGCAGCATGTTTATGGTTTTCCAGTATTTTTTGGGATCGTTAACATTGGAGAGAGTTTGATGCATATAATTTTTTTTTGCATTGTTAAGCTGTTTATTCGTAATTTTCTTTAGTCTTTTAGCTTCTTCATGGTCTAATAGAGAGCCAGTGAGTTTGGCCTTTTTCCTTGCTAGATTTTTCTGTTTGATAAGATCTAGAATCTCTTTGGTTATCCATGGATCATTGTTTTCTCTCACGAGAATATTTTTAATAGGACACATTGTGTCTAAAGTAGCCGAGATAGCTTTATAAATGAATTCCCATGAATCATTAGGGTTCTCTAAATTTCTGAAAACATTCCATTCGAAATTGTTTCTAAGATTGATACTAAAAAGATTAGGATCAAAGTTTTTGTATCTTCTGCCCTTTTTAAGGGTAAACTTTTTTTGAGTTCTGGGTTTTTTCCTGATAAAATATATGGCTTCATGATCACTAATGTTGTGATTCAGAGTGCCACTATCTGTTATATTTTCAGAGTTGGTTAGAATTAAGTCAATAATGCTAGCAGTGAATTGTTCGCCTCTTATAGCATATCTAGTGGGTTTAATAATAAGTTGGGATAGACCATTTTGTTGATTAAAGAGCTTAAGTTTAGCCCTTGCTGGACAGTTGTTTTTTAGTACATTTATATTAAAATCACCAAGAATAAAGTGATCAGCAGGAACATTATTACCTAGGCGATTTTGAGATATTATGGTTGACAATGATTCAAGGCATTGGTCTATAGATCCAGCCGGTGGTTTGTACATAGAGGTAACATAGAAGGGCTTGATATTTATAGGTTTAATCTTAATTGTAACCGATTCAAGATAAGGTTGTGAGATTTTTGAATCCTGGATATGCTCAAAATGCATTCCTGATTTGATAGAACACAGAAGTCCACCTCCTTTCTTGATACAATTAGTGTTACGTATAAAATGACTCCTATCACTTCTTATCAGATTATAGCCTGGTAGAGAGATAAGCTGGTCAGGGGTTGATATGTTTAGCCATGATTCGGCGAGTGCTATGAAGTCAGGTTTTAATGCCATGACATTCTGTTTAATAAGATCGAATTTATTATTCACACTCCGGCAATTTAAATAGTAAAAGAACAACCCATTTTTTCTGTTATTAAGGGTCATGATTTATACTAAGTTTTAAGACTAGGTGAGCAGTACTTGGCAAGTTGCTAAGTGCAAAGCCAAGTGGCAGAGGTAACAATAAAACGGACGAGGGAAAATAAGAGAGGCCAGGAGACCTTTAAGGGATAAAAAAGGGCAATGATTAACAAGATTTGAGTTCATGAGATACAATTTTATCAGTCCTCAGCTAGTCAACGCGCCAATTGGCTAACTGGGGACATAGGATAGAGTGTATGAAAGACACAATATAAAGATAAGTAATCACCTAATCACTATGCAAGTGTGAGGTATAATATACATATGACAAATAATCCAACAGTTAATTAAGATTGAGATTAGTTAATAATGCTTCATAAATCACAAAGTACAAACTGTACCGATTGAGTATAGTAAAAGCAATACAGTTGATATAGGTTAACCGAATCACTCGGGAGTGTGAGGTAAACCACTAGATCTGACACATAATTTAAGTCAAAAATGCATTGATATTGTCATGTACATTGGATATAAAAACCTGAGATACAGTAGTATTACCGAATCACTGCAAGGAGTGGGAGGTATAATACTATAGACAAAGCATAAGTAAAGTTAGGGTGATAGCATGGAAGTATCGAAGCGAGAGGAGTGAGTCGACTGGCGAGGACAACATTCGTTCAGATCTATTTATATTAGGGAGAAGTGTGCGGTACATGCAGACGACGACTGAAGCGCCATCTGGTGGATTGTGTTTGGACCGTCCCATTTAGAATAAAGCATTGGTAATTTGTGCACGGATAACATTAGAGCGAGAATTAGCTAGATAGGGTGTAAGATGGGCGTTGTGCTTTGGGAATATTTCAGTTTGCACCGTACCATTGGGGAAATGTATGTTAAAGCAAAAGTTGACACAAAATTGAGTTGATTCAGTTATTAGTTTAGTAAGGAACATTATTTTGTACCGAACCATTGGGAAATAGTATAGGAACTTAGGAACTGACACGAGAGATAACTTTAGTGAAGAACAGAGTAAGTCAGATGATAATTAGCCATTAATTCGAATAGGTAAGAGAGCTTCAAATCACAAGTTAAGCATTATGTGTGCGAAGCTGGTCTCTTAGATAAAAATCAACTGTCTGTCTAATGTTTCTGTATATAGTAGAGAAGATTTTCCTGACAAATTTAAGATTTGTTTCGTCGGTGAAATGGATCCCATCAGAGGTGGTAGAATTGTATCGGTGAGAAATAAAACCATGACAGAGTTTATGGGTGTGTCCCTCGAAGCTGGGGGTTGTCTATTCTTCCTGTTGGTTTTTCTAATCATCTTGTTAATCATATAGATGGCTTGATTAATCATTGTTTGGTCTTGGGGAGAGGTGATGTTTTTCTTATTGTACATCTCGTATGAGAGGCCAACAATCTCGCAAAGAATCACATCTTTTGCAAGAGCCTTGAGCTTGGGCAAACATAGTTGAATATCATTGAAGACGGATTCAGCTAAGGAGATGTCTGTAGGAAGTACAGGAACGATTCTTCAATATCCAAGCTCGCTGGAGAAGTTGTTAATTCCGCCACAGAAATACACTAAGTCAAATTGGCGAAATTGGAAAAGTATAACAGCATTGTCGGTAATGACATCGACTGTTCCTCCAGGGATAGATAGAAAAGTGAGTTGCAAATCATGGCAGTTGTATTCAGCAGACAACTTTTCGGCTATTGCCTTCCATCTACTCACTCTGGAATCTCCTAGGATTAGCACTTGAAAGGCAGGCATTTCAAGGCGTAAGAGGATCAAAAATAGAGATTTAAATGCCAAACTCAAGTGAATTCTTGCTTGATTTCCTCAAGGATCTTACCGAAAATATTGTGATCAGGATCGATGTTGGTGCTAATGATTTGGTGAGTGTCTATGAGTCGAAAGCCACATCCATATGGTTTCTCAAAGGTAGCCTCGTATATGTGCCCTTTTTTCAAACTCATCAGAAAATGTTTACACTCAGGGTGTTTTTCAAACTTGGCTTTTGCACATGCTTTGAGGACAGCCCGTTCCTGTTTGGTCCAGTCATCTGACGTGGGGATCTGGCGAGATAATCGCTTGACCGTATAGGGATTCTTAATAGCCCTAAACTTTTCAATCAGCTCGGGCTTTGCTTTGTTGTGGATGGCTTTCTTTAGTTGGTACATTTGTTCTACCGAGTGGACAGTTGAAGCATCATTCATTTCTAGCTCACATGAGTATAGGTTAGAAAGTGGGCTCATGTGGCCTTGAAAACATGTCCCATCAGGGGTATCGTAATTAGCAGCTGTGTCAGGTGTACCCGACGGGCACTGAGTGCAATTGAGTGTGATAGCAATGCGATCATTTTGTGATTGACTGTAAACTAGTGAAGTGTGATACTTATGGCTTTGAATCACAGTGAAATGCACATGCCATTAGCAACCATTATGTGAAATCCATTGCGTCTATTTCCTCCCATGTTGTTGGTGGTCTCACACTTGTGTTGAATCAAGTTCTCATTGATATTCATTTATGTTTGTATTAAACATATGTTACTCAACCAATTGTATCTGTGAATACATGTTTTCTTCAAAAGTCAATAATAGAGGTGTGATCTCAATTGCACATAAAATGCGCATTCAAAATCGCGTCTAAATACTCATCATAATGCATACCTGACACTGCTCACTCACCTAGCATTCACACTTACAGTCGCACATTTGACACTGACACTCCATTCTCTGTCACTCCATACTCACTCTCTGATACATACCAAGTCAAAGAAACCCCTACACACAAAGCTAAATGATGTAAACCTAGCTCCATATTACTAAAGAAAATACTTGATTTACTTACTGATTTAATACAATAAGAATACAAAATTTATATTGCAAAACCTAATAAATAAGCATGTTTTGCTAATTTATCATGAAAAAAAGTTCTACTTGTCACCGACCGAACCCAAGCATAATGGTGCCCCATAACATATGAAAATGAAACATATATGAACGTTGTATGTTAATATTCCACTAATATCATTTCACTTTCTACTAATTCTACCCTATGAACATGTAACTAATATTGATAACATTAATATTAAGATATTTATATCAAAACACAATGAAACTATTTTTGGGTGTGATCTAAATTGCACTTATAATGCGCATTCAAAATCGCGTCTAAATACTTATTATTACATTGTCAGCAGGTGGCGCAAATGGTAACTGGAGTGCATTAACAATTTCTTTAACAATAAAAGTGCTGCTAATACACTTGTGTGGCATTTATACGACTATAGATATTCCACATGATGTACATAGATATTTTATAAGTGACATACATCAATAGTTTATCTGTTTAATTCAATTTTTTGATGTGGAAAAATGTTTTGATCAAAATACCCCCCATCATTGCATACTTCATTAGCTGAAATAGACTGGGCCACTCTGATTACAGGTAGAACTGGAATAACCCTTCCCAGCAATGCGGCTCTCTAACAGGATGGAAATAATGATTGAATAATTGATGTATTACCATGAACTATTAATTATGATTAATTCCGAATAATATTATTCTGCAAATAAAAGAAATAAAATGAGGTGAAAATTGTGCATAAAATATCCCACTCAAAATGCCATAAGAATTTGCTGTTTTTTGCACCAATATTGCGTCATACCCTTAGCATGACATCCCGCAATCATTGCGCAATAATTATTGCTAATTATTGCGCAAAAAGCGTCCACTCTCATCACGGAACCCTGGCGAGATGATTGCGCATTAAAAATCGCGTAGAATCGCGCTCATTTGCCCGTCGGGTAATTCCAAATGGGAGTAGATCATATTTCTCCGCTTCATATAATACACCTTCTATCAAAGTTGAAGTACCCCTAACTGTTGCTCTTTTCTTATGGAGAACCTTGGCCGCGTAGGCAAAAGCCCTCGCTTTCTTTTCTAGCATTTGGTCATACTCAGATAAATCATTAAATGCTCTAATTCCCTGGACAATTGGGTTGTTTCTGTTTTTTGATAGAGCTATGAAGATGTTGGTTTTGTTAGTAGTCGAAAGCATTGTTAATCTAATAGGCCTGCCGTATTTCAGGTCGGATTCACTGTTTTGCATTTCAATTTCCAACTCGTCATTAAAATCGCCCAAACGAGTAGCCCCAGCTGTTTGACTATATTTGATGGTTAGTTTAATGTTGGCAAAAAATGTGTCGATCGTATCAGCCATAACCTCGTTTTTTGGCTCAGCTATTCCTTTGATTATTAGGCTAAGATCTCTGGAGTTTGATGGGGCATTAGTAGCGGCATTTGAGTCCAGAGATTGAGCATTTGGAGGCAATTGAGCATTAGAGGAGTTTGTAGAATTTAAACTAAAGACTCTCTATGACTCTATATTCTTTCCTTAATGCTGCTCACAAAAAAGAGTGGGGTAGATGGAAACAATTCTATGTTACCAAGGTCCATTATTTTATTGTTTGAACCAAATATGTTGTGGCGTTAACACAAATATTCAAAAACAATATTTTCTGTTTGGATAGTAGAAACATCAGTGAGGAAAACTTGTGAAATGATTACATCTTTAGCCCATCATTATCTATATTCCATTAATCACTTTAGTGCGTTGCAATGAAACACAGAATCAGATATACTGCAATGCACCCCTACCCTAGTTTGCCACCCTACCCTAGTTTGCCAAGCTACCCTAGGTTGCCACCCTAACTATCTCAACAACCCTCTCAGAAAAATGCACATGGACATGGACAGTCAGAGCCTAGTTTGCATGGTAACCTCCATGCATCCCTTATGTAATATAAGCCGACCTTTAGTCACTGGATGTTTGTGCAGTAGTTAGTTGGTGGATATACCACTGCACTGTGGATGAACGCAGATACATGTACCACTCATTTGAGGATACATGAGGATACTCACAAGTGCAGATACACGCAGACACACTGCACTATGGATACACACAGATACACAAACCCAGTTGGAGATACACAAAGATACACACAGAGTTCGGAGTGGGGATACACCTGATTTCCGATGCAGATACTCATAGTGTATACACGTTTTTTCCCCAGTGTCTGCCCCAACTCTGTCTCTCCGTCACTGGCCCCTTGGGTACCCATCCAGGTCAGCCTTTCTATGATGGCCCATATCCAAGTCAGGATGTCCTCCTGCTTTGCCATCAATCAGAATCACCCTCTGATCCCAATTTGGCCATTCTCCATTCGCCAAAAGGGCCTCTACCATACACAAAATGGCTGAATTGCCAATGGTTGGTGTTGATAGGTTTTGTCCTACCCGTCCTGTCTGTACGGCACAAAATGAACATACTTATATATATAAGAACCAAGACTTAGACATATTAGGGAATTGGAGACCCATTACACTACTCAATGTAGATTATAAAATCATGTCTAAATCGATATCTACTAGATTGGAGTATTACTTACATGATATGATCAGTGAGGATCAATTCGGGTTTGTAAAAGGGCGATTCATAGGGACCACTATTAGAAAAATAGACGATACAATTTCCTTCCTAGAAAAATATAATCGAAAGGGCTTGGTGGTGTCATTCGACTTCACTTAAGCCTATGACTCTGTGAGTTGGTCCTTCTTGGATGGAGCACTGAAGTCTTATAACATAAACGAAAGATACATGTCATGGATAAAAACATTATTAGAGGGCTCTAAAGCCACCTTTTGTAATAATGGTTTCACCTCAAACTGGTTTAATATTAGGAGGGGAGTGAAACAAGGAGACCCCATATCTTCGATTTTGTTAGATGATTTTTACCTTGCCTCCGGGCTTAAACTAAACCCTAGAAAGACAAAAGGTTTCAATATTGGGGGCTCTACCCTAACAAATCAAGATCTTTTACAGTTTAAATGGGAGAACCAAATAATGGTCCGGGGGTGACCTCGCTGTACCCTCACAATGAAACACTATTGACAAATGTAAATGTCAGTGATCTTATGTTAAAGATGCAAAAATATTTTAACGAGTGGAACAAAAGACCCTTGACCATAAAGGGCAGAATTTTAGTCGTGAATGTGTTTGTCCTTCCGCTGTTTCAGCACACCTTAGCTTGTGTACGGATCCCAGAAAAATGGCAAAAACAAATTGAGGATTCAATAATGAAATTTATATGTAGAAGCCCGTATAACAAAACTAGTACCGACTTCTTGGTCCCAAAAACTGAAAATGGAGGACTTAATCTCAAACATATTAAAGAAATAGTCGAAACCAACAGAATAAAATGGATCCAACGATTACTAGAGAATAGAATGTATCATAATGAGTAGATTTAGACCTAGAGAAAATCTTAACCACTTTTACAAGGATATCTTTGATATCTGGAACAAGTATTACTATAGTTTGAAAGCTTATAACGCCGCTCAAGTGGTGAAACATAATAATCGGGCAGAATACTGTTGACATCTCTAAGGCTAGCGCCAAAGTAATATACAATGCCCTGGTCATGAAAAGAAAACCAAAATATGAAAAACTTGACAAATGGCAAAACATTCTATCGCTAAACGACTCACAGTTTAGTGAGATCGATTGAAAAAAAACATTTGTTAGACCATACAAAACGACGAGTGAGTCCAAACTACATGCCTTCCAATACAGAATTCTACACAGGGCAATAACTTGTAACGATGTGCTAAAAAACATGAAAAAAGTAGCTACTCTTATGTGTTCATATTGCCAAGCAAGAGATAGTATAAATCATTTCTTTGTGGAATGCCCGGAAACAAATAAGCTATAGGTGAGAATACTAACAGCATTGTGTTCAATGGGTCACTTGAATTCAGCCAGAAGTGGCAAACCACCCTTTGAAACAAAAAACGGAAAGGTTCAATTTAATCGATCAATCAAAAGTTATCTTAGTCTGGTATCTGAGCCCCAAAGTTGATAAGGTGAAACATAACCAAACAGATTCTTTAAACCAATGCAACACTACATAAAACTATCATGTCCTTCTTGTGGGAATAAAGTTAAATAATAATGACTCTTGTATGAATATTCTTAATATTGTCAATAACTTTCAGTTCGGCTAATACTTTAGAAATATATCAATAACATACTTATAAAATATATCAATAATGATATGCGTCTTACTCACCCCATAAACATCCTGCATAATTCCAACGAGATAAACACTATTTATGCACTATATGATGATTGTCAGGTACTATGTATACACTATATGATGATTGTCAGGTACTATGTATACACTATATGATGATTGCCAGGTACTATGTATACACTATATGATGATTGCCAGGTACTATGGATACACTATATGATGATTGCCAGATACTATATATGCACTATATGACGTGAGGGTATAATGCCAGCTCACCTGTGCTGCTGGTAATGACATAGCATCTGATGGTAGATGTATATGTATATCTATAGGTCTCCACCATAACATACTGCAATTTTGTATTATCGTCTTCATCCTCTAAAGAAGACTTAAAGCTGCACTCTCAGTTAACATCAGTAAAAAGTTAAATATTTTCTACATTTTCTTTCATTTTTTCTAACCCATCTAAAAGTTATTTGACGAAATTTCGGAGGATTCAGTCTGGTTGCTTTTGCTATAGACCGTTTTCAGTGTTGACTAACACATCCTGATTTGGACCGATGTGCGCGCACCAGGGCAGCAGAAGGACCTGTTGGGAAAATAGGTCAACAGTATGGAGGAATGGCCGAGTACACACGGCCGTCATTACCGTGCACTTTGCTAAGGGAAATATGGAAAACTACACATCTAGACAATAACTTGAATCGAGGGAAATATTGACAGACCCCTTTTCTAAAACATATGTACTTTGGGGCATTTTTTTCAAAGAAATGGCTTAGTTTGAGCCTCCACAGTTATTCATCTCTAGTACATGCCTGCACTGGGTTGACTGGTCAGTGCTTGTGTGAGAGTGTGTGGACGGGGCAGGCACCCGGCGAGGGGCACTGAGAACCAAAGTGGGTTCCCATGCTTATTCCCAATTTCAAGGAGAAAGGGTTTTCTAAAAAGGGGTCCTTTTAGTATGGCAAAATCTCGTTTTTTATAGAAAAAGGTTAGGCCAACTAAGCTGAGGGAAAAGTCCTTGAAAAGGAGCCGTTTTTCTTAGTTGGGGAGTAAGCAGGGGAACCCACTTTGGTTGTCAGTGCCCCTTGGGGTAGGTAGTGCCTGCCCCGTGACCAACGCAGCCCTGACCGCATACACACAGTTGCATCTATGCACCTTTACCTAACTCTTACAATCCATTTAAAGGCTACAGTTACGGGCCATATGAAGTATTCATCATTCTTCATATGCTCAACACCCATATGATGCTATATAGACCCGGAGATATGCTCAGTAGTTTATACAAGGTCCAAAATACATAGAGATAGCTAGAGATGTTTGGGGAAGCCTAACTACGGCATAGAAACACATGCAGCCAGTGTTGTTTGTATTTCCCTCTTGCTGCCATCATGCGCGCGCATGGCCTCATTAAATATGCGTGACGTCAGCGAGGTATCGGTCTATAGGGCTTCTAAAACGTCTGTATTTGTATTTGGAGAACCAGTCTTGATCCTTTCCTTTGATGACTTCACTTGTTATCACTCACCAGTGACTGTTTTCACTGGACCGATTATATTTCTACTTCAAATTCTTGTATAAACATACATCAGTAGTACCTAGACTATTGATGGATTTAGTCCTATAAGTAAAAATATGAGAACATTTGGTAATGTTGTCTTTGTCATTTAGCTAAGAATTTACTGTAAGTCAAAACATATTAGGTCGGACATGAGTTTACTTCAATAAAACAACACCACCCCTTTACTTTGTATTCATTCAGACAATTATGTCTCCCTATTTTCATTATTGTAGGGAAGGAGAAACAAACTAAATTAAAAAATGCAGGTATAGCCAAGAATTTATATCTGAAAAAACAAATTGAAGATTGCGAGAAGGACAAAGCTAAATTCTGAGACCTGATAAAGCCCCTACTAAACCTCTCATCTCCATGCTCAGGTGATCAAACACATACATCAAGTCAAGCAGTAGAAAAGCCTTGGGGATCCCACACATCGCAGTGCATATGACAGTGGTTTATCTCTTTAATTATGCCTAGCCACCACTCTCTGGTGCAACACGCTCTCCTGGACACAAAGTGGATGTAATTCGACTAAACAACCTCATAAATCTCTTTTGTTCACATTTCAATAAAAACAGATTATTTACACATCCATACACTTTGTTCTTGGTACAGACTTTTTCTTATATCTAACCTAAAGCAGATAACCATACAGATAGCATTCAAGATTTTGTTTTAAATCATGACTCAAATCACTGCAGTGTGTGTGTTGTTACGAAATAGGAATAGATACATAAAATTTTGTCTATTTGTCACTTAACCACTGTCCATGTTGTTGACAACTTATTGGGCATCGCCACTTAGCCATTGTTCTGGTCTTAAGAGTGGCTTATAGTCCAGGGCCTTATGGCCAAAAATTGGCCAAAAATAAAAGTTCATGTTTATTTATTTTTTAGAATTGAATTCTATAGTTTAGGGGGTGCTGAAAATGATGAGATTGCGCGGCATTTTTCATTTCCAATATTTCGGCCATTTTGGGCCCATTTTATGCAAATTAGCTGAAATCTGATTGGCTATTGGCTGATCTATTTTAGCCATCTTGGGCCCTATTTAAAGTGACTCTTTAGTGAATTTTAAAGATATTTTGATTTTGATGACACCTACCCCACTAAATCGACCCCAAGGAATGCAATGGTGCTATTGAAAATGTTCTATGAGCCTTGGTTGCTTAGCAACAAGGTATTTCCATGGTCACAAAAGCAATACCCAGGAGGATCAGCCCATTGTGGTCAATCCATTTGAAAAATGGCATTTTTAATGCCTGAACTAATCCCAATGAGTGAAATGGAGTTGTTGTAATTTATCTATGTATATATTAGTCACTTAGCAACATATTCCATCCATAATTACCATTAGTAAACAGTTGTGGAAAGTGGTGCAGCAATTAGCTCCTCATGAGTAGGGTATTGGTAAATTATCTATTATATCCAATCACTCCTCTAGAATAAAATTTCTTTTTCATTCAATTTTTAGAATTAAATTCTATCATTCAAGAGGTGCTGAAAAAGATGAGATTGGGCGGCAATTTTTATTTTCAATATTTCGGCCATTTTGGGCCCTATCTATGCAAAATAGCTGAAATCTGATTGGCTGAGAAGGAATCGGCCCATATCTCTGTGAGTCTTAGAGATATATTGATTTTGATGACACCTACCCCCACTAAATCGACCCCAAGGAATTCAATGATATCTTTGAAATTGTTCTATCTGCCTTAGTTGCTTAGCAACGAGGTATTTCCATGGTCACAAATGTAATTCTATGGAGAATCAGCCCCTTGTTGTCAATTCATTTGAGAAAAAGCATTTTAAGAGCCATCAGATGCCTGAATTAACACCAATGAGTCAAATGGAGGTGTTGGAATTCTTCTATGTATTTATATATTAATCCCCTAGCAACAGATCCCCTACATAGATACCATTAGTATACAAGTGTGAGAAATTGGTGCAGCAATTAGCTCCTCATGAGAGCTGCTTGGTCAATTATATTCAAAATCCAATCACTCCTCTAGAATAAAACTTATTTTCTATTTTGAGAATTGAATTCTATATTTTGAGGGATGCTGAAAAAGATGGGATTGTGCAGCCTTTTTCTTTTAATATTTTAGCCATCTTGGGCCCTATTTAAAGTGACTCTTCTCCCTGTTCTGGGCTAGAATCACAAGTATGTGGTGTGTCTGAACCTACCTAACAAATCCCTGGAGATGCGGAAATTATATATTTCATACTTTAACTGATATTTTACCGTAAAGACAGAGAATTTATTTATAGCTGCCGTCGTCAATTTGGGTGAGCAACCATTGCACTTAGCGAGGTTGCCATGCGCAGTAGGTCACAGGAGAGGTTCCTCCAGTCAGCAGTAAGTTGCGGGGTAAACTGACCCAGCTTTGCCAGTGTGTAAACGAACAGACACACTTTTAATTGTAACTGGTTTTTCAAGGTTTAGATGGAAGGCCAAATAATGAATATAATGTAAAAGTCATTTAGCAAGGGAGAGAACAAAGTTAAACCCTAAAAATAGGTATGACACTAGCAATATTGTGATCTGAGGTCGGTTGACAGTTCTCCTCAACCTCTATATGTGACCCAGTTCTAGAGATTCAAACGTCAGGAGGCAACAACTTACAAAAGGATTGTATTTTACAAGCAAAGGGGAAAGCTAAAATCAAAATAAGACCATCACAGGACCAAGAAGGTTCGTTTCACTTGTTGGGGGCATTTTCAAGTTGATTCTTGACTACTCCCAAACATGTCATATTAACTATCTTAGCCACTTTAAATTAGCTGAAAACTGATTGGCTGATACAGAAACAGCACAAATCTCAGTAGGTCTTAGAGGTAGAATCTTTTTTCTAAAACCTACCCCACTAAATCAACTGTGATGAATTCAATGGTGCCATTCAAATTGTTATATATATATATGTCTTGGTTGCTCAGCAATGAATTTTGCCTTAGCCGGCATGGTGTCTTGTCTTTAAGTTACTCAGGATGTCTAATAGGTTATTGTTCGAGTCAAGGTTAAATGCGTATTATAAATACATGAAATCCTGCCGAAATCCTGCCAACAATCAACCAAAATTGAGCAATCTTTTCTTTGCCTTAACTGGGACATTCTTTGTAACATTTGTGAAAAACAATGTGAATCCTAAAGCTAAATGATACTTGTAATCTTGAAACAGGCCTAAATGTCTCAGATTTGTTGAAGTAACGATAGAAACAAGTTTGTCATACGAATACAATAGGTACCTGAGTATAGATTTATTTACATTACTGATAGAAAGATTGAATGTGTTGCAGGATTGAAGATACTGAGTCTTGATCTCTGTCATCCTACGCACAGCACTATTTTACTAACCACAGAACTTCCCAGCTATAGCTTACATGGAGGCACAATTCCTGCAAAATATCAAAATCGAATCATTGAATAAAAATATAGAGCAGATTAAAATGTGATGTCTTTACGGAAAATGAGTCACAAGTCGCAAAATAATTTCTTTGTTAGAATATTCTGATTTTTGGCAGGTTTAGCACTTTAAGCCATATCAATACATGTACCAAATTTCAAGATAATGCATTAAATATACCCTGGCATTTAGAAGTGATTCTATATGGAGTATATTTAGTCACTTTACTGGTAAGTGTCCACCCAGAAATATTTCAAACGTTTTTTCAAACATAAATATATCAAACACAAAATATAGAAACATTCCTTAGATATCCCTAATGTTTACTATCATTAGACTCCGCTTGATCTCATCTTGATATCTCAAAATCTATTTTTTGCGACTTGTGACTTATTTTCCTGTAACACGTCACAAATGTTGTTATCTGGCAAGGATTACTTTTAACCCATCAAAATATGACTATGGATCAGGAACATGCTCTACTAAACATACTTCCTTTACAGAAGCGCAGAAATTTGTATATTCAACATGGCTTATCATTTAGTCAGCAAAAAGGAAAACCTAGACCAAAGACAACCTAAAGCAAGGAGTCATTCTAAAGCCTGGGTTCCACTGCCACGCTACTTCTCCTGCTACTCCTCAGGAGGAGTAGCGGGAGAAGTAGCGTGGCAGTGGAACCCAGTCTTAAGGGGAGAAAAAACCTAATGGTTCGGCGGCCCAGGTCGCCACTGATAACAAAGTCTGTTATATTTAAATGCCAAACTCCTTGGAATGAGCTCCATTCTTCAGCCGTTCTTCAGCCGTTCTTCAGCCCATCAATCATCATGCCATGTGGTATAAATAGTAGATAATGAAATTATACGGAATCTTACCATGTTTGTCATGAGATTCCTTGCATATTCTTTCCCACTTTGGAGTGTTCCTGAGTTTGTTGAAGCCCACATTCCAATTGGCAATAAAATGGCTGTCCTTACGCGCCATGATAGCAGGACCATCCAGAGTGCAGTAGAACACAGGGTCAGTGATGGGCTGGATAACCTCCAGGTGTGGGGCCGTCCAGAGGGGGGGAGGAGCAAAGACTCCATCTATCTTAAATTTAAGTTATTCATAATGTCACACATTTGCTTTAAAAAACCCCACTGAAAGCTGTATTTTCGTATTACGATAAATAAATCTGACCAGATTGAGACACATTGCGACTTATAGGGCTAGATTTATCAATATTCTGAGCACTGCTGTTATATATCTATTTACACAAACTTGAAGGTAAATCCGCCAAATTTTGGAGTATTTTGTTCAGTTGTGTTTGCTATATATAGGGCTTCGAAAACATCCTGATTAAATTGTTTTTGGAGGACCCATCCGAACCCTTTCATGTGATGACTTTACTCACCAAATTCTTGAATTTAACATATAACAGCAGCAGAATATCAATTGATAAATCCAGTCCTATAAGCCAGAATGTGGTCAGATGTGTTCTGCTGTTATAGCTGAGAATGCAGCTTTAAGTGAGGAATATATTTTTCACTTCCATCAATTCAAACCAGTCTATATTACCTACCTCTCCTTGCTGTAGTGCTCTTACGGCTTGATCTATCGCAGGAAGGTCAAAAAAGACAGTCTTGCTCTCAGATTGGTCATAGTAAACGTTATGTCTGGCCAGACATCCTGCACTAGTGTATAAACCATTAAACAATCCTAAAACAAGAGTAAAGAATGCTATTTAGCCTAACAAAATCATCCACCCGATTAATCTAACCCTTTGCATTTTAACTGATACTTGATTTGCACTGAGATGTATGTATGGAGGGGGATGTGCTAAATATTGTATTATACCTATCTAGACGTTGGCATGATACTTCCATAGGCTTAAGCATTGAGCGTCATATAAAAAATAGCAGGTAATAACGAGTCTGTAATACCCGCACCTGCCCGCTGTATTACCCCCTACAGCGCTTATGATTACTTTTATTTTTATTCAAATAATTATTTTGGCAGAAAATACACATAGGCCTATAGGTGGACTAATATACATAGACCATAGATAAAGGTAATTAACAGAAACTAATGTGTTCGGTAGTGTTACCACATTCCGAAGGCGCCTATGACAGTGTGGCTGCCGCCCGTAGACCAGATCTGTGCCCTCCCTTATGTACTGAAGCTGTCAGATAAAGTTCTGAGTAAATAAAGGAAATAATCAAAAGATCTTTCATCTATATTCAAGTTTATCCTTTGTTAAACTATTACAGTGGGTTTAAAAAGATGTAAAGCTGTGAAAAGGACTGAAATTGATTCGAAAATAGAACTACCTTCTATACTTTATGCATAAAGAAAAAAATAGCAAAATTTCTTGATGGCCAATCATTAGGTATAGCCAATCTTTTTATACGGCTGAGGATGCCCGCAGAAACACGTACATATAGATACACTTAGACGGCAGTCTTGGAATTCGGTACATGTATTGCTAACTACTAAAAACACTTAACTGTAAAATAATGAAAACATTCCTCAAACGGGTTCTTGTGATAGACATTTAAAAAATACCATTTTTGTGAATTGTGACTCATTTGTTTGTAGCACATCAGATATGTAAATTAGGCAAAAAGTAGTCCTCAACTACCTGTGGATGCATTTTTTTTTTCGAAGTTTAAATTGAAAAAATTCTGATCTAACATTTGCATTTCTACAACATGTATACCAATAGTCCTTCCTCTGAGATCACCAGCATCGAACGTCCTTCCCTTCAAAACGTAGATAAAATTTGGCACAGGTTGGAGCATTGATATCGAAAATTTAAAAGTAAAGATGCGTTCTTGAGTAGGAACGGTAGGTAAGCAACCATCAAACCAATGGCCAAAGAGACCTGAAATCAAAATATTATATTCAATTCAATTAAAAATATCTGTATTGCTGATGTTAAATTACAATTGGTAGATCATCTCTGACTGTGATGTCATTGAGTGCCATTTTTAACTTGACTTGAGTTTCCAGTAAATTAATTGACTATAAATAAACAGCTAGTTTCAGTACATGTGAATGATTGGATGGTTGATTACAGTGAGAGTGTGGTACATATGATTGATTTGATTTGATTTGAAGAATTCTTTTATTTGCAAGGATGGTACAATACAGAAGGTAGTTACGCCAATCATGATACAAACATATCATTTCCTCCGGCGAATGCCTTATACGAATTCCAGTTTGCTTAGTTAACAGTTAACAACAGATACAACAACATGATAACGAGTAATATAGTAGTGAAAGTAATACAGGTAATGGTAACAGGTAAATTATACAGTAGTGAGAGTGGTACAGACATGTGGGCAAGTTAATACTACTGCCACCTGGGTACATTCATATGTATTAGATGTAACCGTTACCCCTGGTGGGGAGCTACTGAATAAAAGCCACTTCAACTCAGATGGTCTTATGAGTTAGTCCATATCGTAATACATGGTACCAGAAAAGAGCCATTACGCCAACCATTCATAATACAATTCTTTACCGCAGTTAACATAGGATCATTTTCGGTCTCTCTTGCAATTTCCTTCATCTTATTATCAGTAGCCGACAAAGACTTGTAAACCATATTTACCTGTGCAATAATTTCTGCCTCAGCACACTTTGCACTGTCATTACACCGAACATTGGTACGCGAAAGCGTGTCTGCTAGATAAAGATTTTTACCTGGAGTCCAGTGGAAACTAGCATTGTACTTTTGTAACTTAAGCATGAGTCTCTGTAGTCGTGGGGTCATGTCATTCAAATGCTTCTGGGAGAGAGCAATAAGTGGTTTGTGATCTGTCTCCACTTGAATATCAGTCCTACCATATATGTAGAAATGAAATTTCTCACACCCAAACGATATTCCTAACAGTTCTTTTTCTATTTGTGCATATCTCTCTTCTGTTTCTGTGAGGCTTCTGGCCGCATATGCCACTGGTTTCCAACTGTCTTCCTCCTGTTTTTGTAAGAGGACAGCCCCTAAACCATTTTTTGACGAATCCGTGGACACCTTTACTTCTTTACTAGGATCGTAGAAAGTTAATACAGGCTCACTACTCAATACATTTTTTACATCTTGAAACTCCATTTCATGCTCATTTTCCCACGACCACTGTACATTTGATTTCAATAATGACCTCATGTTAACACATCGGGCAGCAAGATTAGGAATATACCTTCCCACATAATTAATCGCCCCAATCATTCTCTGAACATCTTCTTTACACTCAGGTGTTTTCATTTCTTGGATTGCTTTAATTTTTGAATCATGAGGTGCAGCTCCCTCCGCTGACAACTTTTCCCCTAGAAATGTAATTTCAGTAACACCTATCTGACATTTTGACCAGTTCATTCGCACGTTGTATTTGCTGATCCGTTCTTTCACTAGCTGGAGTCTGGCTTGGTGTTCCTCCTCGTTTGCCCCCCATATGAGGACGTCATCCATATAAACTCTGCATCCCTCAATGTTTTCGAAGATCTGGCTCATGGTCCGATGAAACACCTCCGGCGATGAACAGAGTCCATACGGTAGTCGATTATACACGAACCTGCCAAAAGGAGTGTTAAAGCATGTATACATTTTACTCCTCTCACTCAGCGGTAGTTGCCAAAATGCTTGTGACGCATCAAATTTACTGAATATTTTGGCATCTCTAATGGACGAGAAAATTTCTTCCCTTGTAGGTAATTGATAATGTGGCCTTTTGATTGCTCTGTTTAAATCCTGCGGGTCTAGGCACAATCTGATACTGCCATCTGGTTTACTCACAATAACTAGTTCAGAAACCCAGTCTGTTGGCTCTACTTGTTTTCTGATCACCCCCAGATTTTCCATCCGTTCTAATTCAACTTTTAGACTGTCCCTCATTGCTTCAGGTATTCTCCGAGCTGGCCTAATAACTGGACTAGCCTCTTCTTTTACTTCTATTGTATACTCGAATGGTAGAGAAGACAATGGTTTCCTTACCTCTGGATGCTCCATCTCTGGCGAGTCGAATTTTACTGCGCCGATTCTCCGCACCAGACCCAATCTCTCACATGATTTTGCTCCAAGCAGCGTGTCTCCCTTGTCGACTACCATCACTTGGATATGCTGCTTGACTCCATGGACCTTTGTTGATAACACACAAGACCCTTTTACCGGAATTGTCTTGTCGTTGTAGTCAAGTAGCTGCACTTTGATCTGTTTGAGCTGCGGTTTGGGATACAGAGACTTATAGTCCTCATAGTTTAGCAAGTCCACCTCTGCCCCTGTATCCAGTTTGAACGGTATGAGCTGGTTCTGAATTCTCACCATCTCCGTCCATTTGCTCGCTTTTCCAAGTTTAACTTTTCTGACTTTGACTTGTCCCACAAAGAAATCAGTATCTCCACTTGCTACACTTTGGTCTTCTTCATCTGATTCTTCTTTAACTTGTCTCACTTTTGTTTTGCAGAGACGAGTGTAGTGACCTCGATACCCACACGCGGTGCATCTCACCTTGAACGCTGGGCACTTGCGCGGATAGTGTTTGGTGTCACACCGCCTGCAGTCAAATTTCTCACCGTCCTTACGCTGGTTCTCCCGGCCGTCACGACTGTCACCAGCACGTGGTTGCCTGTTCTTTACCACGTGGACCGACTCTGTCTCCAGATTTCCCAACACTTTCATCTGGGCAATGGCAGTCTCCGACGCCTTACATATTTGAACTGCTCTGTCCAAAGTCAGATCATTTTCCCTCAGCAATCTCTCTGAGAGTTTCCTGTTCTTCACTCCTATGACCACTCTGTCCCTTATCATGGATTCTTTCAGCTCTCCGAAGTCACATGTGCTTGCCTTCAGTCTTAGATCAGTGAGGAATGCGTCAATGGATTCTCCTTCCCCTTGACTCCTAGCATTAAACGAATAGCGTTCATATACCACACTATGTCTAGGGATACAGAACTCATCGAACTTAGCTATCACCTGATCCCAGTCTTCTTCTCCTGGGCCATCTTCACCCTCTGGTTCCTCAAAGGTGAACGTTGTGAACAAATCCTGCGCCTCGTGTCCGGCGACCGTTAGTAGGATGGCGACTGCTCTCGCTCCTTCCTCAGTAGGCACATCTATCGCCTGCAAATACCATAGAATGCGTTGCTTAAACTTGTTCCACCGGTCTGCTACATTGCCGTCCTGCAGATTTAGCTTTCCTGGCGGCTGGATCCGATCCATGATGACTTCTCTCTGGATTACGCGTTAAAAAACCCTCTTTTCTGGTACCATGTATTACGATATGGACTAACTCATAAGACCATCTGAGTTGAAGTGACTTTTATTCAGTAGCTCCCCACCAGGGGTAACGGTTACATCTAATACATATGAATGTACCCAGGTGGCAGTAGTAGTAGTCCTGGTACATAAAGTACAGTACAAGTTTCAAGGCAGGGTAAAGTGCATGCACCTTAGAATGGTGTCAGCAATTGTTTAGTGATGAGCATTTTATAATTATGGGTTGGTTTTTTAAAAATTATAATTGTACAGATTATCATAGCCTCGTATACATGTAACGGGTCACATCGAAATGTTTGTGAAATTAACAAACCACAAACGCAAAACTCATTTTGATGTAACCCAAAATGAATTTCGCAAGCCTTTTGCGCCATGACTTCGAATAAGCTGAAATGGAACGGCATCAAGCCGCGACCTATAGCAGGCTATTCATTCACCTGTGCTACCATTCTTCTAAGAATTGTGATATGTTACAGACAGATGAATCATAAGTCGCAAAATGTTTTATTAACACGAACTTCTTTTAGGAATGCTTTCATTTTTTGAGAGTTTAGCGATCGTAGTAGTTGACATACATTCACCGAATTGCAAGACTGTGTGCTAAAGGTATCCATGAATATCTGCGTTTTTTTGCGACATGTGAATCATCACAAATAAGGTAAACAAGTGCATGCCTCTCTTACCTCTCCCACCAGAGCCTCTTGTTCCACGATTAGATGCCCAGCATTCCGCGTGTGGACCTCGCAGTATTCTACAGTCAATGTCTGCCTCACCACAAACTAGTGTAAAGAAGAGATGACTAAAATGACTAGGATAATATTCAAACATCTATTGCGTACAGCATCGATTTATTTACTTCATAAATGTATACATGTATATATAAATACCATATGGCGCCAAACTTTCGGGGCCTAAATATTTGCGAGGGGACATAAAAATGTGTTTTCGCGGATCATAAACTTCGCGGTAAGTAGTATAGAGTGTAGACAAACGTACCTGCATCTATAAGGTCCACCAGAAGCCCCTTAATGCTACCAGCCTTGTTTCTACATAAAGCAATAGTATACAGATCAGGTGGGAACCATGTTTACAAATATAGGGCCTATATATATATTGAATAAAAGATATGAGCTGTCATTTCATCTTGAAATGATCATTGATTTTCAAACGTCGATAATTGAATTTAAGGATAACACTGGGTAGTTAGATGTTAGCCTATATAGATGCATATGAAGAAGCGAATTAATGGCAGTGTTAATCCCATTTAATCCAGATTGCCACTGTAGATCAACAACAAACAAAATCATACAAATATTTTAGAAAGAGCCATGAATGAATTCATTTTTAAAAAACTCAGGAAATTCGAGGAAATACAATTTTTTTTCTTTTTTTGAATCTTCCATTCTACTGCACTCAGGATAAAGGAAAGAAAAAAGCCAGAAAGATATTTTTGGGTCGCTGGGAATGCAGCTTTAAAGTCAAATTGTTATAAGTCTGCTATTGTAACACGAATGTAATGCAGACATTTGTTAATTCTGCAAGCTAATCGAGCACACTTTGTCCAGATATCATATTCTGATAAATAACATCAACTGGTATCAGTGATAAAGATAGAATGATCTAGAAGTAATATTTATAAATATTTAAATTATCGATCGAATTTGTTTTGCAATTTGGCCGATAAAAATTATCACCATTGTGAAACCTTTTCAAAATAGAATTTTCTAAAAACAAACAAAAAATTGGTGGAAATGGCCGGTGGCCTGACATTAGGTGTAGCTGGATCCCAGGCATACCTACTGATAGATGTATCCGTCTACATTATAAGGTAGAGCTATGGTCCATATGCGGGATGTTGTGACCGTTTGGGTGAATACCATACAAAGCACAGACAGCAGCACACATAGCAGTAGATAACCTGAAACATAATAACCATGCACAGGCATTCTTTATGGACAGAGACCTCACTATAGGAGAATCAGGTGGAATGTTGAATTTTGTATATTCTGGTATTCATTAGCTATGAAGATGTCAGATGGCAAATGGCCACTCCCTTAGAGGAAACCTTAGAGAAACTGAGGTGAAAAATGGATTCATTGGCTCATGAATATCATGGCTTTAAATCTACCTGTAATTCCGTCCGTCTAAGACTAGAGTTATGGCAAGGACACGAATTCCAATACGCTAGATTTCTCAATTTAGTTTGTATGTTATAGGTGACAACTGTAACCATATAATTGATATCTATTCGCCAACATGTAGATCATTAATTCTAACTAAACAGTTATGTGATACTGAGTTACAGCTACACGGGTACGTACCTTTCATGATAGTGAAGAGATGAATGTCCTCCCACCATACACAGTCTCTCAACCAATCAACTTGTATTCATGCTCTACTTGTCATTGGATCAAATATTTACCTCTAGGTTTATTCAGAACTGGATATGAATACTAGTATCAAATAGCTGGGAAGGACTTGGTAGTGCTAAACATAGATAGTTATGATATATGTTATTACATAGATACACCACTATAGTATTACATATTACACTATTTACTACAACTTGCACTAAGCAAAATTGACATTTTCCATAATACTTATCAAATGCATTATGTATTATTACATCAAATTAATTTAATAACCATCACCATCGGCTGCACCAGGATTTAGTTGAATGCTCCTCCGGGTGGGGCCACCACTGGCATTATGGTGAGAGCCTGTTGTAGCTCTACCATCACTTGTAGTTGTATCTGGAATACTATCAGTGCGATACCGTACATCCTCTACACAACAGTACCGTATAGCCGTTAATATTAGCCTTGTTTTTTGTATCTGACTTATTCAGCCTGGAGTCCCGGCTTGAATATTCAGAGCCATGCTTCTTCTTGTTGATTAGAGGCTAATGAGACACAATCTATAATATATGTGTGTAAAATGAACGGGAATCTTTCTGGATTGAAATTAATTGTTGGACCGTTAAGGTTGACAGCTGACGAACACTGTCGATATTATTATATACACGTTGCTTTGATACAGAATCATATTCACCCTAATTTTTAAAAAAATTCATGATAATATCATGAATTTTTAAAAAAAATTATATCTTAGTTATAGCTAAAATTACACAAATATTTTAGAATAGCTACTCTAAGTTTCTATGTAGGCCATCAGCTGTACCCCAAAAGAGTGATTTTCGTTCCGGATTTTGGGCACTACTTTTTAGTAGCAGATTCCTATTGCTAATACCCTATATTATAATATCCCAAAAGTTCTCCATGCAATTCCTGCCAGATTTTGAGTAATTGGGCATTGTTTCTGACAGTGCAAAGCCTATGGAGCCAACGGTCTGGCTTCATTTTAATGGTCATTTTAATAGAACATCATTTATTTGATGAATGTTGAATCTTCGGTCATACCAATGATTTTTTTATTGATTCCAGATCTCCAGAATCTTCTGATTCTGAATCTGCCATTTTTAACTTTCTAACTTTTGAGGAATTTTAGTTCTCCATGTTTGGAAAATAAAATGTAAAAAATTAAATAAATAAATAATAAAAAATATTATCTACTATATTTAGAATAAAGTGACTGATATCAATCAATAGAGAATACTGTGCCCTAAAATTGTTTTCTTTTGACCTAAGATGTCAGTGCATTATTTTCAGAGTTATTAGCAAAATGCCTCATAAAGGTCAGGGTCAAAGGTCATTAATCGTGAGGTATTTTGCAAATAACTCTGAAAATAATGCACTGACATATTAGGTCAAATAAAAACAGTTTTAGTGGACATCATTTCCTATCAATTCATATCAGTCACTTGATTCTAAACCCACTAGATAATTTATTCATTGATTAATTATTTAATTTTTTATTTAATTTTTTTTTTCAAACGTCAATAATTAAAATTCCTCAAAAATTACAAAGTGGAAATTGGCAGATTCGAAATCAGGAGATTCTGGAGATTTTGAATCAATCATAAAAATTTAGTAGGCCCGAGAATTCAACGTTTACCAAATAAATGATGGACTATTAAAATTACCATTAAAAATGAAGCCAGACCATAAGCTCCATAGGCTTTGCACTGTCTGATTGATTGCTCATTTTCTCAAAAACTGGCACGAATATCATGGAGAACTTTTGGGATATTATAATATATAGTATTAGCAATTGGAAACTGGTGTCAAAAAGTAGTGCCCAAAATCCGGAACGAAAATCATTTTCTAGCCATATTCTGAGGCTCAGCTGATGGCCTAATGGGGGTAAAATGTATAATTCTCTGGGATTTTAAAGAGTTGGATCGCAGTTGACCGAAATGCCCTCAAGATAAATGTACCCCATGATCAGATAATTCCATTGCAAGTAATCATCTCCATATTATATACATATAATATGATATACTGCCAAACATGCAAGTCACAATCTATGGATGCGGACGAGTGAGTGAGTGAGATTGGTTGCTTTACGCCCTTATCAACACATTTAATATGGTTATATCAAGGGCGGGAGAGCTGGGAGGGAGGCAGTTTATGATCATACCGAGGAAATAGAGATAGAGAAGAAGGGAGAGAGAGACAGGGAAAAGAGACAGAAAGGCAGTTTATGGTCTTACCCAGGACCAATGGATGCGGACGAACATGTATACATGTACATGTAGTAGGCCTACACATGTACAAAACAATTCAAACATGTGAAATTATAAATTATAATATCTATTACTTATTCAGTACGCTTAAATATCACTAATAACAGGTGGCCTGAAAAGAATAAACATACTCCCAGTGTAGATCAAACGTGCATAATTCAATACAAAATATACATCGCAGTCCCTTGACTCGGTTTTGTTACACTAAATGCGTAGTGAGTAAAATAGCAAGAAGTGCGCACCTTCTCCTCCTCCTACAGTATATTTTAACATTAAACATAAACATGTGTGTGGCCTCATACGTACTTGCACCCATGGTGGGAGTAATGAAAAGCTATGAAAGGTTACAGGAGGAAGGTTGAGGTGGAAACATTCATGTGTTGATAGATTCACTACTACGCCTCTAGAACGAATCCTGGCATACATGTGTCTGATACTAGGGAGATAGATTAATGTAAAGTGGTGCCATTCACTCCATGCTTAGGTTTAAGGTTGGAGGTAGATTACAGGTTTTACTCCAAGATTACAGGGGGTGGTCATATTCAGCTATTCCCCCAATGTTATAAGTAGGGAGGTGGATCATTACAGACGGTGGCATCAGACAATTCACTCAATATATATAAGCAGGCAGTAGATTGGGAATAATATCAAGGCATACACTTAACGCTTGCGTCAGAAAAATACTACATGTAGCATCATAAGTAATCATTAGGCAGTGGCACTACAATATGGGTCACAGCATCATTAAATGTACAATTTGCTTTCACCAATCCAATTTAAACAACCCACATTTGAGACAACAGTGAGTTTTACAGTTCAAGATCACTTTATTAAATGTGTATAGCTGCCAATTGTTTATTTTGTGACGTCACACCAACAGTATACTCATGTTCCATTAAGTATTTCCAATGACGATGTTGAAACGGACCTATGTGTTCACCAAGTTGATTCCATGAATGTATTACTCAAATAGCAAAAACAAATTAATTAAAAGGAATACTTTCCAGGAAATGATTAATTGCTTCCCAGTATCCGGGAGAGAGGCTACCTTTGTTATAATTACGGGAACAATACTGCTCGTGACACTATAATGTATTCCATCTTTTATACTTCCCTGTTAAAGTCCATGTGTCATCAACAAGAGTCAGCATCCCAAAACTGCCTTCTCGGCTATTACGACAAAGATATATCTCACCCACTTCACTCATTGTCTGACTTATATGACTACTTCTGTTATGTTTATTTATGGAAGCATTTCAAGTCGAATCAGCCGAGGGAAAACTAGCACCAGTGAGTGGTAATAAGTGTAAATGCCGTAGCCAAGAATTGCGGCGGGCCACCGAAATAATGTGGTTTAGATGGGTAGGAAAATAACAGAATTCCTAGAAAATCTGTAGAATTTGATCAATATCCACTGAGAATGCAACTTTAAACCACCCTGTATTATACGACGTAAAATACATCATGTTGATAGGTTAACAACTTGCTTCGGAGGTTTTCATAATATGATTTGATTGTTGGTTAATTGTTTATTCAACTATAGTTAACTTGATCGCTAGATCTATGCTTTTCTCAGCGTTGACTGGCAAATGTTGAGGCGATCATTTTCTTACGTAACAATACAGCTCTTATACCTACAATATTTCAGATATCCTATATCCTATTGCAATTCCATCACATGATTGAATTCCAAGTACATTGAAGCAATAAAAGACAATTCGTTTACCAGTAAATGCGATCTATGATAGCATAATGTTTAACAAATCAACATTTATACCCTAGTTGTTCACCTTAAAATTCGTTCTGAGGTAATAAAACATCATCTAAACAATTCATCACGACTCGAGCGAATATCATCAGGAACTTGGAGCAAGCGATGGAAAGAATTCCCTTTGTTATCCCTCAAGTACATGTTGGATTATTTTTAGATGTCAGCGTTTGCCAAGTTTACAGGAGGAGTGCTGGTGCTAACAACTAATTTAAATCTGGCATTCGACCATCTGAACTTCTCCCTCACCCTCACCACACATCTTGTATACACTCTGGTTAACCTTTGCTTCTCTCTTACCGTAAAGGTCCAGTTTGATGCCTCTCCAAGCATTTTATACTAGAATATCAGAACATATCAGAACATATCAGCACTTTCGAACCATCCAAAGTGCGCCCCCCCCCCGCCAAACAACCAGTGCCCTTCTGGCCCCAAAATGCCCTTTCTCCGGCCTCAAAGTGCCCTTCAAACTCTGAAGGCAAGATTTGAATAGTGAACATGGAAACAAGTTAGTATTTCCTTGAATTTCTTGACCTTTTCATGAACTCATGACCTTATCCTCGAAATAAACAGTTTGATTGTTGTTGCTGTTATTGTTGTTGGGGTAATGTTAATATCCTCGTTGAGGGATTATGCACAAACGGTGCACCAGCAGCCCCTCAATGTCATTTATAGTCCTCTAATAGATTACAAAATTACTTATTATTATGCACAAACAGTGCGCCAGCAGGCGTGAAATGGAGGTTCTGTGACTGTTATTAAAAGTGTTTTGAAAGGTTTTGAAAATGTTTATTTGTTAATTAACATTACATCACTTAAGGTGTTCTCAGCCAATCCTGATAGATAGGGAAAAGTTGATTGTTTAATTATAATTATCACGTGCATTTAGAAATCGTTGGAACAATAAGAAAAAAGAGAAATATTGCTAAGCTGGATACAAAGTCGATTAAAGGATTAATGATGGACATTTAGGGGCTGATTGTAACTGTTTAGTGTACAATCCCGAGGCGAGGCAACCTCCATTTCCATCAGGCCCACCTAAAATGGAGACTATTATTCTGTTTAGTCTCTGCCTATGTTTGTTATAGCCCCTGGACTGCTCAAGATTAAAAGAGACAAAGGACGAGAATGTAGCTATAAAACTACCAATACGGTACTCCATCCCAGGCCTCTTATCCGCACCATCCTTCCTGCCACCTCCAACCTCTATAACCCTCCTCCACCCTCCTCCACACACCACTCCAGGATATATACCATAGCGGACAGTCCTTACTCCAGTCAGCTACACAGATAAAGGCATAACTAGAATAAAGGAAGGAATAATCAGAGGATGGTAGTAAAGTATATAATTGCCACTGTGGTGGTCATAGTGGCTGCTACTTGTATGGCACGGCCTCCCAAGGATAAGGCACCATTATGGGAAGATTGCGGTGAGTAACATATTTAATAAATGTATTCATTATTTTAGATATATTAAAGGGTCGCCAAAATAAAAGACCTACAAAATCCAATCCAATGGGTTGTTTCAGTTGAGTTGCCTTCAAATCAATCAATCTATAAATATAATTATGTATTATTTAAAATAAAGGTATTTTAGCCATTCAGGGTGAGAATGGTCGTGCTGGAGAATAACCGAATCTTTTCGCAAGATATTCAATATGATACACGACAAATATGAGTAATCATATAGAAAACAAGTAACTGTGCAATATTAAATATGGTATTGGCCTTAAATTAAATAAAGCGGCACAATTTACCGACCCCTAATCACACAATCAAATGGCCACTATTTGTGATACCTACACAGAAATAGATTTCATTAGTCCTCAAAAACTACAGTCACATAGTCAATATTCCAATATGTGTATTAAATTGCTTTTCCTCGATTGCTTAGTAAATATTTCAATTTCTAATAACGTACTTAAAAAGAACGCATAGAAACTGCTTAAACAGTCACGAAACCCTGAAATATTATAGGAAAATTAACTTCTTTGCTAGTATCCAAATATAATACTGTTCCCAGTGGTGCCTGGTGCAACCTAACATTTAATGAGTTTTACCCATTTAAAGGAGGGAAAAAGTAGTTGCACTGTCTAACACTCCGTTCATGGCACCACGTCATAATTTGGTGTTGAGATGAGCTACAAGGTTATACATAGTAAACAAGTCTTCTAATAGGGGACTTGCATAGCTGCCATTTTGAATCTTGATTCGCATGGAATTATTGGACTAATGGTACAGAATCTATAGAAAACATGCCGTGTTCAGCATGGACTATTTATCAAGGCTTTAATGTCAATATCCGTGTACACAAGTGCCCATCTTTCCCATAATGCATTTGGTTTTCATAGATCATTGATAATGATATTGGGGTAGAAAATTGTTACAATTTTTCATACAAGTTTTGCCAAATATTTGTCAGAATGTCAGAATTCATCAGAATCCATCCTAGGATGCACCGTAATAGACATGCGCAGTGGCACATGCAAGTCCCTATTGCAGCACAGAAAAAAGCGGTGGGGGCGGGGGGGAGGGGGCGGGGGTTACCTGGAGTCAAAACAATTAATTTCATGTATTACAGGTGTTGTAATGTTGGGTTCTTAGTTCTCAGTTTTCTGGGGCTGGTTCACACAATGATGTATCATTATGTCGGTATATTGAAGTTTTATTCCGATCATAAAACATACAGGAATTGGACATAATACTTCTGCTTATTTATAAATAATTGTATGTAATCATTAAGTCTCCTTTGCAGGGTTTTTACTTGCCCCAGTGTCAAAGTATATGCCGTTCGCAAGTTCAAATGTACATAATTATGATTTTTAAAAATATCTTGTTAACATATATATTTATACAGCCATTAGTGATAAGGATATACAAGGCTCATGATATTCCGCCAGGAGCTGTTAGGTGCAGTGCTACTACTATGGAAGGAAGGAAAGGAGCGGTGCATGAGTAATAGTAATTAGTGTAAGAGGAAAGATGATAGTAACCGATCCTATTATGTACATTAACAACTGTTGTTAATGTACATAATAGGATCGGATATTCTGTTCATTTTGTTTTGACAGGTAACAATTAATGTCCTACGGTTTGTGTCTGACCATTTACAGTAGATTGCATTTAGGCAAAGGGTACATTTCTCGTCATATCCTAATAAACAAAGTTGTGAAAATACAATAGAAGTGGAAAAAAGTAATATACTCTACTATACCGCTTGCCACTCAGATAATAATCGCGAGATACGTCGTGGAATGTTGGCGGTTTTAATTTCCACAGCAGTTGAAGTGTCCAGTTGAATAGTCAAAATGTTGATTGTACCAGTAATCGAAACAGGTGATATTTTTTATCAATCAGCTTGTAAGAAACTCCAAAAATATTGCACTCTCTCTTAAACTCTGCAATAAGATATATATACAAATTGCAAAAGAGAGTAAATGTGGACGAAAAATATGTTGAACTAAAGATTCTAAAAAATGAGAGTAGATCAAACCTACACACCCTAGAGGCTGCCTTTTACCTTGCTCAATCGAGGGAAAATCTAGACTTGAGACAACTGTCAACACGAAGTCATGCTAAGAGCAGGCAAAATTTTAAACTCAAGATTCCTAAAACTACCTTTTACAAAAACTGCTTTTTATATAAAGCTCAGACAATGTGGAATGCGATGCCAACCATTGCCCACGAGGCAACCACAAAAAAAGAACTTATGAAACATGTTGAATGTATATATAATAATTAGGACAAATAAATCCTAATTAAAATGATCTTATTAATATTACCAAACGGTATCATCTCAAACCAAGACAACTTGATCCTATCATGGGATCTCTACACCTTATTTAATGTTATTTTATTTTATTTTATTTTATTTTATTTTTATTCTGCTCCAAATTGTCATTCGTTAATTATAATGTACACTTCAAAATTTCATACTCTGCCTTGAGCGAGATGGTAACGTCTGGGAGAACTGGATTTAATCTAGATGACTGTATACCTATTTGTCTATTGTCCATATATATTGTCCATTACTTTCCTTCATGTATCGTGTGAATTGGATAAATAAAGTAGTATCTTATCTTATCTTATCTTATTGAAAACAAAATGATAGATTATAAGATGGTATATATAAAGTGCCAAGCCATATTTTCTGGTTTTATTTGAAAGTTTCAATAGATCATATAATGAACAAATCTGGGTACTTTTCGTACCGGGCCCTGCATAGCAGGTGCAGACAGTCCGTAGAATAATCCATTCTGCATTGAAGGAATGGTGGTATGTACCCGTAAGAAGTATCCACTTGGCAAGCCCATCAATTTTCGCTTTTGATTATCAAAATCATCCAGAATTTGTATTTCCAACTAACCGAGATATTTTCTCACGTTGGCTAGCCACACAGGCAATCCTTCTCTCCTTCTCCCAACATCAGAGGCAAAGTCATGCAGTCCTAGGTACAAGCACATCCTCTCTCCACCTCCTCCTTTCCAATGATATACAGTTAGAAAGAATAAAGCTTCAACACGAAATATACAAAGTATCCATGTGCAATTATATTTGCTCGGTTTGATTACATTCTAATTCATAGTATATTTTTTTCTCCACATGGAATTTCCGATTCATGCTACGTCCTAAATACATTTTTCTTGAATGATGCAATTTAATCAAATTATTTTCATGCCTCGCGTTTCTTTCCAAAACAGAAACAATATAAATTTGATCTCAAATACATACATTGATTCGGTCAAAATGAACAAATGAAATATATGACATATATATATTATTCTCTAGTCAATGTCACGAGTGAGCTTTGTTCACATGATTTTCATTGTTGATGTTGCCACAAATATTTTTTTAGTCAAACTCCGGATGTTCTTTCAATAATAACAGTGCGTATGTCCGTGTACATCGAAATTGACAAAGGAAAATGCTGCAGTCGTTTAAACTGTTCCGATTATATATGCCGCAACCAATTGAATAGCATTTGCCAGATCTTGACAGATCATCCTGAACCTGATGATTATACTTTAACAATGTAATAACAGCCCAATAAGCATGCCAACAAAGATTCACAAGGTTTGTTTTCAGTTGAGTCGCCCCCACCTTACTTGGTAATGGAATTAATGTATTTGGCCAGAATTTAATTTAGAGAATAGTTAATCAAGATTATATCAGTGGAATGATACACCAGGTTTCGTTCATTTTCTCAATAATTCCATTTTAACCGCATTAGAAAATTCATCCTGAGAAGATAGGTCACTCGTATTTTTTAAGTTGGATCCTTAGTTTAATCCCGATATAATGAAACCTTTTAACATTTCCTTGGTTTTAGTTATCATTCTCCATAGTAATTGGTGGTAATCTCAATTATGCTATGCTATGCTATGCTATGCTAGGTAATTGACCTATCATTTAAATTTAGACATGATTTCAACAGCTTAGTGTCTGATGTTTCTAGAGGTACAAGCCTTGCTCGATTGCAAAATTATTTATTTGTCTCAGTTGGAAGTATAGAACACACGCAGTTGCATACAATGTCATGTATCAAGAGCACAGAGTGTCTTTGTGTTATAATTTATTGTTTGTTGATAAAATGTCCCATGTTCTGGGGTGCGGTGAGAGGGAACTGTCTATATTTGGTCGGTGCAGTGGGTTCAACCCTCCACTGTTTATAAACACTCGAGACAAGACACATCTCTGTACTTATCCCTGTCAGCTCTACACATTAGTCTAGGACCAGGGCAATATATTCTACCCAAGGAACTAGATTCTTGATCTCAATTATTGAAGCAATAGTGTCAGAAGATATCCTCCGAATTTATTTTTCTTAGTCTAGCCCGAAAATCGCAATTGTAAACTATTTTCTTATTCAGACTTAGACATTTTACAGGAATAATATATTCAGTGTATGGGATTGGCCTTAACTAGGGCATTTAAACCCTGGAGGAAGAGTGGGCAGCAGGCAGACCAACCACAGTCCCTACCACCCTAGTTATAGAAATACTACCCTCCCCTACCCTAGAACATAAACCCTTTTCTACACAATAATGTTACTGACCAAAATAAGAATGTTTTCTACTAATTTTAATCCTGAAAGTAATCCCAAATACTCCGCCGCTCATGAAATGACGAAGTCTCTAAAATTATTCCAAGCAGAAATATCTAAATCATTATAAGACGGAAAACACAGATTTAAATTAAGTTGTTTTATTTTCGTAGTGGGGAAAGCATTGATTTATTAATATATATCGATCACTTTCAGGTATAGTCAAAGTCTGTTGAGTTTGTCGTACACGTCTGAAGAATGTTCCTTCATCTATGATAGTTTTTAGGGAGGTGGGCGGGAACAAAATTTTTTCCCTGTTGACGATGGGAATATGGAGGCGTGAGAGGACGTCTGTATGAACGTGACAGTTGTGTGACGTAGTGGGTGTGACGTGAGGTCGAGTGAAAATCGTTCTCCCGCCATAATGACTGGGAATTATTCAAGAGAACAATTCCCAAATCATTATAAGACGGAAAACACAGATTTAAATTAAGTTGTTTTATTTTCGTAGTGGGGAAAGCATTGATTTATTAATATATATCGATCACTTTCAGGTATAGTCAAAGTCTGTTGAGTTTGTCGTACACGTCTGAAGAAGTCCCAAACCTGCGTCATAGTTGGAGGAAAGCTCTATGCACGGAGGTAGTTTGTGATGGCGTGGGCGTCAGATAAGACGAGACTGCGTCAGTACGCCAGGTTCCATGGGATTTGACGTCTTGGAGGGAGGCCCCTTTTGTGTGGAAAGCAAAATAGGCCCCACCTCGACGGAGAGAATGTAATGAATTTGCTGACGGGTCAGCACCCACGATGGTGAGGAGTTGACGCCACTGTCTAGCAAGGAAGGTAGTGGTCATCGTATTTCCATCTGAGAAGGTAAAGAGGGGATCCTCCATCCTCGTCCTTCTTGATGCTAAACGGTGGGCGTCAAATGCCTGAACTGGGCAGAATAGGTTGTTGAGTCTGAGCAGTGAGATGACTGTGGGAGCTGCTGAGACTTGGATGGTTTTGGACCACTTGACGTCGATGAGAAGCCTATCATGAGTGACTCTTAGGTCACCAAATGTGAGGTGTCTTGATGAATCAAACTGGCTGACGGATCTAGGAGCCAGGTTCGACTGACGCAAGAATGCCTCAAACATCAGGATTATAGCTAGAGAGATGTGAGTTGGATAGGGACGAGAGGCCGCGGCCGATAAGCAGGCCGCAACGATGTCTGGCGTCACTGGCAGCTTAGGAGAAGGAATATGACGTACAGTGAGCTGTATCCCTCTGATGGCGTTGGCAACTCTGTTATCGTTGAATGGTTTGACGTCGAGGTTGGATGCTTTATAGAAGGAGCGGAGGAGGCTGAGAGAGTTGGCAATCGTGGGAGGAGCAGAACCGTTAAGTCGCAGGTATTCAACAAACCAGCATATGTGGCGTGGTGACGGTCTTTTGTAGTTGAGATGAAGGTGAGAACAAAACGCCAGGAATAGTGTGGCGGCAGAGTCCCTATTCTTGACCGTGCCTGGACGAAGAGCAGAACGTTGCCTCTGTTGAGCAGCTCTCGCTAGCCTGGCCGCCATTGAATTACCTAGTAGAAATTAGACAAAGAGAAAAATTCAGGATTAATGTCGACACTTGTAAGATGGTTTTTGACGACAATGTTATGGGCCTGAACTCTATGCTTCTCCGACAAGGCAGCACGAGAGAGAGCGTCTGGGATCTCCATATACACGCCCGGGACGTGTATATATCTGAGTGTTATTTGGGCATGGGCTGCAGCATACCATAATGCACGAGCACACGCCGCCAGGGTAGAATCTCTGGCTCTCCCACCTTTGAATGTATCGATTGTGGCCGTATTGTCGCAGTGGACAACAACTATCTTGCCTGCGTCAGATTTGTTCACAAATCTCCTGACCGCAGCAACACAATTAATGGCCTCGAGGTGATTTATGCTCCTTGATTGTTTGTCCTCGTCAGTGAAGATGTAAGCATAACAGTCCTCGCCGTCAGTTGCACCTGAGCCGACCATACATGCGTCAGCCCAGATCTGACGACCCACCTCTGCTCTAGGGATGATGGTCTTGCCGTTATATTCTGGAAGGAACTCGGTGAACCAGGAGAGGTCGAGCCTGACGGATTCGTTTATATAAATCCTGCCTCCTTTAGCTGCTCGTAAAGCAGCCAGAAGCCTGTGCATAAATAATCTGGCGGGATGGACGACCTTGCCAAGGTGGGCCACACGCCCGACTACCTGCTGCATCTGCTTCGTTGAGAGGAAAGATTTTAGCTTGGCGTCAGCCAAACACTTGTATATCTCGTCAAGCTTAATCTTTGTAATGGAGATGAGATTTTGTTTTGTGTCGAAATCCACGCCCAACCAGGTAATTCTCTGTGAGGGGGGCTGTAGTTTCTTGTCAGCCACCGTCAGGCCGAGAGAAGTAATAATATCCACAGCTAGATCATAATGCTGACGGACAGTATCCTTGTCTTTGGCAATGAGGAGGAGGTCATCCAAATACATAAGTGGTGAGGCTCCTTTCTGACGGAGGGCTCTGACTATAAACATGGCTGCTCTTTGCATAATAAGGGAAGATATCCTGGCTCCAAATGGCATAGCTTTGTCGAAATAGAATAAACCTTCATGTTGTACGCCCTGCAGTGGCCAGTCAAGTGGACATACCATGAAGTGTCTATAGGCCCTCTTGAGGTCGATGACGGCCATTGAGCACTGTGGAGAATTAATTCCCTGTATAATATCAAGAGCCATTGTTATGGTTGGTAGGTTGTGATGAGTTATAACACCATTGTAGGAGTTCTTTCGAATATATCTATTCACGCCCCCGTCAGGGTAGGACAAATCGACAATAATTCTACGAGAACCATCTGATTTAGGTCTGGTCATTAAGGGGCTCACCTTTGTCCAGGGTACAAAAGGTGGCGTATGATATGGGCCAGCGAGGGCCCCCAGGCTTGCTTCTACCTGTATATAAGAGTTAACACTATCCTTGTAAGCTGTGCCTGACGGATGATTTGTTTGGGTCTCAGTTCCGCGCATGGGTCCCCCGGTATATTGCATAGGGAACCCGAACACTACGCCACTTAGGACCATGTCATCGTCAGGGTGACCTGTAGCAAGGCTTGTCCACGCCTCAATATTCAAGTTAGAAGGGAGGGGAATCCTGGCCCCTCTCCAGTTAGGCACACCACGTTCTTTAACTTTATTAAAAATATCGGATAAATTGCTAGAAACACTAGAGATAGGAGCAGGCCATTGTTCATATCGATCAAAATTGGCATTGACGCCCACCTCACTATGACCGATGGAATCGATGACACAATATTCACTATCACCAGCTGGATCACAACACATATCATACATCTGGTTGGCGTGGCCATCACCAGGGACACTTTCAATAATATTATCGTGTGGGTTAGAATTGTTAGTCACATTGCCGACATTGGGACGGCTGTCATGATTTGTAAATACCTGAGGGGGGCGTGTCGACAGAAGCTCCGATGGTTGTGTCGGTGGCTGTACATCGAGAACCGATGCGTCGATGGCCTTCTCTGGTTGTTTACATGGATTGTCATTAGAATGGAGGCTTCCATTCGAGCTGTGATGGCGAGGAACGACATGTTTTCCTTCGCAGTAGGTCTGATTACACTTATTCCGATGTGAATCGTGGAATACATGATGAATTTCATTTGTCAAAGTGGCGAAATCTGGTCGATGACCACCATCTTGGATTCCAGGCGGATGCGAATTGTGCGCATGCGCGCCCAGTTTGTTTACTTCCTGAGAACTATAGGAGATAAATGGAGATGCACGAGCAAGGTGGGTAGAAGAAATATCCGGGAATATAGGTATAACAGAACATGAAACCGATTCAAATACTTTCGGAGAAACACTAACAGTGGAGAGGCAAGGGTTAAGTGTATCATCCTGCCCCTTCAGACCGAGTTTTTTGACTTAGAATCGGCTGCATTATCGGTGCCAACGTGTTCGTTGGTTGACCTACTTTTCCCCCATTGGTTCTTCTTAAACCCGGACCTGTCGTTGTTATTGTAGGCACCCTCTTTTGGCGTGTTGTTCTTACGATTATTACACGCCCTTGCTGTGTGGCTCAACTCTCTATTCTTCGTTGCGAAAAAACAGTATCCGCAACAATGAACGAGGGTTACCGCACCCTCGGTGTGTGAAAACTGGTTATAACACTCGTCAGAATTATATTTTACACACGGTATATGTACACCTGATTTCTTTGCAGTGGGCTTGCGTGGCAACCAGCTGAGGCGTGTGCGGTGCTGTTGGATCTCATTGGCGTCAGACCAGCTGAGTGATCCGTCAAGGATATAGTCGACGACGGTTTGCGACCAGACCTTGGGCCCATCCCAGCCGTGTGAGGCAGTATCCTGAGCTAGCTGGGACAAATGGAGAGCCATGGCCTTTGATTTAGATCCGTCAGGTATAGAGGAACACAACATGAGCGCCAGGCCACAGGCGTATTCGGCGAAAGAAAGGTCCCTCTTCTCCTCCTTCACCCTGGCCGCCATGTCAGGAGGAAGCATGAGTTCGGGCGTAAGTAGATTTTTCTTCTTACCTTTTTTCTTTCCCATAGTTGCGTGCTGCCTTGAAAGTGCCTTGGTGACACTATCTGTATGCTTATAGAGCCTCTTTAGGTGGGTAGGCGTGGGCATCTCATCCTCGGAAGACGAGGAAGAGACTGCTGCCTCCTCCCTGAATGGGTGACGAGCCTCGGCCGAAGTCTTGAACTTTCGTTTCTTCCCTCTTTTTCTAGACGACCTGAATCTCACCTCCTGATCAGTAGAAGATTCAGAGGAGGATGAAGATGTCGAAGAGGAGGCTGACGAGGAGGCTGACGAGGACCCGGACGGGGATGAGGGCGTGCGATGACGATGTTTACGTCCGCCCAACTTGCGGCGCTTCTTGGCGGGAACCTTCGTGGACTCGTGGCCTGCAGGAGCTTTGACTGACGCCTTGCCGGGGAGGCTCTGGGTGCTACCCATTGCCTGCGGCTGGCCCCGACCAAACTCAGCGATAGTCGCAGTTCTAGCTTCAGCCCTGACGGAGTCGCACATTTTCTTGAGATATCCGTCAAAGAAACCTTTGTTGATATATCCTTCCAAGAAACTGAGGTTGCTGGGAAGCTCAGGCGCAGCCGGCGGAGGGAGCGTATCCTTCTTCTTCTTGGCAGGCGCCTTTGGCGGAGGATTGTCAGCCATTGTCTCGTGAGTGTGATCTGAACCTTCGGGCGTGTTGTCTTTCGCCTTCCTAGCTGAAGCCTTCCTGGTAGGAGTAGTGACTGGCTTCTTTGCAGCCCTTCGACGAGGCATGTTGTACGCCTATTTAAAACCTTGTACCGGGAGTGAGTTACCTTCTGCCACCCACGGAATCCGGAACAAAATTTTTTCCCTGTTGACGATGGGAATATGGAGGCGTGAGAGGACGTCTGTATGAACGTGACAGTTGTGTGACGTAGTGGGTGTGACGTGAGGTCGAGTGAAAATCGTTCTCCCGCCATAATGACTGGGAATTATTCAAGAGAACAATTCCCAAATAATGGGGGAAAAAACTTAAGATCTGTGACTGATTTCTTGTCTGATGTTTAGTTTATGATGCCAACATTTAAGGTCGTATTATATTAAAAGCTAAACCCTTTTTAGGTTGAAATGTTAAGAACATATGTAAGTTCAATTCATGACAGTTATCTTGAAAATCTATGGGCAACACAATATTTGACTTAATAGTGTTATTCGTCTTTAATCGAAATTGGGTGACGTTAAAGTAGTTCTTCAAACAGTCTTGAAATTAACCTTAGTTGGGATAGATCATGCCCTATTAGGCCCTAGTGCACTAAGCCGATTCTCGTGCGATCTTGCACTGCAGAGGACCCTTTTCCACTAAGTTCCGTGAGAATCGCATGAGGATCGGCTTAGTGGACTCGGCCCTTCATACTGTTAAAGTGCCAGTGAAGCCTAAACTATTATGAGAAAATCAACCTCTTTGTAAATATCCAAATACAACGTCCCCATTGTAACACTGTGCGCAATGTAACATTTAGGGAGCTCTACCATTTTACTGACTTGATTAGAGGAGGGAAAATGTAGTTCCTCAAGTTAACACTTCATTCAGAAAGGCCGTGACGTAAGGGACATTACCTATATTTAGGGGCCACAAACTGACGTCACACATGAGTTTCACTGCCCTCTTGTATTCACCAGACCATCTATCCTTACAGTATATGCCCAAAGATGAGAGAGGCCCTTCAAACGTAGGGAAAGCCTCTCGCCTCAAACCGCAAAGTACCATTATAATTCCATTAAGACCGCAGAATGTCATTATACTCCCTTAGAAACCGATGGCGAAGTAGGCGTCCAATCACTGGCATACCATTTTTATCTGATCTGAGAGTTTGGGCCTGAGAATGTGACATTCTGTCTGAAGTCTTCCCTGGGTAAGACCAACGAGTTTAAAACTTTAAACTCGTTGGTAAGACGTATAAATGTGATTCATCACTGATTATACTTATAGGTTTCATATAGTGCTCCTCATGATTCGTCAATCTTTTTTAACAGTTTTTATTCAGGTAAATGTTAACAGATACAATCTCACTTGAAATGAGTGTTTTTCGTTGTGCCCTATTACAGACTAAGTTAATTGCAATAATTATATTGTGCGCATTTGTGATATTCCAGGCTTTTATATAACAATAGTAGGTTAATTGATTCTAATCAGGTATGATTTGTTGAATGTTAGTAATGAGATGAGATGGTATGGTTATTATTGGTTACCGTTCTATTATTATATTTTATTATATATATAACCCTTTCTTTAGGCAGAGGCTGATGCAGGTTAAAATGGTGTTGTTGTTATATGTTGTCGTTATAGGAACTTAGATTTAATAATTGATAATGAGAGGCGATGCCCTTAAACATCCATGATGGATTTAGAGTGTTTTTATAATTAAAATTAAATTAATTATTATTATTAAATATCATCATTTTTATTATTAAAATTAAATTAATTATAATTATTAAATATCATATTGGCCTTTAATGAAATAAAAGATTTAAGTACAGCAACGCGAGAGAACATCCCTAAAGGGAAACAACGCTTTTCCCTTTTTGTAATGGATTAATGTAATTTATACTTGGCCGTTAATTACAATAAAAAGGTGTATTGTCAAAACCAAGTCTTATCGCCAAGTGTGAAGCGTTCCAAACCGTAAAAGCACTTTACTTGATTCTAGGCCAACTCTGTCCTTGCAAGAAAAAGCTCTCCCATCTAATCCACAAGTCAGAAGTCATGGCAATTCCGAGTTACCCGTCCACACACTGCACCTTACTTGGATTTGGGCCAACTACGAATCTTTTTTCTTGAAAACACATTAATTGTGAATAAGTTCATACCTTCCAGGTGTTTGTTTTTATTTGTATTTATTTTATTTCTTATTTGTCCAGAAAGTTTGCAAGTTAACACAGTCTAGGTACAAACCCACATATCAGATAAGAATGATATGTCAGTGATTAGACGCCTACTTCACTAATCGGTTTCCTGGCCTAGGACTCGGCGTTCTAATGGGAATGACCTTTTGCGGTCTTAATGGAATGATAATAGCACTTTGCGGATTGGAGCGAGAGATTTGTCCTTGATTTGAAGGGACTTTCTCAACTTTGGGCCTAGACTGTACATCGCTTAATTAAAGCGTTTTTCATGTGTGCCTGCTATGCTATATCTACATACTATTAATTTCTTTATTTTCGTAGAAATTTGATAATGATAAAATACATTACAGTATTAATATACAGATATGATATGGTGTTTATATCTTGATGATGGAAAAAATGTTAAATTAATTGCAATAATGAACCATGAGAATAAATTAATCTATTTCATTTAGCATGTTTTATTGTATTATCTGTTTGGTTTACGAAATATACTGTAAACTAATCGACTGGAATGTATTTGAATGTAAATATACTCAAATATATATATAGATTCTATACACATTTTGCCCACGAAAAGCTGTCAATGTTAATGAGGTCTACTGAGTCAGTGTAAAAAGGAGGATAATTGAGGGTAACTCTGGAGGCTATTGTGCCGGTCATTGTGCCGATAATTGTATTTAGACTCAATTTAGAAATACATCTATATTCTCGTGAGATCCAATAAAATGTTATAGAGAAACATATACAAATAAAGATAGGTTACAATGACTCTGAGAAATAAACAATATTAATTTATATTAGTTGATTGGTTGTATAGTGACTTCAGTTCAATAGGCCCACTTCCGCGAGAGTAAATTTCTTTGGTATTTCTAGTCTACCCCTCAGTATTAGGTAATACAAATTCTACACCCGGTTCTAAAAAGCACATTATGGGAAAGCTGAGGAGTTCTCATCCACACCTCTGCTAAGAAAGAAACATTTTCCTCGACCTGCAAAACTTTGTCAGCCAGCTGGTGTAGGTGGAGCCACCGCCACAAGAGCACTGCGCCAACCTATTTTGAGTAAAAAATCACTTCTTGGATGACTGAATACCTGACTGGACTGATTATTGAGTTACTCTCTATCTAACCCTATTTACAGAGATATATAAAATTACATACTTCGCAATCAACCCCTTCATAAGGACATATACACTCTCCCCCGCCAACCCCCATATGAACTATCTAAATTGGACAGTGATGGATCTCCGATGAAGATTACATAGCGCTTATAACGTGATCCCATGATTTGTCTTCCATGTGGCCCCTATAAGAAGGTAAAACGTATGTACATACTACATTAATGGATAGATGCACATGTATATTACAGGTACCGACCCCAATAGGCCGCTGAGGGTGAGCTTCTTCAATATAACACCAAACCCAGTGGAGATCCCAGGCAAGGTGATGGTGAGCATGCATGCTGAGAACCGTCAGGAGCTTGAACACCTCAAGCTGGTGATGCAAGTGGAGCGACATATCTGGGGGAACTACTACATGCGCATACCCTGTGTGCAGGAGCAGGGTTCCTGGTAAGTATAGAACTCTACAGATTTTACCGATATATCAATGAGAATGATGCAACACATTAATAATCACAGCTTTAGCATTTGCTGCCATTCTTATTGCCTTTACACCTTTACAACTGCATGCATCTTTATTTACAAACAAAAATGATAATACTAGTAATAGTGATAATGCGTGATAAATAATATTACAGCACATATGAGGACTTGTGTCACTACCTGGACAATGCACCCGACCATGCTGAGGACATTATAAGGAAAGTGCAGGCCATGTTCCGGTCATCGGGCACCGACCTCGAGTGTCCACTCAAGGCTAAAGTCATCAATGTCCAGAACTTTGAGGAAACACTGCCTGAAGTGCCTTCATTTATTACCTATGTAGCTGTGGTAAGTACACTTATTTATGATTAAATGAACTCTTAATTCTAGAAGGACCTTTACATATTTGTGTTAGAGTTTTAAGCTAAAAAGTAATATAAGCCTAGTGATAGCAAACCAATGACAAGAAAATGCTCATGCAATAAAACACTAATGCATCCGCTAGGAATTACGAAGCCGATTCTCATGCGATTTTGTGCCGCAGAGGACTCTTTTGCACTAAATTCTTTGAGAATTGTATGAGAATCGGCTTAGTGGACAAGGCTCTTTACTCTCAATTATGTTACCACGACAAAGTACATTGTGTCATTGCTGCGGCTCTATTTTTATACATACAATGTATACAAATGTATAAATCTATGTATAAAAATAAATTGTGAGATGAAACATCTTGCTTGATATGTTATGTTACGTTTTTCCCGCAATGTTTTGCTGAACCTCTTTCTTCCTTTTAACGCATGTTTGTATATCAGAGATACGGATACGTTTACATTTACGTATAGGTTAGACTTGCTGAACCTCCCTATTAATATCTCTTTATAGGGCAAGTATAGGGTGACCGTCCAATTCATGGAGCCTCATACAGGTGATACAGACATAGAGCTTGGATGTTTCCGCATTAACATCGAAGCCAAAGCTAAGGATTCGGAGGAGGTAGAGGAGGAGGGAGAAGTAGAGACAAGTGACGAGTGCTGGTTCTGGTGCTAGATTTGAAGAACATAAAGGTTCAAATGACTTATTTAAAGCTGCATTCCTAGCTATACCGACCAAAGGTTTATTGTGACGATTCTTTCATTGTTCTTATCGTTAACACTGAGGATTAGAAGATATATTTTTATGCACTTTTAAGTACATGTATACAATATACATTCTGATGAAAATCATAAATAAACCAATTGAACACTCTAACAACGCCATTATTGTCTCATTAGCAATATCAAAACGTTCTAATATTTCTGGCTATGAATGAAATTTTGAGAGACTAAGGAAATACCATTTGTTGCAAATTTAATAGATAATTTAAATAGTGAATAAACGAAATTTTATATGGACGGTAATGGTACCAATGTGGAAAAAGTAAAATAACATTTTTCAACATGATATGGTTTAATCTATTACAGTGCATGCTGGGATATATGTAAATGATATGTAAATGATATATGAAAACCAAATGCATGATGGGAAATGGGGAATTGTGTGTTATGGAAACATGTAAAACACATGGCTATTGATAAATATTGCATGCTGAACATAACATGTATTCTATAGATTATACACTGTGCCATTAGTCCCATTATTCCATGCGAATCAAGATTCAAAATGGCGGCTACGCATATTATATTCCCCTTTGAGTCAGATTCCACCGCTTGATAACAAGTGCTTGCATGCGAGTGGCAATCTAATTGTCTTAGTATCTAATTATTTTGATATTCTTGCGTTTGTCTTGTCACTCGTGTGTTAGGGCTCCTCCAGTCAGCCCAGTTTGTATAGGCCGTGTCTATGCGAAACGCTAACCTCCACATCTGGCCCTCGATCAATTTAGTGGAGGATCTGCCTAATATAATACCTTAAGTGATATTACCTTGTAAAGCCAAAAGAGATAATGCTCATGTATTTTATTTGATATCTTTGATCCTTTATAAATGTATAATGTAATTGTTAATAAATATTCGAGAGCTTAGTCTTAATATTGCCGTTAGTAAATTTATATATGATGTACAGTAGAATCGCTTAACTATGGACATATCCACTCGGGCAGGTATGCGGGTCAGAGAGGTCAATATTATGCAGATCTTTTATTGTAAAGATCTAAACGATTGATAATAAACCTATAGGGTTGTTGTTAGATGGGAAACGTCCATCAAAAGATGAGACTGACTCATGATCGTCTAACTATAAAGGGAGACAAGTTTATCTCTTTTGAATATAATCATATTTTCAAAAAACAATGTTCACATACATTTGAATAGTTGAACTTTCAACGGTACAACTCGTATGCAAGTGGTACATATAGAATTATAACAAATAAATGTCAGCTAGATCTTAATCATTTCGTCTAATGATATGTTCAAAAGGAAAGTCTACACGATCTTGCGCCGTCCTGGGAATTTGGGGAATTCATTACACTACACGAAGCTATAATCATACTAAAATTTAATAATGTAATAAAAAAAATAATACTATGAGATAACTATTGTAACTCCTGCTCAAGAGTATCAGAGTTCGACTTATACATGTTCTTCCATCCTGGTGCAAAGATGTAGATTCCATGTTTGCACATAAAGTCAATTATAGATGACGAATGAGGTTCATTACATTAGCGATATAACAGCAGCTAAAGAAGGATTTAGTTCAAATGTGAATTAAACAACTGAATGAAAAAGTCTCAAATGAAACTAGTTTACAGTCTGCAGTGGAGATGCATACTTCGATGATACACGGACGAGTTCTATGTTATTCATTTATGGAGAATAAAAAACAACAAAAATACATTTTACTTGTCTAAGTGTCATATTGGAATGACTACGACTTTATTTATTTGATTAAATTTTATTTTACAGGTTTAAAGAGTATGTTCCACCAATCAGTTTCAGCCTAATGTCTTGATTGTATTCCTTTTTTATTTTCACTTCTTCATCTGAGAAAAGTTAAATAGAAAAGGTGTTGTAAGAGCAATCAAGTACATGATCTAAGAACATCCAAGTAGATAAGATTCAAATAATTCCCTGAGCACCTCTTCATATATAGGTTTTGTTGCAGCTGATCAAATAAAAATAACTTCTGATGTAATAGTGAGCTGAATAGTTCTCTAAATTATGAATCTGAAAACGATCTCACACATGTTCTTGGCCGGAGCCCATTGTGTATGTATCAGCAGGAATGTTGGCACATGCTAATAACTACTATTCAAATTCTTAAACATTACATGTCAACCATAGCTTTGAAGTGAGAAAAACAAGAGAATATTGACAATATTGCACACAGTGATCAATCACAAGTTAACTGTGACACGAATTGAACCAAGACATTTTTTACAAGGATTTTTGTAAAATATTTATGATCATATATCCCTGAGATTTGATCACAGGACGACCATGGATCTGAGCTGGTGCCAAATATGAGGCAGCATAATGGCCCATGCTGTGTAGAAGACTTGTCCTGCTTTGTACAGTCCCCGGGGCAGCATGTACCAATGTTCCCTTGTAACTGCAGTCTTCATGGCATTCATAATAATGCTCAGCACATGACAAAACAGTATATGGGGCCTGGTCTCCTGACTGTTAAAATTATGAAGAATATTGGATGAAACTGTAATCAGTTTGACTCAGATTCTGTATATTGATAATAATTTGTAAAGAATGCAAATTACAAATTTAGATCAAAGATCAAATTTAGAAATGATTTCTTGAAGGATCTTCTCCTGAAGAATCTTTTAAACACTTTACATTGTTATTATTTATTATTTCAATGTAGTAGAAAATCACACAAGGTGACTAGAATATTTGGTTGATTTTGTATTTTATTTCAATTTGGCAAGTCAGGCTTCCTCAGGGATTTTATTTGAAAGTTGCTTTCTCAGCTATTATGACAACGAAAGTCATGTTATGTCTTATTGGACTGAATTAATCAATTGTCTGCTGAATCAGATGAGATAAAACGGCACTGGTGGGCCATAATAAGTCTAGCCATCAAAGAAAACGACCTTGGTGGGTCCTTAAAATATGAATTTTGAGTTTTATTAAGCCCTGTAGCAAAGACAACCAGTCAATTTACTCCTATATTTTGGTCAAAGGACTGTTAGATGGGTTAGAAAATAAAAAAAATAAACAAAAAATGTTTAGTTTTTGATCAAGATAAACTGACAGTGCAGCTTCAATACAAATCATTTTGTAAGGAGCCATACAATTTGATACTTCTTCAAGAACAACTTTTAAGAAATATTTCAAATAGGAAATCAAAATAATAACTTACCAGATGAACAATTCACTAATCACATCAGTAGCTACATGACACTGAGCCCCAAAGTTCATTGCAAGTAACTGGTGGACATCTGTAAAAAGATCTTTTACTCTACGAAATCTAATTAATGTAATATCATTCAGTTTCAAATGATCAAGAACTTATAATCAGAGAGCAAGTAAATGTATATATAATAATGAGACAGTCTCTGTGACAGTCTCTTATTGCACTGTCAGCAAAGACTGGAAATCGCAGAGACTGCCACAATTGATAATAAGGCAACAATAATTTACGTAGGAAACTGCTAATTCATAGCTTCTAATAACCCATAAGACAATTACCATATTTGATTTAATGTATTAAAGATTTAATCTATGTGGATGAAAACTGTCAATGTCCCAGCAAGGAGGATCAATGCTTAAAAAAGTCCTCCTGGTCTCTATCTGATCTCACAAGACGAAGAGGGTTCATGAATGGCCAAATCACCTGGTTGGTTTGTAAAGCATATATGTACTACCAGCAATAGCACTGGGAACAGTAACTATGCATGTGAACAGGACTTTGCTTCATAAATTGCAGAAATTATGTAATAGATCACTACAGGGGAAACAGAAACTATCTATGACATCATGCTATGTCTGAGACACATGCATAAGTAACGCATGCGCAGGAACACCAGATCCAGATCTGATTTGTATGACTTATTTTGTATTCACTAGTCATGACAAATAAAATAATTATATTATTATTATTTTCCCTAACTATTATAGATGATTTAGAGTAATTATGGTTATGAATAGCAATGACTCCCATGATTGGTCTTATCTCTAGACATGTCAATGAACGATACAGATGACAAATTCACTGATACTCAACTCAATCTACCAGACTTCTATGATGGCAACAATGTACAGGACAATTTGTATATATATGTACCTACTCAGGTTGTATCAGGTATTGTATTGTATCTAAATTCTTCCATACACAGAACCCAAAGATGCATGGAGGGCTCTAAGAACCTTAGAGCTATTCTAGGCCATTTTCTGTATTGTTTCTCTTAACCCATTCAGGACAGCGTCACCAACGTTGCATTAAACTTAACGACCAAGCGTGGGAAAAGGCTCATCAATTGATGACGTCCTGAGTGAAATATACACATCATGTCATAATGACGCATCACCACGTCCACTGATCTATGGATGACGCACATTCTAATTACGTCATGTTATTAAGGACGGCCCATAATGTCGCCACCATTGAATGACGTTGTTATTATAATGCTTTTTGGCAATACGCGTCCTTTCCCATGGAGTGCTTTAATTATCGCATTACGCGTCCTGTCCGTGGGAGTGCTTTTACGCACTACGCATCCTACGCATGGGAGTGCTTTAAGGCAATACGCGGCCAAACCCATGGGAATGCTATAAAGCAATACCGGCCTGAATGGGTTGAACTTTTAAAACCAATCTTGAAACACAAATATGGCAAAGTAGCTCTAAGGTTATTTATTACAGTCATTCATTAGTCCAATAACACTAGGAATCGCCCCAATTAGGTTCTAAATCGCAAAGCACTTACCTGTGGTTGGGAGGAAGAAGTAGGTCATCAAAAGATTAAATAGGTCAATCACAAAAGCATAACTTTGCCTCCTCACTGCAAAGACATTCTCTGCTGCCTTCATGGCCTCATAGTTGTGGAGGTCAGGAATGTCCCTCAGCAGTTCCCTCCAGATGACAATGTCCTTGAGTAGGATTGTCGTACCTAGCAATAGATTTTAATTCATTTATTAGTAATGTATTGCTAATTTTAGTAATGCCCTGAACCCAAGATGTTCTATATATCATTTTAGTAGTGCCTTGAACCCAAGAATACTGAATCGTCTAATACTTTTAGGACACTTTTAGGACACAATTCCAACGCAAGTTTATGTTTTATGACTATTGTCAGCTACTTGGGGAAAATTAGTTTACATGCATAGCTATGCATAGACATTTGTAGGGGCTTAAATTGGGGCAAGTCTAGCCACAAGTTATCACTGGGTCCAAAGTTCACATTCTCTCACCAGTGACCAAATAACCAAACATAATTTGAATCAACCTATTACCAAATATACCTCCACAATTTAGGATCTAGGAATTTTCAGCTTAATTTAGTAGAATTGATTAAATGAGTAGAGCTGCCCATTTTGATTCATATTTTCATGATCTGACTCACAGCCCAACCATGGATTACTGGTTCTAAGTTCTCCCCTGAAGCATTGCCATAGTGTTCTAATAAAGGACTGATTCAGGATAATGTGTTTCAACAACTATCTGATGTTCCAGCGAGCACCAAGGTACTTTGCTCTCTGCAACCACACCAATAATTAAACTTGACTTTCTATATATAATATTTTACCAATTGAATCTCATAATGAACATATGGTAGTAAACATTGTAAATAATATTTGAATCATCTAGTTTGTATTAACCATTCCTTATTTATTCACATTATAGTTCTAAATAAGTTTATTAGTCAACCTGATCCTCCCAGAGGTGTCCTGATACTAAAAGCATCCCCTAGGGTGAGGAGTCCAGGCACATGTCTCATAGATGGGGGGAGATAATAACATGGCAGGGTGCGTATCCTTCCCTCTGTCAGCGATCGCTTGAAGTGCTCCCGGAACTGCTCTGTGTAAGATATAATGTATATCATCTCATAAATAAACATGGAATGAAAATACTATAATAACTTGCAAGGAAGAGCTATGGTATATTAATGTGTAAAATGAGGAAGAAAATGCTTAAACCTCTATACATGTATATGTTAAGAAGAATTAAAGATTGATTTTTTAATAATTAATCGTGAATGCAAATGTGAGTACTTTATTATACTGTATAAAACTGTACCAATAACACTAATTTTGGTACATCTAGCCAAGAAACTATAGTTAAGGAATGTATACTGAAAGACCTGAATGTTCCATGAAATGTATCTCTCCATTTTGTATATTTTTAGTTGGAAATGAATGATATGTTCAATTCAATTCAATCATTATTCTGAAAGACCTGACATTGTGTTAGAATGAGTATGACCCATTATCTCCCGAATTCTGCATAAATTCATATTATAATTCAATCTTTAACCTACTATTCTGCCTCAATTTATATGTTAATCTGTTGATACACTGATCAATACACACTGAAAGCCAAGATTCCGGTAACAAAATACAATAAAACAATGAAGTAGACAACTAATCCATCTTAGAATCGATCTGATGAGATTCTGGGAGGTTCTTTTTCTCTATAGATTCCCTCTAAACCACTTCCGTCCCCATAGATCCGTCCCTATAGATCAGTATCAAGCCTATAGTTCAGTCTCAAGACTCCCTATAGATCAGTATCAAGACTTCCGTCTCCATAGATCAAGACTTCCGTCTCCATAGATCAAGACTTCCGTCTCCATAGATCAAGACTTCCCCATAGATCAAGACTTCCGTCTCCATAGATCAAGACTTCCGTCTCCATAGATCAAGACTTCCGTCTCCATAGATCAAGACTTCCCCATAGATCAACCCAACGCTGCCAAGTATAGAATGAAAAACAAAGGACCTGACGAGGCTCGAACCCTCAACGTTCTCCGCCGAAGGCGAGCACTATAACCACTACACTACGGAACTGGTGGATGTGACGATGCTGAATTTTGCTATAGACAGCCGCTTGCGCGCACCCGGACCGGGGACTTTCGAATGAAATCCTCTGTGCGCTATATAGACTACCGTACACAATGCAACACCAAGTGAATGTGCACATGAGTGGCTATGCCAAAGGGTCTCCACATCTCTTCCGGTCGCACGTATAGGTTCTGAACTCGCCATTCATTTATTGCTTGATTCCCGTCGACTAAATCTTGGCTATCGGGCTCAAACACTATTTAAATCATTTCTACCAATTCAAATCTTTTATTTATTTCTTTTTTAAGTCCCTAGACACACGCAACACGGCATTCGAGAACCGGAAGTGTCCGATGCTTTGGATAGCAAGCAGCGGAACCTTGCGAAAACAGGCCGGCTGGCTGAACATAAACATTAGCGAATACGCACCTCTGATTGGCTGTTTCTCCGCTAAGCCCCGCCCACTTCACTTGGCCAGCCGTCGCGGTATCATTTAGATTTCGACTAACGCGGTGTCCGATGCTTTGGATAGCAAGCAGCGGAACCTTTCGAAAACAGGCCGGCTGGTTGAACATAAACATTAGTGAATACGCTCCTCTGATTGGCTGTTCTGGCTGAAGCTTCATTCGGTCAGCCGTTGTCACGGTATGCGTCGTCCATCGGTATGAACTGTCCAGGAAGTCGGTTTGACCAATAGCGGGTCAGGGCTTGACAGCGGGGCGGAGCCTGGTGAGAATGACGTCACTACCGGCTCTCCATATATGGCATGGCCCTGGTTGTGTATTCTGAAGTGACCGGCTTGGAAATATTACGCTGTATTACGTTAAGTTTTATCAAAGAATTATGTGGTATTGAAGCTTGATCTTTGGCATCAATACTCATAAGAAGCATATATATGATGCAAAAGCACAATTACTTATCTACGCACTTCCAATCCATATGAAAATCGCCTATGATTCCCGGTTTCATGTATTTGTTGACATTGTTTAGAGGAAGTAGTGTACGATAGTAAATGTATTTTACACCAGAGGGTAGCAGGGGGCGATCGTATGGTACTTTATTCCCTTATTTATAGACAGACAGTGGGCCACAGATAGAGAGAGGGAGGGGGAAGCGGGAGATAAGAAGGATGGATGGCAGCGGATTCCTGTCTGTCCTATGTGTACATTTATGGCACTTGGATCATATATTAGAGATTAAGACAAAGTTGTTATATTGTTTTGGTACAAAGAAAGTCCTGATGATAATTCATACGGTATAATTTAATTGTGTGATTAGAGTCACTTAGAACTTCTTTCATTGAGGGGTAGGCCTAATTTGAGGGCGGGTAACGTTCTGTGTGGGTGGGTATATATCTGATTAATGATATTTATAATATTTGTATATAGGCCTACACATTGTTTTGTGAATGGTCGGGTGCTCGATTTTAAGATTATTTAGTACTTTCATCATGCTCGATTTTAGGTTTGAAATAATTGAGTGGCATCTCAGAATAGTTAAAGCATTGCAGAACAAAATTAAGCAGAGCAACCAATTATATATATGAATATGACATATTTATAACTATAGGCCTATATGTTCTTTAAAATCAAATTTACGTGCCCCTTCTCCCTCCCTTTCTTATCTGTCTTTTCCCTGTCACACTCCTTTCTCTATCGCCCCTACCTCTCTTCTCTCACTCCATACGCCCATCTCTCCCCCTCCCTGGCCGTCCACCCTGTACTCCCCCCCCCCCCAGTTGCCCCCACCCCCTCCCCAATAATTACATTTTGAAAATTGTATTGGCCAAAGAAAGAGCTGTCTGGAGAACCTTAAAGGACGATACCACCGAGCTGATTGACACTTTGAAAACCTAATTATATACTCCTGAAATACCAACATAGAATTTACGAAACACGTACCTGTGTGAAATCTATGCATGTCTCTTTTGTTTGATCGCTACCACTTCGTATTATAAAATGTGTTAGCATTGTATAAGCCCAGCTGGCAGGGATCCTGAATAAATATGTTGCAAAAACAAAACAAAAAAAAGAAAGAGCTGTCTCTCACAGAACCTTGTGCAACCCATACTATCTATCTGAGTGCTAAAACATTCCATTGGTCGTTCATAAATATTGTATTCATCTAAAATAATGTTCTGTTCAAAATATTAAATTTTCGGAAAATTCTTCCCCTTTATTTAGTTGATTACCTATCATATGTGATGTGTTCCGGGGATGTGTTCCAAGAAAATGAGTCACAAGTCGCAAAATAGATATTTTTTCAAAGTGAGTTTTTTTTACAGGATCTCTTTATGAGAATGTTTTGATTTTTGCATTTGGTTCATAGTATTCTTTACTTGTACCTAAAAGCATCGCACCAAACACCAATCAAACTGTATGTTTACGGTTTGTGAACATGAATTTAGACTTGAAGTTGAACTCGGTATAACTTAATTGAACTCAGCATTCATTCCATTAAAAAGAAATTCCGATGACCCCTCCCCCCCCCCCACCTCCCCTATGGTGACTTGCACATACAGTGAAATATTACTTGATCAGCTCTAGGTAGGCCTATACATCTTTTTAATTTGTTGGTATTCTTCGGGGTATTCTTAGTAATCAAGTCTAAAATCTTTAATTTCAATAAGCCAAGAGTGTTCGAATTATTCCCTTAAAAAGAGCTCTTGTGCTTTATTTTGTCAGTAAAAGTCATTAGAAATTAGTCTAATAATTATTAGTCAGTGAAAGTCTGAAGTTCTAACACGCCTGGCTATGGGGGAGAGTGTCCTTGGAAACAGGCTTAGCATATCAATAGAATTAATATGTGACTCATTAAACTTAGCCTAAAGCTGAAAACCGCCAATCATCAAGAAAGAAGAATTGTCTAATATAAACAGGTTTGAAACAATTTGAGATATTCTGGATGAAATAAAGCATAAAATGAATGCATTGTCTTATCATTTGTCAATAACACTATAGGCCTAGATGTGAAATTGGACATTTCAATTTGCTCATGGCCAGTCGGACCAGTGCTTTTGAAAAAGTTTATGGCCCAACTTTCATTTTTCATAGACCTGGTCGTCAGTCTATGAGTTATGTCGCACACTGTAGTATGTGTTCATGCTGGAGCAATCAATACACACTAGTGAATATATGTGTATTCATGCTGGGTCAGTCAATACACACTAGTGAATATGTGTATTCATGTTATTCTACAAAGAATTACGCTCCATTTGACATCAAGACTGTCCTAATCCCATTTTAAGTTGGTCGATGTCGAAAAAAAATAATAAAAAAATAATAGCGTATGGTGCCCTTATTCCGTCACCTCCTTGAATTATACATAGATTGCTCAGAAACTACTAAATTTTGATCTGTGTTCTCGTCTCCATTATCAAGATATACTTCTTTGCTACTAAGATGCAAATTTCCAGCATTGTTAATTGATTTGTAGTTTCAAGAATTAATGGTTTCTTCAAACAAAGTCAAAATGACGGAATAAGGACACCGGTGCAAAATCACTTAGTTATTAATTGAAAATATTTATACTGACTTTCAGATAAAGAACAATTACCAAGAGGAATTAATATCATAGAAATACATGTATACAAATAATGTAAGAACATAAGGTTAGTGTAGGCAATAAGTCATTCAACACCAAATCGTCAGAGGCTATATGCGCAATATTTCGCATGAAATTTTAAAATAGCTTAAATTTAAAAATATATCAAAATAGGGCCCCCGATTACCTGAGTTGTGGCTAGTGTGTGTTTATCTATGTTTCCCTCCCCTCCCTCGGACTTTGCCCCCTCCCCCTCCCCTTCCCAGCCCCCCTCTCTCTCACACACACTCTCTCCTGTCCCTATCCCATATCAGTTCCTCCTTGGTCATTTAGATAGAAAGAGACACATTCCTTTGCTATCAAAATTCGTTCGGTAAATAGGGTTTTCCCATGTCAGGGGGACAGCAATCTCTCCCGTTTTGTGATCACCTAACTTTAAAGGTTTCTTTCATAATGAAATTGTATAGCTAGATCCCTCGGGGCCTCATACTTTAAAAAGACATTCAAACGCACATAAAAAAAGATCAGCACAACAGATCTTTGCGAATTTTGGATATGTTATGCTTCTTGGTATTCCGCTTCATTTGACACCAAGGGTATAGGTACGCCGAAAAATATTAAATATTGAAATATTAAACTAGGGCCTACTTTAAAACATTTAAACACATATAAAACAATTTCCCCATTGCGGATTTCTGATATATTATTCTACACAGAATTTTCCTTCATTTGACACCAAAACTGTGTTTATACCCAATTTTTTCCGGGTAGGACCTATTTTTCACCTTCCAGGGACTGGACTATCCAACCTCAGGCTCAGGACGAACTGTCCGGCTGGCTGGCAGCATAGAGCGGCCGACTTGACGGGGTCGCCACCTGACGACAATATGTTGAACTACCGTAACAACTTTAGATAGAACCAGTCTTTGTTATGCACTTCTAGCTGTAAAATAGGAGCGAGAGCGGTCTTTATATGGGGGATATCTCATTCAGTGTAGGCATTCAGCCATTTTGCCTACACTCTATGGTCGGACACTCAATTAAATTAAATTCATCCTGCCAGTAAATTAAATTCATCCTGCCCGGACAGCTCATACCGGGCGGACAACCCGTTGCAAACGTTTTAACTGGCCAGTCCGGGGGCGTGGCCTAAGCCTCAGAACCGGATATCCTGGACAGTTCATACCGATAGACAACTCATACCGTGACACCGTCGCGGTATTATATAGGTTCCGATTAAAGCAGTGCATTCACTTCCGGTCTCATAGAAAGGCTGACGACTCGCATGGGATTGCATGATATTTTGGATGTTTTTGGATGTTTTTGGACGGAATAAAGAAGGTTTGTCTATCTTTTTTGCTCTAACATTAAGGAAATCTCATCAATTCTCTTCTAAAAGCAATAATTTCCTCGGATTTTTCTGCTCGCGGTGTCTATAGTGTCAGGGAATTCTCGGGCTTCGCCCTCGAACTCCCTGACGCTATAGACACCGCGAGCAGAAAAAACCTCGGAAATTATTCCTTAATTAAAGTTATTTATTTGGCTTTGGTGTTAATTCCCATCAACTTATTATATTTTACCTGGAGTGGTGTCTATCAGGTCTAAATATTCCTGGTGAATGCATTTCTTGCGAGAAACAACTGCTATCCTTATAATGTCAGGAGTCAGAGCAAAGTGAACAGTGGCACCCAGAGCATGAGACCATGTAGAGAAGACCTTCTCAGCCAGTTTCCCCTTTACCTCAAGTGCAGTGCTGTAGTGATGTAAGACAGGATATAATGGTATGTTGGCTTTTCTGTTCTTGGAGGTACAGCCCTCAGCAATGACTGTAAGAGGAGCATTAATGACCTGGAATTAAGGAGTGAGTGAGTGAGTGAGTAATGGTTGCCATGACAACATCCAAGTGGAGTTATGCATAAGAGTTGAACTTGTTGCTAATAATATTATAGGAATAATGAAACCTTGAAATAATGAGACAGCATGTATATTTTATCATTATCAAGTCATCATCATGTGTTGCATAAGAAATACTTACTTGAAATATTATATTCCCTAGCTTATGTTGGGGATACATTTGGTAGGAACAAGAATTAGCATTTTCTGTATAGTACATTCCTTCCTTAACATTTCATTACCAGCTGCTTCTCCAAAAAACATTAAGTATGTCCTGTTATGCAAAAGGCCCCATGTCACCTTTTGGAGGTCTGCCTCTGATACCTGACCATCCAAATACATAACATAGAAGAGTCTCTCCAAAAAGACAATATGCAATTAATCCATTACTAGCTGCCCCATTTATCACTGGGTAGCCACCCCCTGTTCCCTTGATCCCTCTCCCTTCCCCACCCTCCCCTTTTCACATCACATGTTTAAGTTGTGTCGCAAATAACAATATTGCATCGCCCAATAATATAGTGTAAGTCGGTGGAAGCAGAGGGAGTGGGCGGATTACAATAATTTGAATATATAATTTGCTTCTACCTCCTTTGAAAAAGTTATTCGGAAAAATCAAATAAATAAGTTTGTGAATTTTACATGCCTCAGGACAATTTTTTTCAGACTTTGATAACAGTGTGATTAATTAGGTTGATGACAACTATAGCACTGAGATATGACTTTATATGCAATGTTATAAAGAGTTTCCAATTTTCATTTCATTTCACTTCTGCTGTATGTAAATATGTTATTTAAACCGAAAATTCATCATTGTCTGTTGCATAAGAATAAAGGGCCTGGTTCACTAAGCTGATTCTCATGCGATTCTCACAAAACTTAGTCATATGGATGACGTTGAAATTGCTCAGTAATAAACGGGCAAGACAAAAGTTGTCCAGAAGAGTTATGAGAAATTGAAAAATACAAATGATTAACAACACAAAAAGGTATTTTAATCCTCAGACAAAAGTGCTTACCTTGGTATCACCCTTTGTGTCCCTGTAGCGCACACCAGTGATGATTCCCCCTTCTTCACAAAGACTGACTACAGATCCCTCAATAAAGTTACATCTGTGGAAAAAAAATACTGGAACTAATTTTAATTTGATGGCAAGGAAATAGAGAAATTTATCAAACAAATGGTGAGGGTTGCTATTAATTCATACCATGATTGGGGGTTCTACACGCTACAAATGAGTGGATACATGGCATTGTATATTGTCAAATGGATCCATGTGCGAACATATGGCGTTTTATTAAGCCTAATTATAAGAAGGTGCCCTATTGGTTGATGTTATGCTCGCTAATGACATCATGCTCCTTTGTGATGCCATACCCAGTCAGTGCCATCGTTGATTAGCCAATCAACTATTTGCTTTTCTAGCACTTTGGTATCAAAAATCAATATGGTGGATCCTTGTAGCAAAGCCAGGTAAATCAACAGTTTGTTATCCATTTCATTTTAAAACATGAGATAGTGGTACAAAAAATGGGATTCAACTTGGTTGGTTTCTGACTTACCATATATAATGCCCACTCGTTTCTTTTTCGACCAGGAATATTACTTGAAGCCTGCAGCTTCTTGTAACATCCCTGGTTGATAAAAACTTGTGACTTACCAACCTTGTTACATTATATTTATTATTACCCAACATTAGGATCAAAAGTATATATACCTTTCTTCAGCCAGGGCCCTTTTTCGCAGAGCCTGCACCAAATTTCCATGCTCTGCAAACATCATCATATCCTTGACGGGCATGTCCAGATGTTTGCCTGGTCCCTCATGTATTACTAATTTCTGGGAAGTAGTTCCATTTATTTCTGTATGCTTCACTAATATAGAAAAGTAAGCAAACCTCATATGATAATGTCATGTTTTCAATGAATAATAATAGTGTTTGGGTGGAAAGTGACTGTTTGTCAGACCTATGGAACAAAATGTATTTAATTATTTCACAATATATTTTGAACTCCTTTTGTAATATTTCAAAGGATATAAAGGAATAGAAAAATAGACATAATGATTAGGTTGTCCATACTAGTCCAGGCAATTTGGGTTTGATATTAGTTAACTCTCGATTAACTATCTTTAAATCCAACATCAATAGGAGACACTTCTAAGTCGTTGACCTATTGGTGATTGTTCTTCTATTCTTCCTGTACTTATTACCATAAATTCAGCACGGCGTGTAAATCTCCAATACTGTAAGGAGTAGACCGGCTGATGCATCTACTGATGAATAAAAGTCTAACAAACAAACAAACAAACAAACAAACAAGCTGTAGAAAATATACTTGAGTCGGGTCCCCTAGTGACGATTTTAGGGATTTTCCCCGTGGCAAACTTTGGTAAACTTTTAACACATTAAAAGGGTATGTTTAAGGAAGAGGATCCTGCAAAAATAAATTCTTTTGCAATTTGTTTTGGGTTGGGGCAATATGTCTCAAATGAAACTGGACAGGATTCCCTATTTTCTGAGCTATAGAACATGCATATGCCTGAATTTAATATGAAAGATTACTACTCTATTAAATGCAGGTGAAGCTAATAACAATTTGGGAAACTCTCATTGATTACAAATGTTTGTAATAATTAGGAATTGTCAACTAATTGTATAAATAGTAAAAACATCTTTTCTTTTCATTATTTATTCAAGGATAATACAATATTTAAACAAAGCATATAAGAAAATATGCAGTGTCCACCATGGATGTGTTTACGTGTTGTAATATTAGATAAATAGAAAATCAAGACATACTATATACAAAAAGAGAGGCGGAATTTCAAATCCTTTCTTGTTTCCTCAAAATTACAATATAATATATATCTGTGTCAATTCTGGAAAGTACATGATACCTTCTCCAAGAAAAATAGTTGCATTCTATGTATTCCCATGCAAAGATGGACGACTATCCAGATGAAATATTTTCTTAGATAATTGATGTCATCTCATATACTGTCATGTCATGTATGTGATTTGTTTGGGTATGAACTAGAAGACCTAAACTCTTGACTGCTTGTAGAGCACCTATTTTTATTCCATGGTTTGGCTTGGAGTGTGGTGTCAGATATATGCCACACTCACAGCCCATGGCATATAGATTAACTGTTTTCTGAGTATTGAAAATAGGTAATGTATCTGATTATTTGCATAACATCATGGAAACAAATTTAGTATGAAGAACTCAGTGAACCATTTAACCCTGCCGGTATAGTTCGCACTACTGTATCACTAAAGTGGACTGGCGACATATTAAATAATATTATGATATTACCTTGTATGCCCAGTTCCTCCATAGCCTGTATATTTGTACTCCATGTGAGTTCCCCCCGTATGGTGTCAGGTAGAGACATGGACCTCTCAATCACGGTCACCCTCCTCCCTTCCCTGGCTAGCACAGTAGCAAGAGCGGCCCCACAATATCCACCCCCAGAGATGATGACATCTGGACCCTCTGTGATGTTTGGTCTATCATGTCTGCTCTTATGCAGGACAGCTTTATTCTGTATGGGATATTCAATATAGGCGAAACATCATCAATTGGATAATTTATTCAATAAAAAAGATGCTAAATGGTAACAAATATGATGTAGTCTGACACATTGAACGTCATTTTAGTTTAAGGAATTGTTTAATAGACATGATTTTATGCTTTGTATCATATACTAGAATTTTTAGATTGTACCTAATGAAAATACCATTATTGCAACATTGAGTAGAAATAAAAAGGATCTTTAATAAAGAGATTGTAACTAATGAAAATACTGTTATCGCAAAATTGAGTAGAAATAAAATAAAATTTAATCTTTAATAAAGAGCTATGCAATAAGCAGACAGTTCTACAATAAGCAGTGACCGGAAATGATGACATGTGGGTCTTGTCTATTATGCATACTGATCTTCAAAGTGGCTTTATTACATGTGCATTCCACTTGAGAGGTCTGATAATTGCAGGGTTAGATATGTAACTGTAAAATTGCCATATAACTTTTAAAAGCGACTGTGAAAACAAATGTGATTGACTTATTATTGTGAAAAGCAATATTCTGTTCATAACTTCATTTTCAACTAACTAAATCAAATTTATATGCTTTGTTTAATTCTCTCTCCATAAAAGTACTTTGACATATAAGGTTCATCAAGGTTTGACTGTTAAAGGAAAATTTGGAAAAGTTAATCTCATCCCTGAAATATTTGTAATTAGTGGCATATATATAATATGACGATCTTCAATTATTTATAGGGTCACTATAGAGGTTCATGGTCACTTTTAGGACAACAAACCCTATGGATCCATAAGTACAACACCAAAGTCTCAATTTTGTATTTCCATTTATGCCCTAACAATCAACAATGCCGTCCCTTGCTAATTCTATTCATATGTCTAATAATTTCGAATGACTTATTGAGTTTGCTTGCTGTTTTTGGTTTGTAGTTATACTCAAGAATATTTATAAAAAAAACAACTATGGATACTTTTATTATGTCTCATTGATACTTGATATGTCTGGATAAATTCCAATTCTACTGAAGCACTTCATCATGTCAGAATAGAATGTGCACAGTTGTAATATTAGAATATAATATTATGATACATGATTACCCTACTTAGTTTCGCTCTTCTAGCTGGTCATACACAAACTCCTGGGCTAGTATACTACCATCATTGGTGGGAGGAAAATGTTAAGCAATCCTAATAATGAAGCATCCATATATATGCTGGGAAATAATCATACACTCGATACACTCAAATTAGTGTGTAATTGTCCATTTTAACATATGGTTTTACCCTGTCAAAGATATTTAATAAAAGTGTTATATATACCCACCTTAACATAGTAGATGTAAAGACTACATACAAGGGCACCTATCGATAAGGCAAATATTGAAACAGCACAGGTGATGTACCAGAGGATATCCAGGCAAAACATTATGTCCCAGTGTATGGATTGTCACAACAATGCTCTAAATTTTATAAGAAGTGATATGAGTTGTGAGGTAGAGAGAGGTGAATGCATATATAGTGGGACCCTAGTTTGTAGATATCATTTTCATTTTCCAGGTCAAAGTAACCCTACTTCATGATAAGGTAAATTAGGGTATAGTGGGTCACTTTATCTTTTATATCTTGGATTTCTATTTCATGGAAATGTGCATATCAGACGTTGACCTTAAGTCAACCTCTTTAGCAGGCCTTGTGTTCAATGGCCATTATTAATCAACACAATTTTTATTTTTTTTAGATGCGAAATTATACTGCATAGCGCTAAGTCCCAAAAAGGTTGTGAATTTCCTTCTATTAGCGCAAATATTGTGAGCCACAAATATTTCTTATTTGATTCTAGACCTTATTTAGTGGCATGTGTATGGACAGCCAGAAAATGGATACCAACATAATATGGATAAGAATCATTAGTGCACTGACTTAAACCATTGATACAATAACAGAACAACATCATACAGATAAGTAGTTGGAAGATTCATGAGTCGCACTGCTAGTAGGCTATGAAAAGTATGACCCTAGTTGGGAAAGCGTGGGACTCTCTCAGCAATGACGCCCTGCGAGCGGGAGGTCTGGGGTTTGATCCCAGGCCGGTGCCAAGTAGAGTGAGTTTTCGTCCTCGGTGCCCACCAAAGGTTTCTCACTTGAAAGGCATTCAGAAAATGTTCGAAAATCCAAATTCTAAATTCATGGTCCCCGACGTAAAGCTGTAATTGTAAAGGCCATAGGCCTATATCCACGTAATAGTGGTGTGCCAGCGTCGTTAAACAAATGCCTTCCAGGCCAATATTATTATTATTATGACATGGGACATGTTTAATTTGGTATTTTATTACACACATCAGCAGTTAGAAAGGTGCAGTTTGGGGGTGCAGTTTGGTTGATACGGACCGCTCAGGTGTACCGTTCGGCCAAAGAAGCAATTTCATTGGTGCAATGTACGCCAGATGACGTTGTCCCGACCGCGTAACTTAGGCCTACAAATTGCGGTGAATGAAGCCTCCTCGAGCTAAACTATAGGCTTAACAAGTTAAATTTACTTTTTAACATCCAAATAGAGTGTGTAATAAATAGCAAATGGCCCTCTGTTCGGGTTCAACCTGATCTCAACCAGTCCGGGTCTCGATCAGTTTGAACCCTCCATCGGGCCATTTGCTATAAGTATTGTTTAACCAATTTTATTCAGAGATTACATTTTCACTTGGCAACGCAAGTAAACAATCGCTTGCTTTTACCGGTTATGCATATCATTAAATTGTGCAAGGCCAATAGGAAAATACCTAGTTGTATAATATGAAGAAATGGTGTTTTAAAAGACTTCCGACAATATTTGCTCTCCACTGACACTTAGGGTAAATCTAGGCCTACCATAGGACTGCTGACAGCTCTAGATGGGGCTATTAAAGTACTGTAAAATGATGTACCATGTCGAGAATTTTTATCCTTGCATACCATTGTAAAGCGGCGTGTCCTATGTATGTTTATAATAGCAGCAATCCGTCAATCCTGTTTGGGGGTAGAATATTCTTATTATCATTTAGTAAATAGCATGATGGTTCAACTGACTAGGTACACAGTTTCTACTTACAATGGTAATTAATGAACTGCAACCCATACCTCCCGTTGGTTCTGCCGGTCGTACTTATACTGATTGGCAATGATGGGCCAGCTGGTGCCAAGACGGAAAAATCTCGTAGTGATTTGCTCAGGAAGAAACTAGTGTTTCTGGACACTTTGGTCAGAAACAATAGTACTGAGTTGAATTATTTGAGAGAGGCTTTAGACAAGGAAAGGAAAGATAACAATAAACTAAGGAATAGGCTTAGGCAGTTTGAAGCAAGATCGGATCGGGAGGAGAAGGAGTTGACAGCCGTAGCGGACAGAGTTGATGACACTGACAGGCTTAAAAGATCGCTCAACGTGGTAGTGACAGGCCTAGCAGAGGAAGACAACGAAGATCTGGAAGCTAAAATAAATGATTTACTGACTCACCTTGGGGTGAATTTCCGAACAAGAGATACTCTCCGTGCCTTCAGGCTCGGTCAGAAGCATGCAGACAGATCCAGGAACCTTATGATTCATTTGCGAGATGTCAATCAGAAGTCGGCCATGTTCAAAAATGCACAAAAGCTCAAGGAGGGTTACAAAGGTGTTTTCCTCAACGATGATCTGTCTATCAATGACAGGAAGAAACAAAGTGACCTCTGTGGTCTAGCATATGTTGCAAAGAAAGTGGCTGGATATCGGACGGCTAAGGTTAGGGCTCTGACGCTGACGATCAATGACAGGAAGATCAAGTGGGGAGAGTGGGATCGTCTACCGGAGAATGTCAATCCCAATGCCACAGCTATTGAAGCTACTGGAGACGGTGGAATAGGTTTTAAAGGAGAAAGAGATCTTCTTTCTAACTTTAGTCCATGCCGTGTTACCAATGGAGACACTGGATATGTCTACAAAAGTGCAGAAGCCTGGTTCCAGGCAGAGAAAGCCAAGCATTTTGATGACCCAGATTTGGCACTCGTCATAGCAAACGAAGCTGACCCGAAGCGTTGTAAACACTACGCCCGGAATTTGCCAAAGGATGATGCTCAGTGGCAGGCAAGGAAAGAAGATGTTATGTTGAGAGTTTTGATGGCTAAATTCAGTCAAACACACAACATCGTGATTTCCTAGTCTCCACAGGCAATAAGCATCTCTATGAATGCACCGATAATAAAAAGTGGGGTGTCGGAAAGGACATACGAAAAGGAAAGGAGGTCACGGGAATACCCAAAGGCTCCCGAAACCTGCTTGGACGGAAGCTCAAGGAGGTCAGGGCCGTTCTTTGATAGTTCTCTGACAGTAAAAAGTAAACAAGAAGCCGACATGGATATCTCGCCGACATACGGAACACAAATAGCTGCAAGTCTCTTCACGGACTCTCGTGGGAGAAAACTAAAATCTAAACTGAATCCCAGTTGGACCTACCTAAACAAAATACCTGATTTTGTATTCAACACGGAAGTATACCCGGGTGCTAAGTTCAGGCTTGTGTGCCAGAAGGCAGATGATTTTCTCTCCACTCATAGATCATTGATTGTGTACCTAATGGCCGGTATATGTGATATCACAACCAAGGGAAAAAACAAACAGAGAAGAAATGTTTTTACCTTTTTATGGTCGTCTGCAGACACTCTGATATCTCATAACCATAAATACCAACCGTCTAAGAGGGCTTCATCAAGGCTCACCTATAATTGTATGCCCCATCATAGCAGCAGATCTTGAGAAATTTTGTTCCGACCTGGGACCAAACAAACAACAAATATTGAACAACGCCATCATAGAAATAAACAGGTTTGTTCAACAAATAAATCAGGAATCTAACATCACAACTCCCTGGATCTCCAGAAATGTCCATATGACAAATGGAAGGTTTGTAAAGCACAACTACAACCTTCTCGATGATGGAATTCACCAATGTAATGACTTAATCGATAAACAAAGCTGCATATTGTGGAGGAACTTAGAGGCAAATATTCTAAACTTTATGGAAAATGACCACTTCGTTGATATTATCGGGGGCCTCAGGTGACCTGAAACAGTTTGAACAATGTGTATTAACCTTACTAGAATTATTACAATTTTTAGCTAAGATTTTTAGCAGAAACAAATATCACTATGGCTGTAGACACAGAGAATGTACGGAGAATGACCTCTTGGTAGCAGACGAGATGCATCTTGCTATACCAGTATGTACGGAGAATGAAATTAAATATGTATTGAGCATGACCTTTTGGTAGCCAACAGAGTGAAAATATCTGAACAGAAAAGCCTATGGCTATGGCTGTATGAGCACATGTACTGAGCATGACTTCATGGTAGCAATTTTATATTGAGCAAAGAAAAAAAAACAAAAAAACTTTTTGGTGTACGAAAGCAACTAACACTTATGTATTAATCAAAGATTACCTTATGAATGTACGGAGAGTGACTCCTTGGCAGTGGAAACAATATACCTGTGTGGTTCAGTCCCAGGTTACTCTCCTGTGTGGTTTAGTCCCGGGAGGATTTAAATATAATGGTTATCTGTGTGGTTCAGTCCCGGATAACCCACCAAAAGCCAACTTGAGACATTTTTGAAATATTATTATATTTTATATAGGGATGTCGGCGTGGAAAATATCTAATTATTGGTACTTCAATGTTCACTAATATTGGTAGACATATCCTTCTAGTCTTGTACATATTGTTGCATGTTACTTGTTCTAGTCTATGTATTCATGAAAACACTAGTGAGTTGTAGAGAGCTACATGTCACTCTACAAATATTTACGCTATTCTATTCATCATTAGGTATATGATAATATATCTCTATCACTCTCATCATTATAGGAGTTCACTAAAGGATATCTCAACTAACACAATCATTAATGGGTGACCAGCATGGTTTTAACAAAGATGGTTTCAGTATTATAAATGTCAATGTTAGAGGGCTCAAAACTAATCTATTTAATTTTAAAAATGGGATATCGCAGTTCAACCCTGAAATTATAATATGTACAGAAACATTCCTGACAACTTATGACAGGTCAATTGATTTTGAAATACAAGGATACAACACCATAATTAGAAATAACAGAGCAGTATTAAATACTGATGGAACAATCAAGGGAGGTGGAGGAGTAGGATGTTATATAAAAAATGCTCTAACTTATAAAATACAAGAGAATATGTCTAAATCCAATCCAAACATTGAGTTGATGTGTTGCACTATTTTATTTGAGAACAAGAGAAACTTACATCTGTTAGGGATATACAAACCACCTGATGGAGATTGTAATTTATTTCTCCAAGAGCTACAAAATACCTTGTCATCTCAGATACTAAATTATAATAATTGTGATATTGTTGTAGCAGGTGACCTTAATATAAATATGTTTGATACTGAATGTAGATATGTAACCTCACTCTCTGATATAGCTCATGAATTTGGACTTACTCAACTTATAAAAGAAACAACACGTTTTGACATTAGAAGAGATAGGGATTATATCTCTGAATCTTGTATTGACCTTATATTAAGCAAAGACTATGTAAGCTCAAGTGGTGTGATTGATATCTGGGTAGCTGACCATCTTATGACCTTTGTTACACTCAAAAAACAAAAACAAAAAAAGAAAGGTAGTAGAGTTGTTGAATATAGAAACTATAAGAATTATAGTACTCAGGATTTTACTGCTGCTGTTAGATATATAAATTGGAACTGTATAACTGAAATGAATGACCCACATCAAGCTTGGGCAAAATTTCTGTCTATGCTAGGTGATATCCTAGACAACATGTGCCCTGTTGTAACAAGAAAAATTTCTCCGCCAAGAGAGAAATGGTTAACTGATGAACTGTTGATAATGATTAGAGACAAAGATAAAGCCCTAAAGAAAGCCAAAAAATCAAAAAGGCATGAAGACTGGCTACAAGCCAAAAGAGCTAGAAACAATCTAACCAAACTGTGTAGAAAAGCAAAGAAGAAATATATAACTCAACTAAGTAATGAATGTATTGATGATGATAACAAATTCTGGAAGCTAGTAGACAATTTGTTACCCAAAAAATCAAAAAACAAAGATCAAGAAATAAATATTATTGACAGTACCTCAGATGTACCTGTACCTGTATCTGAAGTAGCCACTAAATTCAATGAATTTTTTGCATCTGTAGGTGAATCACTAGCTGAAAAGATCAATGCCCAATGGACCTTCATTGGCCATGAATGCATTAACACCCTGGAAAATATAAATACTTCACCAGAAGGAATACAAAAATTAGCCAGGGAAATCAATTTAAGTAAGTCTAGCAATATAAAACATATTAAATCTCTAGTGTTTAGGGATGTCTTTATGACAATACCTACAGTATTATGTCATATATTTAATTTAGTATTCTCCTCTAACTTTATACCGGATTCTTGGAAGACTGGAAGTGTTACCCCTCTACCCAAGGGTGGAGACCAATCTATTATGTCAAACTACAGACCCATCACACAATTGCCACTACAGGCCAAATTGGTGGAAAAAATTATTCATAGCAGACTAATTGCATTTTTTGAAAATAATAATGTGATTTCTGACAAACAAAATGGTTATAGAAAAGGGAAATCTACTATAGAAACAATAGCTGACCTGACTGACGATATACTAAATAATAGGAATAATGGTGAGACATCGTTTGCAGTGTTTTTTGATCTGAAAAAAGTGTTTGATACTGTGAATCATAATATTCTACTGTCTAACAAATATGGTATCAAAGGAAATCTGTTATCCCTGTTGGAAAATTACTTATCCAACAGGACCCAAGTCACTGTTTGTAATAATGTTATCTCCACTGTTAGGAAGATCAGTTATGGTGTACCCCAAGGCTCTATTCTAGGCCCACTATTATTTTTAATATATATAAATGATGCTGAATATAGTCTCAGACATTGTAAAATTAAGCTATTTGCTGATGATACTGTCATATATTGTCATGACAAAAATATTGTTGACCTAAATAGGAAGGTTCAAGAAGATGCTGTAAAATTTTGGAGGTGGTGTCAAAGCAATAACCTGACTTTGAATGTAACTAAGACAAAGTGTATGCACCTCAAGGGACAAAGACCAGGAGTGGGACATATACAACCAAATATCACTATAAAATGATACCTTGCTGGAAAATGTAGAAGAATATAAATACCTAGGAATAACCCTAGACTCACACTTGAAATTCTCTGCTCAGGTTAGGCAAACTCACAAATCTGTAAGCCATAAACTTTACCTTTTAAGAAGAATATCAAGGCTTGTACCACAATACTTTTTGCTTAGAATTTTTAAAAGTCATATTTTACCATTGTTTGAATATGGAGACATTACCTATAGTGGTTGTAATAGAAGTGAATTGAATGCTCTCCAAGTCCTTCATAACAAATGTATTAAGGTAGCTTTAAAACTTCCCATCCTCACTGATACACTGGTAATTTACAGACTGGCTAATGTGCCCAAGCTAGAAGATAGAAGAGCACATATTTTAAATTTTGCCTACAGGAGAAGCAAGAAAGACAATGGGATGGACCAGTACTTCTATCCCCAAAACCTAACACAGTGAACTATGATTTGAATTGTATACAGCGAAAAACAACTAAACTGTGAAATAATTTAGACCCTGAAACCAGAAACATTGACTCATACAACCGTTTTAAGGCCCTAACCAAGGCTGAAAGCTTGTTACCATTATATACTTAAAAGTGCTCAATGTACTCCTATTCTTCATCTATCATCCTTCATCTTAGCTATCTCTTAGTTCTCTTTTAGATAGTCTCTTTCACTATTCAGCTACATGAGAAAGGTCAAGATTTTTGTAAGGTAATAGCCATTTTTACCAGACTTAGCTAGACTAAGACTGAGGCTGTTCCCTACCCGTCCAAGACACTATCTTGCTATGTTTATAATATGTTTAATGTCTGTATTACAATGTTATTTTATGTGTATTGGCTAATAAATACTCCTAATAAATAAAAAAAAAACCCGATATAGGCCATGAGCCTATGCACTCAAAAATAGACTTTTCGTTTCCATGTCTGGGGTGCTACAACATTTTTACATATGTTGGTAGACAATAACCTTAACAGGAATATGTCTGTTATCTGAGCTCTTATTGACTATTTATATTATGAAGAAAAAATTATAAAACCAGATTTTTCCACACATAGAACTATAAAAACAGTGTGACATTAATTTTTGTTTGTCCACTGTAGCACCCCCTGAGCACGTCTTCATATACTTCGTTTTTTAGAGAACTATTCAACTCAACAGTACATCAGAAGTTACTTTTATTTGATCAGATGCAACAAGATAGATAATAGGACAAAAATCCCAAATCTGTAAGAGCAATGAAGTACATGAACTAAGAATATCCAAGTAGATAAGATTCAAATAGTTTCTTGAGCCCGTCTTCATAAATACTTCCTTCTTAGAGAACTATTCAGCTCAATATTACATCAAAGTTATATATATTTGATCAGTTGCAACAAGAGAGATAATAGAACAAAATCATGTTCACCCATGTTCCTGACAGAAGACCATTGTGCATGTATCAGCAAGAATGTTGGCACATGTATACTAATAACTACTATTAAAATTCTTAAGCAAAACAAACTTAACCAAGATGTAATAAGATTGACAACATTGCAGATAGTGATCAAATTACACAAATTAAACCTAGATCTGGATTTTTTATTGATACTTATGATCTTATATCCCTGGGATTTGATCACAGGACGACCAGGGATCTGAGCTGGTGCCAAATATGAGGCAGCATAATGGCCCATGCTGTGTAGAAGACTTGTCCTGCTTTGTACAATCCCCGGGGCAGCATGTACCAATGTTCCCTTGTAACTGCAGTCTTCATGGCATTCATAATAATGCTCAGCACATGATAAAACATTATATGGGGCCTGGTCTCCTGACTGTTAAACAGAAAGGATAATTATTAAGGGTATTGGATGAAACTGTAATCAGTCTGACTCAGATTTGAGTTGACATTAATTTGTAAAGGTATGTGAGGTAGACCCCTACACAAATTACAAAATTAATTTGTAAAGGTATACACATTGAGATCAAAGATCAAACTTAGAAAGGATATGATAAAGGCTTTCTTAATACCTGAATGATTATTATCTTTTAAACTTATTACACCATTACTATGTATTACATTATTTTGTTTTATAAAGTCTGACAAATTTCCCTTTCTCGTCTTGCCAACTTTAGTCACATTATGACTTAATAAAATGAAATAATAAAATATCAAATAGGAAACCAAAATAAAAACTTGCCAGATGATAAATTCAGTGATCACACCAGTAGCAACATGACACTGAGCCCCAAAGCTCATTGCAAGTAACAGATGGATATCTGTAAAAAAAGATTTGTTACTCTTTAGACACGATTTGATCAGATTCTGAGAGGTTTTTTCTTGCCTGGTTGGTAACCCTTCTATTTTGGTATTGATATATTGATCTGATCAAATCGCGTCTCCAAAAGCACTATTTTTTTTTAAAGATTTTATTTACACTAGGTAAAGTTTGTCTACTTTTTGTTTATGAGCATTGTGTATTATAATGTCTCCATAGTTGAAGAAAGGTAGGATTCTTGTTTTGAAGATTTGGATGGCAGTTTGTTTATCAATGTATCTCCTAATTTTGTTTAGTTGGTATATTTTGTGGGCTATGGTGTTTGATGTATATGTTAGTTGCAGTTGATAGTTTAATTTATTGTCTATAATGAATCCCAGATATTTGTAGGAGGATACTAGTTTTAGTGGTTCATTATGATATGTGACTTTTTTGATTTTGCTGTTTTCATGTTTTAATTTGGATTTGGATAAAAGCATTAGGTTTGATTTTGAAGTATTTACCAGTAAAAGATTCAATTTACACCATTTCTGGAGGTTGTTAATGGCATTCTGCATATTCTCATATTCTCATATAGTGTGTCTGATTCTTGCCATGTAGATATATTATGGTGTCGTCAGCATATAGGGAGAGGTTACAATTTGGCAGATTGGATTCTATGTCATTGATAAAAATAATAAACATGAGAGGACCAAGGATCGAACCCTGGGGGACACCAGAGGTTATTGTGCTTTGTGTTGAAGTGAGGTTATTTGCTATTACTTTTTGTTTTCTATTGGCAAGATAGGATTTACACCAATCAAATAGTGTTCCTCTTATACCTATATGATTTAATTTTTGCAGTAATATTGAGTGATTGACCGAATGCCTTCCTGAAATCAATGAAAGAGATTAAAGTGTCTATGTTCTTATCCAATTCCCAAGCTATGCCATCAGTTACTGTGGTGAGTGCATCTAAAGTGGATCTCTTAGGTCTGAAACCAAACTGTTTTTTGTTTAATATTTCATGTGTTTCAAGGTATTCAAATATTCTCTTATGGACTACTTTCTCAATAATTTTACTTGGTGTGGGCAGTAGGGATATGGGTCTGAAGTTATTGATTTTATTCGCTTTACCACCTTTAAAGAGAGGTATTACATTAGCTAGTTTTCCATGCTTCAGGGAAGGTTGATGTAGAAAATGACAGATTGATACAGTGGGTGAATTCTTTACAGAGGCTTAAAAGAGCTATTTTTAGTATTTTATTGGGTATATCTTCAATAGAGGATGCTTTTGCTGTATTAATGTTGGCTAGTAGTTCAAAGACTTCATTGGTATTTGTTATAATATTTGTTAGCGAGGTGTCAGTTGGGGGGGGGGGAGTTTGGTATCCAATTGGGGGTTAGGTTTCTTGTTAGATTTGTGGCAATGTTAGTAAAATAGTCATTTATGTAATTTGGAATACAATTATTTTCTATTTCTATATCATTGTCATCTGTTAGATGTATAACATTGTTTTTTGCTTTGGATGGTGATAGACTGTTTATTATTTCCCAGAATTTCTTGGGGTCATTTGCCTTCTCATTGAGCTCGGATAGAATAAATTCTCTTTTCGCATTTTTTATGGCATTGTTGGCAGCTTTTTTGCTGCTTTTTGCTTTCTGCCAGTCTTGCTCAGACCTAGTCTTGGCTGCTATGGCTCTAAGTCGGTTTTTGTTATTGATAATATCTACTATTTCTTTTGTAATCCAGGGGTCGTTACTAACTTTAATTCTAATGTTTCTAATAGGAGCTAGCAGGTCTAATTGTTCTCTGATCCTCGTTATTATAGTGTTCCATGCTATTTCACTGTTCGTTATATTATAGAAATTTTCCCAATTATAGTTGTTCTTTAATCTAGCTTTAAAAATCATTTCGTTGAAGTTTTTCAATTTTCTACCTGGTTTAATCATTGAGGGTAGTTTGATTTTGTTCTTCTTTCTGACAGCATATACCAATTCATGGTCACTTATAGCAACATTGATTACCCCTTGTTAAAGAATTATTTCAGAGTTAGTATAGATATGATCAATTAGTGAGCCAGTTAGTAATTTATTGTTGTCAAGATAGAAGCGTGTTGGAGTCTTGATTAGTTGATTAGTGAGATTTAGGTTAAGTTCAAAGTCTTTTAGCAGTTTTCTGTTCTTGCAATTTTTATCTAGTAGGTTTATATTTAAATCCCCCATGAGAAAAACCTCAGTTTTTTTTGTTTTGCATAAATTTTGATATAGTATCTGTTAGATATGTTATCATTTCCTGATTGTCCCCTTTCGGTGGTTTATATATGCATCCAACGACTATAGGCCGAGTGTGTTTCAGGGAGAGTTTTACCCAAAGACATTCGAAATTTTTGCAGCTTTTATTATCATCGTACAGAACTGTATGATTAATGTTGGAGCTAAGATAGAAGGCTACTCCACCGAGCTAAGATAGAAGGCTATTTTTTTAAGTAGTTATTACGAAACGTGGGGTGGAAGGGGGTGCCTCGTGTGCAGTTTACTGCAGGAGGCTAGGGCGGGGGGGGGGGGGGCAGGTTGGCAGCAGAACCTGCTCTATGCTTGGTATGGCTCAGAAAAAGCAAAAGGGGTGAATGTCGATCAGCACTCCGCCTTAAGGGCCTAAAGTTAAAACTGTGGTATATGTAAGACACAAACATATAGTTTACAGATAGTTTTGGGATGTGACAAAAAATATCCCTGAGAAAGACATTTCATATATATACAGGTACATGCAGAATTTAAGCAAAGTTGATTAATATTCAGTCAGCAGAAAACACATGCAGTTTGCCATTGTCACCTCGACTTGCCACGTATTATCGTGTTGTCTAGAGGTAATTTCAAGTTAATATGTACAGTATAGAAACAATGCAATAGGTATAAATGATTCTCACACAAAGGAACAACACCTTATATACACTAGGCTAGGCAGGGAGTGTGCGGTCAGTAGCTAACAGACGGTGACGCCATCTGTTGTCATTGTTTGTACCGCCCTATTGGTGTTTTAACATATCAAAAGGATTTGATTGTTTTATCAAAATGTTTGCACCGTACTACTACAGATTTACTATGGGATTTTAGACAGGTTGTGAAAATTCTTAGTTATAATATGAGTTAGAAGGATCTAAGTATATATTAATATAGAGGGGGGATGTGCGAGTATCCATTAGAAAACACAGTAAAATTCATAGCTTTTACTCCAAGTTAGAGTTAGTATTCAATTTACCTACTTGCCACAAAGGTATGTGTTGTAGGTTATATGGGATAAGAGTTAGGAGAAAAACTTGTTTGGACCGGACTATTAGCTATTAGCATAGGAAGGCACAGAAGTGGGTTCTCAGAGGGAAGAAGATGCGTGAGCATATATAATATTGAAAGTTGTGTTGGTTTTTATAGGAAGAGGGACTGTTTCCTTAAGTTGGTTTAATAATCCTATGTCTACGTGCCACATATTCATGTGTTTGTAGCATAGTTGATTATATATGGGGATCGCTTTATTCGCATATTGAATGAATATTCCTGTAGAAGGTCGTCATCGTTATAAAGATAAATTTATTTATCGCTGCTTCATTGTAGTGCAACCCATCTCTTGTTTTTGCTAGATATCTGTGGGACACCCGTCCATTTCTTTTTTTATGGACAATTCCTTCAAAATGTGGAGCTATCAGCCTTCTTCTCCTGTTTCTTCTACGGATGTAGGTTTAATCTCAGCCAGAGCATCGTGAATTGCTTCTTGATCGGCGAAATCCGTATGTTGGGACCTGGAGTATTGGTCGAGTGATATTCCCACTATTTCTGTCATTATAACAGCGTGAGCGACTGCATCTAGCCAGTAAATGGAATACTCGATTTTGTTTATGATATGTGCAATATATTCTTCTTTGCTGGAGAATCGTGGTCTAACTGGTTGCCTTGTTTCTTTGTTGGTAAACTCATTGATGCCACCGAAGAGATAGAGTAGGTCGAAACTTTTAAAGAGATACTTCCTATACGTTTCCTCACTTAACAATCTTAGTCTCGCTCCAGGCACACAGAGGCAGGTAATATCAATATCATTGCAATTATGAACTGCAAGTAATGTAGACATTTTTTTACCCCACCCCCTTATTCTGGAATCTCCCAGTAACAGAATGCGGAATTTCGGCATATTTACGTATATATGCTGTCTGCTAAAAGCCGTTTCAATCCCTAAGTTACTATGGATGGGAGGGGTGTGAGAGAGTTGATCGCTTGACTCACTCAGATTCGATGCGTATCAAAAAAAGAGAGAATATATAGTCACTTATCTGAGAAATTCTTCTTTCAATAAAGCCAGGATTTGTCCACATATGTTCCTATTTTTGTTGACCTTGTCATTAGTCAAGTTCAATGAATCGATTAGATTCACACCACATCCGAAATAAGGGTCCTGGGTCGCCTCGTAAAAGAACTTCTTATCGTCCTTTACTAAGAACTCTTTCAGGTGAGTGTTCTTGGCGAATTTCAAACGCATACAGTGCCTCAGTATTTCATCAGCGGATTGAACCCACTCGGGGGTTGTTGTGATCTGCTTGCTTAATCGTTTGACTACATAAGGATTTTGGATTGTTTTGATTTTGTCAATGAATTCAGCCGGTGCTTTACATGCAATTGCCTTCCTTATTTGGACGAGTTGTTCCACTGAGGTAGCCTGGACTTGATCGTGGATAATATTACATTTGTGCATGTTAGACAATGGGCTCATGTGGCCTTGAAAGGCCGTGCCGTCAGGTGTTTCGAATGTTGCTGAATTGGATACGTTAATACCCTTGGGCAACAGCTGTTCCCTTGGGTTTAGCTGTGAGCCCATGTATATAGGTGGCAGCATTGGCTATCATACGTACGTTCTCTCAATAGCATTTGCTCATCTTCGGTCGAATCCGATGTGATTCTTATACCCTTAATCCCTGGCTTATTTTTGTTCCAATTCATGCATCGGAAGAGGTCGATTTTCTTCTGTACTGAAAGCAGGGTTATTTTGATTGGCCTTGGGTAGGGTCTTGTTTCACCAGGCTTTTTAATCCCAAGCCTTTCGGCATTTTCAAAAGTAGAGCCATATTTTACTAGGTCTAGAATGTTGGTAATTTTCTCATTCAAATCTTCATCATCCTCTTCATCTACACCTTTTATGATGACTCTAAGTTCCCTAGGATTTACATATTCCTCCCTATTCTGAGTAGAAACTGATTCCCTGGGATCGGGCATTTGCATTGGCGCGTGCTGAGTTATTGATTCCGCTGGGGTTGGGTTTGTACGGATATGAGCGATGGACACTGAGTTAGCTTCAATTTTGTTGGTTAGATCAGTGATTTTGTCCTGAAGATCAGATAGACCCCCAGTAATTTTATCATGATTCAGTTCAATTTTAGAGCAATTTCTGTCTAGTCGATTGTGTGATTCAACGAGAACTTTCATATTATTGTTCAGGTTCAGTGCAACGATATTACTTTGGTTACTCGATACCATTGATTTCATTTCTATTACCGAGCTGTGAGTGAGAGTTATACCACTTATAAGCTCATCTATTCTGTCATCTCTAGAGGCACGTTGGTTTAGGAATTGTTCTAACCTATCTTCCCTCATTGGGAAACCTATCTTCCCTCATTTGAGACATTTGTGGGCATTTGAGATTGAGGTTTTGCAATACTTAGCTGTGGGTTTTGTTGGTTCGTAGAGCTTCCCGACACATCCCTAGGTTGTTGCACAATTAATTGTAGTTGCTGTTCACTTTGGCTGATTGGCCTCAGGTTTTGCACATTCCCTGAAGGGTTGTCACAGATAGAGTTTGAGTGTCCTTGACTATATTGATGAGATGAGGAAGTCTTCAAAAAGTCACTGGGTAATATCACATACTGCTGTGAGCAGGCTTGGCCTTGCGTAGTTGAGTCCATGTCTCTGTCACCACTGTTCATAGAGGCGATTTCATCAGGATTGAACAGATTTAGCTTGTAGAAGGATTTATTCGATCGTAATGTCCTATTTTTCCTATCCGACATGTCCACAGAACTATATTAAATACTTTTGCAGGCAATCCGATTGTTTTCCAATACGATTTCCATATGTTAGGCTTAGAAAGGACAGAGCGCGATCCGAAGAGGTCTTAGCTAGGTGCCACCCTTGGTTTAGTGGTTTGTTGTGGTCTGTGTGTGGTCATGACCACACAGACCACAACAAACCACCAAACCGAGGGGTAGTAATGCTACTCTTTACTCTTACTCTTTACTAAATCTGATCTGATGAATGTGAAATCATCCAGTTTCAAATGATCAACAACGCATAATGAGATCGCCAGTAAATACATAAAATTGATAATAAGGCAACAATAATTTAAATAAGAAACTACTAATTAGCTTGTAATAATTAACAATAAACGTCTGTTTGATTTAATTAGATAAAAAAAACTAATTTCTATGAAAATACATCTTGAGCTGCAATCATGTTTTGTTTAGAATAACCACTGATAAGATTAGATGGTCTATAAAAGTCATCATTGCAACAGAGATGTTGCCATAATGTATTTATTTGAATAAATATTGGTGTTTAGTCCCTCAATAGTGTCCTTGTTGTTTAGTAATTGTTTTGAATACCAGAACTATATAATATCAAAGACCAAAGAGACAGGCACTTACTACCTCTACCAAAAACAGAAACACTAAAGAATGCCCCATGCTACCTAGGAGCACTAGGAACACAGGCCATGAAGAAGCTTCCCGCTGGACTGTGAATGCTTAAAATGCACTACCAAAAATGCACTCTAAAACAACAAACACAAATTCAGACACCAGCCATGCAGTAACTTCTTGCTGAACTATAGATTTTAAACAGAAATAGTATTCATTAGTCCATGGGAACACTGGGAATCGCACCAATTAAGTTCTAAATCGCAAAGCACTTACCTGTGGTTGGGATGAAAAAATAGGTCATCAAGAGATTAAATAGGTCAATCACAAAAGCATAACTTTGCCTCCTCACTGCAAAGATATTCTCTGCTGCCTTCATGGCCTCATAGTTGTGGAGGTCAGGAATGTCCCTCAGCAGTTCCCTCCAGATCACAATGTCCTTGAGTAGGATAGTCATACCTAGCAATAGATTTTATCACACTTTTAGGACCTTATCATGCAAAATTGCCATTAATTATTTGCTATAAAGTGAGAGGAAAAAAGGCTCTGATATACCCCTGGCCCAAAAGTGTTCATTATTGGATTTTAGTAGGATAATAATGAACACTTTAGAGTTGATATCACGGGCACGCTGCTACTGCTGCAGGGCTGTATGTATGGACAGCTTTGAAAACGATACATTATACAACATGTTATACTGCCTTCTGCTATAAATGAATTTGTTATACTACACAATATAAAGGAAGTAAATAAGTTCATTAGTAACTCTCACTCCTACGCAGATGCTTTATTAGAAGTTGTGGGAGTTGATTTCACAGCTGGGCGCGTTGGTCGTCTCTTCGCTCGCTACTAGGCTAAAATGTAGAAACGCCTCTGATTGGCCAATCAACAGGCGATCCGCTTCGCCCATTGGCTGAAAAAGCTTTACGCTGATTGGTCGCTCAACAAATACATTGTTTTTGCACCGTACACATGGCCATTCTGCTTAAACTACAATTAATAGCAACTGGTGGACACGTCCAATGAATTCCTTAGAAAAAATAACCCTAGTAACCGAAAAGTCAACCTTCAAGGTCAACTAAAGCAATCTAAAATGAAGCGAATGCAAAAAAACACGCACTTGTCTTGCCACCTTTCACCAGCCAAATGCTAGACTCGACTCAACTTGAATGTTCGCCACAAATCAAACGTAAAATAAAATATAACATCTAGCATTGGCTGGACAGTATCAGATCAATTCATATGTTATATGTACCTGGGAAATACTGAAAGGCAGGCTTGATCAAGTGAGATATGAGCCCCTAATTTATGACATAGCGCGCGGACATCGGAGTGGGATGGGCATTGATGACTTTGCGTGGCGGCCTGTACTCACGGGGAGCGGGTAGATGGTCCTCAGGGACCCATCGGTATGCTTTTGACAGCGGTAGTGTTTGGTATGGAGCTAAATGGGCGGGGCCTATCTGGTACGGCGCGGTGACGTCACTGTTTGGAGTGAACTATTGGCAATTTAACATGGCCAGCTCAGACTCTTCTTCCAGAAATATCGCAAGTGTTCGCTATTGAGGTAAATGGGCGTGGCCTATAGGTGACTTTACTGTTTGCACTGGACTATTGGCGATTTAACATGGAGAGTTCAGACTCTTCTTCTAGCTAAAGAAAAATACCCAGGTTACGTGAACCCTACAGCAGGATACTAAATTAAATGGCTAAAAACGATCCTTTGCAAATGTTTAGAAAATGTTCTTCTGTTCTGCTGCTCTATATAAGATATCATTTTTATTTAGCTGGCTTTCGGGACAGAATAAAAGGTTCGCTACTACAAATAGAACAAAATAACTGTCAATTAGTCTACAACTCAATTATGTCATGGGGATCTAATATTTAGACACAACATTTACCCAATAATTTTGGGTAAATGTCAAACAGCTGGTGAATTGTAAAGGCCATGAGATTAGTACCAGCATCTCCAGTGTGGCATATGGGCGGTGTCTTTGTACCATAATTAGAGCGTTCCCTGCAGTTAATCAATTGGTAGTGAGTATGCTACTGGTAAGAGCGTTTTGGTTTATCTGTTGGTGTGATGGGCCTGATCGGGTGTCTAATTTTTAAAGTGACAGCTAAACATATCTCGACTCGCTATAATTCAAGATTAAATTCCAAGTTAAAAGTAAGACACAGACAACTGTGAAATTACTGATTAAATGGGTCTTAAATAAAAAAATTGGAGGCTTTGATTCCTGCTATCATAAAAGAACGGGAGCAAACTTGTGATTAATCATCAAACAAGATAAAGTCTGAGTGACTTGTAACAAAGCCTCTCTGGTCTATACCAATGATTGGGTTAATTAATTAATTAATTAATTAATCAATCACCCTAAGGTCAATACTTCTCGTTGTGTTTGTCTGGAGACTTGTCACAGATATAGAAATGAAGAAGTCAAGATGGAGTAGTTGAATATAGTATATTGTAGCTTGAAGTATGGTAAGTATGGTAGAATCAGATACAGGTGAAGAAATACAAAGTCAGAAATACAAAGTCAGTAGAACTAACTGTAACTTGTCCAGTTAGCCCACCTCCACAGAGTAAAATCCCAACTCTCCTGAGAATCTGATTTGAGTCCTCTCAAATCTCCTGAATTCTGGATTCTGCCTGAAATCTGGACTGCACAGGGTTTTTACTTGGGGCAATTACCCTTGCGCGCATGCCTGGGTTTGACACTGGGCATGCGCAGAACACAGGGGAGCAGTGGGGGTTGGAGGGGAAGGGTGGATGTCTAAGATCCAGTGTTAACCAGCCCAGCCGTGACAACACTGATGGGGGTTTAATTTTGGGGGTGGGGGAACAGGTGGGTTGTAGTCTACCTTCCTGTGCAAGACCATGATTTCAGTGTGGGGATGTGTGTAATATTTAATTCAAGTGCATTATTGCTCCATAACTCATAAACCAATAAAGGTATGTTTTACCCAGACATATCATATTTCATAGAAAAATAGTGGCCTCCCATATCTGTTAAAATATCACCTATCAAACAATAATTATTTAATTTATTAATAAATAATTGCCTTCATGAATAATGCCTGTAAAAGACCTAAACCAAGGGGATAGATAGATCTTGCAATTTCATAAATAACATAGAATAGTATATAATCAAGATCATCATAGTTTGCTAGGTAGTTGCCTTTAAAGTTAGACCTTCTAACTGAAGGGCTTGTATTTTTGTCATCTCTCTATAATTTGGTACATAGGTTTCAATGACTCAATAAACATGATTTGTGGTGTTTCCATAGTTATGAAAATAATATTTCTATTTAATATGTGAGTTTAAAGAATGATAACCAAGGGATAGGAGAACATCCAAAGGTGAATTTAAGAATAACAACGAAAGGCAAAAGAACTCCATGGGTGGGAGAGAAAGAAATTACTGGTCATAAAATTGCAATTTTAACATAAAAGGGGCAATTTTAACCAGGTGAATACTGGATACTTTTCCAGAAAGACCAGAAGGTAACTGCTCCCAATATCCCAACCCAAGGATGTGAATACTGAAATTACACTGAAATTACCCTGAAATTGCTCTGTTCATAAGGGTGTTGACAAACTGAGACCAATTGAATTAGACCGAAAATACTGAAATTACTGAAATTACCCTGTTCATAAGGGTCCCTGTTCCAAGGGTGTTAACAAGAGGTGTTAACAATTCAGACCAAGCAAGGCCAGAAGGCAAGGATGTAACACCTGAGTGGCGTACCATTCCCAGTCTACCTTGGGACTCTCAATCCTATAGATGGAGGCCTCATGATATGGTACCTGATTAATGATATAGGTGTAAGCCTCATAACATAGTAAATGGCCATTAAGCATTATTATAATCATGTAGCATTTCAAAATAAATCATGTCTAATTAATGGAAATTAGAGCCATTATCTCTGAGCCAATTAAGGTAGCTAATTAAGTCTCAGAATTAATTAAGGTGGCCAAGTAAGTTAGCTTTCTTACAGACTATTTAACTAATGTTTTATTAGAAAGCATGACAAGAGTGTTACATAGGCAGATATGTGTTTCCAAGAATAACAAATATAGCCAAAAATACACGCAAAACTTGGGCTTGCAACAATATTAACCTGAGACATATATAGCAATACAATGCTATTCAGCATTCTGGCCTCATACAATGGGGTAAAATAGTTTGATGCAGCAAGCAGTTACATAATAAGAATAATAAAGACAACGCTCGTCTGAAATACAAAAAAAGGACAGTTTTGGCACGATCTTCGCCTACTTATGGTAAATGTTAATTGTTGCCCCTGCCTGTACGTAAAACGTGTGCCCAGCAGTGTTTGTCTGGGGTTGTGGCTGATCTGGGAACAAGCATTTTCTGTTGCCATCCCTTCCAGGGACAGGCTGGGAGGCAGAAATGCGGGGAGAGCGACGAAGTGGGGGGTGTGACACAGTAGGCCTAGGGGTGGGGGGTACTGGAGCAACAGGCAGTCCGACAAGCTGAGTCGGGACTGAGGCCACAGCTACAGGAGGAGTGGGGGGGTTTGTTTGAGGGGTGTGGGGTGGAGCAGAAACGATAGCTGTGACCACTGGCTGTACTCCTAACAAGGCGGATAACTTGTGCGACATGTCACGCCTTGTGGGGTTGTCTGTTGTAGAATATGCTTGTATGGAGGCTAAGGAACGATGCCCTGTTACTGAAGCGATATCAGCGTGTGCCACACCTGCTCTTCTGAGGGTGGTCACTGTTGTGGCCCTAATACAATGGTTGGTGTACCTATTCTCCAACCCGGCAAGGTCATCGATTACTGACATGAATTCACCAATGGTATTTACACCGACTGCCTGAGACGTGTACCAAACGGATGATTTTTGGTACTTAGACTTCGGCCTTTGGAAGAAGGCAGGGTTGTCCGGGTTGAGGTGGGACATGTACTCCTTCAATGTGACAAAGGGACACCTTTTTATTATTATTATACAACTTTTATTCAGTAAACTTATGTATATACATAGAATAAATCAAAGAATAGGGCTAGTACTCCCTCTCCGCTGGAGATCTACCAGGTAGCCCTTAACAAAAGAACTTAACTTTCCGCTCCAGTGGCACAGAGCCTCTGGTCATGGTCACTATGGTGGCTATTCAACCCAGCGTGGTTTTTCTCAGCTGGGTTGAAAGCCAACGTGGCATACTCCACTCCCTGCTCGTCTGTTTTAAAGGAAATGTCCTTCCATTCAAGTTCCCTGAGCCCTTCTCTCCCCCTCCTACCGAAATGCAGGCATAGCTCGAAAAAGACCCTATGCAACAGGGATCTTGGGGTGTTCTTGTCAAAGACCCCTGATGCATAGAGGCGGTCGGTATCCTCCTTTGAAATAGGGGCATGGTGTTTGGCCTTGTCAAGTCCCTGTTTCTTTGCTTGTCGTATGGCTCCTGTAAATAGAAAAATTAATAAGATTAAATCATGTGATACATGAGATTAAGCATTAATTATTTGCTGAATCATATAATAGATTATAGGTGAGTTTAAAAAGGTGGGAGACAGCAAGTTAATATGGTTTAAAAACGGTTTGAAATGATGCTATGCGAACAGACAGCTATATTTCGCTAAGGCCTTAGAAAATTTAAAAACGCCACAAGGGAAGTAATGAAATAAAAAAATAGAGCGGTCAAAGCTTGAAGAATACAAAAAAAATGCTAGATTGACAGTTAGAACAGGGATTTTACGAATCTGAGGCATATTAAAAATTATGAAAGAACATCAGTAAACACTCACCAGAGATGACGGCATTGGAGGTGGCAAACACTGGTCCAGAATTGATGTTAAGAACCCTATTGTGTGGAGGTTGTGTAAGATGCCTATGTACTCCAGCACATAGACATCTCATCGACGACAGACCATACTTGGTACCGTCGGCCTGACGGACCTCAGCATAGAACTGTGCTAACATTACGGCCAATTCTTCCTCTGGAAGTTCCTCAAATTCCACACTCCTCCCCGAGTGTTCAAGCCATTCTATGAATTAGAAATAAAAAGAAAAGTTAATTACAAGCAACACTAGAAAACAAGGAATTTTCGTGCAGTTGGAATCTGTATCAAAATAAAGGGTTCAAAGTTGATTTGCTATTCGTACATGTACTGTTCTGCTGGGAAGACGGTTAATTCTTATCGCTTGGAGGAGTGGTATAGATTAGGTGCTTGATTTGCTCTACTGGAGTACGGAGGAGAATCTAATCTGAGCTAATTGACTTAATCATACTCTAATGTAATCTCTCTCAAGCAGAAGTGGCTGTTTTCAACAACATACCCGCATAGGCAGGGATGTGCACTATGATTGAAAAGAATTGTGATGGAGAGAAAATAAACTGCTAAATAAGTAAACTGGGCAATGCTTTAATATGGTTATACTTCATTATACACAATGTAATTGGCGAAATATCAAAAGTGTTCGGTATGGTGCAAAAGGGGCGTGGCCTATCGGTTCCTATATATAGCGACAACTTATGACGTCACTGTTTGGACCGGACTACTGTGAAATTAACACTGGCCTTCGATGATCAGCCGGTGACGTCACTGATTGGACCGTAGTATGTATGTATGTATATTGTTTATTTCCAGTTCAATCACAGTTACATCAATACAGTTATTACAATATAATATCTGGAAATGGGTACGACATTCTATGCTAATCATAGCTCTACCAGGAGGTCCCTTTTACATCTAATTACATTATTATATATATATACATTACAGTTATTCTATTTGCTCTACTGGAGTAGTATTGGACATTTAACATTGAAAACTCAGACTGCTCTTCTGGCTAAACAAACTATTGGGTATTGGGATAGCGAGCAATTTTCTCAAACATAACCAGCATTTTCAAAGGTAAAATGGAGTTAAAGTGTGGCAACGTTTATGATTACATGATGTGTATTGAATATAACAACACTCTACCTTGGGGACTGGGTTCTTTCGTGGGGTGGTAGGGTCGGTATTGAATATAACAACTCTTTCTCAAGCAGTGGGTATTGACCCGATGTGAGATGGTCGGTATCGAATATATCAATAGTCTTCTCTTTGCTATGGTGAAGTGATCAGCTTGCCGACGAAGAACAGAATGAAAGGCTGCCCATTGTCTCCACTATTTATACCAAATTCTCTGCTTGTACCGCACCACTGGCAATTTAACATAGGGATTTTTACATTGCGTTTATGCTCTTCAGATTGTACCGAACCATTGGAGTTTTAACATAGAATTCATGACATGCTAATCACACTACTGAGTTTGGACTGAACCATTGCAGATTTAACATAGATTTTTTTTGGAGGGGTTGAATGACAGCAAATTAAATTAGTTGGGTAGAAAATAAAAAGGCCTGATAATGTTCATAACAGATTCTTCAGTAGCAAAGTGTTCAGAGGTTTTCTCTCTGTTCATGATTTAGACAGCATTGTTTTCTTGCACAAGAAGATTAAAATAAATCTTACCTCGCATCAATCGAACAGACCACTGTGTCTGCCGATGAGTCAGCACTGCCTTGGCGTCCAGCTGCAGCTGGGCGAGCTGCTCCTTCAAGAGTGAGGCAAATCTTCCTCCAGGGGCACTTTTCTTGGCTTTAGTCTGCTTTTTCTTGCCAGCTTTTTTAAGGGAAGCTGTGGGATGCTTAGAGGAAACCACACGTGGAGTGGCTGCCTTTTTGGCGCTTGCTTTCATGTGAAGGGGAGCATCCTCCAGGGCCTGCTCTGCCAAAGTCATGTCCGGGGAGGCTTCCAAGGATTTAACACAGTTCTTAGTCCGTGGCTTGTTTGGCGGGGTATCTCTAAAATCCACATTGTCAGGATCGATGACTTCACGGGGCAAAGGGTTTGCAACAGAATGGGCTATGTTGTTGGCCGGCGGGTCCCACTCTTCCTCCAGTATGTTAGCAATTACCCAGTCCTCATTGGGTGGATATTCACATTCCTGTACTTGGCTTAGAAGTTGCGTAATGTTGTCTTTTATGAATGACAACTGCTCCTCATCAGAAGACTCTAGCGATAGAGGATTAACCGGATTGTTTGGGGTGATAAGTTTCCCCACGTCATCATCCTCCAGTGAGGCAAAGGAACAGCCTAACCCTGCAAGGTCTGGGCTGCAGGAGAGATTAAGATGTAGGTCCATCATGTCTAGAAAATCCGACATGACATTGACAATTAACATTCCATCATCTCTAACAGTCGGAAGTCTCGCAATAATTTGCAGAGAACACGTGAAGTGACATTGTATAGTTAATGAAAAATAGTAATAATTAGAAATGAGCCTGGGATTTCTCTGATTATTGTTGTATTGGGGTATTTTATCTGTATAACTATTTTACATCGCAAGGGGTTTATTTTCAAGCAAAAGCCGAAGACACAAAATCAAGGGAATTAATCACTTTAATAGCAGACTTTTGGATTCAATAACACTGTTTAAACACATATTAACAAATATTAGGCTTAAAAAAAGGTTGTAGATGTACTTACAGCATGATGAATTTCAATAATTTAGCTCCTCAACTCGAATACATGGGTTACTATTTTACATCTGACATGGAAAGGACCAAGTCAAAACGCCGCCTTTATAACGTCCAAATTAGCATGTTTTACACATTGAAAACCATTACATTTTAATATTTAGTTTATTTTACCTCTGTCCAACCAATATCACATATGTAAACCTAAACCTTCAGAATGTCGGTTACGTCAGCCGCATTCTACGTTCCAGAAACAAACAAAGCGTCCACTTTTTGCAGGCAACCAAGCATCAGACTTCCGGTTTACGAATGCCGTGTCCGTGTGTCTAGGGACTTAAAAAAGAAATAAATAAAAGATTTGAATCGGTAGAAATGTTTTAAATATTGTTTTAAGCCGATGGCGAAGTTTTCCTCTATGGAAATCAAGTAATAAATGAATGGCGATTTCAGAAACCATGTGTTTACACGCCGCAAGTTTGCACCGCTTTAGTCGGAACCTACATGATAACGCGACGGCTGGCCAAATGAAGCTCCAGCTACAACAGCCAATCAGAGGTGCGTATTCACTGATGTTTACGTTCAGCCAGCCGGCGCGTTTTTCCAAGGTTCCGCTGCTTGCTATCCAAAGCATCAGAGACTTCCGGTTTACGAATGCCGTATTGCGTGTGTCTAGGGACTTAAAAAAGAAATAAATAAAAGATTTGAATCGGTAGAAATGTTTTAAATATTGTTTTAAGCCGATGACAAAGTTTTCCTCTATGGAAATCAAGTAATAAATGAATGGCGATTTCAGAAACCATGTGTTTACACGCCGCAAGTTTGCACCGCTTTAGTCGGAACCTACATGATAACGCGACGGCTGGCCAAATGAAGCTCCAGCTACAACAGCCAATCAGAGGTGCGTATTCACTGATGTTTATGTTCAGCCAGCCGGCGCGTTTTTCCAAGGTTCCGCTGCTTGCTATCCAAAGCATCAGAGACTTCCGGTTTACGAATGCCGTATTGCGTGTGTCTAGGGACTTAAAAAAGAAATAAATAAAAGATTTGAATCGGTAGAATTGTTTTAAATGTTGTTTTAGCCCGATAGCGAAGATATAGTCTACGGGAATCAAGTATTCAATGAATGGCGATTTCAGAACCCATACATGCTTACGTTACGTAGACCGGAAGAGATGTGGAGACCCTTCGGCATAGCCACTCATGTGCACCGTGCACTTGGCATTGCATTGTGTACAGTAGTCTATATAGCGCACGGAGGATTTCAATCAAAAGGGCCAGCACATCAACAAACTAGCCTTGCACGATGTCTACTGTCGTCATGTTATGGCGAGGTTTAGGCTGTAATTACTTTAAAATAGCTAATATTTCCATCGGAAACAGTGGAGGAATGATTTTAATGTGACCAGGGCTTTATACACGTTCAAAACTGAACGCGGAATCGACGACAAACAACCAAAGAACTCTAGTGAAGAAGCCCCATGAGGGGAGGCAGCCATTATATGAAATATCGTTCGCACGATGTCCTCGCACGATGTCTATCGTCGTCATGTTATGGCGAACCCTATGCCCTAAAGACTTAAAAATGGCTAATATTTCCATCGAAAACAGTGGAGAAAAGACTTGTGGGTGACCAGGACTTTATACACGTTCCAAAATGAACGCGGAATCGACGACAAACAACTAGTTGATGAGGTAAGTAATTGAGCGGAAACGCCGGCCAGGTGTTAATTTTAACTACATCCAACTAATAATATTCTACATCCGACTAATAATATTCTACATCCGAAAAATAAACTACTACATCCGAAAAATTAACTACTACATCCGTTTTCCGGTGTGACGATTTCCTTTCCAAACAGTAATTTATAACTATCCAAAACCCCAGCAGAATCCAAAGATCTGCTATTAAAACATAATAATTTGTTGGGGTAGAATAATAGATTCTTGTGATTTAGCTAGAAAACGATTCAAATAAGATGCGTCCCTTTTAATAGCATTTACAATCCACTCTTCATAAACAAGCAGGCAAAAATGACTTGAATTGCAGAATATTTTATTTTTCATTATTAAACAGGTGATTACTTATAAAATGACAAATTGGTCTTCAGTTGTTCCAGTCGTTCCCATGATCAAATATAACTCAAGACTCACTTCGAGAACAGACTACTCTCCAGAAGAGACAAGACAACTGACCCATCATTAATTAAAGTGACATCATTAATTAAAGTGACACCTGGAGAGATAAAGGAAGAGGAGAGGAGGCTTCCTTATAAAGGAGGAGGCGAGGAGGCTTCCTTTGATATAGGAGTTCCTTTGATACATTGCTACATGAATAGATAGACAGATTGGGAAATGGTTGGGGTAGATTGGGGGATGGTGGGGGTATGATTGATGTTGGTCGCTGCGGAACTGAAGTAAATGAATGGATTATTGGCCTCTCTTTCCCTGACGTAAATGAGTGGATTATTGAAGGTCCCTCCTTTGCTCTCCTCTGAAGTGGGGTGATATCCTCCTCTGAAGTGGGGTGATATCAGGGTGGCGTGTCAATGGATGGGGGCGTGTGATAAAGTACTTAATCTCTGCTTCTGGTTTGTGACAGTGTTGATGTGTTCATTATTAATGACCTCGCACTTCGTGCTCGGTTAATTAATACTGACAATCAACACTTTCACTCCCTCAGCAGTGATTAACCACAACTCAATACATTTGTTAGTAATGTATTACTAATTTGTGTAATGCCCTGAACTCAAGACGTTCTATATATCATTTTTGACCAATTAAATACCCTGCTTAACATATAATAATAACCACTGTAGATATTTGAATTATCAATTTTGTATTAATCAGTCATCATTTGTTTATATTATAAAATAATTGAAGCAACTCGGAACACAGGGGACACATTGTTTTATTGAATTAATGGTGATCAATGTTTTGGTCAACATGTGACCTTCATCAGGATGCTTAATTGAATGAAATAATGCACCTCAGGTATAATAGTGTAGTTTTGTAGATATGGTTACATGATGACAAAAGAGCCCCCCAAGTAAGTGAATGTGCACTCTCCAGAAAAATTGAATTGAAACAATTTATGTGGTGATTTTGGTGACATTGGGTGGTTGGTACATGTAAAAAGAATTTATATTAATTCTTTTCATATTATATTCAAGATTAGTTTATAAACTATATATACCTGATCCTCCCAGAGGTGTCCTGATACTAAAAGCATCCCCTAGGGTGAGGAGTCCAGGCACATGTCTCGTGGATGGGGGGAGATAATAACATGGCAGCGTGCGTATCCTTCCCTCTGCCAGTGACAGCTTGTAGTGCTCTTGGAACTGCTCTATGTACAATACAATGTATTACATGTATAAAAATGACAACATGTATAACTCTGTAATAGGAATTGAAGGTTAATTTTTAATATTAGTTGTTTATGCAAACAGTTTGAGTATTAGTGTACTCATGAATGAACCATCTCACTCACCATGGCTATACCACGTACATATCACTAGGCAGTAACCATAACCATCTTCATTCATCCTCATACCATCTTATTATTTATCAAATCATTTGTTAGCTATTGAAATAACTCCACTAGACTTTTCTTGCCTATGTAGATATTGATTAGAAATCTAGGAATTTCATATTTCTTATAATTAAAATAGGAACCAATTTGAACTGTATGCACCCTACACATTGTAAAGCTGCATGGTCATGGCGCCTACGAAAATCCCTCTTCTGAGTGAGAGGGGTCTGGCCACCCACTGAATAAAAACGTTTCCAAAAAAAGCCATTCATATGAATGAGATCCATTTTTCATTCATATTTTCTGTCTGCATGATTTCGCTTTTATTCCCAACCTTAGGGCACAGTTATTCCGGAAGGCCTGAACTAGCAAGCTATTTCTCACTGCACAAAGGGTTTGAAATGGCACAGCAGTCCCAATTCAGGATATGTTCCTATTCTAATTCAAATCTTCATCATTTTCTGCCTCAAATTACAACATTTTACCTGGAATAGTGTCCACGACGTCTAAATATTCCTGTTGAGTGCATTTCCTTCTAGAATTGACAGCTATCCTTATAATGTCTGGAGTTACAGCATAGTGAACTGTGGTACCCATAGCATTAGACCATGAAGAGAAAACCTTCTCAGACAATTTCCCCTTCACTTCCAAGGCAGTGTTGTAGTGATGTAGGACAGGAGATAATGGTATCTTTGTTTTTCTGTTCTTAGAAGTACAGCCCTCAGCAATGACTGTAAGAGGGGCATTAATGACCTGAAATGAAAGAAGAAGGATATTGAAATATAGGATTTGTACTATGAATATGGGAATAATAAAACCTTGAAATGATGGGATGGCATAAACATGTTATCATTGTCATTTTATCATTTACATCAACATCATCATCTGTTGCATAAGAAATGCTTACTTAGAATGTAATTTGCAATATTATATTCCTTTGGTTATCTAGGGTATACTAAAGATAGGAATAAGAATTAGCATTGTCTGTATAGTAAATTCCTTTCCCTACATTTCCTTACCAGCTGCTTAGCAAGGAACAGTAGTTAGAAAACATTAAATAATACCCTAATGCCTAATATCTAATCATCCAAATACATAACATGGAAGATTATCTCCAAAAATACAATATGCAATTAATCCACTATGACGACAATAGCATTGAGATATCTATATATGCACTACAAGAATGGCATGTCTTATATGTATTTCAAATTCAATTCATGTCTCTATGTCTGCTGTATGTCAATATGTAATTTAAAGGGAAATATAACTTTGGATAAACTTAAAAAATTCAGTTCAAGGCCTGTTGAAATCATAATATGATGAAATATAAAGCTACTGTTGGACACATTATTGGACATTTAATTATAAGATTGCTATTAAGTAAGTAAAGCAGATGCTGCTTGAATGTTGCCATGTTCAATGTGAATGACCTTAAAATGTAACTCAGTGATAAATGGTAGAGGCAAAAGCTTTCCGCAAGAGTTATGATAAATGTAAAATTTTAATCAATAACAACACAAAAAGGTATTTTAGTCAAAGCTGTTCACTTGCCTTGGTATAACCATTTCTGTCCCTGTAGCGCACGCCGGTGATGGTTCCCCCTTCTTCACAAAGGTCAACTACAGATCCCTCTATAAAGTTACATCTGTGGAAAAAATAATTACTGGAAATAATTTAAATTTGATGGGCAGGAAATAGAGGATTTTATCATGGCCTAAAATCATCTATTTCTACATATAATTTAGATATTGAATCAAAGGTTGAATCGAAAGTGTCCTGTCAAGCATCTGTACCTTTTCTTATTTTATGAATTGTTTTTACCAAATTCAGGCAGACAAAATTGCATAAAATGTAAACATGTAATGCAACATAAAACAAAGGTTGGGTCCAAACATAGGTTTGAGTGATTCAGTATTCAAATTTACATAATCGATGAGTCAATGCCCATATTTGGGACCAAGGACGGTTGCGCTCTTCCCAGGCCATGCCTACATTTATTTCACCAATCATAGACCGTCATCCAGTTTATCATGACGCACCCATAGTTCTCTTATCCAATCACAACTGTCGCTGCGTCGTGGTAAACATAAATCATTCTGTTCACTCACTTTCAATTGCAGCATCGCCACGCATGGACGTGCAGGAAGATAGTAATTTTTGCTTTAAGCAGATCTAACATGAGAAAGTGATTTTTCAATGAGTAGTAATAGTAATTGGGTGAAAATGTGCCAGTTAGTCAGACCCGATGTACAAAAAGCCTATAGCTAACAATTATACATTTTCTGGCGGCTTGTTATTAGTTTTCTCATCTATGGTGTGAGAGGTATATATGTGTATGAAACATTGCTCACACAATTCATTCTTCACTATTAAAACTTCTATTATCTGCAGATCTTTTGTATTTAAATCCCATTCAATTATTTAGACAATTCGTGATCCATAATTGTTTTTTCCTGTCATGATAGGGCTGCATTATGATCAGTCATGTTAGGGGGGGGTGAGGAAAGGTGGCGGTCACGGTAAAACCTGTTTGTGTATTTGGCTATGTTAAAACAAACACTGCGATTGCGGACCCCACCGAGTGAGTGTTTTGTCGCCGTACACGTTCCCTCTCCAAGAACAATGGTGCGACAGCCCCTTATATGTGAGTTAACAATGGTTCATTAGGCCCACCTGTAATTGGCCAGGTCTGGGTCAGCCAAAGACCCTGGACCGGGGCTGCCAACAAGACACCATAAAATGTATTAAAAAATTTAGTAAGCTAGTATAGGTATTCATATGACACAATGAGGTATAACACCATTACACCTTTTGGTGTATCATATACCTGACTAAATCATGCCATTAATGTATTTACCAAATATCAGGAAAACAAAATGATATACCTTTCTTCAGCCAAGGCCCTTTTTCGCAGAGCCTGCACCAAATTTCCATGCTCTGCTAACATCATCATATCCTTGAAGGGCATGTCCAGAAGTTTGCCTGCTCCCTCATGTATTACTGCTTTCTGTGCAGTAGTTCCATTTATTTCTGTATCCTTCACTAATATAGAAAAGTAAGCAGATCTAACATGAGAAAGTGATTTTTTCAATGAGTAGTGATAGTAATTGGGTAAAAATGTGCCAGTTGGTCAGACCCATTGTAAAAAAGTATTTCACTATTTAACAACATCTCCTTTTAAAACATGTCATAGGAATTATAATTATCCATAATTGAATTCTTAAGAAAGAGTATTACTATATTAAATGCAGGTAAAGCTAATGAAAAGTTGGCAAACTTGATTATAAAATGTTTATAATAATTAGGTATTGCAGATTAATTTTATGAATAGTAAAAAAAAATGGTATACACTGGAAGATCTGAACACCTGCCTGGTTGTTACATATTTTTTTTCCATGATATGGCTGCAAGCAAATTCAAGCCACTGAAGACGCAAATTTATTCCATGATTCTTACCTTATTACAACTTTATTTGCATTTATTTTAACCGCACCGATTGTCTTCAACGAACATGACACTGTACAAATATAGTAGAGTATATAGAGTTTATATTTTACCCCTTGTTGTCTGCTCAAAGCCAAATCATGGAATAAAATCCACCTTGTATATCACACTACAGTATTCTTACTATAACACTAAAGTGGACTAAATATTATTATCCATTACCTGGTATGCCCAGTTCCTCCATAGCCTGCATAGTTGTAATCCATGTGACTTCCCCACGTGTGGTGTCGGGTTGAGACATGGACCTCTCAATCACGGTCACCCTCCTCCCTTCCCTGGCTAGTACAGTAGCAAGAGCGGCCCCACAATATCCTCCCCCAAAGATGATGACATCTGGACCCTCTGTGATGTTTGGTCTATCATGTCTGCTCTTCTGCAGGACAGCTTTATTCTATATAGGATATTCAATATAGGCAGAGCATCATCAATTGGATGATTTATTCACTATGTTAAATGGTAACAAATATGATGTAGTCTGACACATTGAACTATGTCTTTTAGTTTAAGGAATTGTTTCGTAGACATGATATTATGCTTTGTATGTATCATATACTAGAATTTTTAGATTGTACCTAATGAAAATACCATTATTGCAACATTGAGTAGAAATAAAAAGGATCTTTAATAAAGAGCTATGCAATAAGCAGACAGTTCTACAATAAGCAGTGACTAGAAGTGATGACATTGATTTTATGATTTTAAAAATATTTTATTCAGGACAAGTAGACATTTTCATACATCGAGCATAAGTATTCTCAGACTAGCCTGATTTAAATTATGATGTTTGACATTATGGTAGTTATTTTATTCAATTCTAATGCGATCAAGAGAATACCAGAGTTTGTTCTTTGTAAGTTATATAACATGTTTAAAATAATATAACAGACCAGTATAGTATACCTTTATAAACAATATCAGTACATATTTGGAGTGCTGTATTAAAATTACCCACCACCTGCGCCGTGCTCTCACACGCAAACCATTATGTATCATATAAATGTAATAAACTATTCAACATTGTTACCAGACTATTTGCTTGTCCAAGAAATATCGTTATATATAAGCTCTTATGTGAAGGGGAAATTTACTTCCATATTGTACGTTTCATCATATCCATTAATTTCTGATCTTACATATCGACCCGACCAGATTGAATAAAACTGTCTCGATACCTATTCTTGATTGTTGTTTTAAGTATATTTGAGTCAGTCTCTATCCTAACTTTCTCCGGAAGGACTTTCCATATATTATTTACTCTGCCCGCTATACATCGGCTTAGCCTACTTTTCTTCCACCTAACCACTTTCACTTTTCTTTGATTACCTCCATGTAATTGATAGCCTATATTCTGGTCTGTGAAGGTTCCTGTCCTGGCTAGCAAGCCTAACGCTCTGATCTCTCTCCTAATAGCTAGGGGAAGTATATTACAATGCTTATGTATCTCAAATAAGCCCTTCCTCTTATATAGTGGACCATAAATGATTTGTAAGGCTTTGTTTTGTGGGCCTTTGTGGGCCTTGTCTTGTCTATTATGCTTACTGATCTCCAAAATGGTTTTATTATATGTGCATTCCACTTGAGAAGTGTGATAATTGCAGGGTTAAATATGTAACTGTAAAATTGCCATATAACTGTTAAAAGCAACAGTGAAAACCAATGAGATTGACTTATTATTATGAAAAGCAATATCCTGATCATAACTTTATTTTCAACTGAATCAGTCAAATTCATATGCTTTGCTTAATTCTATCTCCATAAAATGATAAGTCCACTTTGACATATGACCGTTAAAGGAAGATTTGGAAAAGTGAGTCTCATCACAAATTTGTTAATTAGTGGCATATAATTATACAATATGTCGATCTTCAATTATTCATAGGGTCACTAAAGGGCTTTGTGGTCACTTTTAGAACAACATACACAAACTGGTCATACACAAACTCCTGGGCTAGCATACTACCATCATTGGTGGGAGGCAACTGTTAATGACATGTGTTTATGTAGAGCAATCCTAATAATGAAGCATTCATATATACTGGGAAATAATCATAAACTCAATACACTCAAATTATTGTGTTATTGTCCATTTTAACATATCGATTTACACTGTCAAAGATATTAAATAATAGTGTTATGTATACCCACCTTAACATAGTAGATGTAAAGACTGCAGATGAGGGCACCTATCAATAAGACAAATATTGAAACAGCGCAGATGATGTACCAGAGAATATCAAGGCAAAACATTATGTCCTAGTGTATTGTCACAACAATGCTCTAAATTTCAGAAGAAGTGATATGAGTTGTGAGGGAGAGAAAGGTGAATGTATATAGTGGGCCCTAGTCTGTGGATATAATTTTCAAAGATGCAGAGTACGGGTCTAGGTCAAAGTAGGCCTACTTCATGATAAGATGAATGATGGTATAATGGGTCAAATAATTCACCTTATCTTTATATCTTGGAAATTTCATGGAAATGTGCATATTGGACCCTGACCTCAAGTTGACCCCTTTAGCAGGCCTTGTGTTCAATGCTCGTTATTAATTAACACAATTGTTTTGTTAAGTTCTTTTTATATGTGAAATCACAGACTTGTAATGAGAATGGATAAGAAACAATACCCCCATAGCCTATACATGTGTGTCTCGCTATTGTTCTCTTGTCTGGCTTTCCCAGGGATTAACAGGAGATTAACTCGGCCGCGGCGCTCTGTGTTTCCGGGAAAAAAACTGCTTGGGGCGCCACTCATGCGCAGTAGTTTTTCTGATCGTCACATGGTGACTGAACTGTAGGGAACTCTCCGATCTTGAAGGTATGTTTCTCTAGGGTCAACAGAGGTCAAGCCATCGCCATATTGTTTATAGCAACCAGGGCGTGCACAACGGAGAGACCAAACTAGGAATATAAGGAACTGCATGCCTGAGTTATTGGAAACAATGAGGGGAAAAGGAATAGGTCGCCTGGACCTAATTGACTGGGATGAGGAGTGCCCGGTCCTAGGTGAGTTGCTGGGAGAGTCAGACCAGTGGGAATCAGATAGTGAGGACGACTGTAAAACTCTACCAGTGCCAGTGCAAGTTCTGAATAGCTCAAGCAGTGAGTCAGATGGTGAAAACTACCAGCCTCCTCCCCGGAAAACATCCAGAAAGGCCACAATGGTAAAAACGACTAAACCCACATATATCTGCCCTGTTTGTGACAAAGCCTTGAAGTCAATCGGTGGATTTAGAGGGCACATCAAGCGTTTTCACAACATGGATAACATTAAAGGTGAGCTGTTTTGTTTGATCAATTAATCAATTAGATAATGCACATAGATTAAAGCTTTAATAATATTAATGGGAGGGCGTATTGGATGTGATTTAAAACACAAAACAATACACAGTATTCAGGACGAATGTGACTCGGTTCTTTTTATTATTTTTGTCAGATTTGTGTCAGATACCTGTATTGGCAAGAACTCAGTATTAGGCCAAATAACCCAAACATGAGAAACATGCCCAAATTGCCTGGTTTTCTTATTAATAGTAGGCCTATAACAACCACTTAGGTTACCTCCAACCCTGTGCTGTAGTTGAACTTTGTCATTCAAACTGAATCCACAATGTTAGACAAGCTAGCCTCTCACTCACTTCACACAGGCACTGAGTGTGAAGGTGTTAGAAGCCATGTGCACACAGCCATTCAGTTTTTCCCAGAAGTGTCAGAATTAGGGCGCATTTCCTTTCACCCTCATGATTAGGCCTAAAATGTTTGCTTGTTTTCTTTTTATTTCCACAAACTAATGAATTGTTGTTCAAAGGAGAAATTCCCCTGACCAGTTATTTGAGCATTGTACCCGACGGGCACTCAGTGCAATTGAGTGTGATAGCACTGCAATCATTTTGTGATTGTCCACAAACAAGTGAAGTGTGATACTTATAGCTTTGAATCCCATTGAAATGGACATGCCATTAGCCATCATTATGTGAAATTCATTGCATCTATTTCCTCCTATGGTGTTGGTGGTCTTACACTTGTGTTAGATCAAGTTCCTATTCATATTCATTTATGTTCATATTAAACATGTATTACTCAACCGATTTTATCTGCAAATAATGTTTTCTTCAAAAGTCAATAATAGGCCTATGGGTGTGATCTCAATCACGCACATAATGCGCATTCAAAATCACGCCTAAATACTCATTACAATGCAGCCACAACAGGACCCATTACCTGGCACTGCTCACTCACCTAGCATTCACACTTACTGTCGCACATCTCCATTCTTTGACACTCATACTCACTCTCTGACACCAACGACGACATTCTCTGGCACTCACATTCAGTCTCTGACACTGAGTCATAGAAACCCCTACACATAACTAAACAATGTAATGCTACCTCCATATTAGCTAAATCATTATTACTTTATTTTATAATTAATATTTATATTTTTTACGAAATCCAGGCAGGCCTAAACAATTATTAAGAAGAACTTATTATTTTATTAGACTGTTTAATATCATTGGAATTGGCTTGATCTCGTCGTTTCAAATATAATGGTATCTCAAAATCTATTTTTTGCGACTTATGACTCATTTTCCTGAAACAAATGGTATGTATGGATTCCTAAAAACATGCCCCTTCTTTCTAAAGTCTTTTTTAAAATTATAGAATACTATTGCTACTGATTCTCTTAATCGTTGCCAGTACACATGTAAATAGAGCATTTATTCACGCTTTATGAGAATCGCCCATATATGTTCAAAATAATGGGAATAACCCATTACCATTATGCCACTTGTACTCACCAGGTGGCGGTAGCCTACTGTTTTCACCAGGTAGCGCAACTGGGAACTGGGGTGCATTTACAATTTTTTTTAAAAGAAAAGTGCCTCTAATACACTTGTGTGGCATTTATATACCCCTATAGATATTCCACATCATGTACAAAGGGATATTATAAGTGATATACCTTTATAGTTTATTTGTGTAACTTAGTTGTTTGATTTGGAAAAATGTTTTAATTAAAATACCCTAATGATTGTACATATAGATTGTCCCTAGTGGCTTGGGAAACTCAGAGCAGACAAACAACTGGAACACTAGAGATGGTAGGCTGCCATGCTTCAGGCTCACATAGAGGATGGTAGAATGGATGAAAAAAATGATGAATATAAAGGCAGGGCAACACATGTACAGCTCTAAAGTCTCTTTGAATCTTTTAGGGAATAACATACCCTTCAAACTTTTCTCTGAGTAAAAATATATTGCCACTGCTAGGCCAGGAAAATGAAACTGCCATGAATTCTCTCATTTATTTCAGATGCTATTGATATAAGGAATCAGTAGCATATAAATATCCCACTCAAAATACCATAAGAATTTGCTAATTTTTGCATTTATATTGCATTATACCCTTAGCGTGATCATTGCGCAATAATTATTGCGTGAAAAGCGTCCACTCTCATCACGGAACTATGGCGAGATGATTGACCAGTCACCAACTTGAAACTTTGGTATATGAGGTTATGGGTAAATCAGATATTTTCCCCCGTTTTGCTCTCTAACTAAAAAACAAATCGTCCCCCCATTTTCCTACACATATAGTATTGATCATGTACTATAGTTCTAACTTTTAAAAAGTAATCGTTGAACGGGGTTTTAAAATGATGTGGTCATCTAAAGTTGACCATATCACCAGGAAGCCTTGCCTTCGGTATGTGTGGCAATGGGAAAATCAGACATTTTTCCATGTTTTGACTCTAACTAAAAAACGGACTGTTCAATGACCCCCCAATTTCCTACACATATAGTATAGATCATGTACTATAGTTCTAATTCTTAAAAAGTAATCGTTGAAAGGGGTTTGAAAATGGTGTGGTCATCTAAATATCAAACTGAAAATAGAAAAATAATCTTTACCTGTCTTAATTTTTACCATCATTGGAATCGACTTGATCTCATTGTTTCGAATATGATGGTATCTCAAAATTATATTTTTTTGCAACCTGTGACTTATTTTCTTGTAGCACTTCACAAATGACAAAATCATTACCACTACAGCTAAAGATAGTGACACATCCCAAACTTAATGCTCATTATGTTGGGATAATTATAATCATAACCCCAGCAGTTTTTCAAGGCCCTGCCCTATTCAATAAAGGGAAACTGCTATTACTGATATGTTATTTGATAAGTTCTGTACTCTTTCATTAGCATGTTTATTTAATACATTTCATTTTTAAATTCCAGCATCTGATCACAAGGGTTCCTCCACATCATCTGTACAAAAAACATTCCGACCAATTCCCCTTGAACCAGCTGTGAAATCAACCTTGGAGAAGATCAAAACTGAACCGATCCACTCCATGCCAACTTCACGCACTGGACACTTCATAATACAGATAGCCAATGCACTGGAGAACTTGGTGGATAATACACATTCTCTGTCTGCACATATGTTGGGAGTATTAGGCCATTTGGGAAAAGGGGCTACCCTGCAGCAAGATAAAGAAATGATGTTTTCCCGCTTTCATAAAGCTTGGCTAGATCCACAGTTTATTGAACCCTTAGCCACAGAAATAAACTCATCCATCCCTTCAAATTTACGGCTTTACACTGGACAATTCATTCAAGTGTTCCTTGATGAACTGTTCAAAGAAATGCTCAAAATGAGGACCTATTCTGAGGAAAGAGCAGTGTCTGACATTGCGGAAAAAGTCAGCTAATGCTAAGTCAGTTAATGTTTGCAGGTGGTTTCATAATCTGTGCACTTACAAAGAAGTATTCAAGATCTGCATCACTGTCATCTCTATACACCGCATTCAAGAAACTACAGGCCCTGTCAACGACCCCTACCTTCCCCTACCAAACATCAAAAGTGGACCCAACAGTCTGAAAGGGGAGGACTGAAAGATCCTTCAGACAGCTTCTTTCTATGTCTACGCCAAATGGAAGAGGTAGTTCATGGGAACTTAGATATGAACAATATAAACACTCATTCCCTCAATACTGACTATACTGAAGGATGCCATGCAGCCCAGAAACTGTTGAAAAGGAGGCTGACAGAAAAACATCAAAAAACAAAACAAAAGGCGTCAGCATCTCTTCGTCAGGGACTCAGACAGTAATAGAACATGTTTGAATTTCCGTCCACCTTAATGCATGTCAATTAACTGTTTTTGATGTCTATGCATCTATTACCGCAGGGGCGGATCTAGGGGGGGGGGGGGTTGGGGGGGTTCGAACCCCCCCCCCCCTTGGGCCCCATGATGCCCTTTTTGCCCTCCCCCAAAGTGCCCTTTTTCCTGCCCCAAAGTGCCTTTTTCCCTGCCCCAAAGTGCCTTTTTTCCTGCCCCAAAGTGCCATTTTTTCCCAACCCAAATTGCCTTTTTGCCCACCCCTATTTTGTTGGGATTTTTTACCAAAAAAGGGCCTCATTATGCAAATGATTATTTTTCAACTGGTGTTCTGAGTGGAGTCTATTATTCAAAAAGTTTTTAATTGATTTGAAAAAGTAAAAAGTGAAATTAGGCTATAATGTAGGCCCTATCTAAAAATTATTGCTTTCATGTATTTTCAATGTAAGTGTGTGACATAAGTAAGGGTGTGCCCCCTATTGTTGTTATTTCAGGAAAAGTAATTAATCCACCTGATGTCAGGGGCGGATCCAATGGGAAGGGGGGTCGGCGATGTCCTGACCCCTACCTCAAAATTTCCACAAGTGCCCTTTTTTACCGCCCAAAGTGCCCTTTTTCTGTTGTAAGTGTAACAATCAAAATTGTCCTATTGTTACAACCAAAAGTGCCCTTTTTTGAAGAGCCAAAACCATTTTAAAGAACCAAAAGTGCCTCAATTTATTTACAACCAAAAGTGCCTTGTGGTAACTATGCTGTAAAAGGCTGTTAAAAGAACTAATAAATGCTGTTTCCATGACTCCCTAATTTAAGTGTATGCACAGGTTTGCGCTGACATTAGTCCCCCTCTCATGTTTGTTTTACATTTACACAACATATGGACAATCACTTGGGGGCAGTTATGAGAAAATTCAAGTATGTTGCCTTACATTTGCCCTATTGTTGGCAGGCCTGCCTGCAGGAAGTACAGACATACCCAATTGATCTGGTAATCCAATATGACATTGGATACATGTGATTTCATCATTTGAGGTAGATTTTGATTCAATGTCAAATAGTTAAATTTGCCTTTAAGATTTTCCCCCTAATAATTTTTTTGTATCTTTAAATACAAACGAACTGGCTGATTATGATTAAAAAATTACTTCACTCCTACAGTACTTGAAACAGTAGCCACAAACAACTGACTTTTAAAAATAATTCCACATCTTAAAATTTGGTGTGTTTGTATGTTTTGTGTTTCTTAGCTCCTTGCAAACTGCATCCCTGGTTTTTGAAAGTCAAAATAAATAATAGAAATAAGATTTAAGATTGTAAAAGCCCAGACAGCAGGTTAAAGAAAATAAAAAATTTTAAAAACAAAAAAGATAATAGAAATAAAATGATCAGTTTCTATGTGTGATTAAATACTATATTTTGTGCTTCAAAAAGCGCCAAATGCTCCCAAATGGCACCTTAAATTTTAAAATGTCCCGGGGAGTATGCCCCCGGCCCCCTAGTATACTCTTGTGGCCCTCTGGGTCCGTTTTTTGGATGGGCTGATGTGCTCTTTTCTTTTTGGACCCCCCCCCCCCCCATTCATTTTAGACCCTGGATCTGCCCTTGGATGTAAAGTATCATTTTTCTTTCAAGTGACGTAAATATAGCCCTTGGTGTCTATTGAATCTGGCCCTTTTGTCATGTGTAAATGATTGAAATAATCAATTCAACTCTATATGGAATAACGAATGGTGTATGTAGGTGCATATCAAGTCTAATAAGGCTATTAAATTCTCATGATTATTGTTTTCACCTCATGTCAACCATGAAAAAATGGTTGAAATGGTTGACGGACACATTGTAAGTATTGATCATCAGGTATTGAGACTACAGGTACTTATCATAACTGATAGAAAGACTCTTTACACAAAATATGGTTCTCATCTGTCTCATCTTTAGTGGAAATTATTGAGGTTTCAATAAATTCCAACAGTGAAGGCTCTACTTATGTCACAGTAATTGAGGGCAAATATTCAAAAGGCACAAAAAGACAGATTTCACAATCTGAATTTGATGAATAAAGTTTTCCTGAAAGCGAAAAACCCATATATTACAGTCACAGTGTCTTAGAATAGTTTGAGAGATTTCCAAATTTTCCCCTCTCCTACACTGCCATGTAGCAAAACAGCACACATGAAAAAACTGGCCCAGCCTGTACATGTCATTGTGAATATCAAATGTTGTGAATATCTATAATTCTTTTCTACATGATCTGTATGGTAATGAGCAGCAATTCCTAAGGTAAAATATTGTCAAATTACATACACTAAAGAATATATTTATCCACTCAAAATGCGCCAGAATTAGCTATTTAAGGAGTATATTTTTAAAAATTTTCCCGGGAGGACAACCCTCCTTCGGCTGTCACAGAGTCCCAACATGTGCCCTTTTCTCAGACTTGAACGCCCCCCTTCAAGAAATCCTGGATCCGCCCCTGATTTAATTACCAGTATGTTAAATGAAGAGCAACGTATTTCAGGTGTATATTTTTATTTCAGGATCTTTTGCTTTAGTAAATCTATTTAAATATTTCATATATATTGGGATGTAGCAGCTGGCCATATATTTACCTTTTGCAATGACAGTTCTTCCATTTAAAATACCTAGCCATTCATTTAATTTTTATATCATTTTATGAAGTGTGATATTTGCTATTAGATGCATATCAAGTGTGATTTTTTCATGATAGGTTTCAGGATTTTACTAGTTGAAATGATATTTTATTAAGACACTACACAAAATGTGTTCAATGTATGGTTCATGGACCAGAGTGCCTGTTGTTGGGGGAAGAACCACCAACAGAGTGTTAGAATAGGCTATACTATGTCATGCTTATATATATATATTCATTTGTGCTTTCATGAAAAGATTTCACCTATAGTGTCTGATATTTTAGTCATTTTGTACCATTCCTGTTTTATGGGATTGTCATGTATTAGTATTTATCTGTAATTTATTGTAAATAGTCTCGTCTTGATTCCAGTCAAAATAAACTGTTAACTGCAGTCATACACTTTATGTATGACTGCCTGGGTTATTTCTGTGGATGTAAGGGAGGGCATGTATAAGTGGGAGGCACTGCATGTTAGCTTTTTTATAGCAGTATGAGCATTGGTATATTGTGAAAGAGGGTGGGAGATTAAAGCATATTACTTTGGAATGTAATCAGGAAAGAATCAATAATAAACGACATGTAGACAACTTCTTCCCTCCAGTCATCTGTTATTTACGTAGTTTATTACAGATGTCTAGAGATACCCTTTAGTACCCTCACTAGATATTAATCATTGTTGAGCTGGCCCTAGTCTACCCCTAGAATAAATCTACTTGACTATTATGGCTCATCACAACCTAATCGATTCCCTTAACAATGATCATTGCCATTTTGGATTTTGACCTTGAAAATTTGAATCAGAAAAAACTTTGAATCAGAAAAAAGATGTCAGAAATGGCTGCCTTGCACCTCAAAACATGGACAAATTGGTATTATACTTGAAAATAGGAAGAGTAGAAGCCAAGATAGGATGACCATGTCAGCCATTTTATTTTTCGCAGCTACCGGCCACCAGGTGTCTGGGCCAACTTGCAGCCATTGGTTTTGAAAGTATCATGCTGTTATGATTTATGAACATGCTTATTGGTAATATTCCATTCATAAATTAAAAAGTGGATTAAAATTGATATTATAGTTATAAACGACATATTGGTTGTTATGGAAATAGTCTATCTCATGGATATGCATTTAAATGGTAATTTGACCATTTTAATTGATTTGTCATCCCACAAAACCCTAATTTAGTGGTATTACACATGAAAATCACATTAAAACTGGCAGAGTTATACTGATCGTCTTTCATTGTCCCAGCACCTTGATGATGCTCCTTCTCATGGTAACCTGCGCCGTGAGAGAGTAGACAGTCAAACAAAAGTTTCTTGTGCTAGATAATATAGCTGAGTTGGAGGAAGATAATATCCGTCAGACGATTGGAGACCTATGCCTGACCCTTGATAATAACTTTGATGTGAACGATCTGGAAGACGTGTACAGGATACGGCTCTCTGATGTGAAAATAATTAGGTCAGTCTTTGTTCACACTAAATCCAGTGAAATCCTGATGAAACTAGAAAATGCTGTCACCACTATTCGCCATGATCCTTGTTTCGAACGACTGGAGGTAAAAACAGGCTTGATTGTTCCCTCCTTTGAATATAACATACTGAATGATTGTCAGCACTTGCTAAAACTCAACAACCACCGCTCAGAACTCTGAGGTAGCCATATTGTAGTTCATAGAGTACTTCATTGAGTAGTTCACTGAATACTTTGCATGCAAAGATTTACACCTACTGCCCGATGGGTGCCGCCCTGAGAATGCTAGAGCTGTGGAAGTCAAAGGGGGAAAGGGAAGAGGTCTCGGCTTCAAAAGCGAGCACACCTTCTTCTCCAACTTTTACCAAACCAATGTCCACTATGACGGCCATGACTTCCCTTCGGTGGAACATGCATTTCAGGCAGTGAAAGCCAAACAGCTGGGACATCTGGAGTTGGAGCTACGAAGAATTCCTAACCTATACGAGGTCAAGAGGAGAGTGAAAAAAGAATTAGTTTCCACACCAGACGGAGAAGGAAAAGGGACTTCTTGAGGAATTTATCAAAATCAAATTTGCACAGAATGATGACATTAGGGAAAAATTCCTAAACCTCCCATGTACGGAGTTCTATGAGATGACGGCCGACCGGAAGTGGGCCACCGGTCTCAACCTACCAAGAGTCATCGGGAGAGATGGCCTTAGATCCTCAATGACAGAGAAGGATTTAATCGTGCAAATCAGTGTGGGAACATTCTGTCCAATCTAAAGAAGGACCTTCTAGCTCAGGGATAAGCCAGGTACGACACGTATATATAACATACTGATATTACCACTACGATTCGGACCCACCTTCATAAACTTGCTCTATTATCACTCAGCATGTTGTCATTATTGGTTGTTGGTGACTCGAGAGCAGGTTCCCTATTTCACCCACTCAAGCAACATATTCACTGAGGAACCAACCTCAATATCTCCTTATGTCCTGGAGCCAGTATAATTAAATCTGTTACATCTTCAACTGGTAAACTCACAGGTTTGCAGCAGATCAAGTAATCGTAATTTCGGGCCTCTGTACTCTAACAACAAAAGAGGTCTCCCTCCTCACCACCAGTGATGATGAGATGTCTGCAACACTCAGGTCAGAACTTTTCGACTCCTATCATCATATACTGCAGCATACAGCAGACTCTCCAAAAGTCAGCTATGCACCCATTACAGGTATGAACCTGAGTCAATACAACAATCGGAAAGATGTTAGTAGCGGGAGAGTGTGTATCGAAGACCTACCACAACATCCTCTACAAAATTCATTGAATCATCAAATCGAACTTGCAGAAAAAATTGTCCTAGATTTTAATATTTCTCACAATGCCAGAACGCCCTAGACACAGATCTATGAATCTATGAATACAGCACCTATTAGTGTGAAACAGTTAATTAACGATAAAATTCCTAAAGAGTAGAGTTTGCCTTTGTTTAATAAAAGGTTAACTTGCAGAAAAAATTGTCCTAGATTTTAATATTTCTCACAATGCCAGAACGCCCTGGACAGGCTAATACATAGGTTTCATTCAAACAATAATCGGATGCAAATGCTTTTAAAATGGTAGCAAAAAACAATTTAATATGAAAGGACCAATATTTTATTGATTATTAGAAAATGGCATGTACAAAAAAATTACTTCAGACTGTTATTATCATATATTCAAGCTACTGTCAGAGAATTATAAGTATGATAATGATCTACTGTGCTAGAGAATTATTATATATAGAATGTATTTTAGAAATCTAATTAATTGGCAACGTCCCACTTTCGTCAATGAAGACTGGGGAACTGTACGTTGCATGAACAATTTGTAAAATCTTGTAATCCTCCCATATGCTGGAGATAGTGATATAATCGAAAATGAACGTTTCTTAAATCTTAAATCTTAAAATCTTAAACATTGTACGATTGATATCAATGCATTATATTATTATTGAAAACTGTACATAAACAATGGGCTTTCCTTCCATGATGGTTTAGACTGGGGCAACTTGCTTCGTGCCTCACTCCCCTTGAATGAAACCAGGGCTCATACATGTGTAGTATTGTATCCTATAATGAATGTTGAATATTATGAGTGTGACTGTTGATATAGTTATCCAACTATCGGTGTTGCATATCTTACTTCAGTATATACATCTAACTCCAATGCCTTACTCCTTAATGTTTGTAAAGCTCAATACTAAATGTCCTAATTCATGGATTATTTCGACCACTTGTACCAATGTTAACGTCAAATTGTTCTGAATGAACAATTGTCCCTAGTGAGGGGTGACTTGGGACAACGTGCTTAGTGTTCTGAGTTACCTCTTCGCTGGAACCAATGTCATCATGTAATTAAACAAGTTCTGACTACAATAATCAGCTACATAAATACTTATACTAGGTACCCGATGTGAGAAGATGATTGTCAATCTTCCTATGCAGGTCATCACTGGTTGATTGGTTGGCTATGGACTGATCATTATTTACATCCTCACTGCTTCACTCAGCTGTCAGGATTATCCTGAAACTTAATAAGTATACAAATGTAGATGCTCAACAATGAGAATTGAGATTAGCCCCCCTTTACATACGCCGTGAGTCGTGTATAGTATTCGCTTCCGCCCTCCCTCCCCCCTCCCTCACCTTAGATATGATCGTCCAAATCACTTCCTCTCGCCATATTTATTACTTATTATCTCACCATGATCACAAGTTGCCTTCGTATAAACTGAATATCAAAATGGCTACCATCATACATGCATAAATATGAGCGAAATGTATGTGAATATGAGCAAAGCGTCCTAGTCCCGGTTCTAGTGACGAAAGTATGTCGAATGCGTTTGGTCTTACACATCCTCTTTTTTATTGGGATGCCAGACCCCTGTCTTATTTTATCACATTATTTTATATAATTATTGATAAATACAGAAAGCTACTGTTATCGTTGATACCTCTGCATGAAAAGTGTTAATTGTTAAATAGTTGTTGTACATCCATGTCTATACCTGTATATCTGACTATGTAAGTCCCCATTCTTGTCGATTCTTGTTGGGCGACTTTAATCTGGATCTTTATAATATCAAGAATTCTAAGTCTGATATCTCCTCGGAACTTAGGGATCTGTTAGATAACTTTTCATTAGTCAAATACATTAAACAGACCACTCGATCCACCCTTAAATCAAGAACTACTATTGATCACCTTTATACTAACTCTCCGCATGTCAGCTCTGCCGGGGTAATTGATATTAGTATTTCGGACCATTTCCCCATTTTTATGGTACGAAAGAAAACCAGAAACAGGTACAACGTTGGGACCTTTTGGGCACGGAATACAAAATGCTTAGATCAAAAAAAGCTGAACAATATCTTAAAAGACCTGGACTGGGGGCCTTTCTTTAACAATCCTGACCCTGAAGAATGCTGGGAGGCACTTCTCGGGAAAATTATTTTATATTTAGACAAAAAGTGTCCTCTAAATGTTTGTATTAAGCCAAGCTGGATGACTGATGATTTGGGCACTTTAATGAATGAAATGGACTGATTATTTAGACTTGCGAAGAAAACCAACAATTTAGACACTCTACAGCAGGCAAGGCTCTTACAAAATCAAGTCAATCATGCTTGCTGGGCTGCTAAATCTAATTTTATCAAATCAAACTTAGAATTTCATGATAAAAAACCCAAAGGAGTATTGGGAATTCATGAGACCTTTAATCAACCCCTCCAAAGTTAAGACCATTAATAAAATAACTATTGAAGAAGATGCGCAGATGCTGAAAGAATCAGAGGTTCCTAATGCATTCAACAAATTTTTCTTGAACATAGGCCCTAAGCTTGCAAATAAAATACCAACATTGAGTACTCCTGACCCAGAAGACCACAAGGGTTTCCCTGACGTTGCAACAGAATCTAATCTTATGGGAGGCAACAACAATACAACAGTGACTAAAAAAACATCTTAACTTTTGAGGAATGAATGTTAATACAGATACTTACTTACAGAGACAACTTGAAAGAGAAAGATGGTTGGAGAGGGAACAAGGAGAGTGGGAAGATTGAATTGAATTGAATTGAGAAATCTTTTATTTTTCAGTAATATAGCAGCATTTACATTGAAAATAATGACAAATTGGTCGACAGACTTCTGGGATAATCCCAGTTTTTCCAGTTGTTCCCATGCTGTGCGCGTCACTGTCCCACTAGCAAAGCTAGCAAACTAGATATTTGGTAGTTTAAGTTTAAACAATTAACTTCAGACGAAGTAAGAACAATAATTCTAAAAAGCGATGTTACGAAAAATTCTGCGATTGAATTTCTACCTGCATACATTCTGAAATGTTTATTAGCACTTTATCATCAATTCACGCATATTACAAATATTACACTGTTATTGGGTAAAGTTCCACATGCATTTAAAGAAGCACGAGTCACACCTTTATTTAAAGCTGGTAACAAGATGGCTACCACAAATTATTGGCCGATTGCCTGTATCACATTGTCAGCCAAAATTCTGGAAAAAGCTGTACAACTTCAACTCTCTCGACATTTTGAGGTGAACGATTTACTTAGTATCAACCAATATGGATTTTGGTCGCAGCATTCAATTCAACAAGCTCAAACAGATTTTCTAAGTAAAATTTATACAAATCTAAATAGCAAATTGTTGAACAAAACAGTTTTTCTTGATTTTAGCAAGGCTTTTGACACTGTTCACAATCAAATTCTTTTTCTCTAATTATTTAAAAGAAAAGAAGCGATAAAAACCTGAGATCACTCTGATCTTCTAAAACAGTGTGATCTCAGGTTTTTATCGCTTCTTCTTGTATTAGTATCTTGAAATGGAACTCTAGACTGTGGAGCTATTTCATCTCATCAACCTTCATTCTTCCATCTAAACACATGATGTACCATCTCATATCTGCTGTAACTTTTAATTGCATCTGTATAATTGTTGACACAGTATTGCAAGGAGGTACCATATCATTATGGTCCTGTTTTATACATGTATTGAGGTTGAACATTGCTTCGCCTCTTATTGAAAGTACCGTTATCTTAAGTACTGAAATTCTCATTGTATATATCCTTCTTTTTCCTGATAATTTGCAACTTTATAACTCTGTAACCTTTGAAACTTTGAACAACTGTGAAATCAGAATTCGCAACCAGGCATTCGTCGGAAGAAATGGTATCATTAGTATCATGATTGACTGAACTACCTAATGTATTTCACCATCTATGAAAATAAAAGAATTCTTGAAATGAAATGAAATAAGATTCAAATAATTTCCTAAGCACGGCTTTATATATATTTCCTTCTTAGATAACTATTTAGCTTAATATTACATCAGACGTTATTTTTATTTGATCAGATACAACAAGAGAGATAATAGAACAAAATCATGTTCACCCATGTTCCTGAAAGGAGACCATTGTGCATGTATCAGCAAGAATGTTGGTGCATTAATATTTATGATCTTACATCTCTGAGGTTGGTCACCTGACGACCATGGATCTGAGCTGGTGCCAAATATGAGGCAGCATAATGGCCCATGCTGTGTAGAAGACTTGTCCTGCTTTGTACAGCCCCCGGGGCAGCATGTACCAATGTTCCCTTGTAACTGCATTCTTCATGGCATTCATAATAATGCTCAGCACATGATAAAACAGTATATGGGGCCTAGTCTCCTGACTGTTAAACAGAAAGGATAATTATTAAGGATATTGGATGAAACTGTAATCAGTCTGACTCAGATTTAAGTTGACATTAATTTGTAAAGGTATGTTAGGTAGACCCCAAAACAAATTACAAAAACTGATTTGTAAAGGTACACATTGAGATCAAAGATCAAATTTAGAAAGGATATGATAAGGGTTTTCTTGATATCTGAATAACTATTACCTATTAAATTGGTATACCATTATTATTTACTATATTATTTTGTTTTATAAGGTTGTCTTCTCAGCTATTATGACAAACAACATCTTCACAAATTTAGTCATGTTATGACTTATAAGACTGAAATAATAAAATAGCAATAAAAAATAAAGTTAAAAATCACATTGTAAGCAGTCATACTGTTCAATATTTCTTCAAGAACAATTTTAATTAAAGAGATATTTCGAAGAGAAAATCAAAATAATAACTTGCCAGATGATAAATTCAGTGATCACACCAGTAGCAACATGACACTGAGCCCCAAAGCTCATTGCAAGTAACAGTAGGATATCTGTAAAAAAAAGATTTGTTACTCTTTAGACAACGTTTGTTGGGATAGCCCCAAGAGTTGTAGGCATAGAGACCAAGCCTACTAGTATTGGACGTCTGGTTCCAGCTGGCCACTTACATCAACAAAAATAAAAAAATATTTACCACTCACAACAGCTTTCCACTAGTTAATTTTGCTTCGAAATCATTCATAACTTGTTGTTAATGACTGTAACATCCCAACCAATGGTGACTAAAGCCATTAGATCATTCTGTTGTGTGGCTGCAGCCGGTTGTCCTTCACTTCGGTCTTATTCCATCAGCTTGTAGACCAGCCTCGGGCAACACAACCTCATGATCTAATCGCCCATTACTCGCTTACTCTTACTAAATCTGTTGAATGTGAAATCATCCAGTTTCAAATGATTAAGAACTTAAAATGAGATGGCCAGTAAATTTATATTATTGATCATAAGGCAACAATAATTTAAATAAGAAACTGATAATTAGCTTTTAATAATTAACAATATATGTCTATTTGATTTAATTAGATAAAAAACTAATTTCTAAGAAAATACATCTTGAGCTGCAATTACCACTGATAAGAGTAGATGGTAAATATAAAAGTCATCATTGCAACAGAGATGTTGTCATAATGTAAATTTATTTGAATAAATATTGATGTAGTTAGTTTTAGTCCCTCATTAATTGGATTGGTGGATACTGCAATACAATCAACAAATAGCAAACTATACACACTACCCCACATAAGATACATGATCTCAGAACAAACTGCACTAAAAATATACAAAGCGATGATGCTCCAAATACTAGACTACAACTCTATTATTTACCACTTCGCTACACAAAACAACATAGCCAAACTAGAACACACCCAATCGAGAGCAATCAGAATCATTACCCACAATAATTAACATGAGCCAGCCCCACACAAACTAACTATTCTAGGACTGGAGATACTCAAAGACCAAAGAGACAGGCACTTACTACCTCTACCAAAAACAGAAACACTTAAGAATGCCCTATGTTACTAAGGAGCCCAAAACTGGAACAACCTTGCCCAGTCCCAAAACGACATACCAACATTTGAATACTTCAAAATTGCACTCAAAAACAACAAGAGACATATAAGAGAGAATAAATGTGGGCCATGCAGAAACTTGCCACTGACCCCTGAATGCCAAAATTGCACTCACAACCACCAACCGTCAGACAAAGCAAACACAGCTGATGCAGAAACTTCCCGCTGGACTGTGAATGCTTAAAATGCACCACCCAAAATGCACTCTAAAACAACAAACAGTCACAAATTCAGACACCGGCCATGCAGTAACTTCTCGCTGACCTATAGATTTTAAACAGAAATATGCATTACACCTAATCTGACCCCTCTTCCACATTCCTGCCTCACAAAGTTATATATTCCACATCTATGTATACTCTATAGCATAAGCGTATATAAAAAATACTAATGGTAGCATTAGTTAATAGCTAGACACAGCAGTGGGTAGATTAACCATGGCAATTTGTATCTGAATTAAACCTGTGAGCCTACATCACAATTATGTTTCACTGTATTGTTTGACTTGCTGTATAAACATCCTAAATATAAATTCATGTAATTCCAATTTATTTCATGTTGGTGTACATACTAGTTGCAAATCATATATATTATATAGTGTTGCTGTGTGCATGTTTTACTTTCCTATATGTCTGTATAAAGTGTTGGCATTGTACCAAAAGAGGTCAGACTCATAACTTTGCAAGGCTTGTAATAGCATCCCCTTATGCCATCAGCATTTTGTAAACATCCTATCTATGATGTAATGCTGTGGACTGAGCCAGTTTTACATAAATAGCAGCGGACCTGCATGTCCGATACACTTGAACTTTGACCAAAAATCATCAGAAACCTTACTTCACCTGTTTCTCATTACTTCTATTCAAAACCAGTTCATCGCTAGCTTTAAGGCCAGATTATTCACTTCCCTAACTATTATAGATGACTAAGAGTAATTATGGTTATGAATAGCAATGACTCCCCCGATTGGTCTTATCTCTAGACATGTCAACAGACAAGGAAGATGACAAATTTGCAGATACTCAATTTAATCTACCAGACTTCTACAATGGCAACAGTATACAGGACAATCTGTGTATATATGACATATTATATACATAGTAGCTCTAAGGTTATTTATTACAGTCATTCATTAGTCCAATAACACTGGGAATTGCAACAATCGGGTTCTGAATCGCAAAGCACCTACCTGTGGTTGGGATGAAGCAATAGGTCATCAAGAGATTAAATAGGTCAATCACAAATGCATAACTTTGCCTCCTCACTGCAAAGATATTCTCTGCTGCCTTCATGGCCTCATAGTTGTGGAGGTCAGGAATGTCTTTCAGCAGTTCCCTCCAGATGACAATGTCCTTGAGTAGGATAGGCATACCTAGCAATAGATTTTAATTCATTTGTTAGTAATGTATTACTAATTTTAGTAATGCCCTGAACCCAAGAAGTTCAATATATCATTTTTTAGCAATTAAATTCCCTACTTAACATAATAATACTAATAACCACTGTAGATATTCGAATCATCTATTTTGTATTAATCATTCATCATTTATTTGTATTATGAAATAGTTGAGGTGACTCGGAACACAAGGGGACACAGGCGATTGTTTTTGAGGGAGGTTTATTGAAGTAATGGTGATCAAAGTTTCAGTTGACATGCTACCGTCATCAGGATGCTCAATTGAATGAAATAATGCTCCTCAGGTATAGAATTGGGCACTTTTGTAGTCATGGTTACAGAAGATTGCAACATGTCCAGAATAGTTGTCTACGTATTATTTATGGGCCAAAAAAAAGAATAAGAGACCTTAGAATAACGACAGTGTCTCTGCACTTAAATAATAATATACTACCTCTTTGTATTAGAAGAGTGCAGCGATTTCTCTCACTGTTTAGAAGTGAATTTAAATTTGAGAATGAATTTGTTGTGCCTTATAACATGAGGGTTGGGGGTCACCTGGAGGAGGGAGAGGATCCGTAGGAGTCTATTCAGAAGAATAAGGCTTCTATGGAACACTCTTCCTGTGAATGTTAGAAACCTGGGGGATGACCCTGCAGTATTTAAAAGGAATGTTAACAGGTTATGTTGGAGAACTTTCCAGGAAAATGGAGAGGTGTGGGAATTACCTAATTCATTGAGGTAGAACATATTATATTATCCTCTCCTGAGTTGACTTGACTTGATATGATATAGATTATAGAGTGTGTAAGTGTCATGGCGGCGGGGCGCGAATTAACAAAAATTAGTCGCGTAGTTGTACCGATGTGTGGACCGGAAGCAAACAATCTCCATAGAGTTAGCATTGGGGCGATAAATAATCACTCTTTACATCGCCCCTGTAAAGGTTTAAGGATTATGGAGGCTATAGTTGAAATCGTGTGCCTCTAGAGATGGATATATGTGAGTTAGAAGTCCTAAATCTATATAATCATTGAAAGAACAGAGATTTAATATAGCGGTAACGTTGGGGCTATGGGACTTTCGCGCGACATGTCCACATGACGTCATGAAACTGCAACAGTAGCGTGACTCAAAATATCGCCGCGGTGGACTACTTACGCGCCCTATTGGAACTTATATATGCCCCTAGGTCGTCGACATGGTGTTGATTGAAATATGTGAACAATATTAACATGTAACATGTATAAGATTATCATGATAATATGTCTGTCATGTATTATTGTGACACGGTGCAGGTGGTGGTGCTTCTATCTAATCTTATCATTTATTGAAATTATCTGTGTGAAATTAGTTATTCATATAATATAAAATAACGTAAATCATCATGTACTGAGATACAGTGTAAAAATGTGCATAAAATCTTGATGAACAAAACATTTAAAAACAAAACAAAACAGCCCCCCAAGTAAGCGAATCTGCACTCCCCAGAAAAATTGAATAAACAATTTATATAGTGACAGAAGTTATTGTGAACCATCATTGGGTGGTTGGTACATGTAAACAAATTTAATATTAGTTGTTTTTATATTATAATTCAAGATTAGTTTATAAACTACCTGATCCTCCCAGAGGTGTCCTGATACTAAAAGCATCCCCTAGGGTGAGGAGTCCAGGCACATGTCTCATAGAGGGAGGGAGATAATAACATGGCAGGGTGCGTATCCTTCCCTCTGTCAGCGATCGCTTGAATTGCTCCTGGAACTGCTCTATGTACAACATAATTTATTACTCATGAATAAATAATTATAACTATAATTTATTACTCATGAATAAATGACAATGTATAACTCTCTAATAGGAATTAAAGATTAATTTTTAATATTAGTTGTTTATGCTAAAAGTTTGACTATCGGTGTACTCATGACTGAAATCCATCTTTCATATTATATTTTCTGTCTGCATGATCTAGCTTTTATAACCATGCTTAGGGCAAAATTATTCCAAGAGATTTGAACTACCTAGCTATCTTCTCTCACTGCACAAAAGGTTTGAAATGTCACAGCAGTCCCTATTCAGGATAAATACCTAATCTAATTCAAATCTTCATCATTTTCTGCCTCAAATTATGACATTTTACCTGGAATAGTGTCCACAACGTCTAAATATTCCTGGCGAATGTATTTCTTGCTAGAATTGACAGCTATTCTTATACTGTCTGGAGTCAGAGCAAAGTGAACGGTCGCACCCAGAGCATTAGACCATGTAGAGTAAACTTCCTCAGACAATTTCCCCTTCACCTCCAAGGCAATGTTGTAGTGATGTAAGACAGGAGATAATGGTATGTTGGCTTTTCTGTTCTTAGAGGTACAACCCTCAGCAATGACTGTAAGAGCTGCATTAATGACCTGGAATTAAAGAAGAAGGATATTGACATATAGGATTTGTACTATTAATATGGGAATAATAAAACCTTGAAATAATGGGATGGCATAAACATTTCATCATTGTCAAATCATCATCTGTTGCATAAGAAATCCTTACTTAAAGTGACACTTCTCACTGTTGTTGGCTAGATTATCAAGTAACAGAATTTCTACTTCATTTTCTAGTATTTTGTTCACCTTACCCTACCTTACTAACTCTTAACATTCATATTATATCAGATATTTTGTAAAATAGTGAGCAAAATCGGTTTTGCATGCCATACAGAATTTTAAAAGTGGCAGTTGGGTTGATATCTGGAATTATGTAACCCCAGGTCGGCGCTGGTCAATACCATGGACATTAGTTTCATTCCTGTCCACTTGGGCCAATTCTGGCAGTACCTTCTGGTCTCCGAAGCCATTTCCTCATGGATTTGAAATGGGTTTAGGTTCTGACCCATTCATTACACATATTCACTAATCATTGAATGAAAACGCAATGCTGGTACTCAGTACAACAAATTTCAAATTGCACAGGAATATAAATATTGCTTTGACATTGGTAAAACAGTATGATTCAATGTTAAGATCAACCAAATCGGACTATTCTAGCCAATTCTATAGCAAATATATAGCATTTTCAGGGCAAAAACATGTGGCCATCTTGGAAAATGGTGGCCATCTTGAAATGTCAAATGGGCCAGGAATATAAATATTGCTTTGACATTGGTAAAAAGGTAAGATTTAATGTCAAAATCATTCAAATTTGACTATTCTATCCAATTCTATGGCAAAAATAGCATTTTCAGGGCAAAAAAGGCCGCCATCTTGGAAAACGGCGGCCATCTTGAAATTTCAAATTGCCCTGGAAAACAAGTATGGTTCTGAATTATTAAAAAGATATGATTCAATGTTAAAATTGGAAATTTCAAGTGGTGAACAGGATTTTTTTGAAAAGTTAGCCCTGTGGGAAGTTTGTGCCAAATTCGAGCTTGCATCATCATTTGAATGATTGTTTCACTTATCTGCCCCACTATTACCTAAGATACAAATTTTGCTTCTTCCGGTCCAATGTACCGCCATGCCACCTGGCGGATTTTTGCTACCACAATCCCATTCATGTCTGCTGTATGTCAATGTCAGGTCTTGGGTTTAATTCCCAAGCTAAATCTCACACTACTTTGTTTGTTTACATTTCCCCGACGGCTCATGTTCCAGGCCAATAAATGGGAATTTCTATTCAAATCAATATGTAAAAGACATATATAAAGGCTGTAGAATTGTTCAGAAAAGTATTATGTAGGTCTAGACTATTTAATTTAGAGTTGACAACTGCAAACAATGATGTAAACAGTCAAAATTACGGCAAAAGTTTTGTAATCTAAACTGTTATGAGAATATGATATGTGAGTTTAAAAGAAATCTGATTACTTTTACCTGGTGAAATATGTGAAAATGTGTTGAATTGTGACATTTTCTCATAGACGCCAATAGTAAAGCTCCCTGCAGGCGATCAGCCCCCCAGTGGAGAAATGGATATGGAAAGGTCCTTAATAAATGGCATTTTCGAATTCAGGATACTTGAAACTATCACTGGAGGATTTTGGGGAAAATCTGATGACTTTTCGAAATTGTGTCCATCCTCCTTAAATCATAATATGATGAAATATAACGCTACTGTTGGACACATTATTGGATATTTAATTATAAGATTGCTATTAAGTGAGTAAAGCAGATGCTGCTTGAATGTTGCCATGTTAGATATGGATGACCTTGAAATTTAACTCAGTAATAAATGGTAGAGGCAAAAGCTGTCCACAAGACTTATGAGGATTGTAAAATTATAATGATTAACAACACAAAAACATATTTTAATCCTTAGTGAACGCTGTTCACTTACCTTGGTATCACCATCTCTGTCCCTGTAGCGCACGCCCGTAATGATTCCCCCTTCTTCACAAAGACCAACTACAGTTCCCTCAATGAAGTTACATCTGTGGAAAAAATTAATCACTGGAAATAATTTTAATTTGATGGGGAGGAAATAGAGGAGTTTATCATGGCCGAAAATCATCTATTTCTACATATAATTTAGATATTGAATCGAAGGTCGAATCTCGGTGTCCTGTCCAGCGTGGTAGGTGATATGTGTAAACAGTGGTCTCAAAGCATTTCAATGGTTTTCCAGAGCCCAAATGACAGTACCAGGGAGTTATCAAATTAGTATTATATGTATATTTTTTATCAATTACTTGATATCCATCTGTTGGGTATATCCCAACCTGGTATATTATGGTTAGCGTCCACTTAGGCGTGTTGCACATAGCGCCGCCATCTTGCCGTCATTTAAGTTTGTTTTTTATGCCTATTTTTTCCAATTTTCCAATCAGCTGTGCACGATTCATGGTATCGAACACTTTTCTGAAGTCGAGGTAGGCTGCCTTTGTTACTCTATCGTCATTCATATTTGAGTATATTTAGTAGGTAAATTCACTATAATAGGGGAACATGGGTCGAGCGTCCCTGTCTAAATCCATATTGGAATTTAAATAATAGATATTTTTAACAGCCAAGAAGGTAAGTTGTCAAAGCCTGATGATTTAGAGGAAGGTATATTAAAAAATTTGTTATTATTGATTATAATTCGTCAGCTGATATTGGTTTATAGGTAAAACTTGGTTGCGTTCGATTGATATTTGATTGGTCACTGTTCATTCCATAAAGCTTTGTTTCCTCTTGGGTTGGACGGAATTTTTTTTGTCCAGATTCTTTGATTGAAATAGCTCAGCCTAATTGTGTGATTTAATGACTTTCCACGGTTGGGGGCCAAATGTTGTCAAATTGGTGGAATTGGCCCATTACACCTTTTGATGTATTATATACTTGACTAAATTATGCCATTAATATTTTATTTACCAAATATCAGAATAAAAAATGTTTATACCTTTCTTCAGCCAGGGCCCTTTTTCGCAAAGCCTGCACCAACTTTCCATGCTCTGCTAACATCATCATATCCTTGAAGGGCATGTCCAGATGTTTGCCTGGTCCCTCATGTATTACTATTTTCTGTACTGTAGTTCCATTTATTTCTGTATGCTTCACTAGTATAGAAAAGTAAGCAGATGTAACATGAGAAAGTTATTTTTTCAATGAGTAGTGATAGTAATTGGGTGAAGGCACCGTATGAAGCACGTCCATGGCGGACACTACGTATTTACATATGAACTGTCGTTATTAAATATCTTTGGCCTGTAAGTGAAAAAATAAAATAAAAAAAATGTGCCAGTTGGTCAGACCCATTGTACAAAAAGTATTTCACTATTTAACAACATAATCCAATCTCCTTTTGAAACATGTCATAGGAGTTAAAGGTATCCATAACTGAATTCTTAAGAAAGAGTATTACTATATTAAATACAGGTAAAGCTAATGAAAATTCGGCAAAACCCTCATTGATTATAAAATGTTTGTAATAATTAGGTATTGCAAACTAATTTCATGAATAGTAAAAATTCTGGTATACGCTGGAAGACCTGAACACCTGCCCTGTTGATATATATTTTTATTTCATGATATGGTGTCGGATATATGCTATGCTCATGGCTCATGGTTTATAGATTAGTTCTTATCTGAGTTTTGAAAATAGGTATCTATATATCATGGAATAAAAGTTAGAATACAATAGTATGAAGTACTCAGTGGATGAATAACTCTACAGGTACCCTAGCAAGAATAGCATTCTATCGCATATGAGGTGGACTGTATTCACCGAGTATGGGCAAAAAAACAACAAGGCCATACAAAGTGAATTCAGGCCACTGAAGACGCAATACTGTGCTATTTATTCCATGGTTTTTACCTTATTACAAGTTTAGTTGCATTTATTTTAGTTTATTTTAATCGCACCGATAGTCTTGAAAGATCATGACACGGTACAATACAGGGTGTTTATATTTTACACCTTGTGGGCAGCAAATATATTGATTATATTACAGCCAAATCATGAAATAAAATCCACCTTGTATATCACACTACAGTATTCTATAAAACTGAAGTGGACTAAATGTTATTATTCATTACCTGGTATGCCCAGTTCCTCCATAGCCTGCATAGTTGTAATCCATGTGCCTTCCCCACGTGTGGTGTCGGGCGGAGACATGGACCTCTCAATCACGGTCACCCTCCTCCCTTCCCTGGCTAGTACAGTAGCAAGAGCGGCCCCACAATATCCACCCCCAGAGATGATGACATCTGGACCCTCTGTGATGTTTGGTCTATCATGTCTGCTCTTCTGCAGGACAGCTTTATTCTGTATGGGATATTCAATATAGGCAGAGCATTATTGTGATAGATTATATGTGCATCGCCCTGACAATAATGTATTGTTGGAGTGTGAGTTTTCATTGTTCTTCCAACCTCCGAAGTGTGACGATACATTTCCTGCTCTGTTCCTTTGTCAGGAAGGAGAGAGAGGGAGAGAGAGGGAAGGAGAATGAAAGAAGCGGAGGGACTGGGTAGGCGATATCGGATAGGGTGAGGGACAAGAGGATAGAGCAAGATCATTTAGATCTAACTTTGAGTTTTCGGGCCACATATATAGTTTATTAATCTGAAAATGTTTATTTTTACATAGAATGATAAAATATAGGTGAAAATAGACGTGAAATAACCATAATGAGAATGTACATGCACTTAAAAAATGGGGAATTTATGTAAAAATATGTACTTCATAAAAGGAGATTTGTTATTGCCACTTTTGGCTAAAAAAATGGCTAAAATTGAAGGATGCCTACATCGGGGCAGTTAAGTCTGTAAAACAATATGAGAACTCACAATAATATTCATGACAGAAAAAAATCACTTGGTCCCCTGCCCCTTTAATTTGTCATTCTTTGCCTCTGCTCATCCAGTAATGTGACAGTGCATCAACAACTCTGAATATTTCCAATTTTGAAATATTAATCATATATAATTTTAATTCTATATCATAAAATATACTCATCATGGACATCATCAGAAACATTTCCGTAACATTTATTGCCTAAAAACAAGAGTAATTCTTAGATTTGACTCATTGTTTATTTCGCCCCAGTGCCAGGGGTGAGACGGGCCATGGGGGAAAACCTTCCTTGATGACCATAGCAACCAAGGTTAAAATCTCCAAGTTTCCCCCTCCATTTCTTAAATTATCCCCAATTGTCAATATAACGGAACAAGTGACTATAATCTATGAACAATACTTGATTTATATCCATGTAAGATCATAGCATTTTGACCCGTTTATGTATGGTTTCCGAGGGTTTGAAAATAGGTATTTTAAAACTGAGTTCAATGGGGCGTGACTGTTGTATTCACCAATGCAGCTCGCCCCTTGACGGTAGCGCCACCTGGAAATAAACCTGATTCCCATCCCAAAGAATGGTAGGAAAAATAATGTTAAAATTCAAATTGATGCTGAGAGAGAAATATTCATCCAATCCAGTGAGGAGGTTGGAGAATATTGTCATATTCGAAAATTATATCTATATAGAATGATGTTTAAATATGTAACTGTGAAAGTAAAGTATATCTATTTAAAGGGACAGTGATATAAAATTAAATTGTCTATTGAACTTAATGACTTAAATTGTCAATAACAATAGCCTACTAATAACGTTATTCTCGACTAAGTCGGGCAAAGGTACATTTGTCAAATCTACAAGACCACTAGGCTTATTATGCGTTATCATTGTGTGGAAATGCATAAAAAATATGTTCCCGATAGGTACTTTACACAACAATAACAACGGGTTGTGTTGTACAATCATATACCATATAAATCGTGTGTGCATAACTATAATCGGTGATTTTATCATTGAGTACACTTGCATTGTACTTTGACCTTAGAATTGTTCATTTGATTATGAAGCCATGAAATTTTAATCTCCTAGGTTAAGGGTGTCCATAAAAAGATAAGACCAATTGACCATTAAAGGAAGATCAATTTTAGGACAGTAAATCCAATCCTTGAATTGTTTTTGAAATAGTAGCATATCATTATAATGTGTGAGCTGATCTCCAATTTTTTAAGCTGCTTTTCAGCTAAGATCAATCAAGGAGATCCTACGTGTTCTCCTGTTATTTTGCTACCATAATCTGAAAGTATTTTGTCCAGAAAATTATTTTGCAGTGGTGGTTTCAAGGCGCATATTAACTTTGGCAGAGGTTGTCGACTTATACATCCATCTATTGGTGGGAGGAATGTTAACTACATCTGTTTTATGTGAGCAAGTGCAGAATCCAAACAATAGAGAAGGATGAATGTATATACTTGGAAATGATCATACATTCAATTTAGGGCCCATATCATTGCGTAACAACAAAGAGGTTCAATACTATACTAGTATATAAATTCTTTGGTAACAATGCATTTTAACATAATAGCGCCAATCACTATTTAATATGCCATTCTATTGTGGTTAAACGGTTTGAACACGTTACAATGAACAACATAGATAAGGTCCTAATGGCACTTTTGTGATTTCTGCCAGTCAAAGATATAAATATATAATTAAAATTATAATACCCACCTTAACATAGTAGATGTAAAGACTACAGATGAGGGCACCTATCGATAAGGCAAATATCAACAAAGCACAGATGATGTACCAGAGGATATCCAGGCAAATCATTATGTCCCAGAGTATTGTCACAACAATGCTCTAAATATCATTTAAAAGAAACCTTGCAGTGGCGTGAGCTGTGGGGGAGTGAGAGGTAAATGCCTTAGCTGGGTTTTCACTGGAAGAAAGTGTGTCAATGTCTTATATCTATATCTGCGTTCGGCTCAGCCTAGGCCTACTCCATTTTATAGATGGTAATTTCTTGTAGAGTAACTGCTTCATTTATATAGGTCAGAGAGCTATAGGGCAGAGAGTCTATTAATATTGAGAGAAGGTAACATAACCAAAAAAAAAAAAAAAAAAAAAAAAAAATATTGAGAGATGACACCCCTGCCCCGCCCCATTTTATTATCTATGATGGTGCTGCCACCATGCGTGCAACAAGATCGTAACAACGGCATGGTGACCATGTCGGACTATATCAGGTCATGTTATATCTTCTCCTTTGTTCTCAGTCTATTTTTGTCCGTATTCTAAATCGCATCATTAAGAAATCACATCCAATATAGGATCCTGCCCAGGACCATAGGATGTAACAAGTATTTACCCAGGATTAGATTTTAAAACGATTAAAAATGCGATTTCTCTGAATGTATGGAGTGTGAAAACACCTAATGCTGTGGTTTAAGGATCGAAACATTAGTAAGAAACAGTGAGCTACTTACAGGCATAAGCGAAAGAGAAATTAATTAATATAATAGCATGCTAGGTTATGACGGTAGCAGTAAGCAAAAGGAAAATGAACAGCTGGTTGGTATTGTCTGCAAAAAGTTAAATTTGTGTACATAGACCCACATAGACAACAGTTATTTTTTGACAATGTAATTATTTTTCAGGTGTCACAACCAGAAAGTGTACCGCCTTGAATTGGATTGTTTTAATAGTTGGGTTATATTTCTGAAGATCTGAACGCCTAATATTGTTTTAATACGAACTCCCCTCCACCTCCACCCAGCCGTCTCACCCGGGCCTCGGCGCTGTTTATGACTCAAGTCAGTGAACAGTGCCGCTGGTGTCAATTGATGGAACTAAGCGGCTCTTCCATGCTGTTCCCTCCGGCCCGCCCTGCGGCTCTTCCATGAACCTTATACCTTCCCCTGTAGTTGTTTTCTTATTTTGTTATGGTTGACTGCCCTTGCTTCGAATCTTCGTTAAGCGATAACTTTGTCTTTTATCAGTAAATGACACATGTTCCCATTTCAACTTTGCTGCTCTTGGGTGAGTCTAGCTTCTGGGATCGGTTCGAAAGTTCCATAAAAAAATAAAGCATGAAAACGGGTTGGAAGGCAGTGTCGGTATATATACTTTTATCCTCTCGGGAGGTCAACCGGTCACGTGATCTGAGAAGCATAGCAAAAGCTATCCTTACGGATAGCGGTCGGTTGTGCTCGTCGAGATCAGGGTTAGTATAATGAGGTGGTGAAACGTACAGATAAGAACAAAACTAAAAAGTAGGGACAATTAATTAACAAAATAGAAGCTATTGTGTAAGAAGAGTCTTTATTTAAGTAGGCTTGGCCTATCAACAATTGACGTCAAGGTGGTGAGAAATGATTGAAAAACAAAGAAAATATACAACAGAAATGCAAAAATTGCATGTTTTAGTATTGCAGAAGCCAAGAAGGCAGGCTATAAATAGTCAAAAGTGACCTCGAGTGATCTTGGAGGTTGATATTGCCCTTGGGCTACGCGATTTCAATGAGTGAGAGCCAAAAGGCAATATGTACCTCCACGATCCAGTTAACCCAGTGAAAATCGACGAAAATTATCATGAATAACAATCCCCTCGGTGGCACAATGGCCCCTCCAACCTCGCCCTCTGTTTACATCCACATGGCAGATTCATTCTGTATAAATCACACAAACAAACAGTTCATATTGCAAAGTTGTAGGCCTAATATCTGATGAGAGTAAATCAATGAACAGGAGATTACGTCAACATGAATCTGACTTACACAGAAAATAAACCCTCGGTTATAGTGACATTGTATAATAACATCAGAATAACAATATTGGTTAACAATGGATCATCAAATATAAAGTAATAGGAGAGACACAGGTCTCATCTCTCTTGACCCCATTGACCTCTCATTAATTACCCTTTTCCCTTATTATTGATTGTATTAGTTTTGAACGTACTGTATGACTGGTATGACCCCTGCCCCTCCCTCCTCGGATGACCTCTCCCCTGTATCCACTGGTGAGTGGGTTGGGATGAGCGAAGTAGAGGCGGGAGGAGGAGAGGGGAGAGAGAGTGATTTGTGGGGCATGGGTGTTGCGGGAAGGTAAGGGTCAGAGCTGGTTAGATGACCTGCTCCGATCGAAGCTGCTTAGATGACCTGCTTGGACGGGAAATTGCAAGTGTAATGAGCTACGATCGTGGCTCTAGCCCTATAAAAGGCATTGTATTCTCTTGTGTGTATGCTTGCCGCTTCATTCTTCACCCTACCATTGTACCTTGATGTTCGCTTTGTGACTGTACTGCTGATACTCTGTACCTTACCATGTACGAGACTACTGGAATAAACCTCTACCTGCCGATTTAGTTACTTGTACCTGTTGTACTTATCTGCCCCTAGCTGGGTTTGCTGCACTCCTCAGATAATCAAGGGAATTGGGGTGATTAAGTGGGATCGACTCTGCATCATGGCTTCTCCAATTCCTACTGGAATAAACCTCTACCTGCCGATTTAGTTACTTGTACCTGTTGTACTTATCCTCCCCTAGCTGGGTTTGCTGCACTCTTCAGATAATCAAGGGAATTGGGGTGATTAAGTGGGATCGACTCTGCATCATGGCTTCTCCAATTTCGGACGCTACCACTACCTGGGAGACCCAAGATGGGCTTGATCAATGTGACCTTAATGGCTTGACCTTAACGAGACCCAATCAGAGATATGATTACAATGATAATGATGATAACACTAACAATATATAATGCAATGTTCTGTAAGACTAAGAGATGACTCAATCTGGAACCTGTTGAAATTTCTAGTTGTAGGCTAAGCGCCCCATGGAAGTCACGAAAGGAGAATATGAAAAATTCTCGATTCGTTTTGTTGTTGAGATGCTGACGTCTGGTTATGTTCTCGAACATCACTTCCTGTTCCCGCCCCCCCCCCCCCCCAACTCCACTCAGGGGTAAAAAGTGTATGCTCTTTTGTTCCCAATTTCGCGGAGAAAGGGGTCATTTTTCACTCACAAACACGGAGTGTGAAATCAGAAATAAGGGTACCAATTTTCAGCTGAACTCAGCGAAATGTTAAAAAAGGGGGTATTTTTTGCAAGTGAAGTCAGCTGAATGCTGGAAAAGGGGTATATATTTTCCATAATAATTTTGCCTCTAAATACTTAAATAGGACTTATAATTATCATCATAAACAACCACTACAAGTGTTCAAGTCATCTTAATAGGTAAACGACGGGAAGAATATTTTATATTTTTTGTTAATTCTAAATATAATGGATTATATGTGTATATAAGCAGAGGGTCATGCATTGCCGTTGCCATTACCATTATTATTTCGTTATTTGGCTGTAACTTTTCTTCTAGTTTGAATATTTTCACAAACTGAAAAGCATTATGACCCTTATGTCGAGACACCTATGAAGTACACAGTAATTAAAAACATTGTGCATATTTCTTTTATTTATTTCTAATTTATGTAGAAATATGTACAATTCTTCTGTGCCCTTATCACCTAGTTCCTGTCACAGACTCCACGAAGCTGCCCTGACTACAATATTTGTTATTGACCTTCCCAATTTCGTCCATTTTTATGGCATAAAGTTTTCCGCGTTTTGCCACAAAAAGGGGGGTAAAATGGGTATCATGTTAAGCAAGACTCCTTGAAATCATAAAAAGGGGTCTTTTTTAGCATCAAATTTTTCGCGTTTTGCCACAAAAAGGGGGGTTAAAATGCCTTGAAAATTCACAGAAAGGGGGTACTTCCCCTGAGTGGGGGGGGGGGGGGGGCTGGGTTCCAGTTGAGGTTTGCCGCTTGTCAATTTATAAGCACAGAGACTTATCGTTGTGTCTAATCGTTTCAATGCTCGGTGAATTGCTTTGTGCTGTGAGAAGTTATTGGTAAACCTGTTAAACTGCAGAATGTAGTTCTATATTGATTCAACCCCCACATTTAATTTCACGAATATTGCTAATATTATTACGTAATAATATCTAGATTCTTCCATTAAGCTAATATATGTCATATTGCTACTTGGTTTTGTCCAATTTCTCGAATCTCGGGTTGCCAACGTCGCGTAGTTGACCTGAAGATGACATCGCCATGACGTTTTCATGTGATCACTCACATAGGTCTAGGCCTACATTTTCTAAGAGGCAGCCATTGTGGATTTACCGTAACGATGGATAAAATGTAAGTTAATTAGAGGGAATATTCCATATTACATTCTTTATAGAATAGCCATAGTCAATGTTAACACTAACTTGTTACGTGGATATGGAGAATTTGTTAGTTGTTTTCAGAGCCTCTTGCCATCTCTGTCCCTGATGACCTAAATAATGGTCCTTATTTTGTATAAATCGTTTGCTTTTTTGAATTGGACAGCTTTATTTGTATCTCATAATTATAGACACAGCCCCTGGTGTAGGTTTTTAGTTGTCTATGTGTAATTTACTGCTTTATACTACGAGATTATTGATCTTTGACATCTTTTATTTTCTAGTAGGCCCTATGTCATATGGTAACCTTCATGAGTATAGGGGTGTATCTGAAAATACGACCCTATGCGGCTCCTGGTTGAACTATAATAGCCAGTGGTCATTCTCATATGAACCTATTAGCAGTGGTACACCTAGTATAGTGTCTATTGTATAAATAAGAATGAATTTCCATCATTTTCACAAAGGTTCTCTTATTGCCATGACAAATAAACATTTGAATGAATGGCATCAGCCAGACCAGTCACAAAAAGTACTTTAGACGTCTCCAACTTATTTTTTGATCGGGGTAAGATATGTTTTTTTTTTGTTAATTTGTGACTTTTTCAAGTGATTCTACCAAAGAAACTAACGGGGTAACTTGGCTTTTTTTTCATTTATTTGTTTCTTCTGTAGTAAGGAACAATCCCTGAAATTTTTATGGCAGTTGCACTGGTCGTTTTTTTTCATTGAACTGTCCTGTATACCTTTAAACGTAATTCAGTTTGAACTGAGAATATTGTATAGATCTGTACATAATGTCCATTGCTGAACAAAAATGTTTAGGTGGAGGTGGATTATATTGATCTCGAGGTTGATTAATTTATATATTGACCTCGTAAGCCCAGAAGCAACGGCCTCATTGCTTCTGGGCTTACTCAGCAAATATTGTCCACCAAGGACCATGGTTATCTTGCTTTTATTCCATGATTTGATGTAAAATGACTGAAAAATTCTGCATTTTTGCCTATTTTTTCTGTCACTTCGGACTACCACATAAGCACTGATGTTACCAGCTGTTTTTCTGCTGTGTACAGTTCCGTTGACCCTTTCCGGTGGACAATACAATGTGGTTTGTGAAGGTATCTGTAATGAAAATGTGAATTTGAAGCCATTTTTAGTTGGGTTCTGTACAACTATTTTTACCCTGAAAAGGCTGGGGAAGCCTTTCAAGAAAGCCTTTCTGGGACTTTGTCACTCCGCATGTCTCATGAACTACCGGTACGTAATTTTCGGCCACATGTTATCGGTTCTTCATGGTATGGTAGTAAGATGTGATTCTGAATGGAAGAAACTCAGAGGCACAAGTGATCTGTTCAAAATCTAAAATACGACTGTTTAATTCTCATAGAATAAATACAGACTCTCACTAGGATCTGAGGGATAGTAGGTGGCATTGCCCTATTACAGCGTTGCCCTGTTACATCATATAGATTTGCAGAGTATGGGGCAGTTAAGCATAATTAGCAATTTTAGATATGATGATAATAATAAATGGGTGATGATTAAAATAAATATAATGAGGTTATGCGATGTTATGTAAATGGTGTGAAAATGAGGATAATCAACAAGATTGAAGTCCATAAAGTGGAAAAGGAGGGATTTATTATGCAGCATATAGTGGCAGTTGTGAATGTAGAATATGCATTAGGCAGTAGCATAAGTAGGCCTATTATGATAATCTATAAAGATAATGAATATTGTATTTTCTTCCAATGTAATTAATCTATATTTATCTAAGGATAAACTGAAAACATTGTAATTGTATGATAGCTTATGAAATAAAACAAACAGACATAAAATTATGCAGCAAAGTTATACTGCACATGAAAACATAAGACAGAAGCTGATTGGTAGATACCCCCCACCTAACAATGACTGAAGTGTGATTATGTGACAACTGTAGGTCTGAACTTACAAATTCAAGAGGAGATTGACATCACTGCAAAAGGTGATAGGTCACACATTAACTGTTACACAAATTGAATCTAGACATGGAATATTTTTTATCTTATATCCCTGAGATTTGATCACAGGACAACCATGGATCTGAGCTGGTGCCAAATATGAGGCAGCATAATGGCCCATGCTGTGTAGAAGACTTGTCCTGCTTTGTACAGTCCCCGGGGCAGCATGTACCAATGTTCCCTTGTAACTGCAGTCTTCATGGCATTCATAATAACCCTCAGCACATGATAAAACATTATATGGGGCCTGGTCTCCTGACTGTTTAACAGAAAGGATAATTATTAAGGATATTGGATCAAACTGTAATCAGTCTGACTCAGATTTCTTAAATTGACATTAATTTGATACAAATATCAGTCAAAGGTCAAGGTTAGAAATGATATAATGAGGTTTTTCCTGAAAGTTTTTCCTGAAAGACAATTTTCTTTTAAACTCAATAATAATTATTTTATTTTGAAGTGGTTTTCTCAGCTATAACGACAAACAAAGCCTTGCCAAATTTAGTCATGTTATGACTTATCAGACTAAATGTTAAGGTATGAATGGAAGAGCGAATTCGGAGCATCTTCCATGCTTAATATCTGATGAAATGTTCAAATAATCTCTCCATATTCCAGGAAAGAACTCGCTTGTTCATGTGAGATTTTATAAGTCCAAGATCGAGCGGGTTGTCCGCCAGTGTTAAGGTATGAATGGAAGAATAGCAAACGAACGTGTGGTCTTCGTGAGAAGAACTAAGCAACTGATTTAATGATCTAGCATCTGTACATATGTCCATACAGGATGTGTGAAAGAGTAGGGGGCGGAGCCCTTACGTAATACCTATGGCTTAGCATGAATAAGTAGACTTGCACAGTACTGGATAGCTAAGTATAATTAGCGAATTTAATAATGAGATATTATAATTAATGGGTGATAATTAGATAGATAATGAGGTTACACAATGTTACGTAATGTTACATAACACTAAACTTATCAATTTTTCTGCTGCAGGTATATATAAATACAAGAATTTGAATTTGAGTCAAAAGGCAAAAGGTATTGACAAAAGGACAAATGGAGCCATCACAGGAAAGGAGCTTGGCAGGTCCCCAAAATATCAATGTCAACATTTATTAAGCCCTGTAGCAAAAGCAACAAGACAAAATCCTCCAACAATTTGGTCAAATGACTAAAGACATATTTGGAATAGGAAATCAAAATAATAACTTACCAGATGTACAATTTAGTCATCACATTAGTGGCAACATGACACTGAGCCCCAAAGCTCATTGCAAGTAACTGGTGGATATCTGTAAAAAGATTTTGGACTAAATGTTATGAATGTAATATCATCCAGTTTCAAATGATCAAGAACTAGCTTATATTGAGACAGCAAGTAAATATGTATAGTTGATAATTAATATGGTAACACTAATTTGATAAGAAACTGTTAATTCATAGCTTACAATAATTCATAAGAAAAGAAGTAACTGTCTATTTGATTTATATAAATTCCAATTATTAATTTATTTTATGTTTAACTCTCCTCCATTGCTAATACTTAGAATCAGGGAGATTACATTCTCTCTTTACCAGTGCCTAGTTTGGGATTTAAAGTAAAACTCTGGGTTGGAACACTTGCTGGTCATACAGCTCAATTATGGTTGATAACTGAGGACCCACATTATAATACTGGTTTCTGGGCAATGATATTGCCAGAATCAATCATGTAATTTCTTTCCCGCTCTCTCCGAACCCTGTCCTGGGTGCTGCCATATTGCCCCATGTATGAAACTAATGTGGGCCTGTTCATTACCGGTATGTGGTCAGTGCGTGGTCACGGTCTAATGAGTGTGACAGTTAATAGTAAACAGAAACTATTAGGCCAAGAAAGATATGTTTCTGGGCTCGCGCTAGGATTGTTTTCCCTTTAGCCACTGTGGCGAAATTCCAAAGAAATATTATCACCACACTGACTTTCTTTTCGCCACAAAGAAACCATCACGAAAACGGACGTTTTTTTTTGTATAAATGAGACTATAACTCTTATGAATGAATACACAGTATTTTAATGATGTTGTCAGTTAATTAAATTATTCAAAATAATGTTGGGTAAAGATTTTGTAGTAATACACTGTACATGCAACCCTATTTTCATAAGGGAAATAAAGATAATTATAGATTATCATAATAAATGCCTCATAATGTAGGCTAAAGAAACCATATTTATATCCTTTAGCATTGTACCTTGATCATTCGCTCATTGCTCTGACAAGTGTGAAAATCGAATAGACTAATGAGGTGCATAAACATCATTGGGGAGGCGTCACTCACCCAACTAATAATTAAAAAAGACTTTAGGCTAATAATATTTATTGATGGGACAGGACGCCAAATGACGTCCTGATTTACGTCCATCATATTTCTTTTGTTTATTAAGCTAGAGAGGCCAAGTAGGCATCATGATAAATGCATAACATTTTACATTATATACGTAAATCCCCACCTCATTTTTAAGTATTTATGCGTTATAGTATCTTACACAAATATATAATGCAGTTTTAACCTTTTGAGTGGTTTGAACTTTCACTGGTTGGTCGTGGGAAGAAATCCTATAACGCTGTCATCAAAGCTCTCAAAATATTGTTTTATTAGAGATATATTCTTTTCGCCACTGTGGCTAAACCCAGATATCCAAATTGAAATTTCTTGCGCCAAACTGATTTTCCTTTCGCCATTGGCGATGTGGCGAATGGCTAGCTAAATTTATTTGGGATGTGACATGAAACAGTCAAGTACTTTTCCATGGCCTACTTCCTAAAGTCGAGACATGCAGTCCAGTCAACATGGCTAGTCAACGAGGTGTTAGTGAGAATGAGGAAGAGGAAGTTTATTCCAATCCTCTCTTAGGGGTTGAAGCCTACCAATTCAAGCAAAGAATGAGATCCATAGAGTCTTTCCTTTGCCTGAAGTTCAGGTGTAACACCCATATGCCTCACAGATAGGCATCAATTAAAACAAGAGTTGGAGCTCTGCTGACGTCATATTCACATAGCATTCTGGGAATATTGTTCCCGCCAGCATACCGGATAATAGCCAATTAGAACATGAAGAAATCACTCCCCAATGACTAATAAATGATCGAATTACATATTACAATGTACAGAACATCAAATAGTAGTTTTTTCCAACATCTGACATGGTATTATACGCAGTCCAGGGTTCCCCTTTAAAAAAACTTTTGATGAGGCTAAAACAGCCGAAACCGCTAAAAATAAATTAGGAAAGAATAAATAAATCCTCTTTTCACCGCTAGACAACAATAAAAGCAACCCCCCCTCCCATGCCCTACTACACCCGACCACCCTTCCCCCAGTCTCAACACCAGTAAGGCTAGAGTGCAAGTCTAGTATACAACCAGGCCCCAAGAGAGGGCAGTTCCAAAATAGATTCACAACCTGACAAGTGATCAAAGGATTTTCGGATCTGGCGGGAAAATGAGGGCCCGCTCACAAGCCAGAAAGCTATTCAAGCAGTCGTATAGGAAGGTGAAACATGCCCATCTATCTACCATGTCTATTTGATTTAATTAAATGAAGTATGAATTTCTAAGAAAATACATCTTGTGCAGCAATCACTTGTCATATTTTGTTTATATGTTTTATATTGCAACAGAGATATTGCCATAATAATGATTCAAATATATTGACTTAGTTAGTTTTAATAAAACAATAGCTTCCTCGTTGTTTAATAATTGTTCTGAATACCAGAACTATATAATATATAATGCCACTACAGACATGGCGAAAACTTAAGAACTTTCATCATACAGAAGGACTGGTGAAAAGTAACTTTTACCAGTCCTCCAAAGGTTTCACCAGTCCTACAAAGGTTTCTCTAAAGTTTCATACATATTTTTCACTGGACAGTTGAACTGTTGAAACTTCAGTTTCACTGGTCCCACATGTGTTTCAACAGTAAAGAAACGTGGTCCGGCAGGTTTTGCCATGTCTGCACTATGATGTTTAAGAATTTAGTGATACATGTAAACATATAATTATGGGGTGTATCGTCTTTAGACAATGCACAACCGGAACTCCTGAAACGGAAGACGTGCAGACGTCAGCGTCTCTCCATAGCTCACTCCGAGCAGACAGAACTTTCCGTGCAAGGGAAAAAAAGATTTTAGGTATATTATTACCAGCTTATGAATTGTCATATTATTGTGTAATCAGAGACTTTGTACCAGCTTATAAATTGATCAGTAATAACAACCCTGCAAAGTACCTTCGACGTTTTGTGATTTATATACTTAATTCTCCTCCCTTAAAGATGCATTACCAGCTGTGGAAGATCCTGAAATGTAATGACTATCCTTGAGATAAACACTCTAAAACTATCATATGTCCTGGAGAAACGATTCAAATGAAGACAAACTGATTAAAAGTAACAAATTCGGCATCGATTTTTGCTCTGCACACCACTGCACCAGTGCCCTGTTATTGCCCATTCAAGATAGGTGGGGTATTGGGGAACCCCTGGTCACATATAGACCTTCATGCGTGCGCAGTGTCTATTTTTATATAGCTTTGGATGACTGCACCTCAAAATCAACACTTCCGCACTACTGAGATGTCAACACATGGACTGATTGGGCACATATATTACCATACATAATTATCAGCTTCAAATTATACCTATTGGCTGAATTATATGACCAATATAAATTTTCCACCGGCCTCCAATTAATGGCAAACATAGATGTGCAACCATTTCGCACATTTTACAAGGGTTCATATTCATGCCAAGATAATAATCAACAAAAGTAAATTATCTCATTAAAATTAGTCATAAAAACCCTTTCTAACGAGGTATAAAGGAAATATATATATATGCATTATGAAAAACGTTATGTGGCTAATATGTGGTGCAACCACTTCGCATAGAATATTTCTTTAGGGGTTTGTGTGTATTTTAATAGATATTGCCTATTTTCAGTATCATAAACTATGCTGTTACACCAACGATCCTATAGCTACACAGGATCGTTGGTTACACCCTCTAAAAGTCCATAAAGTAATAGACTCCAACTGCTAATATATCATTGTAAAAACGTCATTCAATGTAGCGAAGTGGTTGAGCAACCACTTCTCTAAATAGGCTCTTCATCATTTATGCCATGATAGGTGTGCGTATTCACAAAAACATGGCCAGATTAGCCCATGGCATAAATATGCCTGGATTGCACTAGTGGAATCCGTTTTTCGAATGCAACCATTTGTAACAGTGCGTCTGATTGGCTTAGCGGTCCAATGACGACGTCGCAGGTCCAACGTAGTGCTTGTTAAAAATAGTGTCTGCTTCAGCTAGTCTACCTGGAGCGCACAAATTCGATTCTGCAATAGATAAAGAAAAAGAAATGGAAGAAGAGGTTGGAAATTTTGATTTACTTGAGGAGAATGATGAGTTTTTTGTTAACTCAGTTCGAGATTTACAAAGGTATGTGGCAAAGTCAAAAAACGCAAACACCACCAAGAAAATTAATCAATCAGTGGCGAAATTCCATGAATTCGTCACACAGAAGGGCTTGCCTGCAGAGAAAGATGTAGTGGACTATAATCCAGTTCAGGGGTGGCGTTCATAATAAATGGTGCCCGGTGCCCGGTGCCCGGGCACCAGTTCCACTGACAAAGACCGTCTTAACGGCCGCGTTTATAAAGTTGTCACCGTGACAATAAAGTTGTCACCGTGACAAAAATGTTGTCATCATGACAAAAATGCTGTCACCGTGACAACTTTCAGTCATAAGTTTTGTCATAAGTATTGTCATAATAAAAAATAATGAAGGGTATGGTTGTACATTTTTCATGTTGCATATCATGTTGCATATCCATATTCATATCAAATAATAATTATCCACTGCGTTGGACCTATTGCTTGAGCATTAACTTCCATTGTAGAGTTCTATATTTCAATATATCTAATGTCATATATAGCGAATTATCAATTAAGATTAAGATTAAGATACTTTTATTATCGATCATGTCGCTTTCAGAGGGCATGACTCCAGCTAAGGGATGTTTACAAGCCTGTTTAATACAGTAATGAATTAACAGTGGACAATACCACAGTCGTCATGGACGAAGGTGGCTCACTGTTCTTTTGCACTTGTGTTTTCTGTTACAATAATATAATAAGTATAAAGCGCAGTAGTTCTCTTTGTAAATAATTTCTCAGTGATCTTAATTACTTTTTTGGTATAACAATTTTAGTATGGAGTATTGTGATATACATTTCTGCTTATTCAATGAAATGTACCATTTATATTAACAGATAGTAATAATCAATGAATGATTTATATTTTCTGCTGTGTTCATTTATTCTGTAAACAATAGATATTACTGTGCGTTAGGCCTATAGCCTAATGCTACGGCCAATCTATCATGTGTTCAAGCAATAAACAAATACATAGCTTTAATATCTTTCCTCATAATTGTCACACATTGATGAAATAAAGATGAGAATAGTTCTTATGACCAGGAGAATACTCCTAAAAATGATTTAGTTGGAATATTTCACAATCTAAAAAAAGTGTAAAGATAAGTGAACCACCTGCTGATTGAGGGATAAGGGCACCCTGGGGACGGTGCATACAGAAGGACTCATGCATGATGTAACAATTAGTCTCAGACGACCCAAGAACCCAGTGAATGAATGAATTAGATCCTATTAGACCCATTGAGAGAGAGGGAGAGAAGTTGGTTGGAATTTGAAGGAAGCTGTTTAGCAATATACAATTCAGATGTCCTTCAACATACCAGATCTAACATAGGCTAATAAGCCTATACATACCATAGTATCAATGATCTAAATGGGTAGAGATTTGTTAGAGAATCGTTCATGTATCATGAAATAAAATCGACAGACATTTCATTATGGTTTATTCCAATCGGAATTCAAATATCAAGAAAGTCATTTTCCTTTTTTCATGAGTTAAGAACATATTCTATTGGTTTATGATGATTTTCCATGAATTTTTTTCTTTTTATCTTTTCACAACTGCTATTATTGAAAACGGCTCTACAGACATGTACGTTATTTTAGGGAGGGTCTCCATACTTACCCCGCAAATGACCATTGATCCGGCCATCAGATATATGCAAAACTATTTGTCAAAAAACACTGATGATGTTTAGAATTCATATCAGATTGATGAAAAATTTACTAAATAATTTCTTCAGCTCTACAGAGCTAGAACGACCAAAGACACCATTTGCAAGACTTTGAGAATGGCCCAATACACAAACCAACAATGGAATTATACCAGAAGTAGACAAATTATGCACAAATCTTGAATGGATAGATATGATAATACTAATCAGAAAACAGAAAGCAGGGCTCTCTCCTTTCCACTCTCTCCCCCGCCCTCACCCTCTCTCCCCCAGCCTCTCTCTCTTTCTCTCTCTTCATAGCACAAAGCTTGGCCCACACATTCAAGAACTCAGAGCCGAATTGGGCCTTATGACAAGTTGTACAAATTTAGCATCATTCTTTCAGGAATATTCTTGAGTTCGGCAATGTATGCTACCATCATTCTTAAAAGCATCTTCCAAATTCGTACATTTAGATTAAAGTCCTATGACAAAGGTTTTTTTCAAAGATCACTCTACATTGTTCTATGACAAATCTTGAGGCCCTTAAAACAATCTAATATATCCGAAAGCCTTGAGAAATTCTACGATTTGACCTAAAATGTTAATAATTTTGACAGGCAGGTAGTTTTGAAAGACTGTAACTTCACTAATTTCTGGAATATCAACGACAACTTTTATAATGCAAATTAATGTTCTCCTTCTGTACTGTACATCCCAAACTTTTTGATTTTTTTTAATATTTCTTCTTTTAAAAAAATAAGTGATGTGTCACAGTATAGTCACAGGAAAATTAGTCACTTGCCCGACCCCAGTCCGCACCACGAAATCCTAATTCCTTAAGAAAAGTGCAAAGGCAATTCAGGAATGTGTGGGCCATGTGTGGGCCACGAAAAACTAACACAAATTCGTGCGAATTGCCCAATTTTGTTAAGAATTCGTCCATGAATGGTCATGAGTCCCCAATTAGTACGAATTGTGGGCCCGGCATAAAACTAGACCCACTCACAATCACATCACAAATACAAAGTTTTAATATCTTTCCTCATAGTCATCACACATTGATGAAATAAAGATGAGAATAGTTCTTGTGACTAGAAGAATATTTCTAAAAATGATTTAGCTAGCATATTTCACAATTAAAAAAAAGTTTAAAGATGAGTGGACCACCTCAATTAGTCTCAGATGACCCAAGAACCCACTGAATGGTGTACTGGTATATATTACTCCCAACACCCTTTTAATCCTAGCAGACACTGCAGTGCAAATCAAAAGGAGAGAGGGGGAGAAGTTGGTTGGAAGGAAGCTATGTTTGTTGTTTACCATATCTGGACAGTGTGGGTGAGGGCCTAGCACTTCAGTTGCTATTAATAGGCGCCAGATATTTTCTGTTATGTCATCGCGGGCCCAGTGCGTGGCTAGGGAGAGCTAATGCTATACATTGCCATGGAGACGGACCATACATTGGCCATATCCATATCTCTGACACCATTTGGCCGTTGACCCAGCCCAGAATCTTGAAAAAAAATAATTAAGTGCTTTCATCTCTTTTTGTGTTTTTATATAAATTCAGAACTGTGAGAATGAAATTCGAAGTATGGAACCATTTGTATTAGTTCATTTCTGTGTATAAAGAGCTCAACATGTTGGTCTTTAATTATGGAAAAATAATGAAAAATGGACTGTCGCCTAACGGGGACAGGAAGATATAATGACAAAAAAAGTACCATACTGTATGAGCCTCGAAATCTAAATTATATGTGGAAAAGCATATGAAAATTAATATATAGCCAACTTTGATAATAAATACACAAGCTTTTATGACAGGTACCACTGGTAAGAAGAAAGTTTATAAGAGGATTTCCTGGAAATATAGCAATGAGCTAGGGAAATTGGTAGAAAATTGGCATTCAGAGTGTAAAACACAAAAGTTACCCACCCTCCTTGTTGGGTAAAGGAACGGGAGAAGTATGACGAAATATATCAAGTATTCTGTACTGAACAGTAGGAAGTTACTTGATAGCTACACAATTGAAGAGGAAGCATTGTTTAAAATTTTACTAAAGGAATTCATTTTGAATAAGGATCGAGACTGATATGATATGATATGAATGTTGGGTTATTAAGAGGGAAAAGAAAAATCTGAACCTTTCCTCTTCATTTGAATTATATTAAAACGATCTCAAATAAGTCTTATATGGATGAACTGTTATTGATCAACCTAAATGATGCATTTCTCATGGGATTGCTCATAAGTATCAGTATTATAATATTATGATCACAAATGAACAGGTTTAATGAAAGAATTCATCTGATTAGGTCTCTATTATGATGTGTTTCCGCAAAATGAGTCACAAGTGGCATAATTGATGTCGGGATATTTTTTCTCTATTTTTTCATTACAAGTAAAAGAAAAAAGAAAAAGAATAATAATGCAGGTGTTTTGCACGACCACATCGCGCACAGCATCTACGTCACCCTCACAAAATCGTCCATAGAGCATTGATATGGCAGGAATGTGTTTGTTGATTACGAATGGACCATTAGAGTACTGTAAAACATTCATTTAGAAGTTGAAAAAACGAAAGTATTATTTATATTCAAGAAACGCACAGGGAATAACCTGGGTGACGTAGTCGTGCCTAAAAAATGCAAGAATTTTTATTGTTAATACCTTAATCTACTACAGGTCCTGAAAGGACCATCCCATTTCATATTGTGTAGTTAGAATGTCAAATGTATTTTACTCCAAGATATAATATATATATATAATGGAAAGGAATTGTTCAAGTCATTAATACTGATCATAGCAGGGATGGAGGGGAGGGAGAAACAAAAATGGGACCCTCTATGAAGCCTTGTACCTCTTTATACTATCATAGTAAACAAAAAGAGTTAATTTAGGTCAATGTACAGTCGTTGCAGTAAAGGAGACTTCATAGGGCCTATACAATGGTACATCACAGTCGATAGATAAGGATTAGACTATAGTTGTAGCACATATTCTGTCTACACATGGTAATGGGAGGTAATACCAGATGTTGCGGTGGCAGGGGTTCAGGGTGGGTGTGGGCATGCCACCCCCTTATAACATATCTATAGATATTATTTTGGTTATGTATTGGTACTATGGCATTCATTTGTCGATTTATCTGATAGCATGGAAACATTAATTATAAGGCATGATTACACAAGAAAGATCTTTTGAAATAAAACTTGTAAAAATGACATTTTCCCACTTGGGACCATTTCATGAGAATCAACCATATACCAATTTAATCAATACTATTAGTAGACTACTATTGGGGAGATTGGTGCAAGGGGATGGCAGGGGGAAACTGGTATAAAACAAATCGAATTATGTTGAAAGTTGGGGAATTTATGTCCAATGCATAAGTTTCGCAATGTGATATACAGCCAATATACAAGTAAAATATGCAGCAATTCAAATATAATTTGTTTTATGTGGCTCTCCTATGATTTTAGTATGTGGATGTGCTCTTCTATTTACTCTTTTGACTTCTACTAAAATACATTTATTGAATTTACAAATCCATTATTCATCTCATCTCATCTCATCATTATTATTTCCTTATTATAACTATTGTAGACATAATGTAGATAGCATTAGAACAGTCTGTAATATCACCAACCCCTATATCAGGGCACAAGAAAAACACTTTAAAAGTGTGTCTTAAAGGTGTCTTTTTCATCAACTGAATAAAAATATTGTAGCAAAAAATTGAACAACTATTTGGGAGATTGTAGGTAAACTTTTCCATGATAACTTTTGTCACGGGTGTCACGGGAATTCACAAATTTGAGACTACCCGTGACAAATTTTGTGACACCCCGTGACAGCCGTGACAAAATTCATCACGGAAAATGTAACACAACACAGATTGGTGTGATAACTCTTTATGGACACAAATTTATCACGGGGCACAATTGTATAAATTCAACCTATTATGAACGCCACCCCAGCTCGACGCATTAATCGGTAAGAAAACAATACTTAAGTAAAGTTCTATATAATTTATTAATTTTTTCTACTGTTAAAAGTGGCAACGTAAAAATAAAATTAAGAAAAGTTACAAGTGTATGAAGCTGTGAGAAGGTTATAGTTCGAGCTACAGTAGGCCTGTTGATATTCATCTCACTATCAATTAATACTTAAAAATATCGCAAGTAATGACATCAATACTTCAAATTAATTTTAAATAATTAAACAAACAATTCTTTTACAGGCCAGTGGGTCATGGATATGAAAAAGGAGGACGGTGGCAACTTTGAACCAGACACTGTAAGCAGCCTGCATCGAGGTTTGGCTAAATATCTGGAAGAGCATAGCTATCCCAAAAATATATTGAGGGATATCGAGTTTGACACCTCTAGAAAGGTTTTAGCAGCCAAAAGGAAGCAACTAAAATCCCTAGGGTTGGGAAATAAAAAAAACAAAGCAGAAATGCTTACTTGTGATGACGAAGAATTGATGTGGGAGTCAGGGGCTCTTGGGACGACTGATCCAGATAATTTGCAACATACCGTATGGTACATCGTTTCGAAAACATTAGGTTTCCGAGGCTGTCATGAAGCCAGGCAGATGGCTTTCGGGGACCTAGAAAGGAAAGGAGAAGGTGATCAGACTTACTATGAATGGACAGAAAAAATTACAAAAACCCGTCAGGGTATCAGTGGAAATGCCAGACCTTTCAATCCAAAGATATTTTCACTCCAAAATCACAACGAACACCCAGAAAGATGCCCAGTGAAAATTATAGATCAATATATTCAGAGGCGACCAGAAATGATGTGTCAACCAGAATCCCCTTTCTTTATACAGGTCAATCGTGCCAGCAAGTTAACTGACAGAGTTTGGTTTAAAGCCCAACCTCTGGGGATAAATACACTTGGAAAATTCATGAAAAAAATCGCTGAGAAGTCTGGATTAAGTGGTGATCGAAGATTAACGAATCATTCAGTTAGAAAAACGTCCTGCTCCCGTCTACTTCATGCTGGCATTCCACCAACAGCTGTGGCCCAGCTCTCAGGGCATAAGAATATTGGCAGTCTTAATTCATATAACACTTTAAATTTCCAGCAACAGGCGGCCCTCAGCCACATACTAAATACAACTGAGGAGCCAGAAAATCACATACCAGGGAATGCTCGACTTGGTGGCAGCAATATGAAACGTCCAGCACTAGCCCCCTTGTCAAACGGTGCCTCTAACAGGGACGTCGCCATACCAGAATCTTCAAATGCAATGGTAGAAAAGAAAGTTCAGCCCATCTTTAACATTTCAAATATGGGATCGGGAACAGTTCAAATTTTCCTAGGAGAAAAAGCTACTGTAGCAAAAAGCGAAACAGTCAATTCAAGCCAACAAATGTTGGCGGCCCCAGTAAAGCGAAGATGAGTTCTGCCTCTTAACTATGACTCAGACAGTGACAGTAACGATCAGTAAAAACAGTCATACGTTGAAATAAATAATAACATGACCCACCTTTTGTAAATAGTCTAGAGATCTTCTTTGAAGCTGTGTTGTTCATTTGTCGTAATTCCAATTGTAAATAAGTATTCCAACGATAAAATTTTAGCCTTGTACATGTGTTGTTGTTTTCATTCAGTGATAACAACTTACTGACAGTGACAGATTTCAGAGTGAGCTAGAGTGAGCGATCGTCGATGGAAACGTTGATGTGAGACGGACAAAGTGAATAGAATCAGGCATCATTATAGTTACATAAAATGAATCTTATTATCTTAATATACTTATTACTTATGCTTACATTAGATAAAGAGCGATCTTTATATTGATGTTCCCGTTTTTAAATCTAAGTAAGACTGAATAAAATTATGTGATTTGACACCTAAACGTGGGAGTTCAGTCAGCCAATCAGCGGCCCTCTTACAAAGAGCATTTGGAAACGAAATATAAACATAGAGGCGGGTCCATGCAGCCACCGTCATGCGAGACAAGGTAAAAGGGGATTAAATACTAGGCTAAAATCGATCATGGCATAAAAATAGAACTAAACTTGAGCTGCATATGCAGCTCGCGTTTAGTTCTATCTTAATACTTGGTATATGTGGCAAAAGGAAAAATTGCGCAGATTTGCGCATGCATAGCTGGTAGTGCATTTTTAAATAAAATTGCAACTTAAAAATGCACTACCAGCTATGCATGCGCAAATCTGCGCAATTTTTCCTTTTGCCACATACACCAAGTATATGATGAACCCAAACATGTCCCTGAGTATCTAAGAATTCCAAATCCATTAAACGCATGTAAATAACAAAAGAAGTGCTCCATTATTCAATCGGTGCGCACTGAATGGACGGCCATTTGATTGTCTCTCAACCAGAGATTTCACAGGGATTTCCCCCTTGTTAGCATACGTCATATATTGGAAATGAGGGCGCAACATATGCTGATGATCTCAGTTGACTTCATTAGCATAGTGTGACGTTTTATGGAATTCCGTTCCACATGTTAAACAGATGTTTGTTATATTCATTGTAAATTGGACTTACTGATTAAATTGTAAAGTGCCAATCATTAGACCATAGTCTTTATAAATGTCTATAATTATGTCCCTACTGGTGATCCATTGCTCTGTGAAGCATAAACCCAATTGATGGTCAGTTTGTTGGTTTCTAACTGTGACCAATAACTTGATTGCCTATTAGGAAGTGTAAAGCCTATTTTTATAAACCTTGTTTCTTTGGACCCATACACATACATGCAAACAGAGTTATACCTTTACAACTAAATTTCAGTTGATAATGTATACATAAAAGCATTCACTTTAACGACTGGAAGAACTGGGATTATCCCAGAAGTCTGTCGACCAATTTGTCACTCTTTTTAATGTAAATGTTGCTATATTATTGACAAATAAAAGATTTCTCAATTCAATTCAATTCAAGAGCATCCCGAAAGATCAGAAAGTCAGTGCTATCTGTACATTAAGGTTTCAGGAAATAGTTTGTGTTCTAGGTATATATATATTTTGATACTTGAAGGTGCATTTATGTCATCAACTATAATCGAACTATTTCATAGCCTATTTACACCCCCTGTCACACACAGTTGATAAAGTGTACATAAAAGTATATATATAAAGTCCTATTTCATAGTAGCATATGAATGTTTTTCTTGTGTCTTTTGCAACACAAATGCCCTTGCTTGATTTTAAAATTCTGCCCCTGCCCACACTAACCCCTTGAATCCGCCCCCGCCACACAAAACAAAATACAGAGAGGCAGTCAAGTAAGAAATATACATTTTCCAGAAACAATATCATACACAGTAATCTCAGTGTCCAGCCCATCTCATACACCACAGAACTAGATAAGTACTCTATTTCTGTGCATATACATATAAATAGACCCTGCGCACACACATACATTCACATGACTAGGGGTTCCGCACTACCCCTCCTGTCTTGAATGGGCATCTACAGACCACTCGTGCAGTGGTATGCAGAGCAAAAACCAATACCCAATTTGTTACTTTTAATCAGTTTTTCTTCATTTAAATCGTTTCTCCACAACATATGATAGCTTTAGAGTGTTTATCTCAAAGATAGTCATTTCATTTCAGGGTCGTTCACAGCTGGTAATGCATCTTTAATATTAACTGCCTCTTATTGATGTTATCCAAACTATGGAATTGAATTCTATCTTAATTCATGTAATTCAAATTTATTTAGTGTTACTCAGTACATGTATAATAATTGCAAATCATATATATTATATAGAGGACAATGTATATAATAAACCTATTCAGGTTGTATCAAGGATTGTATTCAAATTACTCTGAACCTGCAGACTCCTGTTGGAGGGCTAAAATACCTTAAGAGCTATTCTAGGGCATTTTCAGTATTGTTCCCCTTAATCTTCACCAATCCTGAAACACAAACATTGCAAAGTAGCTCTAAGGTTAATTATTTTCAAATAAACAGTCTTCCAGTAGTCCAAAAACACTGGAACGTGCACCAATCAGGTTTTAAATTGCACTTAAAAAGCTAAAAGCGCCTACCTGTGATTGGGATGAAGAAGTAGCTGATCAAGAGACCTAATAGGTCCATCACAAAAGCATAACTTTGCCTCCTCACTGCAAAGACATTCTCTGCTGCCTTCATGGCCTCATAGTTGTGGAGGTCAGGAATGTCCCTCAGCAGTTCCCTCCAGATGACAATGTCCTTGAGTAGGATTGTCATACCTAGCAATAGATTTTAATTCATTTGTTAATAAGTTTTTATGTATAGTAGTCTAGGAGTGGAGGAGCTGGATGGTAGTACATGTACTGTCCTCATCAAGCAGTAAACAATTATGGTGTAAGGGTTAACATGCAAGGGTTCGACATGATCAATGATAATTATAAATTGATCAACTGATTAGTTATTCATTGTATCAAAGTCATTCATACACAGACAGAAGCTGTTCCATAAGGATGAATTATCATTCATGCACCTTATCAATGAGCTAAAATTTAGTTTAAATATTACGATCAAGGCATTATCCATTACTCCAGGCAAGAAGGTGACTACCTTACCCTGGAGATGTCTCAGGGATGACTTGTCAGAATTTATAGAAAATATACACAGTTAAATAAGCCTACAATAATATATCAATATTTTCTTCTTTCAAGGAAGTAAGATCTACCATTATTTTCTAGCCAAGAAGCCAAGCGCGATTGGTTGAGGCTTCAAAGCTCAAAACTGGGGTCTTTGTAAAATTTTAATATGCCCCCCCCCCCGTTTTATTCTTCTGTAGAGTTCTGTCCACCTTCTCTTGAGGAAGTCATATGTGGTTTGTGAAGGTGTCTGGGGTAGAAAAGTGAATTTGAAGCCTTTTTTAAATTGAGATATCCAAACTATTAATAGCCTAGGAAAGCCCCTGTGAGATACTACGTCATTAGCCACAAGCTACTGCGTCAATTCAAGGGGGACCTGACTACATGCAGAGGAGTTGGAGAGTGAAGAAGAGGTGTTGGAGAGGGTGGGGGTATTGGAGAGGGGGAGGGGACGAAGAGGGCGTAGGAGGGGAGAGTGAGGTAAAGGGAGAGGGTGGGGAAATAGAAGTGGGACAGGGAAAGAAGTGGGGCAGGGAAAAGAGGAGGGGAGGGAGAGGATGTATGGGAAGGGACAGAAAGCGAGGAGGGGGAGCATCAGGAAGAGGGGAGGGGAGGGAGAGGGGGGTATCGGAGATGGGGTTGGGAGAGAAAAACAGGTATGAGAGACAGAGAAGAGGCAGAGGGAAAAGAGGCAGAGGGGGAACTGTGGGGAGAGAGGGAGAGGATGTAGGGGAAGGGACAGAGGGAAGGGAGAGAAAGCAAGGAGGCGGAATGTATGAATATCAATTATTGATTAAGATTTTTTTCCTCTTCTCAGTGGGTCAGAAAGTAACACAAGTGCGGCCAGTTTGTTTTATGAAGTACGAATAAATGACCCTGGTGCGAGAGGGTTTTATGGAGTAACAATAAATTACCATTGTGAGAAATTTACGCAAACGAAACAACAATAATGACCATAGTTGCTAGGGAGGTTCTGAGCTTTGCAATAGGAGCAGATGACCTATAAGCACTAGGGGAGTGGTAATAGTAAATCCTTGCAATTGATTTGGGGTGGTTGCAATGGGAGAAAAGATATCGGCTATATAGAAATAGTCTGTGAAATGAAAACATTTGTTCCAGAAATAGGAACATCTGGTCTGAAATAGGAAAAGGCGTGTCAAAATGTTTTTCTGGTATGCGTAATATCTACTCCAATGCATGTAAAGTCCAATGTTGCTAGAATGTAAATTTCATTCTGAGGCATTGGTGGCTCCCCCTGCCATCGGGCGTTGGTGACTACTCGCCCACAATCCCTCTCTTCTTACTTCTTCTTCAACCCATCACTACAATTACTCTCATATATAAATTGATAAGCACTAGATTTATGTCATATGTTTTGTCCCCAATCGGAAAGGATATCTATGTGATATAGGAAAAATCCCAAATATCCAAGACTTTTCTTTTTGGAATACCCTTTTCCTTTTTGGAATATCCTTATCCGTTTTTGGAATATCCTCATCCGTTTTTGGAATATCCTTATCATTTTTTGGAATATACTTTTCCTTTTTGGAATATCCACTCTATTAGGCTATATTCTCAATTCTTTTCACCCATGAGGGTGCCAACATGTATATATGTCCAATGAAACAATGTAGGGTTGAGAGGGAGAGGGAGGGAGAGCGGGAGAGGGAGAGGGTGGGTGAGCGGGAGAGGGAGGGTGAGCAGAATGGTGAGAGGGAGAGGGAGAGAGAGGGGGAGAGGGAGAAAGAGAAAGGAAGAGAAGGAGACATGTGTGTGAACATAGTCTAGTTGCTATGGTGACCACTGGTCAGTGATCACTCATGCATGCAGCTGGGAGCCACACACAGTGGTCATGTGTTACTGGGCAATTAGAGCCTGAGTTTATTGTCCGAGCTGGCCCTCTATGCCTGACGGGAATCCTGTCGAGGCCGGAGGCCGAGACAGGTTTCCGAAGGCATAGAGGGCCAGCGAGGACAATAAACGAAGGCTCTAATGGCTTTAGTCCCCGTTGGTTGGGCTGTTTACCGGAAGTTCTCTAGGCATAGAGGGCCAGCGGGACCGGTAGTGACCACTGGCCCTCTATGCGTCTATAACGGGCCAGCTCAGACCAACCAACGGGGACTAAATAACAGGGGATGTCCCCTTTGGTACAGAGACAAAAGGGGTGAAATAGGAGTCACCATAGGATGTCTCCTTTGGTACAGAGATAAAAGTAGTATACCAGAGGTGAAATAGGACTCACCATAGGAGAAATAGGAAAAAGGTGCGGGGATATACTTTTGTGTGGTGGATATCTCAGGGAAAGAGTCAAATCTGCTCGGAAAACGGAAGTGAGGAGTTGGAAAAGAATTTGTAGTATGTGAAATAGCATGTACCAAAGAGGAAAAGACTGTACCGATTTTGTCATTGGTACATATGTCTACTTTGGGATGCAACATCCTATAAAGCAATTTTTAAAATCGAAAGCTACTTTCTGAATTTTACCTTTTAATTTGCATGTAGATTAGACTACTGACACCTAAAATTTGTATTACACCTCAGAGGTATACCTCACTGATTATTTATCCTTCAATGAAGACTTACCTGTAAGGACACCCTAAAACTCCAATAAAACCAAACCAGAACTAGACCAGTTATTGTACTTATCAAGACTTGACTACATCAACTTATTTATATTATAAATCTAAATAAGTTTCTTTTAAACTACCTGCTGCTCCCATAGATGTCCTGATACTAAAAGCATCCCCTAGGGTGAGGAGTCCAGGCACATGTCTCATGGATGGGGGAAGATAATAACATGGCTGTGTGCGTATCCTTCCCTCTGTCAGCGATCGCTTGAAGTGCTCTTGGAACTGCTCTATTTAAATATATAATTATATATATATTGAATTTGTATTCCATTAAACAGATACATGGAACAGGACATGAATTCTACAATGTAGGTCTTCCATTCTGTCCAAGAAAATAAATGAATTAGGATAATGTACAATATTCAAATATAGTAAACAATATTACACATGCACTACCACTGGGCATTCCCTGTGGTTAATTATTCACTGATTTAAACTCTGATTGTTGTCCTGTTCTTCAGGAAACTCTTCTGCCATTAGGCCTAGATGTCTGCATCTCATTATCCTTCATTCCTCCTGACGAAGACCCATTTAATGGTGCAGTCATATTGGGCGAATCTCCCCTACCAAACGGATCAGTTCCCCCTGCTTTACCAGTACTTTATAACATTCTTATTATAACATAGAGCCTGAGCCCTACCCCAAGGAAACTCCAGTGCTGTTGGGCTAACTATTGGGAGCTTGGGCAGGTTATATGTAAGCCCATCATTCCCTTGTGCTTATAACTCCTTAATTTCTTAAAAATGTTGGTACTGAATGGTCTCAAATCGGTTCTCCATCAATGATATACTAGGGTGTCCTTTAATTGTATATGCTTAACATTGATTGAAAAATGATCCTAACGATGGAGTGAGTTCAAGCACCAGTAACGCTGTAGCTGGTGTATTCTATTTTGGATCTATTCTTTATTAAAGCCTAGGCGGATACATTTGTAAGCTCTGTGTTGTTAGCGCCACCTTTATATTAGTCAATAGCCAATAGTTAATAATCAAAATTCTGTAAACCAGTAAAGAATAGGAATTCAATAATTTGTCATGTAAGCATAGTACACCCACCATAAAGGGATAATAACCATAACTTTTACTAGTTAAGGTGTGTATAATAACCATTTCTGTCACCAGTGAAATCTTACTTGTGATTGATTTTTAGTAATTTATCGTGAATGCAAAAGCTGTAGGTATTGCTGTACCCATGAATAACTTTGATCTTCCACATTATAGTTTCCATCTACATGATCTAGCTTTTAATACCCACTCTTAGGACAAAATCTTTCTGAAAGGCCTAACATTGTGTTAGAATGAGTATTACCCATTGTATGTTTTAAATGCAACGCATAATGCATTTATCTAGCGCCTGATGCATGAAAAGTCAGAAATGTCACAGCAGTCTGAATTCCGCATTTATATAGATTCATATTTCAATTCAATCTTCAGCATATCCTGCCTCAAATTATAATACTATGATGTGTTGATACACTGATGAAGACACAACGAATGCGAAGACTTTGGTAACAAAATGCAATAAAACAACAAAGTACAGAACTATCCATATCATAATTATTTATCTGGCTTTGGTGTTAATTCCCTTCAACTTATAGTATTTTACCTGGGATGGTGTCCATAACATCTAAATATTCCTGGTGAGTGCATTTCCTCCTAGAACCGATGCCTATCCTTATAATGTCTGGAGTCAGAGCAAAGTGAAAGGTGGTACCCAGAGCATTGGACCATACAGAGAAAACGTCCTCAGACAATTTCCCCTTCACCTCCAAGGCAGTGTTGTAGTGATGTAAGACAGGAGATAATGGTATGTTTACTTTTCTGTTCTTAGATGTACAACCCTCAGCAATGACTGTAAGAGGGGCATTAATGACCTGGGATTAAAGAAGAAGGATATTGAAATATTGGACATAATGGGACAGCATTTACAAGTGTTTATCATTGTCAAATTACCTCCGGGGTTTGTTACCTAAGAAGTCCATACGTAAAGCTGCATTCTCTGCTATTATAAATAATTATATTACAAATCTGACCAAATTCCCTCATGTAGGCCTAAAGACACATAGGACTGGTTTTTATCAATATTCTGCAATTGTTTTGTGTTTGTACAAGGATTGGAAGTGGAATCAAGCAAGAGAATCTGGTCGCTGGTGAGCGATGATATGTGAAGTTTAATCCTTACTTTGAAGTCCTCAAAGGTGCTTCACTTACCTTGGTATCACCATTTGTGTCCCTGTAGTGCACACCAGTGATGATTCCCCCTTCTTTACAAAGGTCGACTACAGATCCCTCAATGAAGTTACATCTGTGGAAAAAATTAATTACAGGAAATAGTTTTAGTTTGATGGGGAGGAATTAGATGGATTTACCATGCCCTGGTAAAACCAAATAATCTATTCTACTTATATTTTATGAAAATTGTATTGCTAGTCTTGACTAGCGCATTCAGTTCGCTAGGTTGTAGGTTATTGGTATTTCTTTCAAAAATAGAGAAAACATCAGGAATTATTGTCCAGGTGGTCATGAAAATGATATTTGATTTAGAGTTTTTATCAATAACACCTTTTCACATATACTTGACTAAATCATGCTGTTAATTTATTAAATTACCGAACATTAGGATCAAACTTTTATATACCTTTCTTCAGCCAGGGCCCTTTTTCGCATTGCCTGCACCAAATTTCCATGCTTTCCTAACATCATCATATCCTTATAGGGCATGTCCAAATGTTTGCCTGGTCCCTCATGTAATACTGCTTTCTGTGCAGTAGTCCCATTTATTTCTGTATGCTTCACTATTATAGAAATGTAAGCAAATCTCACATTAAAAAGTCATTATTTCAATCATTTGTTATATATATCCTAAAGGGCTATTGTAGAAGAATATGAAGAGAGTAAGTATAGAATGACCCTCACACCATGGTAGTATTTGAATGAGTGTTTAATCAAACATCCATAGCTTGGGCGCTCCTGGTGTTGGTACATGGATGCATATTGATGAGCATGGTTAAGCCTACACCTCAATGGGACCTTGGGAGAGGTTATCCATATAATATAAAGCTAGAGCGATTTCTAGGAAAGGAGGTAGAAAAGAAATGGTAGAAAGAAGGTTTTCTTTGTCCAGAATGTTCTCGGAATTTGTTGTTTTACAAACCACTTTACTCATCTTTAGAGGTCTCTCCCCCCTCTCTGGATGTCGTTGTATGTGGTTTGTGAAGGTATTTGGGGTGAAAATGTGATTTTGAAGCCTTTTTTAAATCGGGATAACCACACTCTATTTATAGCCTGGGAAAGCCCCTGTGAGATACTACGTCATTTCCCACAACCTACGTCCAGGGGGACCTAACTCAGTGGGTGAAATTAACTTTTTTCTTCACCCGCCAAGTTTACCCGCCCACACAGAAATTTATCGGACCTCTAATTACTCTAAAATTGTACTCTTTCTGTCTCTCTGTCTCACCTTCCTTTACCCGCCAAGGAGGGTGGGTAACTTTTGGGTTTTACTTTTGGGTGTTAATTTTACACTCTGTAACTGCATGCAGAGGAGTGGGAGAGTGAAGAAGAGGGTGTAGGAATAGGAAAGGGGGGAGGGAAAGAAGAGGGGGTGAGAGAGGAGGGAGATGATGTAGGGAAAGGGAGAGAGGGGAGGGAGAGAAAGCGGGGAGGGGGAGCATGAGGAAGAGGGGAGAGAGGGGGGGGGGAAATCGGAGATAGGGTTGGGAGAGAAAAACAGGTATGAAAGTCAGAGAAGAGGGGGAGGGAAAAGAGGGAGAGGGGGAAGTGTGGCGATAGAGGGTGACCGTCCTGAGGACGGGTACTTTGCTAGTATGTCTATATAACAAATTCAGCAGCTACAATTTTGGGCTCAGCGGATGGCCTAATTCTTAAAAGTAGACAAATAACATAATGAATAATAGTAGTATTCATTACCTGATATGCCAAGTTCCTCCATGGCCTGTATACCTGTAATCCATGTGCCTTCCCCCCGTATGGTGTCGGGTGGAGACATGGACCTCTCAATCACGGTCACCCTCCTCCCTTCCCTGGCTAGGACAGTAGCAAGAGTGGCCCCACAATATCCACCCCCAGAGATGATGACATCTGGACCCTCTGTGATATTTGGTCTATCATGTCTGCTCTTCTTCAGGACAGCTTTATTCTGTATGGGATATTCAATATAGGCAGAGCATTATTGTGATATATCATATATGCATCGCACTGATAATAACATATATAGAGTTAGTTATGCAATTGGATGATTTATTTACATAAACAAGCTGGTAACAAATATGCTGTGGTCTGGCACATTGAACTATGTCTTTTTAATTTGATGAATTGTATACAGCTAAAAATTCCTACCTCAATACGTTTATCTAATATTATTTGAAAATTGCATGGACGCATTATGTTGTTTTAATGTAATGGTAAAAGTAAAATATTTAAAAAATTTAAATATTAAATATCAAAATATTAATATTAAAATATAAATATTAATTTAAATCTTAATTTTTTTAAAAAGCAGTGGAAATAAATGTTACTGACTTATTAATGTGAAAAGCAATATCCTGTTCATAACTTGTATACAAATATGTTAAAAGGTATTGATACATGGTAATTTATGTGTCTTACAATACTTATAATGTGTGGATAAATATAATTGGCAGTTTAATCATTGAGCATACTCGCACATGTACTTTGCCCTAAGCGTTTTTCACTTGGTGATAAAGTCATGAAATCTGCAATCGACTAGCTTAAGGATGTCCATAAAAGGATAAGATAAGATTTGGGACAAGTTTTTTAAATAGTGGCATATATATATATATATATATTATATGCGGTCTTCAATTATCTAAAGCTGCATCACCCTTGTTCTCCTGTTTTTTCCTACACATCTAAAAGACATTTGATCAGAACTTTGGGAAATTCTATTGCTGTGGTGGCTTTTATTAGTATGGCTTGCTGTTCTGTTGTTTGATAATAAATTAAGTTCAGCAGCCAAGCGAGAAATGCACCAACGCAACACAAAAGATCATGTTTCAGTCTTTACTAAGCTTTTAATAAAAACAGAAAGTTTGACTCAAAACTTTACAATGTAACAGCGGCAAAATATTGATAATTTCAATCATATGTGTCAAACTATGAGTAAATTCATTAAATATTGAACTCGTATTTATTCTTATATCACACACCAAGTATATGATTTTGTGGGATGACCTGGTTATTAGTTTTGTCAAAATATCAAGACTACCAAAGTACCTGTCCTTTGGACGGTCCCCCTCTCTCCCTGCACCTCCCCCTGTCCCTCCCTCCTTTTCCTTCTTCACTCACCCCCTCGGGCCTCCATTCCGCTCTTCTTTTTGACTCCCATTCCCCCTCTTCTCTCTCTCCTCCTCCCTATCTTCCTCACTCTCCCCTTCACTCTCTCCCTGCCTCTCCTTCTCCCCTTCTCCCCCCTTTCTCCTGCACTCTCTCCCTCCCCTCTTCTCCCTCTCCCTCTTCTCTGTGTCTTATACCCCGCCCCGCCGCGACCAGAAGTAAATCGCCCCAGATTCTACATTTTAATGTGATAAATTAGCTGCTTATGAGAAAACGTTAACCTCTCTCTATAGTCTATTGGACCGTCTAGCCTCCCCCCCCCCCCCCACCCCTCCCGCACAAAGCTGTTGATTGTTGTGTTGACAAGTGTTGGTCATGCACGCTCTGCTGAGCCTGACCAACTGACGGGTGGCAGGTAGCGGTAGAGTCTTGATAGGTAGTTAATTGGCAATGTTTGTGAACCCCCTAGAAAAGGTACGGAATTCGGTAACCACATTTTTTGTTTCTTTTTTAAATATGGCCGTATGAAACAATTCCTTCCGTCCAAGTTGTAGAGTAGTATCACTGATATCGAGAGAGAGTGATAATAGCGTAGTTTTACGGGGAAAATACATCGGAAAACACATATCCCCTCGCCGTGCGTTAGTATATTATAACGAGAAACCCGAATTATCGGGCATCGTTGGAAATGTTCAATTATAGCTACGCTATGTAAATTACATAGGCGATTGGATGCCAGCCGTCCAGGCCTCAATGCCTCACTCAAAATTTGGCTAGCTACCTTACACACACACCTTTCTTCTTTTCTTTTCTTGTTTTGTTAATCTAAACACTTTTGGCCTCCTTTAGTGTGACTTTACCCATATGGTTTCACTCTGTCAAAGATATTTAATTACAGTGTCATGTGTACCCACCTGAACATAGTAGATGTAAAGACTACATACAAGGGCACCTATCGATAAGGCAAATATTGAAACAGCACAGGTGATGTACCAGACGATATCCATTATATCCCAGTGTATGGATTGTCACAACAATGCTCTAAATATCAAGTGATTTGTGAGGGAGAAAGAGCTGAATGCTTGTAGTCTGTGGATATCATTTCCCAAGATGTTATATCTCAATGTCAATGTCAGCTAATTTTGGGTCAGCATAGGCCTACTTGATGCTATAGCTCTCTCCCCTTATCTTCTTATCTTGTATTTTTATTTCAGCTGCATATCAGACGTTGATATCAACCCTTTTGCAGGCCTTGTGTTTACTGCTCATTATTAATTAACAAAATTGTTTTCTTTCGGAAGTTAAGTTAAGTTTTTGTAGAGGAAAAATCCCACAAAATCTGCAAATTCCATCCTGTTAGGGCGAATTTTGTGAGTCATGAATATTTTCTATTACGAGACACAACTACCGCTTTTTCCGTCAGCAAGGCGACAGGCCAAATTACTCAGCACCAAAAACGTTGTATCCGATACATCGGTAAACGCAGTAAGGAGAAAAACGCCATTTTATTGCCCATTTTTAACATCACTCTATAGAAATCGTCAATGATATCCATGTAATAGCATCTTTCCTTGGATCTGCGCCCATAATCTGTACGTCATTTATGAACACAAACAATGATACAGTAATGTTTAGCCACTATGGACTTGCACCGAATGTTTAAAACGAGCGCCGTTCCCGTCCCCAAAACAACAGTTAGCTAGGCCTAGGCCTACCTTCCTTCTACCTTCTTTACCGGACCTTATTATACACGCATTCAATACTGAGGCCCCGACAGCCGCACATTACTTGTAACGTGGGATTGGACTAGTACATTACCAGCTCGTTGTCATGGCGACGCAAGTTTGGTGGCGCAAGATTGCCGACGCAAGGTTGCCGACGCAATAAACTTACTATAATGCCCCGTCTACATAGGGGCGAATTGGGATGCGATTTGGGCCTTGCGGCAATTCGTGCGACTTCAGACGAAATCGCATTGATGTTTAAAACTAAATCGCCTCTATGTAGGGACAGCTGCGACCATTTGCAGAATCCTACGATTAATCGCAGGAGCAAAAATTGCCCCACACACATGCAAATTCATGTGCGATTTCAGATATGCCAGATCGCAGGTGAAATAACCCAAATCGTATGTGAAAAATCTCAGTTGATACGATTTCAAATGGAATCGCACATACTTCTACAAGCATTCGCATATGTGTAGGGCTAGCCACGACAATTCGTACAGCTCTGTTACTGTCCAAGACTAATCGCAGGAGGTCATGCGAATTTCGGAAATATCCGAAATTCGCATGTGATTGCAGGTATGTTTGAACAGGTGTATCTTAACGAATTATGAATGAATCATAACGATTTTTTCACAGAACATGCATAGACATGTTGTCTGAAGCATGTTAAAAATTTGAGATTATAAATTGATTTTTACCCCCTTTTATTTAAATAGTCGCAAGTACACCTAAAAAAATAGTTTCGGTCTTCTCTCCCTCATTTTTCTTATAATTTTAAGTGATCCAAATCGCACATCTGCTGCGAATACAGACCTGCGATTTCACATCAGTTTGCACCTGAAATCGCACATGTGTAGAGACTAAAAAGCCAAATCGCAGAGCATTATTTCTGAAATCGCACAAGCTCCCCGCCGATTCGCACAGGATTTCTACGATTTCACATGCAAACGATCGCAAGTGCCAGATTCGCACCAGTTTTTTAATTCGCCCCTGTGTAGACGGGGCATTAGGCATGTATAATAATCAACTTATAGGACTCGTTGCCGCACGACGCGTAAATAAAGGACTTGACCTGCGGTCTCGTCCTTTATTTACGGGCCGTGCGGCAACTCGTCCTATAAGTGCTAATTATTTTCTGGTAGGTGTCCTGATAGCCTTACAGCGAACTTTTATGATTTACAATTAGGTAACAACTAGTGTGAACTGTTGCTGTCATTTTGGGTAAACTCCATTACCCACAGAAGATTTATAAGGAAGTCAAGAGTGAGAGGACCCACTATAAACAGTTACAGTTACTTCCCCGTACAGAGAATATCTTCGCCGATCTCTCTCGCAACTCATGCAATATTCACGCTTTTCAACCAACTTGTTAGTTAACCTGTATATATATAGGATTTGGGAAATACAAACAATGAAATTACTGATTGAATATATATATTGGAAATAAAATACTCTAATTGTGGCAAAGCTATGAATAAAGGGCTTACAGCACTGAGAGGCGAAACTAGGAAAACCAAGCTTCCACCTTGTAAACCTAGCTTGGATAGCAGCGCTACCAGTGGCACTCTATTTAACTAGAGCTTGCAGCAGCAGGGGCAGGTGTGGCAATCGTTAGAGTAGGCCTATGTGATGTAGTATGCACATGCCCCTACATCCCAGGGCACCAAGAATTCTTCCAAAGATGCATGACATCGTCGTCTTTAGTGGTCTCCAACTTTCGTTTGAGTGTGGCAAAATATGCTTTCTATTGTGTTAATCTATAGGATATGATCTCAAATAAAGTTGGAGCGAATTTAAACAAAATCGGACTGGTAAACTTTTAAAATTCAGTAAAACGTGAAAAGATATCACATAATAACCAACCGCTTTTTGCAAGTGACTCTAGAAAAACGTAATTGGGTAACATCTTTTTTCTCCATTTATTTGTTTCTTATGCAGTAAAGAACAATCCCTGAAAGTTTAATGACAATTCTTTTTCATTGAACTGTCCTCTATACCTTCTAGATTTCTGTACAGGACGAGGTATATAGACAAAATTGACTCCTGGTCGTGTGGGAGGTGGTTATCTCCCGCGGGCGTACCAATTTTGTAAGGGTGCGTAGCACCCGACGCAATTGAGTAGCCCAAGGGAGATAACCACCTCCCACACGACCAGAAGTCTATTTTGTATTTATTATACCTCTCCCAATGTTTTTGTGTGAAAAAATAGTGAAAATTCAATGGAATTTAGGGTCACACAACAAGCTCTCCTCGCCACTCGTTTTGTTTATACTCTCACCTAGCTTCACTTCCGGTCCACCTCACTCCTTTCCGGGTCTATTTTTCTATTTAAATACGCAATAAATTCGAAATTTTACAGTTGTTTATTGTTATAATTATAATTATATCATTACATACGATGTATTTCAAGTCTTTTTTCCGCGAAAATAATTATTATAATACAGAAAATAAGGATGCGAACATGGGCCTATTTTTTCAACAAAAATTACGCCAGGGGGCAATATGATATGTAAATACCGCCCAGAGGGTAATACGGTTTTCCAATGCTGTAGCCTATGGCTTACCATACCATCCCTCCCAGAGGTATGATAAATTACTTTACAGCCCCCGCGCACTATAGATCTTTGAAAACCTGTGGGTAGTCTCTCTGAGGATCTGTATTACTGTGCCACATTGACTGTGACAAATCCAGAAGCAAATCGCCAAGGTGGTGTACCGTGTAACTGTTTGGCTGGTTAGTTTAGTAAGATTATTGTACTCAGGATCTATAGCCTCCCCACCCCCCACCCACCCTCTCGCACAAAGCTGTTAATTGTTTGTTGACAAGCATTGATCAGGCTCTGCTGAGCCTAATCAACTACAAGAGTAGTTATTCGGTACTATTCAGAATACACCATGAGAAGGTACGGGTAAACACCTTTTTGGTTCTTTTTTAAATAAGGCCGTATGAAACATTTCATTCTGTCCAAGTTGTAGAGTGACATCGTTTATGTAGATATACAGTGATAATAGCGTAGTTTTACGGGGAAAATACATCAGAAAACGCAGATCCCCTTGATGGGCCCTAGTATTATACGAGAGACCCGATTTACGGGCATCATTCGAAATGTTCTGTCTAATAGCTACGCTATGTAAACATAGGCGATGGGATGCCGGCCGTCCAGTCTAGATATGGATGAATCCAGATATGTATCATGAGCATAGCTTCAAAGTGTGATCACAGGACAACCATGGATCTGAGCTGGTGCCAAATATGAGGCAGCATAATGGCCCATGCTGTGTAGAAGACTTGTCCTGCTTTGTACAGTCCCCGGGGCAGCATGTACCAATGTTCCCTTGTAACTGCAGTCTTCATGGCATTTGTAATGATCACCACGAGTTGGTAGAACAACACGTGGGGTCTGGTTTCCATACTATGAAATGGAAAGAAAATGTGGTGGTAAACTTTGGTTGAAATTACTCTGATGTCAAAGTGAATAGCAAATATTTGTCATATACTGCCACAGGAGGAAGTAGTCTGTCTAGTAGGCAAAGTATGAAAGGATGATTATGGAAAACTATATCATTCGTAATGAAAATCAAGATTTGCTTCATCTAGCTGGAACACACTCTCTTTGCCATAGCTGTTTTGTGTACTCTTGGCATAAAGGTGCAGCATGGCAAATACCACAACGTGTTTAAGTACTGTAGTCAGCCAGTTGGCCGTGGGAATATCCCTTGTACTGTGTTAGAAAATCTAAATCTTTCAAAAAGCTATAAACAACATTATTTTAAAAATTGAATTTTAAAAAATACTCCTATCTTTGATACAGTTGTGACTGGTTTATTTTATTTTTTTATGGCGCAAGTTACAAAATTCACGTCGCATTGACGGTCTTCCATGCCTTACATTAATGGAGATATAAAAAGGTACTTATGTCAGTGAATTGTTTAATGGAGATAATCGTATATTTGGGTTTGTGGTACTATCTATCAAGTATATAACTTCTGCCTGAATAAGAAGTACACAACAGCATGAAAACCATTATGATATGTTGACACCGGTGACTTGGTACCATTTTCCTGTAATAGACTCCAAAATTAAACTTACCAAATGAGTAATCTGGTCATCAGATATTTTGCAGTATGAAAATTAGCTCCATATGCCATTGCAAAGGTTCGATGCGCATCTGTTTAAAAAAGTATTGATGAGCTTTTATGCAGTATTCGACAAAAAAAACTATGCTATAATACAATTATAACTGTCAAATATCACTATTTACATGTATGTATATACATGTATGTATGTTGTTTATTTCCGGATTGTTTTTTCCGGATTTCATTTAAATAAAACATGATCATGACCTTCAAAGATCAATAGAAGGAGACAGTTCAATGTCTTCAGAATATATTAAACATCCCTAATTTGGTGCTGAAACAGGTAGGGAGGGTGTGCATTGCTTTCCCTGCTCTCACTCTGGGTTTGAAAAGGCAGTGGTTATCAATTATTCAAGCCAGTTTTTACTACACACAAGAGAAGTACCTCTCCCATTCCCTTCTCCCCTCTCCCCACCCCCATACACACATGGACGGCTGACCATACATGAGTAGATCTGACCTCTGTTCCAGTTACTTTGGTGAGTAAAGAAGCATCGGTGGCACTGCAAATGTGGTCTCTCAGAAATTGCCTATACATTGCCTATCGTGCAAAGATAGCGATGGTTGCACAAATTACATTGTACCTGTGATCGGGCAGATGCAGTGTCTTTGTATCAGGGCCATAAGATCAATAACAAAGGCATAACTTTGTCTCCTCACAGCGAATATGTTCTGTGCTGCGTGGACAGCTCCATAGTCAGTCAGGTTGGGTATATCCTTCAGTAGTTCCCGCCATATAACGATATCTTTCAATAGGACTGTCATTCCTGCAGATGAAAAGGATTGAAATGTAACATTTACTTCATGTTCTATTAAGAGGCAGAATTTAAAGTAACATTGTATGTATTGAATACCTGTTACCTTACTGACTTACTACACTTAAGAAAGCTTAAAATGCTGAGTTATTCAGGAAAAGGGCGAAAACCAATACCTGTGGCAAATGCTACAACTATAATAATTTGTTTAAAAGGGAATTAAAATATTCAGTACTAGCAAAGTGCCAGTCCGTCGGACAGTCCCCGTCTTTCCCTGAACCTCCTCTCTTTCTTCTTCACTCTCCCTCTCCCCCTCTGGCCTCCATTCCGCCCCTCGTTTTCTCTACCCTTCCCCCTATTCTCCCTCTCCCCCTCCCCTTCTTCCTCTCTTCTTCTTCCTCTGTCTCATACCCACGCCCCTCTTTTTCTCCTCCCTTCCCCCTCTTCTGTCTCTCCCTCTCCCATCTCTCTTCTTCTCCTCCCTTCCCTCTCCCATAAGCTATCAAAGGCATGACGTCAGTACGTCTACTTTCAAGAGGCAGTCATGTGATCAGTCCTTTGTCCATACAAAAGGCTCTTCCAACAGGCTTCCTCAGCTTTCCCCCTGTCTAAAAATAGTTGTATAGAACCCAACTAAACAAAGAAAAACGGCTTAAAAATCACATGTCCAACCCAGATATTGTCAGAAAAATGGTTGGTAACATCACAGATTCCGAGCACATGCGGGACAAAAAAACGATTTTATTTAGTTATTAGCCTTGCACAATATCCACTTTACCTATACTACGCCCGTTCTCATCTATATATATATATGTAGAATGTGTGTATTATTAGGCAGATCTTGCAGACACCATGCATCTGCATAAACGCTAACGCTAACTGATTGCCCCAACATAGGTTTGAACATATGTAGAGAAATCCCAAATTAGTTAAAGCAGATGATCCTTATGACCCCCGCTGCCGAAGCAAGAGACTGGGGCTAAACATCCGCATGGGCAGCAATGCTGGAGGTGTATCCGTCCCTTGTGAGAGACCCGAGGCTGAAATGGTGGTTCACTATTTGCAATTTTTACCGAGAAATTACTCATCTAATAAAACTGTTTGGGCACTACTTAGATCATATATTCAGGTAACAAAGAATTTAGGTTGTTCTGGAGATGGATAGGGAGCTCCGTACATAAGATGTTGCATTAATACGGGATGGTGATCTACTTGTTGCGTATAGGTTAGCATTCTTCAAGATACATCGCCTGCTAGATCTCCCTATTACTTACCTTGCGTACGCACGCTGCGTATGCGGTAATTCTTTATAATTTACGTGTTCACGCATATTGTGTTTAAAGATGGTTTAACAACAGATGGACCCTTTGGACAACAGCGACCATATTACAACTTCATTCTTACTTCTCTCTTACTCCCTTATTTACTACACCTTTGTAAATCTACGTCATTTTACCTAGACTTCCTATGTCAGCTTAATGAAATCAGATTATAGCATTAGTAGAAATTTATGGACTATTTATTCACGACCCATTCAAAGATCAACAAGATGAAATATTAAAGGAGATGAGCCTCTTCTTCTTGGTGTAAAATCTCATTATCCCCCCAAAAGTGAAAGTCAGTGAAATTGAAAAGATTAGAATAGCACTGTCTATAATTATGTATATGAGGAGGCCAGAAATTGCACTCTTGATCCTATAAAAAAAATAGCCCAAATCGAGACTATATATCAGAAAACAAAATCATAAATAGATTTGATTAAAATCCACAAATTCGTCTTTAAAAATGAAAGTAATTTAATGTTTCAATATTTTCTGCATTTTCTTAATTTGAATCTTCCATTCTACAGCAGTCTGGATCCAAGAAAGAAAAATAAATGAGGAAAAAAATAATGCTGTCAATTAAGGCCAGCAGATGTAGATAATCACTAATCCTAATCGCTTGTAAAAAATAGTTATTATTAAAAATAACCCTTTACAGACAAACAGATTAGCTTTACCTGATCCTAAAACTGGTGACCTTATACTTAAAGCATCTCCAAGGGTTAAAAGCCCAGGCACATGTTTCATGGAAGGAGGCATGTAGTAGGCAGGTGAGCAGCGGATTCTGCCTTCACTTAGCGCTCTTTTGTAGTCCTCACGGAGTATTTCTGTAGAAGTGTTATTAGAATAAGTTTGTCGACCAACTGGTCAGAATATGTATTAATTGAATAATTTTCTATATTTTTCTTAGAAGTCAAGAGGGCTACAAATAGGAAAGGAGGTTGAGCGTGTGTATGATAAATCAACTGAGTTCAGTTTTTTCTTTCTCTTCAAATATAACTGTATGTACACGTATTCAGCCTGATTCGCGTGAGCAGTACTAGTCTCACCATTAGGCTATTGTCCATTTAACCATCTAAATTTGTATGGTTGCTACTTATTCTATTATTGAACAATAATTGTAATGTTAAATGTAATATTTCTGACAGGCTTTGTTTTCGAACGTTGAAAATTGTCTCGAAATAAAATCTGTTTTTTTAAAAGAAGCTGCACGCTCAGTTAACACTGGCCCCAAACTAATATAATTCTACTGTTTGTTCCGTTCTTTTCCTACCCATCTTAAAGTTATTGACCAAAGTATGGAGGGTTTGAAAATATTTGCTGATGTGGTTTCATTTAATATTTTGCTCGTTTTCTCTTGACCAATCCGACTTCAAAGCTTGTCTGGACATATAAGAGCAGGTAAATTTCGGTGTCGGTATATATAATTATCAGGTAAATATAGGTAAAAAATTCAGTATTTAAGGTCAATTAATGAATTAATTTAAGAACTCTTTTGTCGTAATAGCCGAGAATGCTACTCTGAAGAAAGCTATTTAATTTGGCTTTGTATGGAAGAGAGTACAATTGATTAAGGGTCAGATTCTCATAAATTGGACTTGAATGAAAAATAACTTTCTACCTCTGTACCTGGGGTAATATCGATGAGATCCACATAATCTTGATGTGTAGGTTTCCTACTACTGGTGAAAAGCATAAATCGTATGACATTAGGCTTAAGTTGGTAGACCCCAATAGAACCCAAAGGGGTTGGATAAACAGACATCATCCCTTCAGGAGCTTTTCCATTTACTTCAAAGCCAACAACATAGTGCTCAAAGATTGGAGATAATGGTACCATTGCATTATTATTTTTTGATGTACATCCCTCCGCGATGATAACCAGAGGGGCTTTCAAAACCTGGAATCAAAATAAGATCAGTTAGTGCAGTCAGTTTTAATTATTATCAAAATAACAGTGCAATATTGATAGTAAATGGCACGATGGAGGGTTTGAGCCAATCGAGACATATCAGAAACTGGACAAAGCCCACAGAGTTGAGTCTTGTTTTCTGATCGTGTTGAGATTGGTTCGAACTCGAACAGAGTGATATTTGCTATTTATTACATGCATGCATAATAAATCAATTAATGGTAAATAGGTGCCAAGATACAATCATCTCTATTGTGTTTGCAATGACATCAGATGATTAGAAATTGCTGGTATCTGAGCATAACTCTAGGCTTATATGCAACTATGTGTTCAATAGTATCTGAGCATAACTCTAGGCTTATATGCAACTGTGTGTTCAATAGTATCTGAGCATAACTCTAGGCGTATATGCAACTGTGTGTTCAATAGTATCTGAGCATAACTCTAGGCTTATATGCAACTGTGTGTTCAATAGTATCTGAGCATAACTCTGGGCTTATATATGCAACTGTGTGTTCAATAGTATCTGAGCATAACTCTGGGCTTATATATGCAACTGTGTGTTCAATAGTATCTGAGCATAACTCTAGGCTTATATGCAACTGTGTGTTCAATAGTATCTGAGCATAACTCTAGGCTTATATGCAACTGTGTGTTCAATAGTATCTGAGCATAACTCTAGGCGTATATGCAACTGTGTGTTCAATAGTATCTGAGCATAGCTCTAGGCTTATATGCAACTGTGTGTTCAATAGTATCTGAGCATAACTCTAGGCTTATATGCAACTGTGTGTTCAATAGTATCTGAGCATAACTCTAGGCTTATATGCAACTGTGTGTTCAATAGTATCTGAGCATAACTCTAGGCTTATATGCAACTGTGTGTTCAATAGTATCTGAGCATAACTCTAGGCTTATATGCAACTGTGTGTTCAATAGTATCTGAGCATAACTCTAGGCTTATATGCAACTGTGTGTTCAATAGTATCTGAGCATAACTCTAGGCTTATATATGCAACTGTGTGTTCAATAGTATCTGAGCATAACTCTGGGCTTATATGTGATGTGTTTTAGGAAAATGAGTCATAAGTCGCAAAAAATAAATTTTGAGATTCCATCATATTTGAAAAGATGAGATCAAGCCGATTCCAATGATAGTAAACAGTCTAATAATCCAATAAGTATATTTCTAGATTTTAAGTTTGATATTTTTATTTTGGAAAAAAAAATTGCAATATTTCTGGGGGGTAGTAAACAGTAAAGTAACTAAATATAGTCCATATGAGGACCTTTAAAACGAAAGGATATATTACATACATTGTCCTGAAATTTGATGCACCAATTGATGTACATATCAGTGATAAGCTCTTCAAAAATCAGAACATTCCAATGAAGTCATCTTGTAAAATAAACACTTTGAAAAATATTGTTTTTGCGACTTATGACTCATTTTCCTGGAACACATCACATATATGCAACTGTGTGTTCAATAGTATCTGAGCATAACTCTAGGCTTATATGCAACTGTTTGTTCAATAGTATCTGAGCATAACTCTAGGCTTATATGCAACTGTGTGTTCAATAGTATCTGAGCATAACTCTAGGCTTATATGCAACTGTGTGTTCAATAGTATCTGAGCATAACTCTAGGCTTATATATGCAACTGTGTGTTCAATAGTATCTGAGCATAACTCTAGGCTTATATGCAACTGTGTGTTCAATAGTATCTGAGCATAACTCTAGGCTTATATGCAACTGTGTGTTCAATAGTATCTGAGCATAACTCTAGGCTTCTATGCAACTGTGTGTTCAATAGTATCTGAGCATAACTCTAGGCTTATATATGCAACTGTGTGTTCAATAGTATCTGAGCATAACTCTAGGCTTATATGGACCTGTTGGTTCAACAGTCCCTGATAATAAAGGTGTTGGTCTACCTTGGTCCCGCCCTTGCTCTCCCTGTATGTCACACCAGTAACAATTCCAACTTCTCTGAGAAGGTCTACCACAGTTCCTTCTATAAACGTACATCTAGGGCAGAAAGGTTATTTATGAATTCATATGCATTTTATCAAAATAATACAATATTTAATGAAGCTGATAGTACAATTGAAAAAAGTAATGACATGTAATTACAGCCACAGTGTTTAGGTCTATGAAGATTGCCAGTGCTCCATCTATGATAGAATTAGTGACCGACATTGTGGGATGGCAGCAGGCCCAAAATGAATATTAATAATCCTGTTAGTCTCTGCTATAGCCCAAAGGCCATCCAAGGCCGTAACTAATTTATTTATCATTTTAGTCTTTTATCAGGGTACCATCAATTGATGGTTGATATGTCATGATAGACAATGACCGGGATATGACAGAAGTATACTTTTCACTGGAATAAAAAAACTTTCACTACAACTGCATACCACCATCAGATACGTTTTTGCATATATATCGTTCTTCCAAACACCTTTTTTCCGATAGAGCCTTTTGACGAACAGCATGTACAAGTTGTCCATGGTCCGCTGCCATGAACATATCCTTATGAGAGAGTTCCAAAAGGTGTCCTGGTGCCTCATGGAACACTTGTTTTTGGCAAATTTCTCCACCAATGTTATCAATCGCAACTATGAATACAAATTCAGTATCTAATTATTAATACATTAATATCAATCAATATGTAATTTCGCAGCATCTTCCATAGCTTAAATCCTGATAAAATATCCAACTAATCTCTCCATACTTCAGGAAAGAACTCGCTTCTTTATGTGAGAATTTTTCTATGTCCAAGATCGAGCGGGTTGTCCGCCAGTGTTAAGGTATGATGGAAGAATACTAACGAACGTGTGGTCTTCGTGAGAAGAGCGAAGCAACTGTTTAATGAGTTCTCTGAATAGTACATGCTCCTCCAGGGTTATGCATATGTAATGAGTGGGCGGAGCCCTTACGTAATATCCATGGCATAGCATGTATAAGTAGACTTGCACAGTCCTAGCTAGTTAAGTATAATTAGCGGTTTTAAGTAATGAGATAATAGGTGATAATTGATAATTAATATAAATATAATGAGGTTATACAATGTTACGTAATGTTACATAACATGCTACAGAAGGATGTGAGGAATATCCTGCAATTACAGGTTGCTCATATATATTTCCATTTCGCACATGTGTTCTAAAATTTCACAATCCATGAAATTTATGACATTAATTAGTTCTTTTTCATAAGAGGGCCCACTGTTATTTTTGATACCTGATATTCCTAGCTCTTTCATGGCATTCAAGGCAGAAATCCACATGGTTTCACCCTTGATTGTGTTGGGTGGAGACATTGATCTCTCAATGACAATGACTCGCCTTCCTTCTCTAGCTAGCACAATTGCTAGGGATGCCCCACAAAAGCCTGCACCTGATATGATAACATCTGGGCCTGCTGTGGCCCTGGGCTTCTCATGGCGACTCTTCTTCAGTGTGGCTACATTCTGGATAGTAGCATGGAATAGAAACTATTATTTCCCTAAAAGATCCTTCATAAAGCAAAAGATTCCAATTTGTAACTCTTCCAGACGTTTTTTTAATACTGTAAAATGATTTAAGTTCATTTGCAATCCCTGTGTATTATATGTATTGTTGTACGTAATTTTGTTGCTGTCGCTGAGGCTTTTTCTTGAGGAATTAGTGACCGACATTGATCAAGGGGCTGCTGATGTACTGAGTGTGTATAATGGCGAGGGGAAAGCCTAGGGATTGCCTCAAGAAAGTCATCAGATGATGCAACAAGAAATAGATGATCTTTGTTTACGGTTTACCCTTACCTAGAAAAAACTTACCCCAGCAGATATTCTTTTACCCTGCCTGAATTATATTTATTTCATTTTATAAAAAAAAACAATTGTTGTTGTTATTGAAACTTTTATTTGCCTATTGTAGTTACACCAGAACTATAAGACCAGCATTTTGAGTAATTTGAAGTTTTATTTTATTTTGTTCAAATAATTTGTACAAAAAATGTGTTTGACCTTGTATTTACAATATATATTTTTTTGTATTCACAAATCGAGCTTTATCGCTAGAAGACATAGATGGTTATGAGTGGCATTACATCGAGATCACGGTTCAATTAACAAGGTGTGTATGTGACCCTAATTATTAAATAATTATGGGATATTGCTGGATTGAGAAAGTTTTACACTGAGAATAGTATCACTATCAGTATATTGGAATGCATTAATTTAATTTAATCTCTGCACTTACCTTAGCATAGAAAATGCCAAGACTTAAGGAGATAGCACTAACCAGCAGCACAAACAACAGCACAGCATAGAGAATATACCACAATGATTCTATTAAAGACATTTCGATAAAATCATGAAGAAGTCTACTTAGTAACCAGCCATTATAATCTTGCTGGGCGTTATGTATATATACATGTATGTTTTAGTAGACCTTAGAAGAAATGGGTTAGTGATATATTAATGGGGACACTAGGCACCGTATTTGATCGAACAGTCGTTGTCAGCACGTACTGTGCTGTAATATGCTGTACTGTATTGTTATATTATATTACTATATGTTAAGATAATCGCGTTAATGATAAAACATTCTTCATGGATCATACCTCAGGAATATAAACAAAACACACAAGAAGGTCGCATGAACATCTACAGAATAACTTAATAGAAGGGTCATCTGGAAGACCTGTATATTTTTACAGAAGGTACTTGACCTTCTTCGATGTAAATGTCTAAAAAGCAATAGAATAAGATATTATTACATACATACAACAGGACCACAGGACTTTATACATACAAGCCTGGATATATTAAATAGAAGCCATTAGGGGGGCCGGGACGGGGCCGTTGGAGGGGTTTGTGGGGGGAGCTTGTTGAAATGACTGAAATGACTGAAAGAGAAGGCACTTTTAGGGCAAGTTAAGGTACTCAGCACATGAGTTGTTGGGAATGGTTATAATAATCCTTCCAATGACAAATCTGGTAAGGAATAACAAGGTGAATATTCATAGATAGTGGATTTAATATCATTTGCAATGGAGCCCAAATGTTCCTTTATTTCACAAAAGAAACATAAATGACAGTAACATTTTTAACCTCAGACTCCTTTGTTGTTGTTTTAAAGAGCATAATATAAAGATACAACAATATGCGAATATCTAATATGTTTATAAGAACTACCAAAGAAACCGTATGGCTCTAACTGTACGCATCGACGTGTATGAGTAACCGAGTAGATGAAGATATAGTCAAGGTATTTCGCATAATTGTTCAACTTTGTATTTGTTTCTTCACGTATCATCTATGCTATGCAACTATTGTATGTAACAAAAGCTGCGGGTCTGGGGTACAAGCCTTAATCATTAGAGGAAATACGGTACCACGTGATTATAAATTTTTATTCAGATGTAGGGCAAGACAGACAGACATGACTAACATGGCTGTTCTATGTCACTACATGCAGTAGGGAGCTTATTTAATTATTTAATTATTTAGATAAGTAATTGTGGTAGAGACTGATACTTCACAATTAAATGGCAATATTTTAAACCTATCTCTTCCATTCTTTTTCCTACGTGTGTCAGGTACAGTTAGACTAGTCTACATACATTGAATCCTATAGCTATAGGTCACGGTGTGATAGAATTCAATGTATCATATAGATATTATGTAGAATGATATGACAAGATTAGAAATAGTCAGGATTTCTAAAGGTGCCACATCGTAAACTGGAATGTGGGGGGTGGGGGAGCGGGGGAGGGGGGGGGGGCTTAAATAGATAATGTAGCCATATTCGTCCAGTCAAGCTTTATCAGAAACATAGTAAACATATACTTCTCCATACGTACCATATAATTATATACTCCCGGCATATACTCGGATTCAGGGGATAAAAAGAAATGGAGATATAATGGAGAATAAAAGTCACCGTTTAATACCTTTCTATTGAACAAAACGAACATTTGACACCAACTGCAATGAAGGCGACCACTAACATATGTGTGTCAGACCGGCATGATGGTGTGATTCATCAAGTAAATTGTTTTATACAGATATACAGATATTAGTTACTTTCTGTTACGGCTGCGCTCAACTAAAGCCTCCAAGAACTAGGTTGACTGCTTTCTACAAGGATCATATAAAAACGAGTGAAGGGAAAACCGGCAGAGATAGGGACGTGGACGGTGGCAGAAAGAAACTGTATGAAGTATATTTAATAAATATGTTTTTCTGTTTTTCTATACACCCCAGACCTTTATTCCACAGAATAGAATTAATTATTGTGCAGTGCATGGGAGCGTCACTTGACCCGTAGCACTGTGTTCCTTTTATTCCTCTAAACCTCCAACATTTAGTATAGTGTAAAATAGTGAAGAATCACCCAGTAATTCAGGCACTAAATTAAATGAATAAGTCAGAGGGAGTCGATGTTGGTTGTTCAAAAGCTGGCAAAGCAAGGCAAAATGCAATTTTTATTCACATGTTCAAGAATATAAACCTTACACGAATCATCACGTGGTAAAGCCCACTTGGGGAAATGAAAGAACATGTTAAATATTTAACTCCTCATACATTGATTAAATCAAGTGTATCAAGTTAATAGAAAATGATGTAAGATGAAAGTTTATATAACTTAAAACTAAAAGATGCAGATTAAATGTAAGATAAATGGAATTAAAACTAATCATTGAAATAAAACATGGTTGACATGTTCCCTAAATGAATAAGTATCCCCCCTCCATCATATTTGACCTGAAAAATTCCACCCTATAATATGTTTCAAAATAACAGAGATTATCAGGAGAACGATAACTCCATTGTTGAGAAGAATAGACTATTACATTACCTTCTGTCATGCATATACTGACGTCACGGCGCCTGCTGTGGCTCGCCATACTGTGGGTCAAGCTTTGTAAACGTTAGCTGGACATGTGTGTTCCAAGCCTAAAAAATGCTGTTTTCCGGCCGTTTTCACCCCAGAAAGTTTTAGCGAATATGATATAAAGTATGCTGATAAGTTCGATGGTATTTCCTAGTGTGTCATGATGGAATAATGAGTATAATCGCCATTATCAAACATTTGAAACGGGAAAGCCTGTAGATCTGGTGCTTTCCGCTCTGTCTGTAGCCACACAGTATGGCGGCCAGTGAGGATAGCCGCTGACTGGGGTGACGTCATGTGAATACTATGTATAATGTTCTCTTAAACATACTAAGTAATAGTTTACAGAGTAATACTTATTTAAAAGTATACGTTTAAATGATGAGTAAACGCCCACTGATAACCAAAATGAAATGCTCAGTTAATATAAACTTTACTTGTATGAACCATATAATGTATTCAGTTAAAGCCTGATTGGAATTTTAGATAATTACTTTCAACAACATAATTAAGAAACATTTATGCACTTGAAAACAACACGATTTTATTACCCTCTAAAATACGATTTAGATATTCTGAAAATCAGTCAAATAAGGTCACATTTGTACAATAATATAGGCATTTTGGGGGCAAAACCCACCACGAATGTAAACAGAATTTATTTTTGCGGGGGTGGGTAGAGTAAAACCCCCTTATACCATATCATAAATGTACATTTATATAATTAGGGGAAATTTGTCAATATGGCCGCTAGGTGGCGCTTGTTTCATGTTTTCCTGAATACCGGCCAAAATATCAATCCTACAGGTTTGTGCATTTAAAACATTTGTAGACAAAATTTGATGTATTGCACATTACTGTAGCTCTAATAGATGAAAGGTTACATAACTTTGAGCTTGGGTAAAAACAAATAATAGTGTGGGGAATTATTTTGAGATGAGCAAATTTATGTCCGAGAGAAAATGTGTGAAGAAATAATGCGTGAATAAAGAATAAACGAACTTCTCCTAATGTCTTTTGACCAAAAGTAAAGTCAGAACACAATTAATAGCGAAACAGCAAAGGCCCCAAAAAGGCTTTATTTTGGGATGTACCATGCATGAGAAAACACCGCCAAATAGAAGCTCGATCAGAACCACAGCTTTAAGGATCTGGAAAATGAGGTCTTCCCAGAGTGGGACGTTTTTGGCAAATTGCCAATATCTACATCTGCAAGTACCTTTAAAAACGTGGCTAGTAGGGGCATAATAATCCAGGAACTTTATCCAGGGTTATTGCCGTTTTGTGATATATATTTATTTGTGGTTATGTTCAATCATTAATCATGTATTTGATCACCTACCCGTATATATGATAAACAATACAGTAGTAAAGTATGCGGCAGGCGGTTTCCTGACCAATATATTGGTCAGCAGTTTCATGTTACTTCCTATAGGACGTAACATGTAAACGTGGAATAAATAGAGTTTTGCTTTTTCTGTTTAGATTTTTTATTCAGGAATAAGGGCATTTTGTTCTCAGAGAAATCCTGATTTACTGTGTACAAAAATTAATCGATTACTAGACAAAGATAACAATAACCAAGATGGACATAAGTCACTTATAGCGTTGCATTATATAAAGTAGAATAAAAGAGAGAGCATTAGACAACATAAGGCCTACCAACGGACTAGTAAGCTTCACAAGGGACATATATAAGTTGTCCCTAATTAAATTTCAATATTTATTAACCAATAGCAATATAATTATGTAGAATGATACCAGGTGCCAGGTGTGACCCAACGCTTGTGTTACGTAGCCTGTTACGTACTGGTACGTGGCCTGTTGCGTGGCCTGTTGTTTGGCCACGGATAATCGCGGGTCGGACCTTGGCTTGTCTAGGATTAGGAAACGTTAGTCCAGGGCTGTCGGTACAGGGGGGAGCGAGGGGACTTGCCCTTCGAAGTTCATACTATACATACTACTAAGTTCTAGAACAATTTAACCTTTTAAATTCATTGGATCTATCTCCATCATTGATCTTAATTAAGCATCAATTCATTGGATCATATTCATATCCCCATATTATTTGAAAAGATGAGATTTAGGGGGTTCCAATATGGTAAACACAAGGACATTTGATAAATTACTTCTATATTTCTAAATTTATGAAAAGGAGTTTCTATTATTTCTTAAGGGGCAATCGCGAGTCAAGTAGTAAATATATTTTTCTTTAAAGATTTTTCCACTGGGTTAGCACCTCCCATGATGGTAAAACCTATCAATCTTGAACCTGGGAGTTGGAGTGTGTGTGTGTGTGGGTCGGGGTCATGAATTATGTCATTTTTGCTGGCCTTGGTTATATATATTTTGATAAGGATATGAAAATTATAAGATACAGTAAGTTTTGAGTTGGTACACCACTACAAATTATTAATGTCTTGTGGGGTACCATAGGTCAAACTTATAACTTGTGCATCGCCTGTTACGTACTGGTACGTGGCCTGTTGCGTGGCCTGTTGTTTGGCCACGGATAATCGTGGGTCGGACCTTGGCTTGTCTAGGATTAGGAAACGTTTGTCCAGGGCTGTCGGTACGGGGGGGGAGCGAGGGGACTTGCCCCCCCCCCCTCATCACACACACACATTGTTGGTGGCAGCCTGAAAAAGTCCAAAGCTGTAGAATGTATTTTAATCTACATATTGTTTGCTTCATTTGCATCAGAAAATCCAATTTAATGATTCTTACAAAATTATTGCTGTACATGATTATTAAGAAAACAGTGTTTGGCACCTGAAATGTAAATTCAGTTTTTAAGAAAATGGTACATTTGCAATAAAAAAAACCTTAAACCCTATTCACCCTTAAATTTTCTTTCTTCCCTTACTCAACCCTGCAGATGGAAAAATATTAGTGACCAAATGCAACATGTGATGTGTCACAGAGAAATTTGAGTCACCAGTCACAATTTTATTTTTTTATATATTTTATTAAAGGCCAATACATTTATAATGTTTTAACAAAGACGCGTGTTGCCTTGCCTATACAGTTTTTCAATTACTCATTATCTTATTACCATTATCACATTACATATCATTCTACCACAAATACTTCTCATTCTTTTCAACTTCGAAGTTCATACTATACATACTATTAAGTTCTAGAACAATTTAACCTTTTCAATTCATCGGATCTATCTCCATCATTGATCATCATTGATCAAGCATCAATTCATTGGATCATATTCATATCCCCATATTATTTGAAAAGATGAGATTTAGGGGGTTCCATATTTAGATGAGATTTTAGGGGGTTCTATATTTCTAAATTTATGAAAAGGAGTTTCTATTATTTCTTAAGGGGCAATCGCGAGTCAAGTAGTAAATATATTTTTCTTTAAAGATTTTTCCACTGGGTTAGCACCTCCCATGATGGTAAAACCTATCAATCTTGAACCTGGGAGTTGGAGTGTGTGTGTGTGTGGGTCGGGGTCATGAATTATGTCATTTTTGCTGGCCTTATATATTTTGATAAGGATATGAAAATTATAAGATACAGTAAGTTTTGAGTTGGTACACCACTACAAATTATTAATGTCTTGTGGGGTACCATAGGTCAAACTTATAACTTGTGCACCCCCCCCAACCCCACCCCCGCACACACACTTGAAATCAGCTTCTGATCCCCCTGGCATTTGTATAAGTAGTCCCCGAGTGACTATGAATACCAGAGAGTCCTATCCTCATAACAAGTGCAGCCTCTGAGTTATCTCTTCCAGTTGAAGTAAGTGGAGTTATGACTACACTTATATACTATTTGTCCTGGTTGTTAAACCTCTTTGAAACAAAACTACAAAGATTTTTTTCTTTTAAGACCGTTTTATTTCTCGACAATTTCACACATTCACACAAAGAGGGAAGAGAGGGAGGAGAGGTGAGGGAAGAGGGGAAGAGGGGAGAGAGAAAATAAATACTTACGATTAGCAAGTGTGTATTAGCAATAACCTGCTGACACCATTCTGAGATGCACACAATTTTTGCCCTGCACCACAACTTTACTTACTTTATTTTATTTTGCTTTATTTCACTTTTGCTCTACTTGACTGACTTACTCAATTTGTAATACCTGCCTTACACGTGCCCAAATCTCTGTATTACCTTACCATTGTACTTACTTGTCATTGTCACCTGTACTACCTGTATTGCTCATTACCATAAGTCCCACTCTCTCACCCACAGTAACCATCCCATCATTTACACTTGCACTGTAAGTAGTCTTTGTCCATTAGTACTTGCAACTCAACTCTTAAGTTCCATCAAAATGGCACTCAACGGAAGAGCTAACATCATTGTCAGAGGTGATCAACCACTTGTATTAACATCAGCAATAAAGAATTTTTTAATTGGATTGAATTATGTTGAACTGTATTTTGCACGTTATGTTTGGGTTATTTGAGAGCATTTGGAAATGCTAATTAATTGGCCATTTCCTGGCGTCCTTACTTATGTCCTCACTATCTGAGGTGCACCATTTAGCAGTAGAGCGGTGGATGTCCAATTAATTATTTTGCAGTGAGGTCAGTGTTTTTAGCATATTTTTGTTCAGGATTAATCATCAGATACAGTTGGGGATACAGGGTGGTAAATTGACAAACAAGATAAAAATCAGTTACTTTCTTTCACCGAAGTATTGAGACTACTCCTCTGTCATGCTTTAACCCTTTCTCATATCTTTGAATTGATTAATGAAGGGCATAATTATTAACAATATTCGCACAACTTAACACGAATAAACTAAGAGACAACAAGAGTGTTTGTTCCCCTTCTGGTTTATTAGTCCAGTTCCATGGTCAAGGCTTGACCCTGATCCGGATCCACTACCACAGGGTAGGGCATACGGATCTCCACACACAACTGGTGTGAGACTCTCAAGGGATCCAAAGGATCAGCACATAATAGTGGGGTAAAACATAGGGTATAAAACAGTGGTTGAACTGAAGTAAATGTAAGAGGTACAAACGGAATACATCACGAGTCCGGTTTGTAACAGAACATAACACAAAGGGTAGATAATAGAGGTTTAGAGATAAATGACATGTAATGCAAGCCTTACAGACTGCAACACCTCTAGAGTTAATGAAGCGCCTTCTGGATAAGCTGCACTGTGGAGGATTGCAGAACTACTACATAATGATATAGCAAGAATAGCATAGTATTGCATATGAGGTGGACTGTATTGGACTGTATTCACCAAGTAAGGGAGAAAACAAAGAGGCCAGTAGGCCTCTTTTTTTGGCCATACGAGGTGAAAGCAGATCACCAATGACACGATACCCCGTTATTCTTGCTTTTATATGATTCTTACCTTATTACAACTTTATTTGCATTTATTTCATCGAACTGTGTTGTCCACAACTCACCGATAGTCTCGAACGGTTGTGACATCCCTATTCAGTACAGGGAGTTTATAATGTACACCTTGTGAGCAGCAAGTATATCGATTATATTGTACGCTGACAGCCACATCATGGAATAATAATATTATATATTTGTGTAAGTGGTGTAGCCTACTGTAAACGATCTTGGCATAGTCAAATTATTTAGGCTTAAATATTTTAATATCTATTTTTAGAAATTTAAATTCCACAAAGATGGCCTTGGCACCCACTGAGACCGGAGCAACAGCAGAGGAATTGGGGCGCGCTAATGCTGTAAGGATCTTGGATCCTGACAACGATATGCAAACAGTAATACACTACTATGACAAGTGGGCAGAGAAAGATGGCTTCGATAAGGTAAGGATCATTGTTGCTGAAGGATTCAAACATACTTTAACTGTGCTACGTTACTGCTCCCCCTTCTTTCATGAAGTAGCGGGAGCAGTAGTGAGAGAAGTAGTGGGGCAGTGGTTCCAAAAGCGGGAGGATTAGGAGGAGAAGTAGCAGGGCAGTGGAACAAACCCTTAAGGCACATCCTCTTCTAATCCTGAGGTAGAGTCAATGCTCCTATAATGCATATTGCATATTGATGTTGAAGGGGCCAGGGGGAGATGTTAGAACAGTTTAACTCCCAGCATATATACGCCTCTTAGCTACAGGGGTTTGCTATCTATTGCAAGGGGTTTGGGTTAGGTTAGGGTTTTCTATTTGGAGTTTTGGTCCTTAAGGGCACAGTTTAAATATCAATACAGGTGCAACGTCTCCAGTGAAAGTAAGTTAAAGACAATGATCTAAGATACATAAAAGATGTAGACCTTGGCAGGGTAGTGAAATCAAATAACAAATAAAATAGCAAGAACTCACTGAGATTTTGAACATCAAAGATGTAGACCTTGGTAAGGTAGTGAAATAAAATACCCAGTGGAGTCTAAGTTACTAGAAAAAGTTACTAGAAGAAGTTACAACAGGGGTCAGTGTCAAGGGTTTCTTGCGATCCCTAAAGCCCAATATCCACTAAGCAGGTGTCATATAAAAAAATGGCCCTATCCAAAAGTGACCCAGGGATCGATTACTGACGTCAAAATTCGACCCTGGTGTTGTTTTTCAGCAATCGAAAAAATGACACTATCCATAGCCTACTATCAAAAAGTTATTTATGCAGGGGTATAATGTGATAGGTATACCGAAGTTCATACCTTTGGTATAATGTCATTCAGAGGGGGCCATTTTTCGATAGGGTGGGTCATTTGTAGATTGCTGACAATTAACCCATGGGTCACTTTTGTATATATTTGGGGAATATATAGAGGGAACATGCTAATAGGATGTGATACCTTGCTCTTGAGAGAGGGGTGGGAGGAAGGGAAAGGGAGGGGATGAGGGAAAGGAGGGAGAAGGGGAGAGGGAGGAGTGGCAAAAGAGGAGGGAGAGGTGAGAGGAAACATACTATTTAACGGGATGCAATACCCTGGTATTGAAAGAAGAGTCGAGGGAACGAGAGCTGAGGTAGAGGGCATGGCTGAAAAGAGAGACAGGGTAGTTAGAAAAGATGGAGAAAGGGAGGGAGAAGGGAGTGGTATTTTGATTTTGCTTAAAAGACCTTAAAAGTCAGTCATTTTCAATCTGAATCCTGTAAAAGCCATAGAATGCACTCAAACAGCATTCATTTTACTCAAAATTGTCCCAAGGTGGCAGACCCCCAGACGCCCTAGATTTGTGGCTTCACAACCTACTCACAACCCTGCCATCCCCGACATGGTATGATTGGCTCGGTAGACATACGACTTACCACCCTCAACTAGTTGTTCCAGGATCAATCTTCTATTCAATTAATGTTTTTTGTTTCCTTTACAGCAAATAGGTCCAGGCAATGTTGGCGCTCTCCAGCTTTGTTATCAAGACGTGAAATCATACATAAATGACAATAAAGATGCTGAAATATTGGATATCGGGGGCGGAACAGGCATGTCAGCCCAACTGGTAAGTGTTCAAGCTAAGTTGGAGCTAATCATTACAGATGAATAAGGAATAAAAGAGGCATTTACATTTGGAGGGCATCAAATGCCTCTTTCTTTTAATCAATTATATTCAGAGCAAAACAGAACAAGAATATAATTCCCATCTAACCAATTGGAAATGTGTTATAATTATGAATATGAGAAGATAAAGGTCTATTCAGATTTTAAATGACTTTTCCCTCTGTATGATCTATAGATGTGTCTGGCAAAACCACCTTGAGTGCGAATTGCAAAAAAAACTTCTTTTGGGGATTAAAACACTGATCCAGATTTTATGAATTGCTGATGGTGATAAATACATTATATAAGAATTTGTATTCCGACACATAGAAATTTGTACAGAATAGCACTTAACCTTCAACATTGTTAGTCTTCCTGGTTGCCTTGACATAATGAAACTAAAGTGTAAATGTTTTTAATGTCTATGATCTATTGTTTATAGGTTCTATGTTGTTTTACAGTTTAAGAACAACGGTTTCACAAACATAGATGTCTTAGATCCATCGGAAGGCATGCTCAAGAAAGCTCAAGAAAAGAAGGTGTACAGAAATTACTTTAAAAACGTCTTCACAGAAAAGAATGACTTTTTGGAAACTAGTAAGTAGTTTCCTTTTCCTTTAATACACAACTTTGTTCTAGTGCAGGCTTGTAGGAAATTATGACTCTACCTTAGAGTGCAGACTCAGAGAAGTTCTCTGCCTTTGGGTTGCCTCAAGTTTAGGGCATTGTCCCCCAAAAAATACCCATGCAGGAAATCCTGCAGCAGTTAAGTACTTAGCTTTAAACTAAGAAAATCGCCGAAGCTGTGCGGGAATATCAAAATGATTTGGTGTTTTTTTTTATATTGCTGCTTGGCGCCACGGAAAAAACAGCGGAGCTTTCTGCAGCGCGAAATCACATGAGATACGCTTTAGTGGGCTAGGGCCTTAAAACACGCCCACACATATCCGATTTGAAGCCCGATTTGGGCTCCAAAAGAGACCCAGGATTTCATTTTGAAATCGGGGATGTGTTGAGTAGTCGGGCGAATCTACGAATAGTCAGGGGAACTAATCAGTTTACTTTTTATGGCCCGATTTGGAAAATTTCCACCCACACATGGCCGATTCCAGACCCGATTTCGGGATTCCAGGCCCGATTCCAGGACATAGGATTTCGTTTTGCAGAATTGCAGATTTGCCAAATTCGGGAGGCTTTCATATGAATTCAAAATCATTCTTAAGAAGCATACTTGAGTCCGGTAACTTGTGAGCTTTCTTATGAAGAAACCTCCAATTCATATGACAAATCATGGGTTCTTACGACAATGTGTAGGGGAAGGGCCTCAAAGTCCTGAATGTGTTCATATAACAATTAATTTGTTTTTCGTTTCTAGATAGCTATGATTCAGTTATTTCGGTTGGAGCATTCGGAGGTAGTCAGGTACAACATACAGCTTTACCAGAGGTCATCAGAGTGGTAAGATCAGGTGGGTCATAACTGTAAGAAAGATCAATGCAACTCGAATGTGGAATTTCGGTCCAGAGCAAAAGAGGCCGATCATTTATTTCTAAAGCCTATAAATATTTACATCAGAGCTAATCAATTATTCACAACAACCTGGACACCCAGTTATGATTGGGTTACATAAGTTTGAACAATGATTAGTTATACGACATAAGGTATCCAATCAGGTATCCAGATACATTAAGACAAAGAAATGACAATGAGGCAGAAACCTTAATTAATTATGCATGTCCAATGCCTGAGTTACACCCGTCAGTTGACCTATATAACCTGGTCACTTCCCTTCCCCCTCTCCTTAATTGTGTCCAACTCCACACCTGCCTTTCCCCCTCCCCTCGATAACAAAGGTAACTCAGGTGGCGACTGGTATTGTGTATAGCAAGAGGTGGCATGACAAGTGAAAGGCTCCCTGGCCAGCATGATTGTCAATGTCCCAAAATGAATTTTTTACTTAAAATTCTACAATATAACAGCAGAATAATATTGGTGAATTCCGTCCTATAAGTCATAAAATATGAATAAATTTGTTAAGATGTTGTTTGTTGTAATAGCTGAGAACACAGCTTTAATCATAAGTGTGATGCTTAATTAAATATGTGTATGTACATGACTTACAGGAGGGTATGTCTGTATCATCACCCGTCCCGTATTTGTGGATGCAGCATCAGAGATGGGACAAGGTATGATGAAACTGGAGAAGGAGGGTTTGTGGCGCCGCCTGAGTGAGAAACCGGTACCTAACTATGTGTACACTGTACCAGGTGTATGTCTCTTGTTCCAGGTCACAAAGTAGTCACTACGAACATAAGTAACATAATTATGCTTTTCACAGTGTACGTGATAGTTGGATTGTAGGAGTTTAATGTAGGTATAGACATACAGTCTTTGGTATGTTCTTTTGGTAGTTAACTTTTTCTTTTTTTAATCATTAACTTTTATAATTTTGTGGTAAAATATTATTCATAATATGGAATGATAAAGGTAATTTGTAGATCTTTTATATATGCAACGTGTGAGAACATCTGTCTAGGATACTGCCCTTTTTTCTGTTGGTGAACTTGTATTAAATGTGATATTGGTCTGAAATAAAAGTTAAAAAAAATAGTCACCTAATCATGCTTCACTTTAGTATTGCCACAAACAGTCCAGGGGGTATAACCACCTTAGGCAGAGACCAAAAGGATTCATAACCTCTATTTTGGGACTTCTGCATGGTGGACTGTCTGTCCATCATGTCTCGGCTTCACCTCAAGTTTATACTCCCAACAGCGGACAAGAAGCCCCTCAATGTCGATCATTAATCCTTTAATAAATTTGAGTTGCACTCTGTGTAATTTATATCCTGAATGAAATACTTTTCAACTTTAAATTAATAAATTCAACGTAGCTATTAAATTCTCCATGGGAGCCATTTGTGGACGAGGTCCGCTGATTCAGTCTGATTCATAATTATTTATAATATTGTAGTGATTTGCAATCTCGACACGAATAAACAAGTCAACAAGAACCCATTCCCTGCTAGTCGGTTTATTCATTCGGTCCGCTCAACGGCCCCGAGTCCCGCTACATATAAGTCCATAGGAAATCCGTGTTCCACGGTAAGGGGTAAATAGATAGAAAGTAGAAGTTTAAGGATGTAAATTCAACATAGCCCAAGCATAGGGCACCTCTATTGATAGAAGAGTGAACCAACCCTTTATGAATTGGCCACATAGTGAGGCATGGTAGAACTACTACAATATAATACATGTCTCTCTGTAACTTAAATACCGCATTTCCCCGTTTATAAGCCTGGGCTTATATTAATTTCCAATAGTAAATACACCGGGCTTACACGGGGAAATACGGTAGATGATGAAGGTGTATCCAGTCCAGGGATGTAATGTACGTTACCCCTGCAAGGGGGCGCAGCTGTAGTCCCTTGGTATACAGAGAGCGCCTGTAAGGCCACTCCACTTCCAGTATTCAACTGTAATGTAGCTATACCATTACATCAGTAATAGAACTTCAAATTGAAATAGTATTACAATCATAAATATGGTGGATATACCACACAACCATATATCACTATACATATGATATATATGAGTAAATTATGTGCAGTTTGAACACTGAGGTAAGTTGATGATAAATATGTGTATCACAGATACAAGTCCAAGTACCATCCCTTTTCAATAAGAATCCAACATTTGGGGGAGATTGCCCCACCCTGGTAGAACTCATACCTTGAAGAAAATCTCTTCTCATACGCCAATAACACTAGAGAGCCCCTGGCACAGCAGAACAACACATATATATATATACTGCCGTTCGACCCATGTCTCTCTCTCCCTGACTGACTGTACTGTAGGTTACACAACAATGGGAACATCGAGCTGTACCTCAAAGATCAATAAGAAACGTTACAACAACAAAAATCTCTCATTAATTTAATCATCAGGGACCCTCTGGAAGAGCAGGGGACTGCTCCCGTTTCCGGCGTAAATTGTCATTGTTATATATTAAAAATGTTTGTACTGATTCTGGCAATAAACAACATACAAAATACAAGTGACATAGCTTTGATCATTTGAACATATAATTAAGGTCTTTGGTAGAAAACATCTTCCCCAACGTTACAATATCCTTATCATACCACACTGGTAGTTTTTTTACATTTTTAAATTCCTTCAATGGACACATTCTGTCCACATAATTAACAATATTTGTGTATAGTAGTTCCCAGGCCTCGTCCACATCCCTTTTAGAATAATAATCTGTCCAATCTAAGTCAACTAATATTTCTTGTAAAATCTTTATATCCAAGCATTTAGTGTTCCTGGCAGTGAATGTGTCAGTTTTGTATTTATTTCGGATTTTCTTAAGTTGGACGTAAACTGGAAGGTGGTCGCTCAGGTTTATATTGATTGAACCACTCTTCTCAGCGATTTTACTATTATATGGTCTATGGTCGAGACCGAGGACTTACCCACCCTTGTTTTAACATCAATTACTTGGTGAAGGTTGTGTCCCTGAAGTAAATTCCGGAACTTATCCGCTGCCCCTGAACGACTTTCGGTTATGTTTTTTGCGTCGTAATTAAAATCTCCCATAATAATTATGTCTTTTTTTGCATCAAGTTTGCTAATTGTTACTTCTAGATCTTCAAGTGCTTCCAACAAGTTTCCTTGTGGAATTCTGTAAACATTAACTATTACCTTATCTTTCACAAACTGTTTTGAGATCTCTAAGACTTGAATCTCGATATTTCTATTAGATATATTTAGATCTTTATACTCCAACTCTTTAATTTCAAATGTTGAGTGAACAAATGTTAATAGCCCTCCCCCTCTCCTTCTAGCTTTTCTATCAGACCTTACAAAATTGAAACCGTCAACGTTAATCCTTTTATCGTTGGTGTTACCATTTAACCAGGTTTCTTGGAATGCTAGTACATGTGGGCTTGAATTGGTCATAAAATGTTCTACTTGATCCATTTTTTGGAGGATGCTTCGGATGTTCCAGGACACAACCTTCATTCCCTTAATACAGTTAAATGTTTCAATATCATCCATTGTCATCTAAGAATTTTCGAACGTCCCTTTCCCTCCCTTCTACCCCCCTATTTCCATATAACTCAGCTCCCCGTACATACAAAAAAGTTTCAGTAATTGGATACATTTTCTGGAAGATAGTCTCACTATTATTCACAACATTGTTCTCTTTCATTGTTTTGGGCGTTACAATCTTTGCCCAAGTGAAGTTACAGTAGTCTCAGCTGAGCTGAGTATTAGATAATGTAATATTAAAGTGTTGTACCCTCTGCGGTACTAGATCAATAATCCTAATGAATTATCAACAGATATGTTTAATTTAGCTATAAAGAGGTTGATTTCTTTGTGACTAAATATATCTTGGGTGAGCAGGGTTGTACTAATACAGTTAGTATTTTTACAAATCGTAAGGAGGAAAACACCTACTTGGAAGGATATTAGGTGTATATGAGGTGAATATTGTAATGGGGCCTCATCACAAACACTTCAGGTCGGGCTCCAGAGCCGGTTAAGTTAACAGACGGCTCCTAATTATACAATTTGAACTTTTTGCAGGTTGCATTTTGTATCCTAATTCGGATATTCACTTAGTGGAAACAATTATTTACCATCGGTTCAGGCATAGTATTTATACCAAGTGTTAGGGACAGTGATAAGAGTAGGTTAGATCCCTGTAGGGCTCCAGAAAGCGCCGGTCGTGATAAAACCATTATCTTATATCAGTTCCCAAATTGTATTAATTTGAATAAATGCGCATGTATGTTAACTGAATTTCGAATCTCGGCCGATGTATTACCATGGCAACCAAAGATATAAGATACATTCAGCTTAAGAAGTTCGTGAAATTGTCAACCCAGAACAGAATATCACATATTACAGCCATTCTTGTTGATGAAGAATAGGTCATGAGTATAATGGCTAATCTTGACATCCTCAAAGTCTATCTTCTCGATAAAACGAAAACCCTTTTCTTCCATCATTTGGATAATTTCTTGTGGTTCCTCGGGATCATGGTTGTACTCCATAGTAAGTGCACATATGTGTAATTTATCGTAGGGTTGGGTCTTCAGAATCTGAAAAAAAATGCATTTCATGTTTTTCCATTAATCATAAATTACTTAAAGATGCACTATCCGTTCGCAACCGTTCTTAATTTGTTCCGTTCTTTTGTAACTCATCTAAAAGTCATTTGACCAACATTTTGGAGGATTCTGTCCGGGTTTTTTTGCTACAGGACTTTATAAACGTTCGTATTTATATTTCAGAGACCCGCCGAAATCTTGTCCTGCACTGGCATCACTTAATTACCCTTTCCTCGAGTCCAATTCGACTTCAAATTATTGTATAAACATGTAACAGTAGCAGAATATTGAAAACGTCAGTCCTATATAAATAAGTCATATTATGAGTAGATTTGTGAAAATGTCTTTTATCGTAATAGCTGAGAATGTATTTTTAATGTCGATGACTATTCCCATGGTAGAGACATGAACGCTGCCATATTAGGGGGACCTAGCATTTTTATAATTTGTCTCAAACCTAGTTTCAAATGGGACTCAGTGCAGCCGGACCATATTATTCCTGTCTTTTGAGATTTAAAGGAAAACTTACCAGTGACTCAAGCCCTTCCACATCTAAACTCAAGAACTCAATGGTACTTCTCCCCATGGCCTGCATTATAGTGTTAAGAGGAAAGGCTGGAATTGACATGTTGCCGGAGGGATTCAAGACACCACCTCCCCTTGCGCTCTCAGCAAAGTTAACCTGCATCAATCACATGAAATAAATAGTAAGTAAATTATGAAAGATTCTAAAGTGGCAAAAAGTGCTGGTGTTTCTCTAGGTTGACTGCCATTCGTAATGTAGTTTAATATATTCCCTGAGGATACAATTAGGAACGCATAGATGTATTCAATAATTCTTGAAATTTGGTGCATTTACGGCTATTCAACTAAAACTTAAAAGCGCTGAGATAGTTCTTGTTGGAGAAAAATATCATTTTTTGAAACTTTTGTGACACGTCACAAATGCCTGTGAACCGACGAACTGTCATATCACATAATTATGTACATATAGTATAATATCATGTAATATCACAATTAAGCACTTATGAAAATCGACTGAAAACAATTAAAATAAGGTTAATGAAGACAATAACTTGAAATAAGGTGAGAGACGAGACGAGACGAGACGAGGCGTGACACCAACCCTTGCATACAATAATATATATGTGTTCACACAACAGGAGCAAGGGAGAAATATGAAATAATATAATTCCTTCCCAGACAAAAGAATCTGAATCATTTCAATAACTTGAAATAAATTACCAACCATGCCGGATTTGTTAGAGTGTGCTAGAGCTGCATTGAGCTTCCAAGTCTTGCGGTTCTTGCCCAGTGACTGGAAAAAGAAGTACGGGTCAGCCTCTATGAGGAGTCCCTGCCAACCCAACCTTTCCAACCCAATTGTATTAGAGGAACGCTCTCCATCCAGTGAGCCAGATTCAACGAAAAAACCGCTCTTCTAAACACAAAATATAGCGCAATTAATTTATGATGAAAATATAATGAATAAGCATGTTTTTACATGGCAGAAAATAACACAAGAAAGGGAAATGCTTTATCTTATATGTAAAGAAGATTCAACATCGAAATGATAAGTTTCAATCGAATACCTGGAAACTGCATGCACTACATGAAAGTGTATGTGATCAAGTTTATATCAAAGAAATGCATTCGTATTCAAACATGTTTTCACAAACAAGTTTAACATTATTTGCATCAAAGTAATTTCAGAAGGGTCATTGGAGGTGAATGATCAATAGAAATTATGTTCTGGTATTTATGAAGACTTTCGGGTGTACATGTCTTCTTAAGTTTTGCTTTGTTATCATTTACTGTTTGCTTAACCCAGCCATATTTACCCCTTGCCTTGCCCGTGGCACCGCCTGGTGGACGTTTCCACTGTACATAACAACATTGCACTATCCTCAATTGTCTAATCAGGGAGGTATATACAGAGGGAGTGGAAGCCATGGTACCCCAAAAGTTAAGAATAATGCCAATACAGCTTGGGCGCTGTGAATCAGGTCCCCCTACCCCGACCCCCATCCAATAGCCAATCAATGTTAAAGCTATTTCTAACTATGTGACTGTAATGGTATTGCTGGGAAAAGGCAATCAAATTTACCTGGGCCACCAATGTGTCAAAGATTATATGCTAATGGAACAACTTAGCTGTTGTTAACTGATTCAAGATTAAATACTTTGTCTAAATTCAACAGCACCGCAGCGCCACCTGGTAGACAATAGTGATAACACAACCAATCATGGTCCTGTACGATCAGCCCTTGGCTTCTACTCCCTCTGTATATACCTCCCTGTGTCTTACATGTCTGGTGCTCTTCCATCTGAGCGAACATACTGAACATTAGTCCGTTAGATAAACCGTTTCTTACAATTGTAAATAAGAATTTACCACTTACCTTTGTATCGAAATACATCATAGCCATCTGTTCCTGTATGGTTGCTGGCATATAAAAAGACAGTTTTTCCACACTATGTGTTCCTGGAGGGAAGAGGTATTTCCTAATAAGCTTCAGTAGCCGAGGGTCAGTTTCCTCCACATTTTCTTCCAGAAGATCAGAAAATTCTCTAACAAAGTTTTCTCTCAATATATTCCAGCTCTCTAGAAAATCTACAGCCCCTATAGAAGTATTTCCGTCGGCCGACACTGCTTTCAAAGAGCCATTGCTACTTGAAGACCATCTAATGCACACGACCATAGTTAAGACACACGTGACAAGTAGGGAGAACATCGCCTTTAAATACACGTCAAACTGGACAGGCATTCTTCTGACCTGCAATGTCCAATGAGTAAAATGATAGAAAGTGCCACGGTGGTCAAAGCTAAAACATCGACACTGAGCTTAGGTATCGTATATTTACGCTCTTTGGACGTTGCTTAATACTTGTCTTAAAACTAGTGAAGGCTTTGATTTTAAAAAGTTTTATTTTGCTAAACACGTAGCCTACATTAGGCTAACTAGGCTATATCGTTTAGAAGACTCTTCTTAGTTGGCAGAGGTTTCTATTTCGATAATCTTATTGACCTTAATAAAACATGGTTTTATAATAGACATGGTGTTATAGTAATGACAATAGACATGGTTTTATAATAGACATATATATGATAGTTATAGACAATGCGATTCAAGCGATAATGCATTCAAATCTGATATCACCAGTGATTTACACGACGATAACAATCTTTGACAGTAGGTGTTGTAGCATCTTAGATTTGTGAGGGATAATTTTCCTACACCGTTGATGCAAGTACACATAATCTAAGAAAGATTAAATGGGATCAAATCGAGATATGAAGTATAGTACAATAATAATAATTGGAATGAGGAAACGGCTGGAAGACCTAGGAGTATGCCGGATGTTTGTAGTCCTTTTTACCTTCCTATAAATGTAATTTTAGGCCAATAAAAGATTGTTCAATTGAATTCAATTCAATTTTAATTGATTTTCTGTGACGGACAAATATAGCTGCCAGATATATAAGAAAGTTAAGTTCTTATTGGGATGTTTCGAATGTTATAACTGGGAGCGAAAAACAATCTGTATTGCATCATATTCTATCCAATGTTCTATTCAATGTTCTTTGATTTTTCATGGCAACGTATGAAAACAATCACCTTTGTTGGTTATGCGTCGTTTTGTAGCATGATTTAATTGTGCCAAGGTCAATAAAACTATTTTTAAAAAAACATAATAATAACATTTGCAATGCTTAGCTTTTTCTTTGTAACTCTTACTGCAGGAATATAATAATCACCAAGTCTTAATAATAATAATAAATTGACGCTTGCTATGATAGAATGTACTTAAAGTTAGCAAAGAAACAATTAAACAGTTACCATGCAGCAGTTACCTTCTCTATACCATCATTAGGTTATATCGTCATTTGCCAGTTACATCAACCTTGCTACTACCTTGAAAAGATTGTTATCGTCGTCTATGTCAACTTCCCTTCATGCTTCTATGGTCCTGATTCTTCTCTTATATCTTACACCAACCGTAACACGGAGACCTGCTTGCCACCTCACTGAAAGGATGAATAATTATGTCTAACCTATTTGGTACGAATGAACACGTCAGGGCTGGCTCCAATTAGATATTTCCTTCGAATATGGTAGAACTAATACGGTAAATTTGCTCCTAGTTCAATGATTGTTCTTATTTTCTTATTTTAGTCCAAGATTCCGTGATGTTTTTTGGTAGCCCTGATGGATATAATGGCTCTGTACCAGTGATGACATTTATATTTCGACAAATTTGTTATAAAGGTCGGCGCTAGGGAGAATAACGTTAGACGCAGGCAGCTACTCAGATGTTTCTACTTAAAGTGAACATAAATACCTCGTATAGTATATGTGACTAGAACTAATGATAGAGTCATTATAAATAATCGGGCGCTCCGTGTCCTCTATGGAATCTGTCAGTGGCGGCATCTGGATCTTTGTCAGACTACTTGATGATAAAAATGTGTAACCCTTCCTCTGGTTTAATATAATACAAAATCGACCAATATTATTAGGGCCCTAATTATTCTCCTATTTGAGAACACTCACATTCGAATTCATCTATTGACAAAACAAATATGAGATAAATTCCTTATTTTGCATACTTCTAATAAAGAATTCAACATTGGTTGTGCAATTCTGATTTAAAATCAGTACCGACTAACAGACCATGCAGTCTGATTAAGGAGAATTCTAGTCCATAAATCACAATTATCATATTAATTTAGTCAAAAACCCTATTATATGTATACATTTCAGATTGATATATTTTCTCCTTCTATTATAATTTTTATTCGAGTAGGTTACACTGCAGCGAACGACCAACCTCCAGTGGTCCCTTAATTGCCGTATATTACAAAAAAAAACATAGCTGCAAAATATATCAGAAATACATTTTTAATGATATCAATAATATTTACATTGGCAAGAGCTCACTGGATTCCGTTAGATTCCCTTTAATTTAACAATTTAAACTCGGGAATAAATAAGCAGTTACAACTAAACTTTAAAGGGTGTAGGTAGTCATAAGATCACGCATATTGGCAAAATAAATTTAATTTCAAAGTTGTCTTGTACCACAAACTACACAATGTTGATGAAACTATAAAAAGACCGAAAAAAACACAAACTACACAATGTTTCCGACTTAGCCCCGCCCCCGCCTCCACCCCTTACCTAGAAAAACTTACCCCACCTAAAGTTTGTTGTCCTTGCCTAACCTGAAAAAAAATTCCTTAAACCTTACATTTCTCTTGTTAAAACAAATATTCTTACGAAATAGACATTTTTTTTCAGTTTCTAGAAAGTGGTTTCTATTATCCCCACCTAGTTTTCAGTTATAGGCCTATAAATCGGAAACACCTTCATTTGTTTGCCAAATAGAAGTTTAAATATATATCCTCGATTGTGTGTAGCCCGTACCGCTCTAATTCCCAAAACACAAAAAGATCGATTCAATGATCAAAGGAAGGAGGATGTAAATCGTCATGATGGAAGTAGAGTGGTTAGAAGACCTTAGAGAATTTGTTATTTTATTTGATGAACGATAAATATATAATAATATTCATGTAAATGTGTTGTTGTTGTTGTTGTTGTTATGCTGGTTCTTTAGGTGGGGCGGGGTGGCTTCACCCCTCCCCACCTTCAGAACTTGTAATGAACAGAATTTGTAATGAAGTATATATTTGTATGTGTCATGAGCATGCCTTTGTAATCTAATAAGCTAAGGATAGGTGCAATGTTAAGAACAGAATGAACTTGAATTAATTTAAACATACGACCCTAATGATTATAATATGATATGATAATTTCCACCTATCAAAAAAACAATAAATTGCTTCTAGCATGATGGCAATGTTATTATTAAATAATATCAGAGGACCAGGGGCATATCGAACATAAGGAGGTGTGGGATCTGAATGGTGTAGTTCATGCATGTGTGATCACAAAAATTGCTGATATAATGCTGTCGGCTTTGTTTTTAATAACATCCTGTTCGTCATACTAGCGATGGATTCTACCACAGGACATTAGTTTCTTACAATTGTCATCTTATATTCAGAAAATGAGGGGCCATACAGCTACGGGTTTATTTCAACTCTTCATATCTGACCTAATGGATCATCTGTACACAATTCGTTATAATATCCATGGCTGGTATAGGTGACGTGCCAATTACGAGGATACGGTTATTTTATACACACTTCCTTTTGGCTAGAGAATGAACCATTCTACTAATTATTATTCAGGATAAGGAGGGGAGATAGAAAGGTTTGTACTATGTAGGATTAACTTTACAGCATGTATATAGGACACGTAAGTGTAACCAAATTAAGTTACATGTTTGATAGGTATTCCCATCATCTTTGGCTCAGGATCAGTGACCATTCCATGAATGCGTGGTTTTGTTATGGGGATTAGTTTGTGCTTGTGAGAAATATTCCCTGTTTACAGTAGAGGGATGAAAGGCTTTGCTAGTTTCAGACATATTCCAGTTTGTAAATATAATACTGTGTCATCGCACATTGGTACTTTTACAAATGGGATATATGCCTCAGGGCGTCAGAAAATGCACACTCATCATCTCTATTCTATACTATATTACTAGTAAATCCGCTAAATTAGGCCGAAAAGTAAATACTATGTATAATATCTGAGTGTAATTGGTATGGCACTGATTCAGAAGATGTTTTCCATTGTGTTTAACCCTGCTTTGAACCTTCTTTTTACTAGAATATAAATAAGGCGAATTGTACATTTTCTCACGCCCTGGCCCATATGTATCGCAAATGTGTGAGGTATATTTTGATATGATCTTTGAACTTCTTACCTATTACCTATACCTATTAATATAGTTTCATAACTAAAGTCAGTATTAATTTATTAAAGTAATCACAATAGTTTAGAACCTCTTTAAGCGCACAAATATCATGAGCTCGTCATAGTTATTTAATTTAAATCATTCAAGATCTTGTCTTGAATTTATCTATATGTACACATATATAGATGATAAATCCTACCTACTCTATATTTTTTGTTGTTATAACTTTATATAATCAATCGAGCAAAACATATAGAAATACTATATCAGTGTACAATCTAAGCATAGCAAATTAGGGCCATGCGTAATTGGTAATTCTGTAAAGCTATATGAAGCTAGGTAAATTACCTTTTGAGCTGTAGGCCTACCAATGTCTGAATTGACAATGTCTATTCACTTTTACAGCATTGTTTACAATTTCTTTAGAACTGGTATTTATTGACGTCTTATGGTGGGATTGATTTGCAAGGAATTTGGCATGGCAAAAGGTAACATGGAAACGTCTCGAACGTCTCGAACATTTCTTTGGAACATCACAACCACTGCAGTCAGCACAGATCTTGAGCCAATTGGCATCCATGACTCTAGCTTTGAACTCATTCATATCACAGCTATCACCAGCCTTGCCATCAGTATTCTCGTCAGTGTGTGCGTCCTGATATGGGAGGTTTAGACACTTGTGTTTAAACAGTTTTAACTCAGCTGTGCCCGCCTGGCGCGCTGCCGCGTCCACTGACCACACACTGACCACGAGGGTTGGACGCAAGCAGGGCAGTTGCTTCTTGGCACGCGCAGCGCGAAGACGGTAAACCTACCTACTGCAGCATGGCGGAGTTCGTACTAGAAGACTGGGTTACGCAAACCGGCTTAAACGCCAAGACTGTAGAAATACTAACGAGGGAAGATTGCTACACCAAAGAGGTGCTAGAAATACTGACATCGGCGGCAGTGACCCGACTTGGCCTCACTGTTGGTCAATCTAGCCTGTTGAGAGATGGATTACGATCGATGGGCAATACCCACATGCCTGCTGTACATAAGAAGCTGGCTGCAGGTGGACAACCGCCGGAGGCTGATGATGTCCTCCAAGCGCGCCTAGACGCAGATCTCGACAATATGTTGAATGGAGATGGAGAGGGGGATGAGGACACCAAGAGACCTCAGCCTGCCGTTGGGGCTGCCATGCTAGGCAATGATCCCAGAGTGGCCCTCACACTTAGGGCAGTAAAGAAGAAGGCGCTCAAAATCGTTAACTTTGTCCCGGAGAAAGTTACTCTCCGCTTGGCAGCGAAGAGAAAAGAAAAGATGGCCTTGGTTGAAGGTAAGACGGGAGTCTTTACTATACAGACAGATGATCACCAGCACCAAGCATACATCTCTTTGGCTGAGTGGGGGGCAGCCAATTTAAGACTGCTTCACCAGCTCTTGCAGACGGAGGAATTAAGCCGGGACAAGGTTGATTATTACCATGCCTACACCGTCACTATATATGAAATGTTGGAGCATTACGAGTGGGTGTCGATATTGGAGTATGACACCAGATACCGTGAGTTACAGGCTGAGTACTGTTTAGATTGGGGCTCGCCTATCCCATCGCTGACCGCCTCCCTCCTCACTGCTAGGAAGCAGATTACCAAAGAAAAGGGGGGAGACCGCGGAAAGGCGCAAAAAAGCGCAAAAAGTAAGACAGAGCTCTGTCGCTTATACCGCACCAAAGGAGGATGCACATACGGGGATAACTGTATGTACGTGCATGAGGAGGCTGCTAAAACAGCGTCAAAAAACGGAGAATAGATAGGGAGGAAGGTGCTCTGATATATGCAGCCTGGGAAAACCATTTAGCAGCTAGTGATAAAGACCGAACTTTTATTCTGACAGGAGTGAGGGAGGGTTTTCATATCACCAACTCTTCCGTGCCACCTGAAGAGGCCTTTATGGAGAATTACCACTCATGCACCCAGGCTAGCACTGCCTCCCTAGTGGAATCACAAATCAGAGCAGAATTGGATAATGGGCGATACATAGAGGTACCAGCCCCAGTGACTATAACGTCGGCCTTAGGGGCCATACCCAAACCAGAAGGAAATAAGATACGTTTGATACATGACTGCAGTCGTCCATTGGGCCGAGCAGTCAATGATAGAGCTGTGCACCAACCTTTTAGTTATCAGTCTTTTGATGAGGCCTTAAATATGATTACACCAAATAGCTGGTTGGCAAAAATGGACCTACAGGGAGCATACCGCTCAGTAAAAGTGCACCCTCAAGACCATGCGGTGCTAGGGCTAAGTTGGAAGTTTAAGGAAAGATCTGAGGTTTGTTACATGTATGACTCTAGGCTCCCCTTCGGAGCCAGGTTAGCACCAGGGATATTTAATACATTAACGCAAGCCATACGTCGGATGATGGCAGGCATCGGATACAAGAACATCGTTGTATATTGCGATGACTTCCTGTGTGTCGGGGATACACAGGAAGAATGCATTAGTGCTCTCAACGCTCTAATGAAGCTGTGCAGGGAATTAGGCTTTGGCATTAATTATAATAAAGTGCTGGGGCCATCAAAGTGCCTCTCCTTCCTGGGAATCGAGATAAACTCTCAAGACATGTGTGTGGGCCTGCCCCCAGACAAGATCACAGACTTGTTATCTATTCTCAGAGAGTCATTAGGAAAGAGGAATGTGACGAAGAAAGCACTCCAGAGACTAGCAGGAAAATTAAACTGGGCGAGGCGAGTGTTTCATGGAGGAAAGCATTTCGTCCACAGTATCTATGACAGAATAAAATCTTTGACATCCCCTTGGCATAGGTGTCGTGTGACGCAGGGTTTGAAAGCGGATCTTATGTGGTGGGTGGATCAAGCTGTTAACTTCAATGGCTCCCTACCCATATGCGATGCGCGCGCATACACACCCTTAACCATAGACGCCTGCATCAAAGGAGGGGGTGGATATCACCTTGGCCAGTGGTTCTATGTCCGGTGGGAGGACTGGCAAGGGATGAGTGAGAAACACATTAACTATAAAGAGGTGCTGACCCTGGAGCCGGCAGCCGCTATCTTCGGACCCAGATGGCGGGACAAGAATGTCACAGTCCACTGCGACTCCAGGGCAGCGGTGGGTATGATAAACAAGGGCAGAGCCCCTGATGAGGACATCAACCACTCGCTAAGACGTATATACCAGCTGTCCATGATTTATAACTTTCGGCTAAAAGCGGTGTACTACCCGGGTCGGTACAACACGATTGCAGACAGCATCTCCCGCCTGGAGGAGCCTGGCGGGGTCCAGCGCATGCACCACATTCTGACCTCAGTGAGGACAGGGGATGGAGGTTGCCCTCCAGGAGGAGGTCAATGTCTATCAGAGCAAAGCGTGGGCGGAGAATACCCGGCGAGCATACACCACCCACAAACGAACATATCTGGGGTTTTGTCAGGCTTACCAAAAAACCCCAGTACCTGCAACATCCCACACACTGTGCCTGTATGCGGCCTGGCTGGCGAGGAGGCTAGCATACAACAGTATTAGGCAATATATAAATATAATAAGGATCTTGCATGAGGAGCGCGGATACATTAATCCTATGCCTAAGGATTACCACCTCAGGGCCACATTAAAAGGGATCCAAAGGCTGAAAGGCTCAGCCGTCAATAGGAAACCTCCCATTACACCAGAGCTACTGGGTATTATCAGGGGGAAGTTAGATATGACAGGAGATAAGCATATTGCAGTGTGGGCCGCCTGTCTCTTAATGTTTTTTGGATACCTGCGAAAATCTAACGTGTTTTGGGATCTAGCCCGTCCCAACAATATACAACCCATATCGAAAGGAGACATAAGATATGTGAAAGAGGGCATCGTGATTGATGTCAAGTGGTCCAAAACAAACCAATTCGGAAATAACAACCATCAAGTGGCCCTCCCCAGGATGAGGGGCCATGACCTATGCCCGGTGCGGGCAATTTATGCAATGTTGAGATCAACCCCAAGCTCCCCTCCCACTGCAGCAGCAGTCGGATATCAACAGGGGGGAAGCTTTGTACATCTCTCCTCTCAGGTGTTCCTTGAGTCGGTGAGGCAGGCGCTGGAGGGCCAGGTGCCTGATCCCTCCTCCTACTCTTGCCATTCATTTCGACGTGGTTCTGCCACTTGGGGACACAAATGTGGGTTGAATTCAGACTCAATACGTCTCCTAGGCCACTGGAGATCGAACTCGTATCAGAACTATCTAGAGCCAGGAGAAAAGGACAGAATGGAGGCAGCAAAGGTCATGACTCTAGGCATCCCATAAAAGAACTACTACATACTGGGTTTCTGGGGTCATGGGAAGCCTCAGTCGACAGTTTTATTGCTCATAAACATTGACAATTAATTTTAACAAATATTATTATTGTCTTATGTATTTCTGTAATTGGTTTCTATAATTACAACCATGCTTATTCTTATGTTTACTCATGTACTTCAGTTTATGTACTAGCGCGCTTCTTGTAACTTAGCTGAGTTGAATAAAACTCCCTTTTACCCACACTCCTTGTTTGAGTTAAGGGAGGTTTAGACACTTGTGTTTAAACAGTTTTAACTCAGCTGTGCCCGCCTGGCGCGCTGCCGCGTCCACTGACCACACACTGACCACGAGGGTTGGACGCAAGCAGGGCAGTTGCTTCTTGGCACGCGCAGCGCGCCTTCCACCACCCCGACCTCCTCCCTGTGCTTATCCCTCCCGAGGGGGGAGGGGGTCATGGGAAGCCTCAGTCGACAGTTTTATTGCTCATAAACATTGACAATTAATTTTAACAAATATTATTATTGTCTTATGTATTTCTGTAATTGGTTTCTATAATTACAACCATGCTTATTCTTATGTTTACTCATGTACTTCAGTTTATGTACTAGCGCGCTTCTTGTAACTTAGCTGAGTTGAATAAAACTCCCTTTTACCCACACTCCTTGTTTGAGTTAAATCTGCTCGGAACTGGAGCTCCTCTGAGGAAGAAGACAGTGGGTGAACGCCTCGCCATTCACCTGGCAACCTGTGACCTGCTCTATAGTATTAGCCACTTGCTCGACCATGCTTACATGGAGGCTGTGAGAAGCCATCCTCCGAGTAATGTATGTGTCTCCTTTGCCTTCTTTCTCGGCGAGTTCATCCTTGTCCAATCAGTCCTCTTGACTTTCACTGCCATTAATGCCTTCCTCCTGGTTGTCAAGGAGATGAAGATTAACCTAGGGGTGTTTGATTGGAAACTTCTACTTGGGGCTTATGGAATACCAGCTGTAGGGATGACTGCCTGTGCCATTTCTGGGTACCTTGGACCCAGTGGGGCTTGGTATGTATGCATTATACTATTATAGAATCTTTCTTATCTATCTTCTGTCTTTTTTTGTTTTCCAGAGGTTTGATTGATTTACTGGATAGTTCATGGCTGTGGTGAGACAGAGTGGACAATCCCAGATGATTTAACAAGTGAAACGAGTTAAATTATCCAAGGGATTTGTCCACGCTCGGCGAACCACTGCCATAAACTAATCATCAGCCCAGATGCAATAAACGTGTAGTAAACACCATAATGATGTGTCACAGGGAAATGAGTTTCGAAAACATTTTGTTTAAAAGAGAACTTTGATGTTGTATGCATCATTTTGCTAGTTCCAGAATGATATTCCAATGATATTACAATGCATTTAAAGTTTATCATACAGACTTCACTGAATTATATTAATACGAAATATTTCAATTTTACCAAATTCAATTTAGTTACAATAGGGGATCTGCATGTCCGCCAATTTCAATCTTTATTTAATACAGGGAATCATGGGACTTGTATGTCAGTGAAAAACGTACAGAAAATATGCCATGTTCAGTATGGAATATGTGATGTGTTTCAGGGAAATGAGTCACAAGTCGCAAAATTGGTATTGTTATAACTCATTGTGTCACATCAGTAATATGTAATGTGTCATAGGGAAATGAGTTGCGAAAACATTTTGTTTAAAAGAAAACTTTAATGTTGTATGCATTTTTTGCTAAAAAATGCATTTATTTGCATAACCTTCTTCGATAATTGAATAAAACCAAACATTTTAATGATATATTTATGGTGACTATACAACTAATTTAGATTTTTTTTTAAATAAATGTTATTGAACACATTTTCAATTGTAAAGTAGTCATGATTTAAATCATGGCTCCCCAATTCACCCTAATCTGATGGGTTTTTTTAAAACTATAAAGTTTTCTAACGATCGTACTTGGACATTTAGGTTATTCCATTCAGAGACAATATTATAATACATCGATTTTACTATTGTACAAGATAACTACACAACTTGTCTTTAGATCGTCCAAAGGATGTAAATACCTACATCCAAACAATTAGATCAAACTCCGCATTTAAAACTAGAATGAAAACTTTAAAATATACTTTGTTTTTAAGGATTAGAGCACTGTAGATATCAGCCCCCTATTACTGAATCAATTGAACCTTTAATTCTCAGGGGAATGGGGCTTTTTCCTAATTTTTGCTTCCCCTACTGTGACAACAGTAACAAAGTTATATTTCCACTTAAAATAGTCACAGAAATACGCTGAAACTAGGAAAATGATGTATAAAATATGAGCTATATGAATATGGAGTACTGAAATATGATTGAATATCAATTATTGATTAAGATTTTTTTCCAGTTTAAACTCCTACACGGGGTCATTGCATGTAACGGGTACCTAGCCCAGATCCAAGTAAAAAATAATCCTAAATGTGATTTCTGTAGAAGAAAGGATAACATTGTACATTTTTTGGTGGAATGTCACAAAACTGGTCTACTGTGGCAAGAAATACTGGGCTGGATATATAACTCAGGATATCTCAATGAGGGAAAGAACAAGGAGATCATATTCAAGAAAAAAAGGGGCAAAATTTTCATTAACCCAGTGGATATCCTCTTTGGCATAGAACAAACTAACCTACCATCTAAGATTGTCAACTGGATAATACTTCAGGTTAAAGCCTTCATATACAGGCAAAAATTGTTTGCAAACGGTATGATTGATTTATTGTCAACCCTATACGAACTCAGGATGAGATGCAGGGTGGTATTATACTCGTTTAAACTACATTCTGTAAGTGCGGGAGAAAAGGTTTTATGGCAAAGAATACAGGAGGATATTAATGAGCTTATAATTGTTCATAAATCTTTATTTTATCCATGTACCCATACTAGACCTTCACTTAAGCTAACATATCCAGGTTGAATGTTATCAAACAGGTTTGCGCATGTCGTCTGTTAGTATTGACTAATGTATTAGCTTTGTAGAAGCCACGATGGCAGGAAATGAAATAAACGCTTTGCAAAAACAAAAACAAAAAAAGATTTTTTTCCTAAGCTGGGTGGTTCATAAAGTAACACATGTGAGGCCAGTTCATTTTATGGACTACCAATAAATGACCATGGAGAGCAGGGTTTTATGGACTACTAATAAATGACCATTGTGAGAGATTCAACCACATTCCCTAATGTCAGGTTGCAGACCTAACACGTCAGAATCTTTCAACGAGAACTGTTTATATTGCAAGAAAAACTTCCAAACTGATGGTACTAATTGTATCCGCAGAAAAGTCTCTATAATGTGCTCCAGAAAACAGCTCACAGTGCCATTTGGGTCTACAATTGCACTCAGAGACACTCGAGATGTATAATTGCACTCGGAGATGTACAATATTGCACTCGGAGATGTACAATCTACTTCCATGCCAGTTGACTAATGTATTAGCTTTGTAGAAGCCACGATGGCAGGAAATGAAATGCCAGTGAAACTATCCACAATAATCAATCTCAAATTTCAACTCAAACGGCCTTAAAGTGGGATAAAACACCTTTATTTGATCTAAATGTATACAGATCTTGCCAGAGGGGGTTCCTATATGTAAATTATAGGTTTTTCAAGCACTTCCATATATTTGCTACATATAGTTTCATCAATACAATTAGAGGTGTAATCTATGTAACAGTAAGACTAGTCTAAACTTTACACATATAACCATGGGTGTTCTGATATAGGTGGAAACTTTACAATATGTTCTACAGGCTACTATTTCAACATGTGTGCGGGGGCTAGGGGCTCTAAAAACATTTAGTCCCTGTTTGTTGGGCTGGCCGGGACAGTTATACACATTTAGACCCGGTTTGGTCAGATTCTGGGGTGTATTTTTGTCACAATAGACCACGGCAATCACTTCCGGCAACTTTCGGTAAGGAATGGGGGTTATAGACGTTGAAAGAACTGGTAAATATAAGGTCTAGAGGTTGTTGAATCTTTTTTTCTTAATAGCCCTCAGTCGAATCTGACCAAACCGCGTCTAAAAGCAATGATAGATCTACTCTCGGTTTTGGATGGTCTAAGTGGTCTGTTGCCTGGTGCAAATTCTAGAGGCTAACGCCCCTCGAATTGTCCACCAGGCAACAGACTGCTTAGACCATCCAAAACCTCGGGTATTAATGCTACATTAGATCCTTCGTTTATGGTCCTTCATTTTCTCTAAGCCTCCCAGAAACAAGCCTCGGCTTGGTTTAGAGAAAACTTAGGACAATAAACTCAGGATCTAACCACGTAATCAACCATGCACTCTTTTTTCCTGTTATTATCAATAGCGCATATATTATATACAGTTAGTGTGGTTCAAACTTGTAATAATAATAATAATAATAATAATAATAATAATAATAATACAGTAATTTTACACTGAAAAGGGTGGCTCTCTCCTAGGAAAAATATAGCTCTTGCAGTTGCTATAAAGCGACTCAGTTATCCCTTTTCACTCATCTTCTACTAGTTACTATATCCTTCTACATTTTTCATTCTTATTTCCCTTTCATATAAAAGTTGGTGTCGAATTGAGATGAGATACTGTTGAAACAGAATACACACATATAATAAATGTTAGTTATTTCTTGGGAATCATTCTGTTATTAATGAAGAAATAAAGGGAGTTCATCGACTCAACTGAAAACGATTATTTTGTGAGATAAGATACTGACTCTGCGATAGGCATTATTGAAAAGTGTATTTTATGTTATTGCAGGTGTTTGTTTGACATGCGAGATCCTAGTGGTAATGTGGCGAATGGTATACTTTCCGCCATACAAGTCACAACATTCACCATCAATTTAGTGTCCTACATATCCGTCTGGATAAAAATAAAACAAGTAGGTAATGAGGAGAAATCCTATTCGAGTGCAATCTTAAACCATGAAAAGTAGCATGTTTTGTTATACGTAGTGTAACACAAATTGATGAAGGAGAAATAGCGTAGAGTATCGTAGCGTAGTTTATTGCTATCAGATGTTAAGTGAAGTAGAATAATTGTCCACCAGGATATATTGCAGACTTTTTTCAAACATAAAATATTGAAACTTTATACATTTAGATTTCCAAATCGTTGGAATCTTCTTAATCTCATATTTTCAAATATGATGGTAACTCAAAATATTTTTTTTTGCGACTTATGACTCATTTTCCTGTGACACATCACATATTATATATAGTAGGCCTAATTAATGCAGTAATAGTTCAACAAATGTCAGTAATAGAACATGTATTAAACGGGAAAATACATGAGATAATGATTACACATGTTATATCAAGGCTGACTGAAATAAGACAACTCCAGAATGTGTTTTTCAGTTATAAAATCTTGGTATACCAAGTAATTTTGTAAAATAATGTTTTGACTTGAAATACATCTGCATTAATTTTGTTTTTTGTGAACTCCATCTTGCTTCAGGTAAGCAGGGAGACCAGACGCTTGGGAATGCATTTTGGACAAGCGATCAATGAGCGTAATATTGCTACAGCACGCATACTGTCTCTATTCGTGTGCGCCTATCTCTTCCAGTGGTGGCCCTATGTCACTTATTCTATATGGGCTGCTTTTGAAACCCCGCATATCTCCATGTTCTTCCTCACTATCCTGCTTTGCAACATGGGAGGTGTGTTCAACTGTGTGGCCTATACATGTGTACGTATAAAGCTAAGGAGGCGGTCCCAAGCAGGGGGTGCACATGACTTCAATCAACAAAGGACTTTTTCAATCTTAGTCCACATGAGATCTTTGGCGAGGGGCGCGGGAAATGACGTTGCCAAGGAGGGCCGTGCCCAATCTTCTGAGCTGCCAACGACGTCAGTGGCGTCATGCTCCCATGGGACGAGCGTCTGCTGATGCCATGCACATATATATATTATTTATCATCTGGGATGAACCTCACTAATTTAAAGCTATTCAGGAATAATAATACTGCTATCTGCCCCTTTATATGTAGGCCTTGCGTTTTATGTATAATGTAATTAATAATAAGATTATAATTTCAGTGTCAATTATTTCTCAACCATGAAATATAGCCTATGTGGACATGAAATATTTTAAAATTTAGATTCACATGGAGGGAAGAGACTTTATAAACCAGTGTTGTTTCCATTTCTTGAAAAAAATAGAATAAGAGTAAAAAAGACTCATAATATTAAGATCAAATTAATTCTAGTTCGCTCCTACTGTGACCAAAGGGACAACAAAATACATTTTCTCATGAATGGGAATTGACCAGAGGACTCTGGTTGAAAGTTATTAAATGGATGTTCTAAAAGAGTGTCGGTTTATTATTAATGAAACCAGCATTATTGTCGGCCTATTTGTTGTAAAAATCAATGGGGCTTTTATATTTTTGAAGAAGAAAAAAAAATATATTTTATTCACTGTATCCCGCCTTCTGGGCTTCTACAACACTAACATGTGATGAAGGAACGTTTTAGGCCCACAATCACAAAACCACAAATGATAGTAGGCCTACCATCAAAAGCCTCGTGGGTATAATCACTATAAAGGTGAGAGGAGAGATAAGGAACAACGTAATTACAACAAGGCGATCCAGCGGCCATCATTAAATATATTTAAATGTAGCCTACAAGGCTAATAAGATATAGCCTACAAACTTAAAATCGGGCAAACCTAGAGTCTCAAGGGGTGTCGGAACCGGGGGGGGGGGGGACAGGGGGGACACACACACACACACACAAAAAAAAAAATCGAGAGCATAAGAAAAGGTCAAACCCAATGCTGAAAAGGTCCAAAGCCAGAGGATTTATCCGAATAAACCCAACATGTTTAGTAATTGGGGGTCTTTAATGATGGTCAGATGTATACATTTTCTGCAGTACTGAGATGAATATACATTTTTAACATAAATGGGGACCCTGCAAAGTGTCTTAGGTCATACATTCTACTGATTAAGAGCCGTAATAATGGGAAATTTCCTATGTCATCTTTATGTGGTTTTAGCATTATGGAGCAAATTACTAAACTGCCCTAAAAAATAAAAACTTCAAAGAGCATTAATATGAATGTTTTACTTCTGACTATATCATATAATTATATGGACTAGAAAATGTAACAATTTATTCACACTGGACTTTTCTTTGGTGACCTTGGACCTAGAAGCTCCTACGAGCATCTTAAAAAATTAAACAGGGCTCTCAGATCTCTCTGAGAATGAGTCACATGCAGTTTAGGTCGCAAAAGATGGATTTAAGATATTATCACATATGAAAAGATGAGATCTAGGGGATTCCAATGATGATACACACAGGGACATCTAATAAACACTTCTATATTTTGTAATGCATGAAACAAAGTTAGCATGGATATCTTTAATACACACATTGGAATTTGGTACATCTAGACGCCACGGTGACTCAGTTTGTGGCCACCGTACGGTGCCGACAAGGTACATATCAATTCCCATAGGTGTCACCCTCAGTCTCTACCTCGGAGAAACTATACTTGCTCAAAACGGCACACGATCACCTTTTTACACTGATCTGATACATCTATTCATTTCTGTTGCCACAGAACGCCCCCTAAACACCTCTAGATTAATGTATCAAAGTTACACAGTCATCGTAGCATGAATAAAGGAGTAATAAACGTTTTCCTTCCTCTGCTATCCCAGCTAGACTGTCTTTGTAATAGGTCTTTCAGCACTCCATTCACCACAAGGGGACATAGCACAGTGGTATGGTGCTCGCCTCGTGCCCAAAGGTTGGGTGTTCTAGCCTCGCCTGGGTCGTGCATTGTTTTTATTTCTGGGTCGCATAGATGCTATGTCATTCTATGCGACGGGAGGTGGGTTGGCGTGGTTGTTGGTGAATGGGAAAGGCAGGAGAAACAACATGTACATATAATGTTTTCAGATAAACCCATCGATCTTAGGGCTATCGGTACAACTAAAGGAAAAAAACAGGCCTCCACGGCCACACTAGCAATAGCCACTCTTCCTGGTCATGCCATTAGTAGTGGTTAGCACCCCACAAATGAGAACATTTTAAGGAAGAGATTTTGTAAATAAATCATTTTGAAATATATCAATGTTCAGACCTGTGACTCGTTTTCCTGTGACACATCCCATAAATGCCTTTAATTTGAAATCTATCTGTTTGAATCTATAGCTTTATTAAATTTAGCAGGTGCCTTGATTGCTATATAATATATATGTGATGTGTTTCTGAAATATGAGTCACAAGTCGCAAACAAATGATATTTCTCAATTGTTTTCCATAAGAACCCTTACTCAGAATGTTTTTATTTCTGAGGTGTTTAGTACCAAATCAGTACCAAATTTCAACATTGTGTATTATCTGAGGTTATCATGAGGAGTAGGCCTATATTTACTTATATTTAGCAATGTTGCTATATTAGGCCTAATGATTGACCATCAAGAAATATCCCAACCTTTTTCTCATCCATATAAAAAAGCACTACTTATTAGATGTTATTAATGTTCATGATCTTTGGAATCGGCTTGATCTTATCTTTTCAAATATAATGATATCTCAAAATCCATTTTTTGCGACTTGTGACCATTTTCCAGTATAAAACATTCCATATCATCGGCCTAGGCCTAACTGTCTGCCATATAATAGGCAGATGATGGGAGAAATAATGTCTCTCACTATCTCCCTATTATGATCAGATAGTAAATAGTACTAATTTTAAAACCTTTACAAAGTTTTGATTTAGAAATTTCGATGCTAAAAGATTGTAAAAGTCCAAATCGTAAGGAAAATATATGTGTTGTTTAAACCAATTTTTAACTTGTAGCCTATAATCGTTTGACTTTAACATTTTCATTTTGCTTAATATACGTTTTTGCTTAATATACGTTTAGCTACGTTTTTGGATCGTACTATTAATAAATCCATAACAATGTTTTGGTTTTTGATTAAGTAAGAAGTGAAGTTTGTATTCAAATCATGTTAAACTTTTGATCCCCATAGTTTGCTAATATGGGGAAGAATGTAGACTGACAATACATACGATAGTATAGAAATTAAACACATGATAGAGAATACCACATTATAAGTTAATGATTTATTTGATAGAATATTATCATTAAACAGAGGCATTAAGGGCACTCAAAAAGTGTACTTGGTTTCCTGACAAGGTATGGGTGACAGTTAAACTGTTATCTTATCTCCCGATGGCGCTACAAACAATATTTTCCATATTCAACGTTAGATAGCAGCACTTGTGCGCCGGAACTTGAATCGCTTGATAAACAAAAACAGTATCCTGACACCTGAATGGAGGCTGAGAGTTGCACTATAAGTTCGCTACTTAAATTTCGCCTTAGTCGTAAGTTTGTTAAAAGTGTTTTTTGACCGTACAGTTTAAGTATCTCATACGAACCTCACACCATTACCATGACTTATCCATTTAGGTATATATGTGTGTGAACTACGAGTATCACTCTTGAAGTTTCTTGTCCCTCGCCTGGCCAGGGGCTGAGGGGGGCAGGACTAGGTCTAGGACTAGGTTGGCTTTGCGTTTTGCTTTGGCCGCTTCTTCTTATATTCTAAACTAAAGAAAGCTTTGCCAATGGCAGTGCAGAGGCGATGACTGATGTTCGAGAAAAACAATATGCTTTTAAATATTGCAGCAGCATATGTCGATATGAACTCATGTAAAATATCAATAGATTGTTAGAGCCTGTGCAGGCTGTGGAAGTTGGACATTTACTAAATTAGTGAAGCTGAACTTCGTGTCTCCTACTCCTACTCTTATAACAGGCTACGGACTCCGGGATTTAACTAATTAGGCTTAGCAGGCCTTGATTTCCCGATCCCCTATCAATGCTCTGCCTCTGGGGGCAAGGGGATATGCTATTTTGTCTAGCCGGGGCCTAGGTGCTGTAGGCCTACCTATTGAGTATTGTGTTACTTTAGATCTTGTTAGACCTAGCTACAGTTCCACATAACACTATTAACAGGCCCTATTTTAAATATATCAATTTATGACATTATTTTTCGACAATATTGCTTGTCTTCCCACCCACCCTATTGTCTAGTATTGAGGCTATTCCCCTTAAATAATGCAAACCCACCCGTCAACAAGAGTTCAGTCCAATACGTTAGAGCTCAACCTAGCTGTGCCTAAGTAACATAGGTAAATCTTCTCTTTTCAACACAGAGTAACGTATATAATTTGTCAATCATAAATACGGTACTGAATTGTTTGATTTATTTCCAGATCCCTGGCATTTGCACAATGGCCAGTGGGGAGCCCAGTGGTACAGGCGGCCCCCATTGCTTGGTGTGCAATGTGTGCGTTCTGACCGACGGATCGGACAGTAGAGACATTTACCAGCAAGCCGTTCTCGTTGAAAGATTACAGTCGATCCTCCAAGTGGCTCTCTACGAAGGCTCTAGCCACACTCGCAACCTCTGCCTCAACTGTGAACTCCAGCTTGGCATCATTGAAGAATACTACAAAGTGCTTGAGAAATTCAGGAAGAACTTTGCCCACACAGCCAGTTATTATGGACTAGAGCTGGTGCCTATTGGTGACGCTCAGAAACAGACTTTCCAATTTGTTCAGCCGGAAGAACAGCAGCCAAACCAAGGCCATCATTTGCCCACCTACTCACAAGCCCAAGTACAAGCCGCGCAGTCACAGGCCGTGCAAGTACAGGGCCACATCAACCACGGACACTGGGAAGAGATTCTCTTCTGTCTTGAACCTCAAAATGCTCAAGGTGCTACCCAAGACTTGGTGCGTATATTAAAACGTTCACAGTTCAGGTCACTTCAAAAGAAATTGTGGAAAGACAATTTCAATTTTTCAGTTCTCCAACAGTGCTTAAGTCTTGATGTAGAATTATTGAAGATGTATATGAATAAATGAAGAGTAGATAGGAACTACAAGCTAGCAAGAATAACAAGTAAAGAGCTTGAATGATAATTGTAGTGGCGTTTAATCGATGTATGTGAATGTACAGGGATTAATAATCAATAATGAAATTTGATGATCAGATCTGCTGTGTTGACGCATGGCTGGCTGGCTATTACGTAACAATAACTGGCGAACTAAAATCCAAAATTACGTTGAATAAAGATACTCCATTTGGGTATAATTGAGTTTTGTTTTGGCTACATTAACAGATTAGATATTTATAAAGATGTTGGGATGGGATCTGCCAACCGTCTGAATTTCAATACTTGCTTTGCTTATGACTGGGGTTGATTAAGAGAAGTGGGGGGTTGAGTTTTTGCACTTTTTATTGGACTTACTACTGGTCAGATATTTATAAAGTGGCGTAATGCATGTTTCGTTCAAGCTGGATACCCTATAATAGGTACTTTTTGAAATTTCAGAATGCAGTTCAAAATACCATCAGTCAGTCAGTTACATTAGTCCAACCCGCACAAACTCAGCAGCATGTCCAACAACAACAACATCAACAACAACAACAACAAACCCAACATCTGCCTCAACAACCAACTCCATCCCCAGCGTCACAACAACAACAACAACAGTCACAACAACAACAACAAATCACAAATCAAGTGCAACACCAGCAAAATGTAGTTTTACAACAGGTTGCTCTGCAACAACTCCAGCAACAAGAACAACACCAACAATCTCTACCACAACATGCTCCTCCACCTGCCGCGCCCCCGCCACCTCCACCCGCGAGTGCTGTGCCACATCGCCCTGCCAAAGCCTCTGCTACATCTGGAGCTGGAGGCTTCATCGTCGCCAAGAGGATCGTCAAGAAACTGAAAGAGGTGACAGAGCAGCGACAGCATTTCTGCACCGTTTGTAATAAAGCCTTTCTCAATGGCACCCATCTCAAACAACACATGAGGACCCATACAGGTTGGTATTGCCAAGGAGCTGTAATATAATATATTGTGTTATATTCCCGTGGTCAGTAAAAAGTCAGTATTTTGGTTTTTTAAGGACCTTAAAAGTCAGTAATTTTTCATGTGGATCAGTAAAAAGTCAGTAATTTGTTTATCTGAGCCCTGTAAAAGAGTAAACGTTGCCAAAGCCGAAGAGCTAGTATACACGAATATTTAGATAATTAAATACATTCTGGCTGAAGGCCTTTGAGTGTAGTCCACAAACAGAAAGACACCATCCCCGGGCAGGATGCTCTTGCCAGGCCATTGATAAGAAATATAGTCTACTCTAACCTTGTAACGGCCTGAAAGATACTGCATATCCCTTTCCCATTCTTCATACGACTTGTTGTCGAGTACGTAATGCAACCGACAAAACCAAACCAATGTGGGTGAAGTCAACAGAAAATGTACAATTCGCCTTTTCCAATCTCCTAAAAAAAACCCACTAATTTCAGACAAAAATTAGGTTTAAAATAGAGTTTAACGTAACGAAACAAGTTCAAATAGACTCAGATATACCTAATATTTATTGTTTATCAGCATAATTTATGAGAACTAACTGAACATGTAGGGCTGCCCATTGTGTATTTTCTGAAGTCCTGGCCCTTATACCAAAGTTTAATTCCATTATACGTGTGCAATGTTTGATGCCAACAGGAGAGAAGCCATTTAAGTGTCCAGAATGTTCGGCCGCCTTCTCCATGCAGTGTAACCTCAAGCGTCACCTCCTCCTCCACACGGGCGAGCGGCCCTTTGACTGCCACGTCTGCAACCGGAGGTATGTCTCCTTATTTCCCCTCTGAATCTTGTCAATATATGTATATATCCCCATAGACTTTGCACTGAGAGCGCCGCACGTCAGTCCTGAGGCCGATACGACGGTCATATCGGGCCTGACGAGACCGATATGGAATTAATATAGTTCGCTGACAATAATAGTATTATGAGTCGCAAACATTTAAAAGAAAAATACTGGAATATGTTTATTTGAGTAGTTTATTGCAAAACAGTAAAATAACCAAACATGATAGGTCAGAATTAAGTGATTTTGCATTCTAAAATATAGTCCCGACACCCTCGGGTCGAGAAAACAGCGCGTTGAGGGTTGTTCTGTGTTTATTTCACCCTACGCACCTACAAAATGCTAAATTACGCTGATGTACGGACATTTTAATGTATAAATTATACTTATCAGAAGTGCATTATCTTCATATTTCTTAACTCGGTTCGCATTTTCAAAACGTCGCTTCAAATAAGGGCTCGCCTAGCCTAAAAGCTTTCCCATGATCAAAAGAAAATTGCTAGAAATCCACATTGCCCGCTTGAATCTCGCTTGCAATATTGGCGAGCTGAACAATATCTAGAGCCTATGTTATTTAAATGCGTTGGGCATATCAAGGGTGAATTAAAGCCTGTGTATTACTCGCTACACTCGCCATTAATTTTCTTCGAATTGTCACTATTTTTGGAGTATAAATATCGGGAACAGTATAATAAATACAAAATTACCCTCGGGTGATCTCCATGTTCCATGTTACACTTGGGCTACGGGATTTCGGTTGTTCACTACTCTCACTTACTGCAATTGCTACGCCCGTGTGTAATATGGAACTTTAGGATCGCCGTCGGACAATTCGGCTGTCGTTGTTTGTATATGATTAAAACCTTGGTTATTAATTTACACGGTGGAAACCCTATTTTCTGTTCTCTAATTTGGCCCTGTGTTAAGGAAACGTGATATCCACCTTTCATATTAATCAGTTAATTTGTATCCATAACACATGTGTATACATTGTTTTCAGACCCAAACCGAAATGCAATCCCATCTATTGGCTTATAGAATAACTCACAACAAACAAGTAAACATAGGGTTGTTCATTTTAAAGTTACAAAGATATTGATTCACTGTTTTCACATGCCATATGAATAAATCGTTCAGTTCAATTCAAGACTAACATTCACATTTGGTGTAAAATCACTTGGGAATTGTTGCTGTTAAATATTTTATTCGATCACTATCAAGAATATAAAATAACATTGGTTCTTGTCTGCAGCCTGGTAATTAAATTTTGCTCTACTTAACATATCCTTTGTAGCTTCACGATATCATTTACCGATATACATAGAAAGAATGGAACTCGCCGGCAATAATCGAAAATTTATTGGACGAGAACTGGAAGGCCCGATTCGGGTCTTCCAGCAGTTCGTGTCTGACTCTGTGTTACTTGCCCGTTTGTATGTGACAATGACTATTGGAGGAAGCTAATAGCTTTCACTCAGGTAGTGGAAAGAAGGTATTGAAAAATATATTGGCAACCTAACAACATCCTATCTTTGCCCCCAGGTACAAGCAGTTGGCGCACCTGAAGCGACACATGAGGACGCACGACGGCTCGCGACCCTTCCAGTGCCAACACTGCGTCAAGAGCTTCAGATTCGAGCACGACTTCAAGGAACACATGAGGCTGCACACGGGAGAGGGGCCTTACCGCTGCCCCGTGTGTGACAGCGCCTTCCTCAGACAACGGTCCTTCAAGGAGCATCTCAAAGTGCACTCTGACGAGCGTCCTCACCAGTGTGACCTCTGTCCTAATACATACAAACGTCGGAGCGAGCTTGTTATTCACAAACGAAGACACACCGGAGAGAGGCCATTCGTGTGCGATGTCTGCGCCAAGTCATTTGTTACTTCGAGTAAGCTTGCCATCCATAAGGTACTGCACACCGACCTGCGGCCGTATAAGTGTGACGTATGCGTGGCCACTTTCAAACAGAAGAACAACTTGAAAGCTCACGAGAAAAGACACATCGACCAACAAGCTGCAGCGAAAAATGCAGGCAAAGGTGTAAAGAAATCGGACGATAAGAAAGGGAAGAAAAAGAAAAAGAAGAAAAAGAAAAAGTTGAAGCTCGAGGAAAAAGGTGGGGAGCAGGTTAAAGATTCGATAGATACAGTTGTGGAATCGAACATTGGGAAAACTGAGGTTGTAGTTAGTGCACATATTATCAATCACTCTGCTTTAGAGTATGAAAGCTCAGTGAGGTGTAATAGAGATACCGTTTCTGAGGAAGAGAAGTTGACTAAGGACGATCGCTTAACTCAACAAGAGATGTTGATAGCCAGGGAAGAGTTCATTCAGGACACAGAACCGTCAGAGAGGGGAGACGTAGACCTGAAACAGGCTGCAGAAGGCTTGATAAAATCCCTGGAAATCCCCTCTGGTATTAGGATCAGTGAAAGGGTGATTCTAGACCAGTCTCTCACTGGGGCAAGTTCTATTGGGGATGAGAAAACAGTTCTAACTGATATGAGTCAATCTCACTGTGGCCAGTTTGCATCTCAAGATCATCAATATCACCACCACCTGCAACAATCTGATCAACAACAGGGCCATGAAGCTGCACGAGAAGGGACAACCATCACCGTCCACCCTTTGACTAGTGTGAATGACATGGAAGACATGCGAAATGTCACTGTGAGTGAACAAACTGGCATGGTGGCAGAGATACTAGTACACCACATGAGCAAACAAGCCATGTTGACTGACACTATAGTCATCCCATCACAGTCTAACGATGCTATAGTCAGTGAAGGGGTCAATGCCAAGACTGAGGACACTCACACACACAATCACCAACCACTGCATATGCATCAACAAAACCAAAGTTTGTCCCAAGAGCCTCACCACCATCAGCAGCAATAGCAATACTTAGAATAGTTAATTAAAATGCCTAAACAAGTCTTCCCAATTTGATTGATGTTTTAGTTGATACTGTTTTGTTTATATGTGTACACTCGAGATTTAGATTTTGTTCATTGATATTTCGCCCAGTAGGTTATTTCTATTGTTCAAGAGCCTCTAAGATGCATAACATTTGGGTTTCATTTGGGGATGGATTTTCCATTTTGCTATGCATTTGTGTCCCAGTTTCTCCATTATTCAGTTTTTTCTCCATACTTTGGACTAAAAATCTGTTTTGACTCATTCCTTTCTTTTGTCTTCTTTATTTGGACAAATGTATGTTATAAACTGTTTGCTCTTAACTTAACTTATCCTCTATTGTACGGATCGAGACATCGATTCATATTTATATTTGTAAAGCCACATATTGAGATTTAACTAGTTCGCGACACCATAACCTATATTATAAATACTCAACAGTTTTATTTAGTAGTAAGTAATGTTGAAAACTTACTTATCACTGTCAGGAAATCACTCATTGATTGGGAATTCGATTCACCAATTTCTTTGCAAAAATTTGAATTGGTCATTTTATACGAGATTAGTACACGATATCAATCATATTTATCTGGGTCTTGTTCCACTTAAGTGCTATAAGAAAATGCCAATATACGTCCGGCTCTAGTAGAGATGCCCTTCGCTGCCATTGCATGGTGCTTGTGTGATAGGCAGCGTAGATGATGAGATGGGGCGGACCCATTACACATTTAATTTATAATTACTTTGTGTGATTTATTTGAGATTGATTATAGTATAGTGTATATTAGAGAAATCAAGATCATGTTTGTCTTCATTATGAATATCTCAATTGAACCAGATACGTATGAAGTACACACTTAAGCCTCCATTGTAGAGTACATGTGTCGCCTCGTGACAAAACGCTCTTTGATTTATACATCCTACCGCGTGACGTGACTGGACAATTAATCTACCGTTGTTTCGATTATTGACAATTTGGTGAATACATAACTTTAAATAATATCAGTCACAGTTATAGTGGGAGTTACATAAGGGCGATGTATTCACAAGGAAACTTATTTTCAGTGATAATATCTTATGATATGTTATGTTTACATGTTAAAGGTGTTCATAAGTATGTTATTGACTATTTTATTAAGTTACCAGTTGGTAGTGAATCCACACTATTATCCACAATTTATTAAGTTCAGTTATTGAATTATTAAACCAAGTTCTGTCTGAAGGGGTCCATTACCTCCACTTTCCCGGCACTAATGACATTAGAAGACATGTTAACAGCAAGTTTATTTATAGCTCAGTTTGATGTAAACCATCAATCCAAGAGAGAACGATTATCATTGTTGTGATCATTCATGAAAAAGGCTTTTGGCTTTGACAAGATTAGGACAACCTCTGCCATGGACAATCTACATTCAGGTTCTATGCTGCACTAAATTGTCATGTAAAGTTGAAACATACATGTAATTTATACAAGATGTAGTTAGTGTACACATTCTTTATCCTCACGTTCTCTTTTTACAGGCGTTATGGGCATTAATTTAATATTTAACCTATAAGGGTTAAGTTTAACTTATAGATATATGAATGACACAGGTTAGCAGGGGAGGAGATGAGTGGACTGATATGTGTTAATGATCGATTATCTATCTTTGTCATATTGTCAAAGTTATTGATGACTATGTAAAACGGGTTTGTAATGCGAGAATCTCATTAAAATGTGGGATTTAATTCCTCCAGGGAATATATATTTATTAATACAGCCTGAGGGAAACAATATATGTATTTGTTCCAAATCATCTTAAATTGATTTTTTTTCTACACTTTTAATACGGTGTATATTTTATTCGAGTTTTTTTCGTATTACACAAAGTTTTTGTCTACAGGGCTACACTTTTGTTTGGGTTTACAGGGCTACACTTTTGCAAGCAGATTCCTTTGTATCTTAACTCTTAATTTTGACTGGGGAAATAAGTGTTGTGAAATTATTATAATGACATTAGATTAAATTAAGAATGAACAAGCTCATGAATCAACGCAAATTTCCCCATTCATATTTCATTTTGTGTCATTTAATATTTCTCGTACCAAGAATATGTTTCTTTCCACGACAAGCAAATTATGTGGTCCACTGAATTTATTCCTTAGCCTTCTGTTTGATTTTATGTAAGCACTTGACTAGGATTTGCACATTTCAGATTTGATTGTTTCGATGCCAGCATATGTGGTGCTATTTCTGTGTACATATAATCAATTCTGTACGGCACCAGCATTTATACTAAGTCTAAATGCCTGGTCGGACTTTGGTAAAATATACTATATTACGTGTAGAATTTGGGATATTTGTATTGATCATGGGGGTATGAATAATATATTATGTTCTGTGTTTTTTCCTTTGTTCGATTGAAAAATAAAAGAAATGACTACCTATAAATATATATACATTCTGATTTATCTTGTTCATTGATAATGCCCATCGTCTTTATTAATTCAGTCGACTAGTAGCTATAGGCCTGCTTAGGTACCGTATAGTTGTGTGTAGGCCTATTTAAGATTATTTAAGAGTAGCAAGTCCCGGGAGTAGCTATCATGAGTTTTCTAATAGCTTGTCTAATATAGTCTTTATAATATTATTATTAAGTATATCTGCTAATAATTCAGGATAGAAAAATGCTGAAGATATTTTAAGGACTACCATATTTCTATAAGGACTAATGGTTTTATACTCTACTAGTCCTGTTGGTGAGTGCGTGATTTCAGTGAGTGGTGACCCTGCTACGTGACGTCACAGGTGTGTGAAATCAGTGGAATATTGCGTTCATATTCTAAAATATAATTATAACAGCGATTTATCCTAATCCACACACCAGTACAAATATTACATTAGTAGCGAACCTAGTTTTGAAATCACGAAAATGATCCAAAGATCCATGACTGGAATTGGTGGGAAAGGGGAGGATCAGAGCGGGGGGAGTGGGAGAGAGCAATGGGGGGGAGGGGGGGGGGGGGAGCAGACCAAACTAGGCCAGACCCAGACTACTGAAAAATTAGGTCTGTCGCCATCTATCAATATCTTCCCGCACTACAAACATATTGTCGGAAGCATTTCCCCATACATCACTTCCGGCTATCGGACAACATTGTTCCCCCATACACCACTTCCGGCAGCTTCCATATTGAATAGGGAAAGCAAGCGTTGTTGTGATTAAACTCAGTAAGTTTTACTTTATTTTGCTCTTATCGCCGTCCAGGTTTTCGGCTAGAATGATGCATTGTGATCTTTATGAGAACTTGAGTGCCTTGCAACCATCTGATTCCTGATTCTCTTCTCAGGTTGCAGTTGTCAGCTTGATTTACTTGTAGTTTGCGTTCCTGTCCTGGGCCTGGGTCTGGCTTCGTGCAGAAGAAGTCATGTTGTCGTTCGGTCAACTTCTTCTCCAAAAGTCAGATATGATGATTTGTCTAACCATTCTTATTTTTCTTCAGATGTTGTTGTAGTTCCTACTGCATGATGTTCGATTCCCAAAGTTAATATCATTTTTAACCTTACCTGCAATGGCAAACTTAACTAATATATAGGCCTAGTAATACCCTCAGCATAGGCCATATGGCATATAGCCATACTTAGGCTGGGTTGCACTATAAGCCGCATTTTACACAAACAAGAGCCTTCGGCGGAGCCCCTCCATCAGAAAAACGGATCACAGAAAAAAAATAATAACAGAGATCTATTAATTGAATTAATTAAAAGCCCCCATTTATTAAATTTCGAGAGAGGGAGAGAGGGATAGAAAGAGAGGATCGAGGGAGGAAGGGGGGGGGGGGGGGGAGAGAGAGAGAGAGAGAGAGAGAGAGAGAGAGAGAGAGAGAGAGAGAGAGAGAGAGAGAGAGAGAGAAAAGATATATAACACAGCCGAAATTAAACCCAAAATGGTGCCGATCATTTATGAAATTGTTAACGTTTGAAGTTTGATTTTCAAATCCCCTAAAAATCTTTTTCTAGCCCTATTTTGAGCCTCAGTTGATGGCATATAGGCCAGCAGAGACTACATGCCCTGCATGTCAGAGAGCGCGGGAAAAAGAGTTGTGAAGGACTCAGAGAGTTACTAACGTCATTTAGACTACATCATCTACGAGGGTCGGCGTAGCTGCTCTCGAAAGATCGGGAATTGCTAACTCTTCTAACCTAAACAAACAACCCTTTCAACAGTATTTACATTAAGATGATTTAGAAAAATATGAGATGGTAAATGATAAATTCTGCAATGAAATAATAATAAAAAAATCTCCCAGCTTACACCTCTCCCACTACGCATGCATTTGTGCGCAACATATAGCTGACCGGAAGCCCCTCATGGGTGAATCGCAGCCGTAGTTAAAGAGGAAGGTAAAAACACGCATTTTACACTTTTGTGTATTCTATCTTGTGGGGATGGGGAATTTTTTTCATGTTTTCATTTTACACTTGGGTTTTCTGTGTATTCCATTGTACCTCTTCTAATCTAATTGGACAGGGTGAGTGTTGGGGGGCCCGGGGGATGGGGGGGGGGGGGTGTCTGTAAGCCTTCTCATTAGCCTATCTACACTGTTGTAGTTAGTGGGCGATAGTATTGCTATTTACTATTTGTTACTAAATGTAGAGGTAAAACAATAAGAACAGTATCATTGCATTGACAGGTTTTACCTTTTTTTCTCTGTAGGCTATTAAAAACTTGAATGTGTATTCTATTAACAAGACAGTGTATATTGAGTAGACAGACCAGGCTACTACCAATTAAATACACAAGAGGGTCGTCGGGAAGGATACTATATAATATAGGGTAGAGTAATGAGGGTAGCAATAGAATACACAACCCAAGTGTAAAATGAAAACATGAAAAAAAATTCCCCCTCCCCCCCCCCCCACACACACACCCACTCCCTCTGCCCCCACATCTTGGCACCATGATAGAAAACACAAACAAATTGTAGAATGTGGGTTTTGTGTAAAATGCGGCTTATAGTGCAACCGGTTAGGGGTAAGCCTTCGCGATAACCATCATACCAGGAACTTTGTCATTGACATAGTCTTTGATTCGACAGGGATAACTTTTTTTCTTTTTGATAAATTTTATTTGTGTTCAGTCTTAGGTAAACCTAATATTCCCGTGATACTTTGGAAAGCAATGTTATCAAAACTTTTAATTGTACATTTTTAAATATATTGCGGTTGACCCCAAAATTGGCAAAAAGACAGCGACAATACTCAATAGGCTACCAGACGCTATACATGTAGCCTACTATAGCAGTGGCCTTAGATGGGTCAGCATCTTTATTGCTACCATAATACTGATATAGGCTATATTATTATACCTTTGGGGGAGTTGATATGATACACCCATAGGCTTAAGCACTGAGCCTCATATCAAAGAGAGCGGGTAATACGGCCGCCGTATTACCCGCCCCCCCTCCGTATTACCCGCACCTAATGAACAAAATAGTCCCGATCGTATTGTTTTATATTTCTATTTAAATAATTCCTTCTGCACAAAAAATACACATAATATCAATCGACCAAGGATAAAGGAAAATAAATCAGTAACTTATTTTCTCTATTTAGTTGACATTATAATCGATCAAAGGTGTAGGTAGAAACTAACCACCGCCGAAGGCGCTTGTGAGAGCAGGCGACAGTACGCCTCCCTTAGTTACGGTATTGAATCTGTCACTGGGAGACGTCAATAGTTTTCCCGATTTTCTCTCGAAATAATGAACCTAGGAACTTCAAATGAAAAGTTTAATCGAAGAATCATATATAAACATGCGATTTTGCTAAAGGATATCAACGATTTAAAGCTGTGGAATTGATTCGAAGTGACTTAGTGTGGCTGCTGACAGGAGCCCGCTCACAGTAGCCCATTCCTCCCTCGTTTGACTGACAGTCGATCAGCGAAAATCGCCGAGTTCAAATGCGAAAAGTACAGAAACTTGAATATCAAACTGAACAACATTTATTTCATTAAGTATTTCAAATCGTATTCATGTCTTAATAATCATAATTAACCGAAAATTAAGCGAAATAACGATTCAAAATAGAACTACATTCTGCTGGACTTGTCACAACCCGGCAGATCATGTGCACATTGATATTTACCGATAGCAAAGACCCGGAACTATAAGCAAGCTCAGGTGGGAGGGGCCGTGTTTAGGGCATCGATTTTCATCGAATTCCAACCATTTTTAGCTTAAATATAGGTAAACGTATTGTAACAACCTCTATAAAGGTGATAATAAATGCAAAAGTGCATTCGGGACGATCTGTGGTCCCATATTTCCCTTGGGCTACGTGATCTCAGTTCGTGCGCTCACGCGCCCTCACTGAGATCACTATGCCCGCGGGAAATATGGGACCACAGATCGTCCCTCATGCGCTTTTGCCTATTTATTTCACCTTTGGCTGTGGTCAATACGTACGGCCCATTGACTTAGCCCTGAGACTGCAACTCAGGCCTGAGGCCGATACGACGGCCGTATCAGGCCTCAGGCCTGATACGGAATGAATATAGTTCTCCAATGAAAATAGTATTAACGCACAAATGAATTGCAGAATTAAGAAAATAAAGGATGGAATATGTTTAGTAGACTAATTTACTTCAAAACAGTAAGCCAAATAAATGTACATGACAGTGCAGAATTAAATAATTTTGCGTTCTAAAATATAGTTCTGACCCACGCAGGTCGGAAAAAACAGCGCGTAGAAATACGCAGATGCGTCATGACGGGAGTCATGACGGGCGTCATGATGTAAACAAAGATGTTGATGTAAACAAAGACGTTGATGTAAACAAAACCTGTCATGCTCGAATATATTTTGATAAGAAACGGCGAAATAAATACAAAAAAATCCGCGGGACATAGCGGGAAATCCGTATCGTCCCTTGGCTTCGGTATCTGACCGCGGGCGCTACGCACCCTTGGTCGGATACCTCCGCCGCGGGACGATACGGCTTCCCGCTATGTGTCCCTTGGTCATTTTTGTCTTAATACATTTTTTTTCATCATTTCTTTAAGCCAAATTAAGGCCTCAAAGACAAAAATGCTATAACTGTTGCCAGCTGTTTTCATGTGTCGCCTCGATCTTTAAAGCATATATATGATTGAACTTACAAGAATTACAATCCTACATAGCTAGGCCTACACTACAGACAGTGTTGGTATTTACAGTGTTACTATATATAACAACACCGATCCAGTCTTGCTTGCAAGAGCAACGTGTTTCCACTCTCGCCTTTTTAGGCCTCACTATGATCTATGTTCGGTAGTTCTGCATTTCATTTTCATGTGGGTGATTTGGTTTAGTTTTGCATCGATTTAGTTCCAATTGTTCATTTTAAATGGAAATTTTATAGACATCGCTTTGCTTGTTAATTAATGTCTCACTACCATAGCTCTTTTAAGATCTTACCACTAAAATGTTTCATCATGATTTAACAAAGCCATGTCTTGAACGAAATTTTGCAATAATTTTGCTTTATTTATAACTATTAAAGAGAAAGTTATGCCTACACCCTGAAATGTTGTTAATGAATTATTAAATCAGTGCACATAAATGTCGATTATCACCATCTAGATTAATTTGCTATCTGTGATTTCTTATTCACTGGCTCCTACCTATCCCACTCGACTATTAGTCTTCCATTTATAACTCCATATTTGTGTTTTAATACAATTCATAGTCTTCTGATCATTCTTTGTGCTGAGAAGGACTTCGTTTTGTTTAATAATATCTTGATAGATTTATTAACAACCGTTTTGATTTTCTTTCAGAACTTGAAAAAAATGTCTTCTTTTTTTAACGACCAAGATCCTTCTGAGGACACAATCCACTTCATGGAGATAGGGGATGGCACTCTAATATCTACGAGGGCCATCGTTCATTATTCAGAACCCAGTGCAGAAGAGCAAGCTCCGAGCAAAACAAACACGGGCGTGAACCCATATCCCTCCACAAGTGAGGAGATTCCGCCTGAGAAACTGCCCAGTCCGTCAAAGAGTGAACCAATGGAGACGAACAATATAAACACTGTTAATCCCACTGGTGAAGATGTCACTGATAGTTCAGCCCTGAACCCCCCGGCCCCTGTCCCCTCGAGAACTGAAACTGGACAGAGACTATTGGACAAGATTGCTCAGACGCAAGGGGAAGCAGTTGAAAACATGCCTTTGAGTATAGCCGGTGCTCTAGATTCTGTGAAACCTGTCCCCTCTCCCTCAGAGACACTCGGTGAACACTTACGCGGTGTTCCGGTGCCTGTGGATGTCGTTTCATGGCTTAATAACTCACAGAAGGCTTGCCAAGAAGGTGCTAGCGGTGACCAGGATATGCACATTGATCCTGACCCACCAGATCACGGTGAATCATCCTTTAACCCTGCCACTCATCCCAATGGCTCATCAATTACCAATAATTATGAAGAGGAGGATGCTGATGCTGATGCTGATACTAATAAACCAGCTGAAGTTGCTAATTCTGATGTGGATCAGAGTGACATCAAAACTACTGATATCGGTGCTGTGAATGGAGATGTCAGTGTGAGCGGAAAGACCGATGCCAGTGCTCGACATAAGATAATGATCAAAGGTGCTCCTGACCAAACTCCTCCCCCTCCCAATCCTGCGATGAAATCCTGGCTCAAGGTAAGGAAATATAGGTAGCCCAAACAAGTAAGCAAGTCTGATTGAGTCTTCTTCATTTTATTGAAGAGGCAGTAAATGTCAAATATCACCCTACGTGTTTCGGCTGTTTTTGTCAGGGGTATGACGAGAAGTATTTAAATGTTGAATCCTATATTTGGTTATTCTAGTATCCTATGTTTGGTTATCCTAGAATCCTATATTTGGTTATCCTAGAATCCTATATTTGGTTATCCTAGTATCCTATATTTGGTTATCCTAGAATCCTATATTTGGTTATCCTGTAATATCTGAGTTCAAACCAAGTCGATATTACTATTTATTTTGTGTATGGCCTTAGCCAAGAAGAATATTGAAATATAAACCTTTGTTTTTTTTATCCCAAATCGCCTTAAAAGTTAAAAAGAGAAATAAATTCAAACTCATGGTATGTACGTTACCCCGTAATAAGTGTTACTTAGAGTAAGACCATCACAACGATAAATAAAAGTTTCAACAACAACAACAATTCCACACTACATTACATTTTACTCTTGTTTCTCATTGCATTCACACTTAGTTAAATGCTGTAATGTTGAGATGTTGTATCTTTTCGCAACACAGTTGGCCCTGGGAGGAAAGAGTGTATTCGACGTGTTGCCTACCCTAGCCAGGGTATCGGGCGTTACACGCAATGTGGAGGAAGAGGTGAGTCTCGCGCTCGCGCGTATTCAGCGTTTTATTACATACTTGTTCAGGTACCACAATCCGGTCAGGCGTGCCTACACATTTTCATACTACAGTCTAGGCCCAACGTTGCTCTCGCCTAAAACCGCAAAGTGTCATTATAATTCCATTAAAACCGCAAAATGTAATCATATTCCCATTAGAACGCCTAGTCCTCTGCCTGGAAACTGATTAGCGAAGTAGGCGTCTAATCACTGACATACCATTCTTATCTGATCTGAGGGTTTGGACCTAGACTGACTTGCACATGTGTGTTGTTCGGCTTGTAATGATAACACATGACCTACATGACACAATTTAATCAAACAAAATCAAATAATCAACAAGTGGCGCATTAATTAGCGTTTTGGAAGTTCGGTGATTTTGTTGGTTGTTAGCGACACGTCACTACAGTATGGAGTTAAAACTCTAAGGTCACTAAGGGCAGAAGCCAATAAGCACAGCGATTTCTGTTGCGTTTTGACGCTAGTAACTAAGTATCCAAATTGCTAATGTGTGAGTGTTACACCAACCTTCTTTTGGGTTTAGGTGTCAATACACTCGATCGATGCACTATTGTTACTTTGTATCTTGTCTCTCTAGGAGGAGAAAGAAAACGTGGACAGTTCCAATACAACCAAGCGACCAGAGAACAAAGGGCCAAAGAAAGTGGAGGATGCAATCTCATATGTGAACCTCATCAAGTCGACGTACAAGCACGACCCAGCCACATTCAATAGATTCCTCTGTCTTTTGAGGGACTTCAAATTCCAAAGGTAGTGGTATTAACGTTTTGTTATGCGAAAGATGATATACCAGATGGACAAAATGTATTTTTCCTAATTGTGAATACTGGACCCTCGTATTTGATGAGTTTTTTAACAATTTAAAATCTAGACTAGTTTTAAACGCATTACTTTTTGTAGTAATGAAATGTTACCCCAAGTGTACAGTCCCTCCGCGGGGCCTTGGAAGTTCCTGAATTTGGAAAAATATATGGAAGGCCTTCAGCGCTTTGATATGAAATTAAAATGGTTTACCTTAAAAACCTTTTATCGGCCTTCAAAATGTCTATTAAAAAAATATGGTTTGTTGCGGCCAACATTGTTTAAAATAAACTTGTCTAAACTAAAGTTTGTCTTTATTTCAGGATTTCATTAGACAACATCATGAGAGACATCAAATATTTGTTTCGAGATCATATTTACCTTGTCAAAGGATTTGACCAATTCCTCCCCGCCAGCAAACGACAGAATAAGGTGAGCTAAGCTAAGATGAAATATAGTCCACCAAATGTGCATTCCTAGGTTATAGCTATAGCTGATAGAAAACTTCACTTTTAATTTCATTCATTTCACAATAGCTTTCAAAATACATTTTTAAGATTTCTGAAGATCTCATCTTGTTGAACAATCAAAGCATTTTAACTCCACTGAAATTTCATTTTTGCTCTCACATTTGTGAAGAATTTACGTAAAAAATTACCTACAAGTTTATTACACTGAAAAAAAGCTTTACCATATAAATATTTAGTCTAGGCGAATCAGAACTGAATGATTCAACCACCTTGAACCATGTACTTAAACCTTTATCCTATTACAGCCCGAAATCAAATTGGAAAAGCAACCGTACAAACCAGCGGATATGTTCTGTCAGTTATTCTTTGGCCACAAGTCGCAAGTGTAAGTTACTGTAGTAATTCTTTGCTAAGGGGTTGGGGTGGGCGGTACAAATGTGTAGGCATTCCGTATCCCCTGCATTCATTCGGGAGTATCTTCATTTTTCCTGCATCTCCACTGGCCTGACTCACTGCCATTTGTTTCTCCCCCACTCTCCCCTGTTTATATAAACGGCTCAGTGAGCATGAGGCTTTAAGCAAGAATCATATCTTCTTGATCTTGTAACGATTGAGTGGTTATGAAATTAATTCAGTCAATGGATTTTAAATTGGGCACAATATGACTATGAATATCCCTGGATTTTAGAATCATGTTAATGCATGCCGAATAATAAGGATTTCATTCAATGTCTAGCAATGGGTATTTGTCAGTAAATTTTATATGTTGAGCATGGGGCGGGGGCGTAACGGTGTTACTGCGTTCTAATCTATAGGTTCCAAGGAGTAAAGATTAGAACCCCTTGGTCCAAATGTAATGGGAATTATTTTCCTAGTGTTGATGGAACTTCTTTAATGAAAAGACAAAGACGTCATTTTATATTCTCCTCAAATATATGATATAATTTGTTTATCCCATTACTGAGATTCTCCGGTATTAATAAATTTAATCATTTAATTTTTATTTTCAAATTCTCATGTAATTATTTGTCTCTTCAGGTTGCCACTGTTGGAGCCACGTTTACCGGCCACGTTGGACTACAGTTATCCTGAAGTCGAGGTACGTTATCGCACACAGTGAGAGAGCCATCTGTACCACTATATTACCCAACCTGTGGGCTTCCCTTGTGTCCTGCCACCTTGTCATAATACTGTTTTTTAAAAAAACATTCCAAATTCAATGAGGGAAAGTATTCACATCGTATAAAATATTTAGTTATTGTACCTCCTCCACATGATTAATTTCCTTTCGAAAATGTAACTACTTATTATTATTGTATTGAACTATTTGTACGAATGATGAAAATTACCAGATCAGTTTATTTGACTCCCGTGGAAAAATCAATGATTCTACTAACTTCGTAAAAAAAACCCAACCGATTATACACCCAACTTACTTTCTTTTTATATATCAAGTCTTTTCTTATTATCAATTCCCAATTACATAGTGTCGAACAAATCCAATATTTATTTTATTTTCTCTTGAGCGAGCCAGTGAATAATTTCTTTTCTTTAATCGACCAACCAAGGGGAGAACCAGAAGCAAATACGCAGGGGAAGATCAACCACTATCTGAGTGCATATCATCAATCCTTCATCTGCTCATGTTGATTGTTATCTTCCTCTTTTTGTTAAACAACTCCTTTTCCTTCATTTCCCCGCAGAACTCTTATGAGATCCGAGCCCAAAAGGAATGGGAGCAAGATAACTCCCTAGACGACACCCTTTCCTTCACAGACGAGGGTGAGTCGTTCTCTTCTGACTCTGAGCCCGAAGTGTATTTCCCCATCGTGAAGAGAGGTCGGGGACGCTCGAGGGTCAGAACGGACGACGGCTCACCCCCGCGCAGAGGCCGCGGACGACCTCGTGGCAGCCGCGGCAGAGTTGCCTTGGTCGGCGCAGGAACTGCAAAGAACTGGAACTCGCACTCTCCCATCAAGAAATCCTCCAGCAAGAAACGAGCTATCATGTTGGTAACTAGGGGCATGAGGAAGAGAGGCAGACCACCGCTAGCCCGGTCTGCAGGACGTTTTTTTGGACATAGGAATAAAAGGGCTGCTGTTGTCAGTTCTGACTCGGACAATGAGGACAGGCTTTCTAATGGTTCTTCTTCTTCCGACACCATTGTTAACAATGGCAGTGACTCTGATACTATTCCTAACCCAAGAACTCCTGCGGAGATGCCTATAAGTACAACCCCTGCTGAAGTAGACTCTGACAGCACCCAATCTCTCAAAGTTGTTGACAGCTCGTCAGAAGAACACCCAGAAAGTTGCTCATTGACTGTTGTTAAAATTACCCAAAAGGGCGCAGATGATAATGTAGAAGACCAAAAGAAACCATTAAGTTCGGATTTTCTTGAGGCTCCTGATAAAACCAAATCCGTCACAGTTGTTGGACCTTCGTCGGGAGAACCATTTGAAAATCCCCGACTGGAAGATATTAAACTTACCCACGAAGATGCAGGTGGTGATGACCATGAAAAAGAATTTACAGAGGACCAACAAATTCCATTCACCACACTTGATAATTCCCAAACTGGAAATGACTGGTCGGATTTTTACAAGGGCCCTGATACCATCGACACGGGGCAATATAATGAAACAAATGAACGGGAGTCGAAAGTTGAAAACCAAGACCCCAAAGATTCCGAACTGGCTCAGCTCGACTCTAAATCACAGGATGGCAATAATTCACAAAGAGACCTGCCAAACATCTCTGAGATGAGTTTAAGTGTGAGTCAAGCAGACCCACAACCGTCTGATACTTTGCTGATATCTGGAGAAAATCAGTCTTTTTTAGGTAAGCCTGATCAGACCGGGGGAGCAATGGAGAAGGTCACCAAGAAACCTGCTGCTAAACCTCAGTCTGATCAGGCCCGTACAGAAACCAGTGAGAGGAATAGAAGTGAAAAAGAAAGAAGTGAGAAAACAGCGGAAGGGAATGTTAATGTACCCCAGTTGAAGGGAGAAGATTCTCAAAAACGGCGCTCGAAATCTTCATCGAAACATCGAGCGAAAAGAACCGAGTCCAAAAATACTGCAAAAACGGAAAAATCGCACAAACCTACTACTATTCGAAGTAAATCAAAACATAGAAAATCGAGTGTGGTATTTTCAGGAAGCCCCAAGAAGGACAGGGAAAAGCACGTCACTCTGAAGCATGGTACAAGTTCAGGACAGAGGAGGAAAAGGCCCTCAAAAACCAAAACTGAAAAGGCAGCTGAATCTGTTGAAGTGACGGTGCCAGATCAGTACAGGGAATTCAGTCTAGACGAAATCTGTGAAAAGATTGCTGAAGACGCGGCGTCTAATACATACGAATGGGGCTCTCTCACCGAGAAAAAGAAACACAAGAAGAAGAAAAAGAAAAAGGCCAGGGACCATGTGGTAATAACTGAGGATGTACCTTTATCGTACCCCTACATGCTCAACGCAGATGAATTAGAACAACCAAGCAGGAACCTTGTGACCGTAGACCAAGTTATCCTGGAAGAGATCAATGTACAGATGTTGGAGAAATCCCTCAGCGATAAAAGTGGTTCTTCTCCACTGTACGAGCATGAAGGTGTCGTAAAAGGTATTGATGACATTACGACATCGGAAGGGAGTGAGTCTTTCCTGTCCAGTAGCTCACCTGTCCGTGGCTATTCCAAACTAGAGGAGAAGAGGGAAAAGGATATTCCTGAACTTCCCGAGATAGAAGTCATTGTGATAGACGATTCTGATGAGTCACATGAGGACATAGGGGGTACGGTTTTGCTCGATACCAACACTGATGATAAAGGCCCTGAAACTGTTAAGGAAGCTCAAAAAGGCCCTGGAACTGTCGAGGAAGCTCATAATTCTTCAATTTCTGAGCCAAGCTTTGACGAAGAAATTCTGGCACACGATCCCAACGATTCAGATTGGTTTCCGAGCCAACAAGACCTAATGTTGTTTAAAGATAATGAATGGAATAAAGAAGCTACCAGTAATACAAGGAAGAAAAGGGTAGAGAGGAAAAAGCTCTCAGTTATTACTGCTGTAAGTGCTCCTTCCAAAACCTCTACTCCTGTTAAGTCTAGTGCGACTGCCGCTGGTCTTCCTACATCATTTACTACTACACCTATATCATCCCCTGCCACCTATCCTCGGAGACTGCTTAAGACTTCACCGAGAGTACTGTTGCGAAGGTTGGCTACAGAAGTGACTGAGCGAGCTCAAATTGAGCCATGGAACCTCACACAGCCAGTCAATTTTGAAGGTCCTGTGGTGAGAATCCCTGATGTCTGTAATGCAGTCTCTGAGCAAGAACTAACCAACCCACAACAAACTCCATCTGAACAGGATGAAGACAGTTTTTCTCCCCCCGAAACTCCATCTCCATATTCAACTTCACCTCACCCTGTTTGTGAACCTATTTCTCAACTTTCACCTTCATCACAATCCCCGCCCTTGTGCCATAGGTCACCTCCATGTGTGTCTCGGCTATCGCCCCATCCCGTATTGCTCTCTAGAGTCGCTCCCCAAATTCCACCTCGGCCACAGTCCCCGCCCTTGTGCCAAAGTTCACCTCAGCGTGTTTCTCCACTGCCTCATCCTGTAATGCTCTCTAGAATTGCTCCCCAACTTCCACCTCCGGCACCGTCCCCGCCCTTGGCCCACAGTTCACCTCTACGTGTCTCTCGACTATCGACCCGAACTGTACCCCACTCGACACCTAACTCATCAGCCCAAACTCTACACTCCTATATAGTTCAACCTACTAATGCTCAACCCTCACCTTTGTCATTAGGTGCTTCTCAATCCAGACCTTTATCACAATGTATTCCCCAAACATCGGTCCCCACATCGCCCCCACCGTTAGCTCAATCTTTGTCTCTGACAATTGCCCAACCTTTACCGCAACCATCATACCCATCGTTGTCTGAAGCTATCACCCAACCTTTACCCCTGTTGGTATCCCAACCCCAACCCCAGCCAGAGTCCCAGTCATTGCCGCACACCTCGTGTCAACCTTTCTCTGTAAGCAGTAGTTCCAGCACCCAACTGATCAGTTCCAGCCTAAGCTCCCTCCCTCCCAGTCTCTCCGCTGTTGTGCCGTCAGTGAGCGAACTACTCGAATCGTCCGAGGACAAGGACGAGATCCACATAGAAGTGATGTACAAAGTGACCGAGCAGGACGGCAGCGGTAACAGCGGCGAGGACTCGGCCTGTGAGACACTCACTGACATTGAGGAGCAAGAGGAGGAGTACGAAATAGACGAGGATACCGGCCAGTTGATCCTCCAGCGACGAACGATAAAGAAACACACTCATAACGATGAGGATCACCCTGCCGAGGTGGTCTACCAGGTGGGTCAAGACACACATAGCCCTGGGGATACTAAGCCACAAACTGTTCCTTCCCACTCTACCCCAGGGCCAGAGGAAGAGTTTGTTAAAGAGACTGTGACTCAATGTCAGCCATACCTGTCCGGGGCGGCGGTAGGAGGAGGTGGAGGTGAACTAGAAGTAGGAGAAGGAGGAGGAGAAGGCATTGTATCGTGCTCCTCTTACAATACACAGACTGGCACTGGGGAAGATACACTCCAGGAACTTGATGATACAGAGTGTACAGATGGTGGGTTTAACAGCCTGCCATTTGTACCCCCCAGTCAATAAGTTAAATACAAGACTATATGATATCAAACTTTAAAAAACGTATTTCATATTTAGGAACGATGGTGAAGTCTTCTGGGTTGCGACAATTGCCTGCGATCATGATCAGCCTTTTCAAACTCAACATTATGATATGTATCTATGGGCAAATTATGGAAATAATAACTTTTAAGACGATCCATTTCATCTTTATTCTTTTTTTAAAACATTTATTCGGGAATGCATATAATATATGACACAGTACATTTCGGCACCATCTTTGCAGACATTTTTCGTGCCAACCTGACCTCAGTTATTAATGTATATATATATAGAGAGAGAGATGGTGCTTAAGTCTATGGATGGTGGAAACCAGTCGATGAAGGTAGACTTTGCGGGGAATCTGTTCCCAGACCCTCTCAGCAGTTTGCAACTTATAATTGATGGTGATCAATTTTTCATGAAAAACATACTTGTAAGTACTAGTAGGGGGGGGGGGGGATATAAAGATTTAACTATTATTCCGGAGTTTTAAACTCTACCTGGACATTATTTCACATCTTGAATTGTTGGCACCTCTGTTGAGTCATCGATCAACCCCGAATGCTCTTGCTGGAATTTATAATTAAAACATTAAATGGTAAAGATAAACTCTCACGTCTAAAATTGTGAATAGTCGGTTCATTTGTATCGAAATAACTATGTATAAATCCAGGTCCTAACATAAAATATCTGCTATCTACTCTTGACATGTAAAGATCATAAGTAGGGTAAACGTCAAATATTATTTATATACCTTTCCTAGTCACTTTGACAAGACAATTGTGCAAGATGTATCTTTACCGAAGGATTTTTCAAAAAGTTTCATATTCCACAAATACAAAACTAGATGAAGACTAAGTAATATATTTTTTTTACGAATTTATCTTTTAAAATATGTGATCTTGAAATGTAGAAGAGTGTTAAACGGACAATGATATCAAGGTCTTTGAATATCAAGTTCAACAAAGTTATTGGTTGATAACGTCATGTTGGAACAACATTATTGCATGATTATAGTTGAGAAACGTAGCTTTAGACTTTCAAAGATATTAAGGTATAAAGGTGAGCCAATTCCATCGGTTGGTTGGTCATTAACCATGATATAGGTTATCATTACATTGTGTTCCACCCGAACAAATTGATCTGAACATCGGATGGACCAAAATCAGTCGGATGAGAACATAGGATTTGGTGGAACGTATGAATTTTGGTAATCAAAAGTTTTGCCTTTAAAACCAGTTTAAATTTTCTGTAAGGTAGTAGAGGCCCTAAATAATAGAAATTCGCCTCATTTCTGTTGAACGTTTTCAGTATTTTTGACATAAACTGACTGGAATATAAGATGATAAAAGTTAAGTCAAATATATGACAATATATACTGATCAGAATTTTAAATATTTTGCTATCTTCTGGGCTTCTGGAAAAAAAATTATCTTTGATGATGTTTGGGCAGCAAAAATATGCCCCGTTTACATCGCTCCTAGTTGTTTTTATTTTGCTCCTCAACTTCTTTAAATGTGATTGTACGTGTCTGACATTTTGTTCACAAAACTATTTTGTCAAATATAGCATTCCATTTCCACTGGTGGTTCCTATCGATGTGCTGGATATTTCTACTGCTCGTCTGGTACACTTTTTGCCATTAATAAAGAATTCAATGTCTGACTGCTTCCAGCTTTCTGTAAAAGCTTCACAATTGTGTTCCTGTATTTCCAGATGTCCTCGTATTATACAAAATAATTAGTTTGACTAGTTGCTATGTACCAATGGATTGATTTTACCATGATGTTGAAGTGAGTGAATGCCAAAGGCTAGAACTAAGCCCAATGTGTTTCAAACATACAGAGAGTTGTGTTATGTAATAGCACTAAATTGACGACTAAATTGAAGATTATGATTACTATATATGGTATTGCATTAAAGCTAAGATTGATGTACTTTGATTTTATTGAACCTGGTGTGATTGTCATGGATATAATTGTAAATATTGTGATGCGTTGATGCTATTATTGATGTACTTTCGTTTAATTGAACCTGATTTATTTTTGTAATAACTGGCTGTTTCATTATAGGACATGTAGCGATACTGGTGAGATAATAAGTGTCTTTACTGAAATTGTGATAGTGTTTTGTAAATTAGAATTTGAAATCCTATGTCTATAGTTGGTATACTGAGAACTGCAAAGTTTGTCAACTCCCTAAGCATATTCTCGGATATTAGTTTACACTTCTTTCACTTAACCTAAACTCGTCTTACCAGCATTTTCGAACTTCTGGCAATTCTCCTGCAGATTTCCAATATATATGTATACAGGTTAACTAACGAGTTGGTTGAAGGAGCGTGAATATTGCACGAGTTGCGTACGACGAGTGCAATATCCTAAGCTACTGAAACCAACAAGTTAACAGTTTTACTATATATGCTTTCAATCGTTATCATGAAAATAGAAAAAAACTCGATTCATAAACCTGGATTTCAGCGGTAATCTTAGTTTAAAAAAACAGATTGGTTGCCATGCCAACCCCACATAACTTACTAGTGAAATACGCACTATGTGTAAGTAACTCTAGATATGTTGTTTTTAGAGCAATGCGTGTATCATAAAATCCTGTATATCATGTTTGTTAAACATGAATTATTTGAATCTTTATTTTCTTTTTTATTTCCCTATAGACATTTTGCCTCTAAAATTGAGGTTTAGGCAGAGAACAGTGTATTTGTTTCTGGTCAGAACCGCATGAAAGCATTCTCTTAAGTGGACATGCGTATTTTTGTATGAATGTAACTGTTACTAAGTATGGGTGTAATTACCAATGGAAAGACTAAAAGTATGTACACAGCTATCTTTGATACAGATGAATAAATATTCCACGCCGAACGTGAAATGTTTTCCCTAGTTTTACTGCATTTGTTGTTGAAAATTACATCACTGATCAGTTTGAAAAATGATAAAGAAATACGCATAACCAGAACAAGTGACTATTTTCATGCGTCGCCTCATCTTCACGACTGTTTATTTGAATGTTAAAAAGTTAGAACAAAAATTGACGGTGTCCGAGGAGCCCGGAAAAGCCTGGAAAATCAAATGGCCTTGAAATTCTCGAAGATTCTTAGTATTTTTACTGTAAATTTTCCCCCGACTCATACACTGAGTGACCCACCAAGTAATTGTAAAAAAAGTGATTGGTTTAAAATCTGAACATAGAACTGGTTATACTATATCATCCGCCCATGTACAACAATAACTACACCCCCTGACCCCATCATTAGGGTTCTGAAATGGTCCTGGAATTTCTTCTGAGCAAAAGACAGAGACCCTGTACTGACATACGATTCGAGGTGGCGTACATGCGAATTCCCTAATCAAAACTAATGATATGAGAGCTATTATACCACCTGTGTGCATGGTTCTAGCGAGTCATTAACACAGGTAGAAAACAGACTCGGGTGATGCTCTTTTTTGTCTTCCTTAAAATAGTAACTGTGATGTATCCATTGAAATTATTGTAATTCCGCAGGGTTTTTTTGCGATCGAAACATTTAATAGTCCATGAACCATTCATTTTAGAGGTAAAATGTCATAATTTGAACTTTGTAAAGTCATTATTTCCCCACCAACTACAGCTGTATGAACCCCGGTAGCAGGTCTGTAACCTGAACCTCGGCAGAGTGTCCAGTTCCACTAGTGGGAGAGGGTTCTCTACGAAAACTGAAAAAAAAAATCGATCCATGAAATGCGACTGCTCATGTTCGACCTGAAAGCTGCATTCCCAGTTAACATCGATCAGAAAAGATAACTAAAGATTAATTAAAAATTTCAGACTAATCCCATAGGGAAGATGCGGGGAGACACATTTCCTAATCAATGCCAAAGCCAATGCCAATGGGTTTTTTTTTATCAATCACAGATGTTTTTATTCATCAAAGTTTCATACAAAATTAACGAACAAACGACTGTATTTATAACGCTGCTCATCATAACCACCAACAAACAAGATAAAGACCAAAGACAGCTTGAGGAGGGAGTTCCCCCTCCCCCTCCCCCTCCCGGCACTTCCTTACACAACCAGTAACTGTACAATAGGGAAGCATACTACAGTACCCCAGCCCCCTGGCGCTACCATTCTGTACATCACTTTATTTTACATTTATATGCATCATTATTAGAAGGTGTATCTGTGCTTATGAGAACCACCTAAAACTGGTACATTTACAGACCATATGTACTCAGAGCCCATATTAGTATTATTTAACTATTATTTTATTCTCAGAATATAGGGATTTGGGCAACTGCCAAACCTGCAGATCGCAGGGATCGCCTATAATGTTATCTTACAATAAGTTTGAAACTGACGTCTGGTGGATATATGATGACAAGACTTGGGTGTTCATAAGTCTTAGAAAGAGAGTGAAAACCTTGCTTATTACTACATGTAGATGAAAATTAAATATTAATAAAAATTGAATATCATGAGCAGTGTAAAATGGAAATAATATTCTACAAAGAAAATTTATCCCTAGGGTATGGAACCAAACCAATAATACATTAGGATATTCAAAGTTAATTATTAATCAACATACATGGAGATCCCAACGCAAAAAAAATCTAATGAAATCTAACGAGAATCAAAGATACCAAATTTTTACAATAAAAAATTCTCATGTATATTTGAGATTCCTGATGTGAAATTTTCTAACCAGGTAAATAAAATCGTCGGATGAGCAAAATCAAAACATTCAAAGTGAGAGGCACAGCCTAAATCATACTTGAGCAAATAATCGATTACACACATGACAGATAGGTGAAATGTCCCTCTCTCAGAGAGAGCTATATGCAACGTAACAGACAGAAACCCTTTCACAGCTATTACAAAAGCACTCAGTTCACGTCTTGAGAAAGGGAAGCTTGTTGGAGTTCTCTCAATTCTATCGCTCCATGCACTTATAAACCCTAGTGTTCCAATATTGACACAGACGTTCTATACCGGGACACAATCCATAGAAAAAAAACACTCAATACTTTAGCTTTATCCACTTATTAACTTAGCATAGGGCAATACTGCGTGACAGTGACAGTGATGCACAACAATGATTCATCACGCTATGGCCACATACTCTTCACTTCATCCATTAATTTTGACATCTAAAATAAAATAAATTAAAATAAAAAAGTTGTTATCTAGGAAAAGGGAGGGAGAGGTGTGAGTGAATGTGCAACACTGGTCAATATTGCTAACCACAGCCACAGCTCAGCCAGGATAGTAAACCAGCACAGTGTCCAATATAACACAGATAAAATAATGTATTTATGTTCCTAGGTAATGCCTGGGCGCGCTTTTAATCGCAGCGCTGTCTAATTATATCAAATTAAAAATTCTAATATTATTGGAATTGATAAATTAAAGCGATATTATAAGTACAGCCATCAGGATCTTTACATTGATTCCATTCACGTATGCCGATACAAATAAAAATCACTAATTCATACAGAATTCTTTAACGGGGGATATAGATGTGCGTTTTCTGTCTGCTTGATACCTTATTTTTTTCCTGAACATTATTTTTATACCCGGTATTCATTTTTTTCAGTTGTTATGATTACGATGTTACAAAATAAAACTTCTTCAAAACTCAGTCACTGTTAATTAAAGCTGTATAGGGTTGGAAAAGTCCCACCGCCCGGTTGTCTACTTTTTGAAGCAACTTTTCCGACCCTGCTGTACGGTCATAATTTACAATCGACGTTTGAAAGGACCGGAGGCACACATAACAAAGGTTAAAAAAAGGTCAGACTTGTAAATTACCAATCGTAAATTACCGGACACAAAAATTATCATTTTATATCATCATTCAGGTAGTAGCTAGGAATGCTGATGCAATATCATTGTCATCTACACATAGTAGAAATGGTCTGTACAAAATGGTGAGGGTATTTTACCCAAGTCGATAACAAAACATGGCTGACCAAACTTCGCAAGCGATTGTCCACTCATAATATATATAAATTCTGTACAGGTAATGAGATCAGGTAATATGTAGTTAATTAATTAATCAGTCAGTAACTTTTGTATAAAATTATGTAATCATCGCGACACCATTCATACGAAATAAACAACAGTGGCTGTTAAGGTTCCCTCCGAGTGAAAACAATTATCATAGTATACAAGCCTCGTCCAAGTAGTAAACGTTTCCCTCTTTCCTACATTTGCCCAGGTCTATTTGTTATGTCTACAAGCTGTAGGTGGAAAACAACCACCAGAGGCGCCAAGTTTAGTTTCACCATAGTATTCACAGATTTAGACGCGTCCATTCATTCCTCTCATATTAACTCAAGCTTCCCCTCATACACAAGCTTCCCCTTAGTTTATTAAATCTCCTCACTAATACACGAGGATGTCACACATGGTAGAAAAGTCTGGTGGGAATCACGACCTATTTAATTACATGTCTAGCGCTCACAAATTTGAGTTACCAGAGCATCATTATCTTACTACCTCAATCGCCCCAAGCCGTGGTCGATGGCAGGCCTACTACCGTACCCTTATCATCATAGCTGCTTTTAAAATGAAACGAAAGATATCTTCACCAAGTTGAAAGCGGACACAATGAACTTTCACTTTTAAAAGAAACAATACTTTTACTCCAGGCATGCCCTGAGGCCACGTATACATAATCTATTTGAAGGAGCATTCTATGCTAATTAGTCGAAATATAAATGTTCTGATTGTTTTGGCTTTTCCTTCCCATCGGGCAAAAACTTTACAAGATTTTGCCATGTTCTCCTTGGTTTATCGCCCCACTAATTTCCAGATTTAGATATTTTTGTGTACGCTCAATTCAAAATTGGTAAATTACGGTAATTCTGTATTTAAGGTGAATGTATTGACATGTTTCTTCATTTTCAAGGTCAAAATGTTGCCCGCCGGGGTGCTGAGAATCAAATGAGACAATTGGGAAAGGATTTCTGTTTTCGCTATAGCTCAGACCGCAGCATTAAGTCAGATCAAGTTTATGAAGATAAAAAGATCTTCACTTGTTTGTAACTTCGATGACTATATTGGATATTCTTTAATATGGAGGCCTAGGGAAAGCTGGTCATATTCCCCCAGGGAAAATAGATTATAAATATGCAAATAATACAAAAATACAAATGATATATCGACAGCAAACGCTTCTCTCTTTCTCAGTATACATAAAATACCAGCTCCCCAGTTTGTTTCACAGCAGCAGAAACCACTCACTCAATACATAGAACTTTTGTAAATGACACTAACAAGGTCATGTACACGTTTCTATCTTCCTCCCCAAGATAAATTTATATCTACCTCCATACATTTGTCAAACAGTTTGTTTTCACAGGAAGGTTGAACTGTTGAACTGTTGATATAAAGGCGATAGAAACAGATTTTGCTCAGTCTCCCAAGTTCTAACAGAGTTTGTAAACTTATGACTTATGCCAACAATTATTATCTGTTTGATCGGCCAACTCATTACACTTAGTTAACTTTGACATGATCTCTACGTTTCAACTACATACAATAGGAACTCAGCTCGACTTCAGCTAATCTTATCAGGCTAGGGCGCCATTTATTTGTATGTGAAGCAGCTTATAGATGAATGACCCCATCTTATCTACCTCCATGCATATGTATTGAATTGAATGAATGTCCAGGCAGCACTCACTCCAAACTACCTGTTTTATAGAAATAGAATTGAATGAATGGCCTGAAACCACTTCGTCCAATCCACCTCCCTGCTTACAGCATTCCAGTTATACCTTGAAACCACTAAGTCCATTTAGATTATCTCCCTGATACAAATATCTACCAGCTGGTTAAAACAAGAATTAATCACAAGCCATCAGATGGTAGTAGTATATTGAGACAGAGGCATCATAATAACAGATCCAAGAAAACAACGCTCCATTATCAAATAAAAAAGATAACAAAATATACAAAAGGCATTAAATCGCAGAAGTAAATTCACAGAAATTATGCATAGTTTGATAATTAATAGGAAAGTAAATCTAACAACGGTGAATTGTGATATTCACATTCAAATCAAACGATTGCCGCGATTAATAATTAATTGTATCAATATTCTAAACTTTTAGAGCAAGTTTTGAAATAAGGCAGGCAGAATAGAAATCATCAAATTTGGAATATTTCATCGGCATAGCACCTTCGCCTTCAACACAGGGTCTCCAAAAATGTTCATACATCTGATCATACAACTCTAGAAAGAAAATAAATAAATAAATAGATTATCAAGACCATGTGTATTGGAATCAAGACATGAGGATGAAATGAAAGGAAAATCGTACCATCGTACAACCATTTCTTTTTCAATCTTCGCAGTGCATAAATTTTTTTGGAGTGGTTTCTACATTGTTTTTACATCGACTACGAGCAGCCTTTTTCATATAGAAGATGCATGAAGTTATTACATTGCTCAAAATCACCATTATATCAAAGTACCAGTAGTCGTTCAACTGATTTAAGCTTGAGAATAGGGAACTTGCATGTGCCGCGGCCATGTCAGTTACAGTGCATGTTGATATAAAAATTAGCCAAACCTCGATAAAAACAAAAATAGGCAGAATATTTTAACTATATCTTTGCTTGCATGAATGATCCACGAGATCCAAATGCATGTACAGTGGATGATTAGGACCTCTGCCGTCACATCATGTATAATGCATTGATATTAACATTGAGGTACTGATAAAATGTATCCCAAATTGAACATAGAATGATCTGTGACTGATTAATGATTAAGTATGGGCTTTATTCTGACATAACTCCCATAGAACCATGCAAATCAAGATACAAGATGGCGTATATGCAAGTCCCGTACAGTGTGCGTTTACACAAGATGGCGTATGCATTTCCCGTACAGAGTGCGTTTACACAACATAAAAGCTTTCTTCAGTTATTAAAGTAGCAGCGAGTCTTACATCCCCAGATGCAACTATTGTAGCGTATTTTCCCCAAGCATGAGCCTCAAGTTCCAGGAAATTAAGTCAACTTCTATCTAACCAACACTCAACTCCCTAGTAAGGACTTAACACTGTCAGATCATGGGAAGTTATATGGCAATCGTTAGCCAACCCAATAGACCCAATAAAATTTATTAAAAAAAAGGCCCAAGGTACCCCTAAGTCACATTTCCATTAAGAAAATACTAAATCTGGATAAAAAAAATCACTCTATTACATACCTATTTAACAACTAAGAGATACCCCTGACAATTAAAAAGCTTTTAGCAGTGTTTATACAACGAATGATGAGAAATACTGATTTGCGTAATGCATGAATTAGTTGAGACAGGCTCAGAGGTATGGGTGCAGTCAGTGATGCGTTATAGATTGTTGAGTGAATCATTATTCCAACCTCTCCCAGTCTCTTTGCTTGATAAACCCTGTTAAACAGATGATAAGACGTTCCTGAGGTCACATGCCAATGTCACTTTAAGTCACAACACTTAAGTGTCTTTATTTGTAATTTCCATGGGCTCTCTCTCTGACTCTCTCTCTCTCTCTCTCTCTCTCCAGACTTCATCAGTCCTTCCTTTCTTGAACAAAAACAGAAGGTAGGGATGCCAAGAGACATAATAATATATCCATCGCACTTTGTTAGTTCCTTTCCCTAATCTTTTTGCTGACAGGCCATCCTGGAAAAAATGTGTCCCACTTTAATTCCCATCGTCTGTCTCTCTTGTTTGCTTCATGAATCCTTTCTTCATAGAACACAGAGTTAACATATGGATGAGTTTGATTGTCTGGGTAATGGCGAGTCATATCACTACAGTCGTTCCTTCCGATGTGTCAAAGCCCAGCGTATTAGGCCCAATACCTCCAAAAGCCGTCACCCACACACTTTACAGGTGATGTTTCTCAGATTTCCAGTCCCACCTGATCTCTCTCTGTTACATCCATCCTTTCTTTTACACATACGGACCAGATGAGTAAAGGTTATTGTGCCCTACTCGTCTTTCTCTGTCTCATAGCCCAGCTTCATATGGAGGATAACTTGATAGTGAAACAGGCCGTCGCTCCTAAAGGTGATATTTTTTAAAACAAAATCCTTTTAAGTCGAGAGCGGGTTTGCCACCGTGAGTTCTCCAAGTCGTCATAAATTAGCTGAAATAGTAAAAGATAAAAATTAAGAAACGTGTATTTCTGCATTATGATTTCTTTAGAGACTGTGAGATGAACGATGTCATCTAGAATATGCCTGGTTATTTCTATCCTAATAGAAACTATATCAAAGTAAATCATTGGCAATATTTTGTAAGGAGGTTTAGCTATCGTTAGTATGACCCAATTACATGTGTCTAAGACATTGTTTTACAGAAGTCCAGATCGGTGCACTGGTAATAGCATGGGGACGCTATCCAGATATTAGCAGACGACATTTAAATGGACCAATGGAATAAGAAAGAAAATACTATATAGATAGATAGATAGATAATATTGAAAGTGAAGAGAAATAGAAGGAATTGAAGCAAGGAAGGAAAAGCTAGGAAGGAAAAGCAAGGAAGGTAGGTTTACCTCAGTTCTCGCCATATATTCTCTGTTAGCTTTGTCTATGTCTAATGGTTCCAGCGGATCTAAAACAGGGGAATATCGATATTAACACAAGCAAATAGAAACAAAACACAAATAATAACAAAATTGAGCAATGATTTGTATTTATCATAGATATTAAGATGTCTAATACTAAATAGTAGTACTTTTATAATTTAATATAAAACAATACATATCCACGACACATGTGACCGAATGATATACATGATTATGATTATGGTTTGTGAAAGTCAAATAAGGCCTAGAGAATGTATCAATTATCATGGCTTGAATTGTTCCTATTATTGTCGATAACTGGTTGTAAATTGGAAGATCACATTCGGCAGACTCATACTACGTGTATGATCAATATGACAACCAGATAAGTTGTATGAAATGATTAATCATTGAACATGGAAATCCGAAATAGTCGGAATAACATTATTTGTAAATTAAACCCATTATAAAAATGTAGATGAGTACAGCATGATCGACTTGTCTCCACACAAACGCACTATGAGGAATGGAACTGAAAACCCTAAACACAGGAGTCTCTTATAACTTATAAGACGATCTAGTGATCTTATTGTAAGAAGTTTCTGATCGAATAAAAAAATCTTAAAGGTAAAGTTTCACTGGTAAAGTAGGGGCCTAAGCAAGGGGCTTACGCTAAAGATTGGTTAAGAAATGATTTGAAACAATATCTTAGGCTGCGATTCCACTGGCTCGCTCTTTTGGTCCGCTCATGGCCCGTTCTTTTTATTTCTCCGAGCGCCTAACAAGCGAAGGCAAAGTGAACCCAGAGCGGTCCAATAGAATTTGTGAATGCGCTTTCTATGCGCACTTAAAATTTGACATTGGCACTTCTTTTTGACACTGTGCTAATATCTGATGTGTTTGATTTGAGCGCAGCAACATGACGCTCTTTCCATGGCTTTTAGTAGCGGTCTAAGAGCACAGTTAGAGCGGACCAAGGCACTTGCTATTGATTTCATAAGGAAACAAGCGCACCAGTAGAATCGCCCTACGCTTGTATTGCGCTAATAATAAAAACAGACAAAGAGCAAATGAAATGCGCACAATGAATAAGTGAAGCAAGAGCGAGCCATGAGCACAGATACAGGCGATCCAGTGAAATCGCAGCTTAAAGCGTAGCCAAAGCCGAGTGGGAGCCTAAGGTGATGGACTAATATCAAACATGTTTATGCGCAAGTCCCTACGCTTTTGTTCGGCTAAAGCTACACTTAAACATGTTCCATAACCGATCAAGGAAGAGTAGTTAAACATACACACCTGCTAAATCAGCGTCATCCTCTTCATGCGGAGCCGAGAATGTCCCCTGGCCAACCTGTGATGTGAAACAAAATGTGAACTGTTAAAGTTTGAATCACCCTTGATGTGAATCATCCATTGAAGGGAGGTTGTCATAAGTTAATTTCCCCAATTTCAATATGTTATACATTCTTTGTTGAGAATGTGGAATGGTATAACTAAAAGGTAAGCAATTTCTCTATTGTAACTTCACTTTCCGAGGAGGGGCAATGTATTTTTTCGGTCTTTTATTTATTTATGTGTTATTCATTTATATATTCATAATTCCAGTCTATGATTTCAAGCTTGGCCTGGAGCTGTTTGAGAATGCGATAACCTTATAAAAGCACAATAAGTAGGATGCTTAAGCGTTAGGCGTTAAAGGACAGCTGTTTAGTAAATACCAATTTTTCCAAATATAATTATGTGGCTTTACGTGGATCGTGTCAAAGCGTGTTTATCAAAGATTCAATGACATACGCACGTCCATTATACAAAACAATGCATAAATAAAATTGTATTTAAGATAAGATAAGAGAATTCTTTATGTCATAAGATGGTTCAGACAAAAAGGTTGTAGTCATCTCAAAAAGAGGTCTACTAGACCATGCCTTTCTTGTTTTTCTTCTCTTTGTTTCATAATATCTTATTCTAACTAAACTACGTAAAGCGTATTTACCTGGTTGACAGCTGAATGTGTGGGAGGTTGTCCCCTGCCGTAGGGTCGGGGGTTATCACAGTCAATAATAGCGTTTATAGCAGTAGATGCAGTAGGCGCCATTCTGAAAATAGCACAATTATTAATATCATTGAATTCGAGCAGCTGAACCGCCATTGGGTATATCAGAGAGGGTTACAGGACAAATTTTTTTAAAGCAGATTACAGGATTTCACCTTCTAAAGCAATGTACACTGCTTTTTAAAAAGACCGACATGACAACAGTCGACACGAATGGCTCTGGAAGGCCCGTGAGGTTTCTAAAAGTTGTCTGGTTGACCAGGAAATTTAGCAGCGCGGAAATAACTAGTAGTGGATATAAGAATGGGAAGGACTATATAATATATGGTAATATGGTAATATGTGGTAGATAGAGCCCAGTGTACCTGGGAGGAGTGACGGGGGAGACGTGGATGTTCCGCCGGCCCATCCCGGTGTAACCCTCCATCTCCCGCAGTGCCCTCACAAACTCTGCCTCAGACTCAAAGTACACGAAGCCGTAGCCTCTACTCCGCCGCTCGTCGTCATACTCCACTGAAATGTAATTCAGGTAGTTTTAATTCCATTAGGACAACAAGAACAATATGACATGGTTTGTATACGTTTCTGCGTTTGGCTCGAACTGACAAAAGCTGAGGTCTATATTTTGCACACAAAAATTGTTTACTTAGATATTTTTCGTAAAAACTTAGTTTGAACACCCAAGTCGCGTACTGTAGAAGCTCAGGCGATGGAACAAGATTTGATTACTTTATATCACACACTGGAATATTACTTGATTGAAGGTAGGTTACAATAATTACCTCTGACGCTGCGACAGGTGGGGAACTTTCTAGAGAAGACTCTAAACAACTCCAGATCATCTACGTCTCGAGATAAGTTATCTACACGAAGAATGAACTCCGACCTGAAAGAGATCAAACACAATTATCAAATTGTAAATGAGTAATTAAAGACCACATTGTTATTGTATAATGTTTTACCAGTGTGCTGGTCATCCAATAAATCCTTGGGTAGTATACTCAGGGATGCAAGTCGGGTAAGGTAAAATAATCTGAACATTTTCCAAGGTCCAAGGGGCGCATAAAGGACCATGTGTGTTTGTAGGGCAGTGCGCCCTAACTGGGGTGGGTATCTAGGTCAGTCCAAGGGGTGTATAAGATTCCCATTCCCGGAGTTCTTGAGCGAAGGACCTCGGGGATTTGAGCAAAGGACCTCGGGGATTTCCGTGCGCTCCATTGACCCAATGCTAAAGTCTAACGGAAATATCTGGAATCTCACTTCAGTTAGGATCTGAGGCCGCCTCTCCCCCGATAGGGATAGGCGGCTCCGTTAGCTCCAGGCTCCGTGAGAACACTCAGATAGAAGTCTCTACACATCACTCCCCTATGGCTGTGTACAACCTCTACTCAAACTGCCTACATTTGTTGGTGTAACACAAGATGATCCAACAACAATATTGTCAAATGAGATTTTGAGAAAATTTTGGAATTTATAAGTCAGTTTAGGGTGTTGTATGGGACATTTGCCGACTTTTCCATATATCTGAATTCAGTTGATAATCTGAGAACTTGCATCCCTGTATACTACCTTCTATTGCTGGGGAAACACCGTTACACGATAACTGATTATATTCTCTACCTTTTTGTGAACATGTAATAGCAATTGGTCTTTACCGTGCATAGTGCCACAGACAACCTTACACAGGGCCAGCTTTTGATAATCCAGTCAGCAGGCAAAACAGCTGGAAATTTAGTTATCACTCTCTCAGACATGCAAAGAAATGTCCTTGAATGTCGTTGGGTCATTGACTTCGGGAGTTCGGGAGCCCTTGATCTAAGGATTCATTTTAACACAAACTCACAAACCCAAATTTTGACAAATGAGGTCCCGGAGTCCAGGACCCCACATCATGGCTGGCACATTTATTTTCAAATTCAATGGCTCATTTAAATCAAGGTTCCCGGACCGCTCAACAATGGAACTCCCCGACTCCCACAAGTTTGAGTATATATACATGTTATATGATAACTAGTAAGTGGTTCCCAACTCCTATTTCATGACGAACCTCGCCCGGACCCTCTAAATGATGAGAACCCCATACCTAGTTTGGGATATTTTGAAACTCAGTACAAGATAGGGCCGGGGCTCCGGGAGGCTTGTTGCGGATATACACATCTTTAAATGAAAGGACCCATGATACTGATGAGCACCCTTGAGCAAGCTTGTGGTTACAAATGAAATCAACAACTTTTAATGTACTCTACATCGATTTATCATTTAACATTATCATTTTAGTGATTTTTGGCCCTAACCGATATACAGCGATACTCTCCCCTTTCGCATTAAATTTTCAAAGGAGAAAACGTTACTCAGCGCCTAGTGATGTTTACAGTCTTTTTTTTAAAAAGTATTACAGAGGAAAGATTTAACTTACGAAGATTTGGTTTCACAGGGGTACGACGTCCTGGTTACCTTGCCCGGCTAGAAGGGAAAATTTAATTCATACTAATGAAGAAAAGAACAATTTTGACGTAAACAATGAACAGTAGTCAAGATACTATTTCTACTACTTAGACATGTCTTTTTGGTACATTTTATCTGGCTGGTGTTTTTGTTTTCTTTCATGAAATTAGATCCGGTAACTTGACTTAACAATGGGTGATAGATTTAGCATTAATAATATGTGTTGTAGTAAAACATATAATACACCAGGTGGTGGTTTAAATATACTTATCAACTGATGGTAATATGCATGTATTAGTGATTGTATACTAAAGCTGGCTGGCTCTACATGAGTCCCCATTCCTTCTCCCGATATTTGGTGATAGCAAATGTTGACAAACGTTCCCGATAGTAGCAATGCAAGCTTGTACATCACCATCTGTCATGAGTATCACTACAATCTCCCCACTATTGGCGACGCACGTGGAAATTCAAACATGTACATCAGCGAGAATTACCGATATTTACAAGTGTCGGAAGCCACCGGGAACAGTCATGAGACCCTCTAAATCGCTCCCAACAGTTGTGCGATAAAAGTATCGCCAACTGTCGGTGATGGCACCATCAGGACTGATGTAGAGCCTGTTTTAATTCTGGTGAGGACAGACAAGTTTTGTAGTATTTTCGAACGAGGTGAGCGTGGTCGTCACACAAATAGTTCTTTAGTAACTATGGACGATATTAACAATAATAACTAAAAACCACTAACTGAATTAAGGTCATAGACAGGTGTGCCACTGAGGTACGTCATAGCGTGGTGGGCGGCCTCAGGAGTGGGGAATTCTACCAAGCAGTAGCCGGCCAGCGCCCTGCAACAGATGGGAGTCGGGTAATATTAGACAGTGTTAATATACATAGACAGTAGTAATGTATCACAAACCTTACATGTTCAGTCGTTCACATGAAAGTGTTAATCATTTCAAGGCACGACGAAACCGCTTTCTATAGGTGAGTGCCATTGGGGTCAGGTCGTCAGAAAATATACAATCGGTAGCTCTACACATTCAGTAAATTCTACTAAATTAAGATGAAAATTGACAGATTATATACAAGTATATATCTGACTGAGTATATATGCCCATTACAGGGTCTGTGCGAGTGTCACAACTAATTTAAGACTTTTTAGGCCATATCTCAATCTCTTATATCAATATATTCGAACTCGCTATATTTATTGTATACGGCACCCCTGAAGAAGGTGCAAAGAGCACCGAAACGTTGGGCACAATAAAACCACGAATTCCAAACCCACGAATCCATCGTTTTTCCACGCAACAAGAAATCAACAAGTCAAACGGTTTTCAAGTTCAGTTAGTAGTGTAACATCCAACCATCGCTATATTCGAGTTCGCAGCAATGACATGTTGAATTAATATATCTGGAGCAATATTAAGGTTCAGAAACCTTATTGGCAGGATGTCAGAAAGACCTCCCCGGACATGACAATTGGAGGAGTAACGTGCAACGTTGTAATATTGACTAGTTGATCATTACTATTAAATTAAGCTGACAAATACTAGGTATGTATCGGAGTATATTTGGTATTACGTAGTAGAAAAATCTGTTCGTTCAAGCGGAGTGTTACCAAGTCTTTTTAAGTTTTAGAAATTAGTGGTGAAAATAATTATTGAACAAGGGATTATTTTTCAAATGACGTTCAAAGTATTCGGTCGATATATTCGGTCGATGTTAGCACATTTTTCAAGCTGCGACATCGATGAATCTGAACTACAAATGGTTGTTTTTGTCACCAACCCATAACTAGGAGCACTAATATGAAGCATTAGACTAGTGTATCTGAAGCAATATTAAGGCTCAGAATCTAGGACGCATCATTAGCCACTATGTTAAGAAAATGGTCATAAGAATTAGACTCTAATTGTGCTAAAATCCGAACTAAGATTAACCAACTTGTTAGTGATGATATGAGTTAGTGATACAATCAGTATCATTTGATATTAAAATGATCTTAGAAACGTCGAACGCTTTCAATTAAGGGCCACTTATGGAAACATGGACGCAACTGAGTTCAGTTAAGTAGTACCCTTACTTTCGAACTGAGTAAGTTTACGAAACAAGATAAGAGGAACGTTAACTAAAACTAGGATGGGATGCGTAAATGTACTCGTCCATACTTCTGTGCAAGTTCTTCCCCCTGACATGACATGTTATACTTAAGGTACCTCCTATAAAAGAAGTCCCTTATCTCCTCGTCAGCCGGCTTCTTCATCTCTCCGCATCTACATCTCTTGGGGTGGTCCGTGGGGTACTTTCTCTGTCTGTCCTCGGAGCTTTGAGACCGGCTCTGGCTCGCCTGAATAATGATAATACATACATATGTACATAAGTAATATCATTTCCTTTTGTTCCCTAGTGAAAAGCACATCACACAGAAATGGGAGATGAAATGAACAAGACAACATACTACTGCCAATTGCTACAGTATCTTTCAATACTAGGAGGCTAGCCCAGCTGATTAGCGTAACTGTTATTTACTTTCTGCTTTCATTATTTAGTATAGAGTTCATTCCGTGTAATTCAGTTTTTTATTGATTAATTAGTTGAACAGTCGATTGCTGAGTGTTACATTTGATTGCATAGTTGAAACAGTCGAGATAGCCCATCGTAAAGTCGAGATAGCCCATCGTAAAGTCGAGATAGCCCATCGTAAAGTCGAGATAGCCCATCGTAAAGTCGAGATAGCCCATCGTAAAGTCGAGATAGTTGGAGAAAAAAGTAGAGCGGGAGGGGCGGTCTAAGGGTGCACCAGCCATGTATACATGCAGACCTGTGCAAAAATGCAGGCCATAGGTCCCCCTCTCCAGGGTTACTCTCCCCCTAGCTCATAAGTATTTAAGATCAGGCCTCTTTCAGTTCCAAACTTGTTAACCTCATTTAAACCTAAATACCACCTGTGCTCCTACCTCTATCCCATCAATACCCTACAATATGAAAGTATAAGAAGTATGTAACATTTACAGCTAGACTGTAAACTAAATCACAAAACTAAATCACTTTGCTCATCTCATCTCCCTAACCCTCATTGCCATGAATATGACTCCACATGGATGTTGTCATGGCAACCATCACTCACTTCCAAACCTGGCCTCCTCCACTCTGGGCCACAATCAGCAGGAGGCATTTCACAGTGATGTTACACTTCAGTTACATAACTTATCTGATGATCTCCTCAGATATTTCCTCTCACTGGCCTAGTAGGAATGCCTAGTAGCCAACCCCCTGCCTAGTAGCCAACCCCCTGTCAATCACAGCCAACAGGACAGCCAACAGGCTTCACTCACTCAGTCTGTATACCTCCCTCCCTGTCACTCACAGCACTCACTCAGTCTGTATACCTCCCTCCCTGTCACTCACAGCAAACAGGCCAAGCCAATACACTCCTCCACTTAACAGCACCAGCCCACACAGTCAAAACAAACCCATGTAGCCACTGTTAAGCCACCCCTCCAATTTAGACTGCCCCAGGGGTGTGACAAAGTCTTAAGTAGAGTAGAGTATAGTATACCTTTCCTATAGTGATACTAAAAGGAGGCTGCGCCCATTCAATCGAAATACAACTTAAAACAAAAAAACACTCAGAGGCTAGCCTCCTAATTATATACAAGTTAGCTGAAGATTGTCTCGTGAATATTGAATTGAGTTGCGACTACGAAAGCCACGAAGCCAGAGGCTGAGGAGTGGGTTACAATCAAACAACAAGTGCGATATTCCAACCAGGCGAGAGGCACGAGTCAGCTACTGATTCATTAGAATGCAATGTCCTTAATAGACCCAGTTTAAAGGCCTAATTATAGGTTCAACTATAAAATACGTATGGCCTCAATAAAAAAAAAATTAACAATTTCACATGCTATGAAGCTCCTAGACCTAGTCTAACGTGAAAACCTGCAGCCCATGAGCCGTGGCCACGTTCTCATTATACGATTTAGTTTTCCCCTAGGGTTTGCCTTATTTATGAACCTCTACATTGTGGTATACTTATTGACTTGTTGTTTATCTGATTCGGCTTCTTTAACAGCTAACCACCGCCAACGGTCCCAACGCAGTAAGTATATAGTCAGCTGCATATACCCCTCGCCCCTCCGGGGCTTGGAATATATTTGTGACCAATACCTCTACGTTCAGACATCGGCCAGTAGCTAGCTCTTAAGTATATCTCCCTGGTGATGAGTAGCAAATAATTAACACAAAAATAGTTCTTACATGTCTGCTCCATGGGTCCCTGTCATCATCAGAACTCTGGCACCTGCTCCTGTGTCCCTCCTTCCTCCTGAACTCATCCACATTATGCTCACAAGTCCTCTCTGTAGAGCTGGACGAAGCGCTTTTCCTCCGTCTCTTCCTAGACTTGGAGAAGTAACTCTCGGAGTTATGTCTTGAGCTATCAGATTCCACACTCCGACCTCTCTTCCTCCGAATGTCTTTCGGTTTCGACTTTTTCGAATGTGAATGGGAAGTCTTACTCTTTTTCTTTTTACTGTGTTTTTTCTTTATTTTCTTGGATGATTGTTCTTCTTCGTTCGTTTCATCCTGAGGCAATTCATCTTTCGATGCATGCCTCTCTTTCCTTGTCTTCTTCTTCCCAGTCGACTTGGATGTTTTTGCAACGTCATGAGACGCCAGTGACATGCGGTCACGTGATGTACTTTCAGACGAGCTCGAGCCACGAGAGCGTTTGCGTTTAACAATATGAACAGTTCGTTGGGCATGGCTTGGTCCTGGCATGCTCCAATCCTCCACAACTCGTCGCTTTGGAGGGATAGGGAGTGACGAAGGAATAGGACTACTTGTCTTGGGTTCTGACTGAGGAAGCAACACGGGTTCTGTACCAGGAGGGGCTTCTTGTCCACTTTTAACAGGAGATATCAAACAATCTTCAGTCCGATGGATGCTATGAGGACTTCCACCAATTTGGGGTAATTTATTTTGCGCCCGTTCCACCTCACCAACTGATATATTTGCAGGCGAGTGGTAAAGTTCTTCCGTTTGATTCACACTTCTACGGCGAACTGAGGATTGATCCTGAAGTGGATGGGTGTCTGCTGATTCATCTCTAGGAGCATCGTTTTCTGGGGAAGTCTGTTGTTCAGGAGCTTTAGTAAAAGATCCTTCCCCTTGCCTGGATATAGCATTGTCATTACTGAGTGGGGCTGGGGGCGGGGCTAATTCTTTGTTTGACAGGTTCTCGTCCTCGCTTCTTACATCGGAAAGATGTCCATCCTGTGGATCATTCACTTCAGGATTGTAAGATGAGCCTTGCAAACTTCCACTCCTTTCACCTGCTGATGCTACGTTTTCAGCCATTTCTTCTTCACTCCCCACAGAGGCTATTTGGTCTGTTGTGGGAATTTCTCGAGGAGAATTGTTGTCCAGCTCATCCTCATTATCCTCACTTTGGCTGATAACTGTCTCAACGGCAGCAACCTGGAATGACAGCCCATCCTGATAGTGCCCTTGATCTTCAGCTGAAGGGACTTCAACTACGCTGGAAGCTTCTTCCTCAATGGAGCTTTCTTTGGGAGTGTCATCTACCGATTTGTACGAGTCTTCTGGTCTGGACACAGAACTGTCGTTTTCTTCTTGGCTGGTTATCTCAACAATTGGTTTATTCTGGTGTGATTTCGGTTCAGTTGTTTTACAACCAAGCACTATTAGGTTACCTTCTGTATAAGACATGAACCCCTCCTGTTGGTGGCTACTTGGATGCATGGTTGAAGGTTTTTTTTTATTTTGATAAGTTTTTTGTTGTTTCGTGATATCTTCTTCTGTTTGTTTTTCGCCAGTGTCACTCTCTTCTGTCTCTGTACCGAAGTACTCTCTATATGTCTCAGTTATTTTCCTATTTGGTGTTCTGTTCTCACTGGATGAAACTGCAGGCCCTTTCTTTGAGGCACTTTCTTCCTTGGATTGATATACACCAGGAGAGTTCATGTCGCTAGAAGCATCTGATTTAGGAAGGCTAGAACTAACCCCTTCAGCGTCTCCTTCATTCTGCTGGCTTTTGACCGAGGACTCAGTTTTCCCACCACGACCAGAGCTGTGTTTGAGAGGGGAGCCTTTGGATGAAGTGTTAGTGGCACTAACACTGTGTATAGGGACAATACTGCTACGTGTAGTGTTGGCATTGGCAGTGCTTTTAATCAGCTTACTCGGGGAAAACTTATCTCCGTTACCGTCAGAATCACAAGAGGCGAGAGAAGATTTGTGAGAAGTGAACTTGTTCCTTGTGCTCTCTGACTGGGTTTGGTAACTAGAGCTTGTTCTCCTCCTATCCAGTGGACGGCTTTTCTGCATTGAGCTTGCTTTGGGGTGGTCAGTACTGGTATGGCAAAGAAGTTGGTCCCATTCTTCCCTGGAGAAAGATTCCATTGGTTTGACTTCAGTAGAAGTGGCAGGCACAGGATTAAATGCATTTTTGTCTTCTCTGTAAGGGTCAGGGGTCAAAGGTATATCACTCATTATATGCGGCTTTTGTTGTGTTTGTATCACACCATCTTTAGTAGAAGTACTGGGGAATACATTGATTTCGCCACCGTGCTTGTCTTTTCCCTTAGTTTCTATACGATTGGGTGCGAGTGAAGTCTGTGGGGTTACATTTAGGGAGAGTACGTCCCTTACTTTAGCTTTGTCAATAGACGCTGGAATGGGTACTAAATTGCTAAGCGAAGGAGGAATTACTTTTTCCTCCAGAGGAATTACTTTTTCCTCTTGGCATTTAATCGTTTGCTTTACATCACTATTGTTCACTTTCTTCGCAATTGTATCAACCGTGATCACTGAAGAAGAGGGAATATCTCCAATGTTGCTTGATGGTGTGTCAATGATTGGCTGTTGAGCAGTGATTCCAATGCTTTGCGCGGCCGATTCAGTTTGTTTCTGTGATATACGAAGGGGTTTTTCAGAGATAGGCTTACAGTCCGTAGGTCTATTCGCTACATTATTTTCCTTCGTAGATGAAAGAGTTGATGGTCGTTCGTAGCAGGATTGTTCGAGTCTCTCTTGAATTTTCTCTTTAGGTTTGACTGGAATGTGTGCGATTTGCTCTTCAGTTCCTACTGCCTGAGTTGACATTTGTACAAGGTTGGGATTCATGTCATATCGTTTTTCACTCACCACAGGCTTGTTCATCTTGCTTGCTGCATGTGCAGTATTCTTGGGCTCTAAGGAATCTTTTTCTGGCGGTGGAGAAATTTTGTATTGTTCTTGTCGCGTATTTATCTCAGTTTTTGATGGTCCCAACCTTTTATTTGGAGAAATTTCAGGTGTTTTCCGATCTGTAACATTAATACTTTGAAGGGTTGCTGATTTTCCGATGTTGAGTTTTGCCTCTGGAAGAAGTGAAGCTTCAATTTTTACTCCTTGTGGTAGAACAGTCAAACCCTCGCTGCTACCTTTGTACAAATCTGTCATGGAATGAGAAGCTTTCCACTGGGCCCATTTAGCATGCCTTCGTGGTTTAGGCTTTAGTAAGACATGTTGGGGGGCTGGTGTCACCCTTGTGGCTACAACTGGTTGTATCACAACTGGCTGTATTACAACTGCTTGTGTTGGTGGTTTTTCAGCACTTGCTTTAACACCAGGTGGGAGAGATGTGCTGACTGGTTTAAGAACGTGCTCCTTTTCTGTGCTGACTGGTTTAAGAACTTGTTCCTTTTCTGTGATGACTGGTTTAACACCTTGCTCTTTTTCTGTGATGACTGGTTTAACACCTTGCTCTTTTTCTGTGATGACTGGATTCTTAACTTGTTCCTTTTCTGTGATGACTGGCTTAACAACCTGTTCACTTTCTGTGCTAACTGGCTTGACAACTTGTTCACTTTCTGTGCTCACTGGCTTGACAACTTGATCACTTTCTGTGCTCCCTGTTTTAACAACTTGTTCATTTTCTGTGCTTAGTTTAGAGCCTTTCACGTTGGCAGGGGCATTCTTCTGAGAAGACGAAGATGCGGATTCCACCTGGACTTTCCCCATCTCGGGTTCGCTTTTACTGACAGATGGTAATTTATCTCTAGGAAGAACATCTGAAGAACCTGAGTGGTGTTGGGTTCTCTGGCTTTGTTGTGATGTGTTATCCTTGTTAGTTGAACTAATACTAGTGCAGCTAATAATCTGAAATATATTCCGATCCCTATCTTTTTTCACAGCACCATTAACATTTACATTAGCACCTTCAGGTTGGGGTTTTAGTTCAGAAGTTTGTGTGTCCTTCATCGGAAGGTTAGGGGTTATTGTGGTTTTTACTTGTTCAGTCACAATGGCATTTGGCTCAACATCTACTTCGGTAATGCCAGGTTCAGAAATAATGTCTTTCTCCTTCGCTTCCTTCACGAGTTCTTGAACCTCATTGACTTTTTCCATAGACGGCTCATTTTGAATCACATTCTCTGTAGCAGCTAATTCAGATAAAGTAGATTCCTTCGCAATGCAATCAGTCCTGACTGGTTCAGTGGAGCCTTTCTCTTGTTGAGGAATGGGCGTGGGTTCACCTAGCATTGACTCACTGGGGGGTGGGCTCATTGGACACGATGGCTGATCATTTGGAACTGAACTCTTCTTTGCAACATCTTCTTCAGATGAACCCACGAGGTGAAATGCTACTGGCTGCACTTTGTCTTTTATGTCAGCTTCTTCCACACCTATTTCTGGCGAAGGTTCCCTCTCAGGAACCGTCTCCTGAGCAGGTCCATCGGCTTGGTTTGTTGTAGAACTTTCAGCAGGGTCTAAATTTAGCTCTGTCGAACTGTCAGGGTAAACCACTGCATCCTTCTTACCAGCCTCGCCCCCCTCCAGCGATTCCTTTACACTAGCAACATCAGCTGTGTCTTCATCATTCTGAGTGGGGTTGGTATCATCGTTAGAGAGATTATCGCCCACAGCCGGTGAGAGAACTTCAGCCTCACTTGGTGGTTCCAGGTTGAAATCATCCCTCTGAAGTGAATCCAATGCTGCCGGTTGAACCCTGGGTATTTTATTACCCCGATTACCTTTAAAAGTAATTTTGACCTTTTTTGATTTATTCTCAGTCTCAGGACAGGTTTCAACCTCTTTGATGGCACTGGGACCCCTTTCTAGGGAGGCATCGTGGGTGGGTTGTGACTGTTCTAGGATGTCTTCCTCACTAAAGTCCATACGTTGGTGAGGCTCATCTTTAGTAGGAGTTGCTTGACCATCATTTAGACTTCCCTGATCGTGAACATTGACAGATGATTTAAGCGACTCATCTTCGCAAACAGGAGCATCACCGTATGGTATCCTTTCAGTTGCATAATGCCCACCAGAATAAACTTCTATTGGCGAACCTCTAATATCAGGCTGGGATAAATGCTTCACCTCGGTGCTTATGTTAATGTTTCTATTATGGGCTCCTCCGATGTAAGGGTTTTCATGGCTGCCACAATCCTCATCAGGGGATTGAGGTTGTATAGTTATATTAACCCTGCCCATTTGACTAGACGAAGTCATCTCCTCATTGTCTGAGCTGGAACCTGAATCTGATTCAGAACTTGACCCAGAACCCGAGCTAGTTCCAGATCCAGAATCCGACTCGGAGTTACTTGAACTACCATTCTCAAGGCTAGGTGCTTTAGAAGCACGTTTTTTAGTTACTTCACTTTTGACAGTCTCTGCCTCCTTCTTGCTTTTGTTTGTTTTAGATGTAGATGAGGCTCTGTCGTCATTGCTCCTAGAAGAACTCTTCTTGTGGGATGAGGCTATTTCTGATTTCCTCGTTTTGTTTCTTGTGGTTCGAGCCTCTGAATTTTCTTGAAGCTTACTTTGGGAACTACTTACAGTAGATTTGATTTTCCTGCTTTTTGGATCATCGACGTTGAACATATTTATTATACTTTTCTCACCTCGTCTCTCATCATCTCTATCTCGGCTGTCATAACGCTCGTGCTCGTAGTACTTGTCTAGCCTGTATCCATCTCTTTCTCCATGACCATGATAAGGATTGCCTTTGTAATGCTCTCTCTTATCATAATAATGTTTCCGAGCGTATCGCTCGTCATAGTGACCTCTTTTGACCATATCATAATAGTCCGCATCAGTCTGCTTTCGGCTATGGCGATAATATTCACTCTTGTCTTTCCTATACAAATCATGGTCATATTCCAAATACTTGAACTTATACGAAGAACTACCAGGTTTCTCCAAGTATCTATGTTCGCTCCGACTGTACTCTTTCGAGCTGTCCCTTTTCTTATCAGCCTTTCTCTCTTTACTCTTATCTTCCCGGTGTCTATCTTCTTTAACTTTGTCCTCATCCTTCCGAGATGATTTATGTACGGATTTTTCCTTCGAAACATCTAGCTTTGATGTTTTCTCCTTAGGTGGTTCATCGACTTCTTCATCTGATGAAAAGTCAGACCCACTTGATGATAATTCCTCTTCAGTTTTCTGTTTCTCAACAACAGGTGGCTTTGATGCAGATGTTTTAGACACCTTTTCCCTGTCCTCGGAATGCCCTTCTTTTCGAGACTTATGTGAGCGTTCTTCAGAGTGCTTACTCCCATCCGTCCTGTGTTTCTTATCTCGAGAAGAATGTTTTTCACTTCTTGAATGGCGATCAGAAGATTTCCTCAGCTCCTTATCAGCTGAAGTTTGTTCCTTTTCCATGTCTCTCTCTCCTTCCCGAGAGGAGCGACTGTAATCTTTATGTTTCCTACTCCTTTCCCGGGATCTCTCACGAGACCTCCCGTGTGAATATTTGTCTAGATCTCGGGGTGATCTTGATCGCTCTCCTCTGTACTCATGTCTGTGATAGTCCCACTCCCCCCATGACCTCCCCGGGTCCCTCCCTGCATATGCTGCAGCACTATGCTCATAGTTCCTATCCCAGTTCTCGGCAGGTTGTTGTCCATCCCGGGGATGTCCAGGCGGGGGCCAGTACCCTGGGGGTGGTTGGTGATTGGGATGAGGAGCTTGACCACTGTTGTGCCCCCACCAGTTCTGATGGTAAGCATTGCTGGAATCTGGGGGTCGTTGATGAGCTGATGGGTGGTAGTCAGGAGGTGGATGGGGCGGAGGAGGGCCACGCGGCCACCCAGTGTTGTTCCAGTTATTTGGAGGGGGAGGGTGGGGAGGACCTTGCCACTGTCCATGGTGGTTTGGGGGAGCTGGTGGACGATTCCACCATGATGGCTGGTTGGGGGGTGGGCCGTTCATGAAATGTGGATCCATGATAGTTTAAGTCTTACAAATCACAGTTCCAAAGGTCAGAATTCATACACTTGTTTGGATGTCTTTAAAATGTCATGGGAAGTTCAAATACATGGGTGATTGAAACCTATGAGCGGATGGTGGGGATCTCTTGGACATTTCCCTCCGCAGAAACATTTCAACGTTGCTGTAATGCTGTTGATGCTTGCTCAAGGAATTCAAACTCTGTGAGATCCGTGGCTATGGTTTTCCCACACATCATAATTGGAAACTTCACAGTTCTATGTTCTAGCAGCCTTGGTCTTTACGAAATGAATTAGATGTTTGTTGAGACAGACACGTCACCGTCTTGATGAAACCTGCCAAAATATGGGAAAAAAGAAAGAATATTAATACTAGTATATGCCAAGCCTGAATCAGATCACAAGGCCCAGTCAACCGTTACATAGATTAAATTCTTTACTGTTTAAAAAAAAAAGGCCAAGAAAAGACGCTTCTGTTGCCAGTTCCTCCAGAATTAGATTACAGTACATCAATGAGGAAAATGGGATCACAAGAATGTTAAATGAATTAATTTTCAAAGAAGAAATATACCATGCAACAGGCAGTAGCTCAGTAAGCAAGTCTTGTGGGAAATACTGTGTTCTACTTCAGTATGGTTTAACGATATTATCTGAATATAACATGTTGTACCTGGTATCGACTTTGTCAGATATAAAATAAATTATTGGTATTACCTCATAATCGAATAGTTATCACTTTACTTTAACAAGATAAATTACATACAGTAATGTATGTCTAACTTTGGTACACCATGCAGGGTTGGTAAAGTCCCGCGGCCCGGTTGTTCGCACCACCCAGGTCAGCCCTGCAGACAAACAAAATGAATATTTTGGCGTCCGGCGGACAACCAGGTTTCACCTTTCATTGGTGTAAGCGGACAACCACATATTGTCATATATATGTATGTCGGACAACCATATTTTGTAAAGTGGTTGTCCTGAGGACAAACACTTTTCAAAATATCAAAAGCGATTTTACCAACCCTGCCATATGGCATATTATTAGTATGTAGTGGTGTATCAAAGGTCTCCATAGTTCAAATTAGCTTTGCTTGCAATCATCGAGCTATCAAACATTGGGTGGGAGGGAGGTCCCATATTTAGGCCTAGGCCTACCTGCCCCTAAACTTCTCATCTATTGACATTGTCACCAATCAATCCAAAATCCTTAGCTACCCCAGTTAACCTGCAAAGGACTTTTCAGCTGTTACAGCATGGGGGCCCATTCAACTTTCTGGCCGTACCGTAAACCTTCTATTAAAAACAGTGACTATGTCAAACAAAGCTATGTCTAGACAGTAACTATAAGGGGAAGTACATAGACTATGTACTCTCATGGTCGGTATCATATGGATAGAAAGAGAGACCAACATCAAGAATGGATTAAAAGGATACAGATGTAACACAGTTAATTGTTGTCTGGTTCTTCCCCTCACTCTACAAACTATCCACTATTTATAAGATCTGGAAAGATTTATATTAAATTTATATTAAAAAAAAGAGTGGCTTGTATTTATGATTCTATATGATATAAATGATTAAGTGATGGGAGGAGGAGTCCAAAGGCCATTCACTGAATGTACACCTTAATTTGCTTTGATTAGATATAGGCCATGTTATGTACGGTATAGATAGCCGTACTCTCCCACGTTAGTAATGAAAACTATTTAGATTAGGCCTACCGCAGCCGTAGGGTTTAATTAAATAGAGACAATTATTGCACTATAATAGTATATCTAGTATAGGCCTTCACGACTTCATACCCGGTTCCAAACGTTCAATTAGGCTTAGGGAAGAAAGAAATCTCATCTTCAAATATAGTCCAGATCATGTAAAGCACACTCTTAAATGATTTATGAATCATAAAACCATGAACTTGGGATGAATATACAGTTATAAGGCATAATTAGTCCCTCCTTCTTACGCAAGGTAGCATTTAATGAATTGGCTCGGCCCTTGGGATGTTTGCACGTGTTTTTACTTCACTGAACGTTTGAAGTTGAGTCCTTATCTTGTTAGTCAGTCACTGGGGGGCGGACTTATTTTACAATAAAAAAGTAATCAAAGTAAGCGAACTATATAACGACATGAAAACTGTGAGGCATCGTGTTAAAAGAGTGTCCTTACAACGTCAGGGATCAGCTTTAATAGAAACTCTGCCCAAACTCACCTGTTAAAATGGGTTAGCTGTCAAGTAGAAGCGTCAACTTCGTAGGTGATTAATTTTGGGCGATTTGATAGGTAGATACGTCAAAACAGCACATTTTTCTGGTGAAATTCCATCAAAGAAGATCTAAACGATTGATCCAAAGACGAAACTAACACGTAACATGTGGCAATATGCCCAAATTTCCAATTTCGTGAGTTCCAAAATATCGTTTGTGGGGCAGCCCTCATGATCGGCAGCCATAACATTTGGGAGCGCACTAATTTCCGCCGACATAGAAGTTATTCGCCCAGAAACCAAAATAACTACATTTTTCTCTATAGTTCTACTACAAATACTTTAACTATTATTAGTTTTACAGAATTATTATGCTTGAATGATAACTGAAATGAAAACTGTCTAAATATTGCTTATTTATAGAGAACTCTTTCGTGCGTAGGAATACTGGCATGGAATGACGCCATCACCCCGGGGGAATCCCTCCTCGGGAATTCCCTCGCCAGGTCCGCACGAGAGTATTATTCGCACCGGTGAGCGCCCGCAGGTCGACACCGCATCACGCCTCACACTTGTAAACAGTATCCCATCGCCGCACTATAGTTCCCCAATGCATTGTAAGTTTTACAAGTATTTGTGGGGTCATCAAGACATAATTAGTTTTGATAACTCCTTTTATTAGTTCTAAAAGTATCTTGAGGTATTCAAATACTCCCAACTACCTCAAAATTTGCGTCCGGTCCCGCTATTGACTAGTGCACTGAGGCCGTAGTGTGCGACTGTACTAAAAGGTGCATGCCCCCCCGCATGCCTCCCGCATGTCCCCACATGCCCCCGCATGCTCCTACATGCCCCATAATGAAACTTAATTATGGTCCAAAATGTAAAATATATGTATCTCCGGTGATTTTGGGAATAGAGACAAAGCTGTTTGCTCTCCATCAGTCAGCAGGGTGTGCCTCATAAATGATTTAATGTATGCCTAGCAATAATATCTAATATTTCATGCTGAAAAAAGTCAAATACAGATTAATAATAAAAGTTAACAATAAATATTTCAGTCAGGGCAGCTGGAATGGGCACAGCAGAATGGTACATATTTCAAAATAAATAACTATTTAAATTGGTTAGCAGGGAAAACTTTGGAATAGAATTGACAATGAAGCAGTAGTGGTTGAAAGAACAGGAAATAGAAATGAATAAATACATGAAATATCATATAAAATATATATTTCTTCACTGAATACAAGCAAAGTGGATGTCTAAGTGGAAGTCTAAGTGGATGAGGAGTAATTACAACAATATAATATTATTTTCCTTTTTTATTCAAGTTTATTCATTTCCTTCCCGAACAGGACAGGCACGTACTGTGGCCAAAAAATGGACACTTTTTGGATAGACTTTGTATGAAATCAGAAAATGCTCAGAAAATTTATAATTTTAGCATGTTTAAGCTTGTACAATTCAGGAGAAGGCTCAGATAAATTAAAAGAAAAGAAAATTTTGACTTTATTGATTTGAAAGTGGACATTTTCGGGAGCCCGCTCACATATAATATTTTGAATTAGTGTGTACTTCATATGTATCTTCATACGATGCCCTGAGGAAATCAATATTATTTTGTATGCCCTAAGGGAATCATTACAACCTTGTATGCCCTGAGGGAATCATTACAACTCTGTATGCCCTCAGTGAATCATTACAACTGTGTAATGCCCCCAGGTAATCATTACAACCTTGTATGCCCTCAGTGAATCATTACAACTGTGTAATGCCCTCAGGTAATCATTACAACCTTGTATGCCCTCAGGGAATCATTACATCATTGTATGCCCTCAGGGAATCATTACAACTTTGTATTCACTCAGGGAATCATTACAACCTTGTATGCCCTCAGGGAATCATTACAACATTGTAAGCCCTGAGGGAATCATTACAACTTTGTATTCACTCAGAGAATCATTACAACTGTGTATGCCCTCAGGGAATCATTACATCTGTGTATGCCCTCAGGGAATCATTACAACTGTGTATGCCCTCAGGGAATCATTATAACCTTGTATGCTCTGAGGGAATCACTGCAGCTGCGTATGCCCTCAGGGAATCATTACAACATTGCATTCCCTCAGAGAATCATTACAACTTTGTATGCCCTGAGGGAATCATTACAACTTTGTATTCTCTCAGAGAATCATTACAACTGTGTATGTCCCCAGGGAATCATTACAGCTCCATAGGCCCTGAGGGAATCAGTTCAACTGTGTATGCCCTGAGGGAATCATTACAACTGTGTATGCCCTGAGGGAATCATTACAACCTTGTATGCCCCCAGGGAATCATTGCAGCTATGTATGCCCTCAGGGAATCTTTACAACATTGTATTCTCTGAGAGAATCATTACAACTTTGTATGCCCAGAGGGAATCATTACAACTCTGTATGCCCTCAGGGAATCATTACAACTGTGTATGCCCTCAGGGAATCATTACAACTGTGTATGCCCTGAGGGAATCATTACATCTGTGTATGTCCTGAGGGAATCATTAAATCTGTGTATGCCCTGAGGGAATCATTACAACTTTGTATTCTCTCAGAGAATCATTACAACTGTGTATGTCCCCAGGGAATCATTACAGCTCCATAGGCCCTGAGGGAATCAGTTCAACTGTGTATGCCCTGAGGGAATCATTACAACTTTGTATTCTCTGAGAGAATCATGACAACTTTGTATGCCCTGAGGGAATCATTACAACTTTGTATTCACTCAGAGAATCATTACAGCTCTGTATGCCCTGAGGGAATCATTACATCTGTGTATGCCCTCAGGGAATCATTACAATGTTGTATGTCCTCAGGGAATCATTACAACTGTGTATGCCCTCAGGGAATCATTACAACCTTGTATGCCCTCAGGGAATCATTACAACTGTGTATGCCCTCAGGGAATCATTACAACATTGTATGCCCTCAGGGAGTCATTACATCTGTGTATGCCCTCAGGGAATCATTACATCTGTGTATGCCCTAAGGGAATCATTACAACTGTGTATGCCCTGAGGGAATCATAACAACATTGTATGCCCTGAGGGAATCAGTTCAACTTTGTATGCCCTGAGGGAATCATTACAAATACAATCTAGGCCCTGAGGGAATCATTACAACTGTGTATGCCCTGAGGGAATCATTACAACTGTGTATGCCCTGAGGGAATCATTACAACTGTGTATGCCCTGAGGGAATCATTACAACTGTGTATGCTCTGAGGGAATCATTACAACCGTGTGAGCTCTCAGGGAATCATTAAAACTGTGTGAGCTCTCAGGGAATCACCATGTCCTTATATCTTTGTATTCCATCAGGGAATCACTATGACTTTGTATGCCTTTGTATTCCTAAGGGAATCATTACCATAGATAGTGACCAATCAATATGGGATAATTATCTCTATGTAACAACAGCACTATCAGTATTCAAGCTAGGTAAAGCTAATATAATCTATCATCATAACACAACTTTGTATTCCCTCAGGGAATTATTACAATTTTGCATTCTCTCAGGGAATCAGTACAACTTTGTTATTCCTCAAGGAATCTTTACAATTTTGTATTATGAGAACTCAGAATTCTTGGTATATGTGATATAGATATATTAACATATTCCTTGAGTGAAAACTTTGTATTCCTTGAGGAAATCATTTCATCTCTGTATTCGTCTGGGAATCATCTTTGACTTTGTATCCCTCAGGGAATCACCATGACTATGTATGCCCTGGGGGCATCATTGTGATTCTGTATGCCCTGAGGGCATCATTGTGATTCTGTATGCCCTGAGGAATCATTGTGATTCTGTATGCCCTGAGAGCATCATTGTGATTCTGTATGCCCTGGGGGCATCATTGTGATTCTGTATGCCCTGAGGGAATTATTGTGACTCTGTATGCCCTGAGAGCATCATCGTGATTCTGTATGCCCTGAGGGAATCATTGTGATTCTGTATGCCCTGAGGGAATCATTGTGGTTTGTATGCCCTGAGGGAATCATTGTGATTTTGTATGCCCACAGGGAACCATTGTGATTTTGTAAGCCCTCAGGGAACCATTGTGATTTTGTAAGCCCTCAGGGAATCATAGATGTTTTTTATATCACAATTGGGGTTGTACACCATGGAATAGAGTGAAATCTGATCGTTGTATCTCGTTGCATAGAATTTGCATGGACATTTTTAAGATGCTTCAATGCCCAATGGACTGTAATAGCTAGGGGAGCATCAGGCGAAGTTTGATTGGCTGATATGGTAAATTTTGTAACATTTTAAACATGGGGCAATAATACTTTCATGATTTATACTTATTCATTGTACATATCTCATCTGTAAAGACCTCCTTTGCACAATGTCAAATGTGACTGTTGATGTTACCCTGGTACATGATGTCATGCCCATTTGTGATGTCATATGCTTCAGGATCGAAGTCAATAGGGCAAACATCGTCGCTAGCTAGGTGAATAGAGAAATTGTTTTCGACTTTTTCCTAAATAAGAGATGGTAATATAAGGGTTTGTCTCATTTAACTCATTTGTACAGATCTGAGGGCAAATACATTTGTACAGACCTGAGGGTAACCAAAGTCATGATGATTCCCAGAGGGAATACAAAGTGATAAAGATTCACTGAGGGCTTACAAAATTACAATAATTCCTTGGGGTCATAAATGCTCATGGTGATTTCCTGAGAAAATACAAAGTCAATGTTATAATAGACTACAAAGTTGTCATGATTCTCTGATGAAATACAATGTCATAATGATAGGCCCTATTCCTGTTACAGCATGTTGTAACATACTTATTTAACTGGGCCTTAGGGCATTAATCAAATATAACAAATATAGGTTTTGATTATTATCACAAAGTCATAAAAATTCAATGAGGGCATACAAAGTTGTCATGATTCCCTGAGATAATACAAAGCCAAAATTATTCCCTGAGGGCATACAAAGTTGTAAGGATTCCCTCTGGGTAAACAACGTTGTAATGATTCCCTCAGGGCATACTCAATCGTAATAATTCCCTCAGGGCTTACACAGTTGTACTGATTCTGTTAGGGCATACTCAGTTGTAATGATTCCCTGAGGGCATACACAGTTGTAATGATTCCCTCAGGGCATACAAAGTTGTAATGATTCCCTCAGGGCATACAAAGTTAAACTGATTCCCTAAGGGCATACACAGTTGTATTAATTATCTCAGAGAATAAAAAGTTGTAATGATTCCCTCAGGGCATACACAGTTGTAATGATTCCTTGAGTGCATACAAAGTTTTAATGATTCCCTCAGGGCATACACAGTTGTAATGATTCCCTTAGGGCATACAAAGTTGTAATGATTCCCTGAGGGCATACACAGTTGCAATGATTCCCCGAGGGCATACAAAGTTGTCATGATTCCCTCAGGGCATACACAGTTGTAATGATTCCCTGAGGACCTACAACATTGTAATCATTCCCTCAGGGCATACACAGTTGTAATCATTCCCTCAGGGCATACAAAGTTAAACTGATTCCGTAAGGGCATACACAGTTGTATTAATTATCTGAGAGAATAAAAAGTTGTAATGATTCCCTCAGGGCATACACAGTTGTAATGATTCCCTCAGGGCATACACAGTTGTACTGATTCCCTTAGGGCATACAAAGTTGTCATGATTCCCTCAGGGCATACACAGTTGTAATGATTCCCTCAGGGCATACAAAGTTGTAATGATTCCCTCAGGGCATACAAAGTTAAACTGATTCCCTAAGGGCATACACAGTTGTATTAATTATCTCAGAGAATAAAAAGTTGTAATGATTCCCTCAGGGCATACACAGTTGTAATGATTCCTTGAGTGCATACAAAGTTTTAATGATTCCCTCAGGGCATACACAGTTGTAATGATTCCCTTAGGGCATACAAAGTTGTAATGATTCCCTGAGGGCATACACAGTTGCAATGATTCCCCGAGGGCATACAAAGTTGTCATGATTCCCTCAGGGCATACACAGTTGTAATGATTCCCTGAGGACCTACAACATTGTAATCATTCCCTCAGGGCATACACAGTTGTAATGATTCCCTCAGGGCATACAAAGTTAAACTGATTCCGTAAGGGCATACACAGTTGTATTAATTATCTGAGAGAATAAAAAGTTGTAATGATTCCCTCAGGGCATACACAGTTGTAATGATTCCCTCAGGGCATACACAGTTGTACTGATTCCCTTAGGGCATACAAAGTTGTCATGATTCCCTCAGGGCATACACAGTTGTAATGATTCCCTCAGGGCATACAAAGTTGTAATGATTCCCTCAGGGCATACAAAGTTAAACTGATTCCCTAAGGGCATACACAGTTGTATTAATTATCTCAGAGAATAAAAAGTTGTAATGATTCCCTCAGGGCATACACAGTTGTAATGATTCCTTGAGTGCATACAAAGTTTTAATGATTCCCTCAGGGCATACACAGTTGTAATGATTCCCTTAGGGCATACAAAGTTGTAATGATTCCCTGAGGGCATACACAGTTGCAATGATTCCCCGAGGGCATACAAAGTTGTCATGATTCCCTCAGGGCATACACAGTTGTAATGATTCCCTGAGGACCTACAACATTGTAATCATTCCCTCAGGGCATACACAGTTGTAATCATTCCCTCAGGGCATACAAAGTTAAACTGATTCCGTAAGGGCATACACAGTTGTATTAATTATCTGAGAGAATAAAAAGTTGTAATGATTCCCTCAGGGCATACACAGTTGTAATGATTCCCTCAGGGCATACACAGTTGTAATGATTCCCTTAGGGCATACAAAGTTGTCATGATTCCCTCAGGGCATACACAGTTGTAATGATTCCCTTAGGGCACACAAAGTTAAACTGATTCCCTAAGGGCATACACAGTTGTATTAATTTTCTGAGAGAATACAAAGTTGTAATGATTCCCTGAGGGCATACAAAGTTGTCATGATTCCCTCAGGGCATACACAGTTGTAATGATTCCCTGAGGACATACAACATTGTAATGATTCCCTGAGAGCATACACAGTTGTAATGATTCCCTCAGGGCATACACAGTTGTAATGATTCCTTGAGTGCATACAAAGTTGTAATGATTCCCTCTGGGCATACACAGTTGTAATGATTCCCTCTGGGCATACACAGTTGTAATGATTCCCTCTGGGCATACACAGTTGTAATGATTCCTTTAGGGCATACACTACTGTAATGATTCCCTATGGGCATACACTATTGTAATGATTCCCTCTGGGCACACAAAGTTGTAATGATTCCCTGAGTGCATACAAAGTTGTCATGATTCCCTCAGGGCATACACAGTTGTAATGATTCCCTGAGGGCATACACAGTTGTAATGATTCCCTGAGGGAATACAAAGTTGTCATGATTCCCTCAGGGCATACACAGTTGTAATGATTCCCTGAGGACCTACAACATTGTAATGATTCCCTGAGGGCATACACAGTTGTAATCATTCCCTCAGGGCATACAAAGTTAAACAGATTCCGTAAGGGCATACACAGTTGTATTAATTATCTGAGAGAATAAAAAGTTGTAATGATTCCCTCAGGGCATACACAGTTGTAATGATTCCCTCAGGGCATACACAGTTGTAATGATTCCCTTAGGGCATACAAAGTTGTCATGATTCCCTCAGGGCATACACAGTTGTAATGATTCCCTTAGGGCATACAAAGTTAAACTGATTCCCTAAGGGCATACACAGTTGTATTAATTTTCTGAGAGAATACAAAGTTGTAATGATTCCCTGAGGGCATACAAAGTTGTCATGATTCCCTGAGGGCATACACAGTTGTAATGATTCCCTGAGGACATACAACATTGTAATGATTCCCTGAGGGCATACACAGTTGTAATGATTCCCTCAGGGCATACACAGTTGTAATGATTCCTTGAGTGCATACAAAGTTGTAATGATTCCCTCTGGGCATACACAGTTGTAATGATTCCCTCTGGGCAAACACAGTTGTAATGATTCCTTTAGGGCATACACTACTGTAATGATTCCCTATGGGCATACACTATTGTAATGATTCCCTCTGGGCACACAAAGTTGTAATGATTCCCTGAGTGCATACAAAGTTGTCATGATTCCCTCAGGGCATACACAGTAGTAATGATTCCCTGAGGACATACAACATTGTAATGATTCCCTGAGGGCATACACAGTTGTAATGATTCCCTCAGGGCATACAAAGTTAAACTGATTCTCTAAGGGCATACACAGTTGTATTAATTATCTGAGAGAATAAAAAGTTGTAATGATTCCTTCAGGGCATACACAGTTGTAATGAGTCCTTGAGTGCATACAAAATTGTAATGATTCCCTGAGGGCATACACAGTTGTAATGATTCCCTAAGGGCATACACAGTTGTAATGATTCCCTCAGGGCTTACACAGTTGTAATGATTCCCTCAGGGCATACACAGTTGTAATGATTCCCTAAGGGCATACAAAGTTGTAATGATTCCCTCAGGGCATACACAGTTGTAATGATTCCCTTAGGGCATACAAAGTTAAACTGATTCCCTAAGGGCATACACAGTTCAGTTGTATTAATTGTCTGAGAGAATACAAAGTTGTAATGATTCCCTGAGGGCATAAAAAGTTGTAATGATTCCCTGAGGGCATACACAGTTGTAATGATTCCCTGAGGGCATACAACATTGTAAAGATTCCCGAGGGCATACACAGTTGTAATGATTCCCTCTGGGCATACAAAGTTGTCATGATTCCCTCAGGGCATACACAGTTGTAATGATTCCCTGAGGGCATACACAGTTGTAATGATTCCCTGAGGGAATACAAAGTTGTCATGATTCCCTCAGGGCATACACAGTTGTAATGATTCCCTGAGGACCTACAACATTGTAATGATTCCCTGAGGGCATACACAGTTGTAATCATTCCCTCAGGGCATACAAAGTTAAACAGATTCCGTAAGGGCATACACAGTTGTATTAATTATCTGAGAGAATAAAAAGTTGTAATGATTCCCTCAGGGCATACACAGTTGTAATGATTCCCTCAGGGCATACACAGTTGTAATGATTCCCTTAGGGCATACAAAGTTGTCATGATTCCCTCAGGGCATACACAGTTGTAATGATTCCCTTAGGGCATACAAAGTTAAACTGATTCCCTAAGGGCATACACAGTTGTATTAATTTTCTGAGAGAATACAAAGTTGTAATGATTCCCTGAGGGCATACAAAGTTGTCATGATTCCCTGAGGGCATACACAGTTGTAATGATTCCCTGAGGACATACAACATTGTAATGATTCCCTGAGGGCATACACAGTTGTAATGATTCCCTCAGGGCATACACAGTTGTAATGATTCCTTGAGTGCATACAAAGTTGTAATGATTCCCTCTGGGCATACACAGTTGTAATGATTCCCTCTGGGCATACACAGTTGTAATGATTCCTTTAGGGCATACACTACTGTAATGATTCCCTATGGGCATACACTATTGTAATGATTCCCTCTGGGCACACAAAGTTGTAATGATTCCCTGAGTGCATACAAAGTTGTCATGATTCCCTCAGGGCATACACAGTAGTAATGATTCCCTGAGGACATACAACATTGTAATGATTCCCTGAGGGCATACACAGTTGTAATGATTCCCTCAGGGCATACAAAGTTAAACTGATTCTCTAAGGGCATACACAGTTGTATTAATTATCTGAGAGAATAAAAAGTTGTAATGATTCCTTCAGGGCATACACAGTTGTAATGAGTCCTTGAGTGCATACAAAATTGTAATGATTCCCTGAGGGCATACACAGTTGTAATGATTCCCTAAGGGCATACACAGTTGTAATGATTCCCTCAGGGCTTACACAGTTGTAATGATTCCCTCAGGGCATACACAGTTGTAATGATTCCCTAAGGGCATACAAAGTTGTAATGATTCCCTCAGGGCATACACAGTTGTAATGATTCCCTTAGGGCATACAAAGTTAAACTGATTCCCTAAGGGCATACACAGTTCAGTTGTATTAATTGTCTGAGAGAATACAAAGTTGTAATGATTCCCTGAGGGCATAAAAAGTTGTAATGATTCCCTGAGGGCATACACAGTTGTAATGATTCCCTGAGGGCATACAACATTGTAAAGATTCCCGAGGGCATACACAGTTGTAATGATTCCCTCTGGGCATACAAAGTTGTAATGATTCCCTCAGGGCATACAAAGTGATAGTGATTCCCTCAGGGCATACACAGTTGTTGTAACGATTCTCTCATGCCCATTTGATAAAATTACTCATATGAGTAATTCCACTAATTGGTCGACAGATGACTATAAAATAGATTTTTGCATTTTTAATGAGAAATCTTGGTCTGGAGTTATTTTACTCAATTCTGTCAGATGCCCAGACAGGAAATACATCAGAAATACCCCCCTTTTACATATCTGGCATTAATATTTTAAATTCTAGAGGAAAGAAACCACTGTTTTATTGCCTAAGCATTAAAGAAAATCTTACTACTTCTGAGAAAAAGTGTGCAAAGAAAAAAAAATGATGTCAAATCAGTGTTACATGTTTATTCAAATTTCATATCATGACCCTGGCTATCGAATAATTTGAAAAAAATATATTTCTAATAATCCATTGGTTGATTTGCAATGCAAAAATATCTGGAAGTCTGTATATGACACCATAACATGCCTCTTTAAAACTAGAATAAAAATTGATATAAACACCAAGATGGGTCAAGTTGATAGGTATGAAGAAATAGAGAACTCGTGGTTGACGATTCCGTAGTTTATTGATGAAGGTATATATGAATACTGATGAACATGGGTACATGTGAAGCTTATATAGTATGGTAAGTATGCAACGTCCATGTGACGTTTGGAATGTTCCTGAAGGATCTGGGTCTATCATGTGGATCTTTCTAGTTGGAAAGATCCATGTGATAGATGATGCAATGTACATGAATGTTCTGGATCCTTGATGATGCAATGTTCTAGAGGGTTCTAGACAGTGCCAATATGTAGGTTACCTTAGGCTCACATGTTATGTTTACATTAGTTCTGGATCCTTGATGATGCAATGTTCTAGAGGGTTCTAGACAGTGCCAATATGTAGGTTACCTTAGGCTCACATGTTATGTTTACATTATGGAATTAATTAACTATTATCATTCTCATTAACATTATAATCATGAATCATCATATTCATAAACATATTAATTAGGTTATGCCTTATTACATAATATTATAAGGCCGGATATGACAAAGTGAATATGTTTTAGATAGTTTTCAATGTATTCTCCCATATAATAATAAATGTATTGAATATTTTAGTTTTCTCTGGAATAAGAGCATATGATATATATATTTGGGAAGTTTCTATGTCACCATAACGTGCCGGACATTTTAGCTAAATAAAATATCTAGAGTTGAAAAAATTAAAGTATGGCTGAAGGTAAGTCATTCTATAGCTCAGACATAAACAGTTGCATTATCCCTCTGCTGTGCATTATTGCACTTCAAGAGTGCTAAAACATGATGTCACCATAACGTGTCAGTACGTTACGGTGACATATATTATGTGACATACATTATATGACATATATTATGTAACATACATGTATTGGCTGGACCTTTTCCCTAATAATTTTGCCTCTAAATACTGAAACAGAATGTAGATTTACTTTCATAAACTGATAAAAGTATTCAAGTCAACTAAGCAAGTAAACAAGGGGGAAAGAATGTGATACATTTTTGTATAAATTCTAAATATAATGGATTATATATGTGTATGCATATGGGTATAGGGTCAATGACCTGTAAGTATTGCTGCTGCCATTATCATTACCATTACTGAATTGTTATTTGGCTGTAACTTTTCTTCTAGTGGGAATATTTTCACAAACTAAAAAGTGTTATGACCCTTATGTCGATACCTGAGAGGTACACAGTGATTCAAAACATTATGGGCATATTATTTCTATTTATTTCTAGTTTAAATCCTCATTTATGTTGAAATATGTACCATTCATTGGTGCCCTAACTACAATATTCATCATTAACAGTCCAACTTTCGTCTATATTATCAGCAATATGTCTATTAATATGTACGAAAAATAATAAATCAATACAAGCTATTTAAAAAAATTAAGAATTTTCAGCCAAATGACGAATGGTGGATTTGCTCATATATATATGCTTTTAATAATAAAAATAGATAACATTTAATGTCAGAAAATTGAATTTCGGCTGAAAAATCAGTAAAAAAAACCTCATTGGTATCAATTACTACCACCCATAATTCTAATTCTTCATTATCTGACGATCTTGATTACTTGATGATAAACCCTGTAATTAGTACAATATACCCCCTTCCTCTCCCCCCCCCCATCCCCCATAGCTTTGTCCCCACTACCCCACACTGCAACCCCAACCCCCAACCCAGCAGTTTTGTATTCCATGTATTAGATTGATTATATTACCTCCCACCCCCACTAGCTTTAGCGCCCCCCCCCCCCCCCACCTTCCCCTCCAACCCCCCCCCCCAGCCCCCCGCCCCCGCCCCCCCCCCTCCGCCCCAGCCCCCCGCCCCCCCCCCCTCCGCCCCAGCCCCCCGCCCTCGCCCCCCCCCCCCCAAACCCTGGACAGCACGCCACAAGTGAAGGCCTGAAGCTGTGTGATGCCCCGAGGGCATACACTGACTGAAGCCCGAAAGTAGTCCACTATTCCTGCGCCCAGCTTGGAGTTCACTGCGCCCGCAGGGCGCTCACCGGTGCGATTATTACTCTCGTGCGCCAGGCCCTGGCGGGTGTGGTTTTGTGTCTCAGTCGTTGATACCGCGGGGACAAATAGCAATCTATAGACTTCTTCACTTGATTACAATATTAATAATCATATTAATATCAGTTTGATTAATTTAATAGATGTATTTATTTGCATCCTCTTCATTTTATTCTAACGAACGGCCGTGAAATTAAAAATGAATCATTGCTCTTAAATTCATAAAAGGTTTATCATGTCTATCATGAAATGATTGGTGGTCCAACAGACCTGAGTCTGAGATATCCATATCTTATCTCAATACAATCTGTAATACAATGGACAACTTAATTAATATTCATGTACCGTAAATAAATTATAATATGGCGATCTTAGCATCTTAGCGATCCTTAAGAAAGTTTTCCCGATTTGACTAAAGGGGGCGCGGCAGACATATAGAAGCCGAGATCAGTCGCTAGCCTCCGAACAATTTTACACCCAAGAAATCCGAGGCATTTACAAAATCCAATCGACTTCATTCGTTGAAAAGGTAAGAAATGCAAATACCAGACCATATAGAGCCGACAAGTGAATTGTTGCGCCACCGTATACGGAAAATTGCCACGATTCCGTCGAGCCCTGATTATGTTTTGAGCGACAATAGGGGAGTAAGCATCCATCGTTATCGCTGGAAATAGTGGTATCGAGGCGCTTGGTACCCAGACGCTCCCGCAGACGCTTCGGCCTTTTTCTATTTATCGTGGGTCAATAAATCATCTTATATTTATATTCTAATGGGTCCACGCCCATGGTTCACGGGCCTTGTCCGCGATCACAACCTTGCGTCAGAAAAGTCGAATGAAAATCGAGAACATATCAATGCCATGCCTATGCCTATGCCATGGCCAATGGATAACCTTTTTAGCTGCTTTTCCAGTAATCTCAATGTCAATGTGACTAAAATTGGTAATAAAAGGGGTATAATAATGAGCTTATAGGTACTGCTACCGTAGACCAGAGAACTATTGAAGATTTAATATAATGCTCTAGTATTAAAACAACTACTATCTTTATTATCAATTTATCATATGAATAGCCTAGCCTACTCACTATACTTGTCTTGAGACACTTAAATAAACTGTATCCCTCAAGTCAAAGGTAACGAGACGCTAGACGTGTGTGTGTGTACACGCATGGCGGTTAATAATATGTTATTTCTTGGCACCAAAGCTTCAAGCGTGCATGTGGATATTTTCCCCGGCTATTATATCTAACTCAGTGTTCGTTAGATTGTACTTTATTACAACAACAATGAGATAAGATTAGGAATATCGTTTTTAACGTAGGCTTTAGCATCAGTGGACAATGGCCATGGTCAAGTTAGACGGAGAGGCCACGAGATGGGTTTCAATACAGAAACCGCCCAAACCGGTAGCTGTTCTAAAGATACTGATTTTGTTAGAGAAGAGCCGCGAGTAAGACCGGTTGTGGCCTTACCTCCCTTCCAATGATGCCCAGGAATGATTCTATGGAGTTGATATGGTAGATTAATCCCGCTCCTGGGTGTGGATGAAGATCAAATAGATCCATCACTGGAAATACTGGGTGCTGGATAGGGACGACACCTGGAGTAATCGGCCGGAACTATAGCCCGAGCCCCCAAATGAGGCCCATAAACATTAAGTTTCAAGACATCCCTCTCCAATTAAGGTGTAACTTTAAACCCTGATAGCTTTTTAATTTTGTATAAGAGTTCTGTAAAAATATATAATTATATAATATCAGAGCTAACAATGTGGCGAACAGTTTGGTACAACAGTCACTTCTTACAAATTATGTTACTAAAGTCCTAGTAATGGTACCCTGGAGGCGATTGTTTAAGTAAATGAATATAAATTATTGATTATAAATATAATCAAGCCTAGCTACAAAAATTTAGCCTGGAAAGCCATCCTGATTTTTTGTGTATGAGTTAGCAAATACTGTATCTACATTCATATTAAATTTCATTAATATTCATCAAACAGTTTTTTTTTTTTAAAAAAAACGCTGATTGTCATCAGCAAAAGTCAATTTTGCTAGTGCCCCATACTGCCACTAGGAGGCTTCCAGGGGGCTAACTCAGGATGTGAGGGAAAAAATCATTTGATGATAAGTATATATATGTTGAATGTCTGGGTGAAATTTAATGTCTGAATTCATGTCAGAACCATTTTAAACGAATTATGTTGATAAATTAGTCAAATGTAGTAAAATTACTCAAATATGATTTATTATTTCTATCTCCATACTGCCATAGCATGAAAAATAGCTTGGTGACCTATATCTATTTTTCACTCAATAATCATTATTTCATGTCAAGTATCATTGGTTAAAATTTTAGAGAAATTCATCAGTAATCAAAATCACTACTGAGTCACCTTAAACAATCGCCTTCAGAGCACCATTTCTAGAACTAGGATCTTTGACTAGGACTAGGATGATTTGCTTCTGGCCTCTCACACCTTACACTGAGTGACTCACAGAGTAAACGTTAAAAGTGTGATTGATGTAAAAATCTTAATATGAAAATTGTTGAATACATTTGGGATCGCTTTAGGTTCTCCACCAGATGTTATATGATTGCTTAGGAGCTAGTGGAATAAAGTACTTGACACGTTAACGTTCCAGTTGGACCTTGGTTAATATGAAAATTGTTGAATACATTAATTATTAATTTGGGGTCGGTTTAGGTTCTCAACCAGATGTTATATGATTGCTTAGGAGCTAGTGGAGTAAAGTACTTGACACGTTGACGTTCCAGTTGGTTGCCTAGGCCCTAACACGTGACACAGCATGCAGGCTGGTTGTCGGATTAATTAAGGTTAGGCCCAATATGAGGGAGGTTACTACCCAGTAGCTGTATAGGGGAGTATACTACTATATATAAAGAAATAAAATAGTGTGTGTACACCTATACATAACATAACTACAACCCACTTGCCCCTTCATTTGGGTTCTGAAAGATAACTGAAACGGGTCTGAAAAACCACTGAGATTGGCCTGGAAAAGCCTTGAATTTTGTTCTGACCAAAAGCGCGGAAACCTTGTAATAGTACCGACCCGATTTATGCCACATGAATTGAACCGATGAAGTTATTCAGAGTGAAGACTCAGAAGTCTGTTATTCACTAGCCTATTTCTATCATTACAGATGTAGCTCGCCGGGAAGATGGAATACCAGGGAGAGACTTGTTTAATTTGTGATGGCGGTCTTAACGAGAACTGTAAAGATGTTTTCCAATCTGGGACGCTGGGCCTCCAGCCTCTCAAAGAACGACTCCAAGTTGTACTTCAGGTATGTATCTTAACTATTGGTTATATGAATCATGAGGGTAAATTATACACATTAAAACTAAAGTCAATCATACATATTCCACAATCATACATGTGTCACAGCCTTTTTTTAAACTTTACTTGAAATTGAAAGTCTGAATTATGTGTGTTTACTGTTAAATGAGTCAATAAGTATTATTGTACTTGGGGAAAATATACTCAATTGCATTGAATAGTAATATTGTCTGTCAAGCTATGACATGCCATACTGTCCTTTCCCTCCTTATGCTCTGATGTATCTGATAGGCTTGGAGTTAAAGGGATAGTTTGACAGGTGAAGTCACATATGGTGTAGTTTTTCAACTTTTGTAATTGTATGATATATACCTACTAAAGTAACTCAATATCAAAAGTATTCTACTCAAGATGAGAAGAATGAGATGGGTGAAGGGAGATGCTGTCTGAACATTCTCTTCTTAACAGATTCGATTCATTTAGGATACAGAAATGGTGGAAATAGTTCATAAGTCGAAAAGCAGATATCTGTCATCCTTTAACAGTGGCTATTGTGCCACTATATGATCATACATAACCCCTCCACTCATTCCCTACTTGTTTAACTATTTAATTTCCATAATCAATGCGGCTGAGGACTTGAATCCGTCACTTTTTTTGCCTCCCTTATTTGGTACTGGGAGCAATACAAGGTGTTATAGGGGTCCTCCACTAGGTTGCGACAGTCATGGCGTATATAACCAGGCTCGATCGCTTACGCGTTCGCTATAGTGGAGGAGGTGGTAGCGAACTGATGGCGACCCACATGTCCTCTACCCCGTTCACAACCTGTTTATGTTTGCATATGTTCGCAGTAAAAATTAAAAAAGTTTTGTATTTACGTTGTACCTCGAAAAAATAATGTTTCAAGAGATAACCCAGTATCTTGTAATTACCTAAAGTTAGATTTGAAAGAGCCTCTCAGTATATAATTGCGAATCTAACATATTTCAATAATTAACTCCAAATTTATTTTACTTCATTCTTATTCCATAGATTACACTGGAGAAGGAAACCTGTCATAGTAAGCACATTTGCTCCGAATGTGCTGCGATCCTGGACAATATCGACGAATACCAGTGCAACGTTGATTCCTTCTACGAGAACTTCCAAGAAACGCTGAAAATGAAGTCACAAACAGGTTCGAGTGTCACCAACCATTGCTTGACCTGTTTCAGCAGCAAATCGGACCTAAGCCGGGAAGCTTTCAAAAGCTTAAAGGGCGATGCCGAATGTCCGAACCTGCAAGCAAGGCTGGAAGAGATCCTTACCCTTCCATTGAACCAGTATGCGAAAGACTGTCCAAGTATCTGCGTATTCTGCATCAAAACCCTCGAGAAAATCGAAGCTGAGTTGGAGGTCATATGGAACTTTACTTCTTCATACAGGACCACTCAAGAAGCTAGGAAGACATCCTCCGGGGAGGCTCCTCCCAGAAAAACGCCCTCAACGAATGGAATGAAGAAGCTTAAAGCTCTAGGACTAGGAGGACCTAATGCAGACCTTAATGTTCAGACTGCTGACGAAGCGGTGTGTATAATGTCATAATGAATTCTTGCATTGATGAAGTCAGTGTGTTCAGTTACCCTGCTTAAAGACAGGGAAGGGAATACGGGGATTGATAGGGGCGTCGGCCCTTTCTTCCCGTCGCTCTCTGTATATGCTGACAAAAAGGCATACTTTTATGGGCCGTTTTACCTCTGACTGTGACTGAACTCCAACATCTAAATCCTTTAGCGTTTATAATGCCTGAATAATCTGATTTCGTATTAACATTGATTAACGGTAATTCAAAGTAGATGCAGGGTTTAAGGGGGTATCTAGTACTACACGAAACGAGTTTTGCATTATCAAAAGTATTGTATCATCGTTAGCCCGATATCTTTGTTGCATCCTAGATTTCGAGTACCGTACATGTGTTCAGTATTTGTACTAAAATCATCCACATATTGTCAAATCTCCCCATTAATTTATAACCAAATTTCATTAAAAGAAATCAAAATGCTGAAAATCTGATATTTTTGAGTCATCAAATCGGTTTTAAATATTTTGTAAAGGCCCTAAATAATAGTAATTTGCTCTCTTTATGTTGAAAATGTGTTGGTATGTCTGGTATCCTTGCTGTTGTATTCTCTGCAAATTTTAAGTTTTCTTTTTTATTTCAGAATGCGATAAACAACTTGATTGAGAAGACGCCCACGGGTTTGCAATGCCTTGTGTGTGGCTTTACCAACCTGCGAATGTGCCACATGAAGACGCATATCCGCACACACACAGGCTCCAAGCCCTTCCGATGCCAGGGCTGCAACCGCGCCTTCCACGACCGCAGCAACTGCAACAAGCACGCCCGCAGATGCGCCGCAAATCTCAGCCTAATCGCAAAGAACAGCAATAGAACCAATATCAACAAAAAATCGCAAGACGTCGCAGCGGACCTGGAAGGCTTGCAACCCGTTGAGGGAGAGGGTATGGTTGAAATGCAAGTGGATGATTACCAGAAACATTGTTCTGAGTCAGGAAGACAGATACTCGCTGGGGGGTATACCGAATCCATGGGGAAAATGGAAAACGGGGAATCTTCTACCTCAGTCAATGCTAACCCACCCAATCAAGAAGACTATAGTTGTACTGAGTGTGATTTGACTTTTGATTCCGCTGAAGCCATAAGTAGGCATGCCCTTGAGCATAGCTTCAACAGAGATGGAAAGAATTTTAATCTTTCAGGGGAAAATGTGCGAATGGATCTCAATGAAAAATCTCATGAGGAAATAAATGATAAAATAATGGGTGAAATTGGGAGTATTTTCAACCGATTCATAGGCAGTAATAACACTGCATCAACTACAGAATCTACATCCAAGAGAAGGAAAGTTCGCAACCCCAGACCTAAATGTGTGAGTGACAATTTAGTGAGAGAAGTTGGAGGTAATTATGAATGTACTATTTGTCATTATACCTCATCACTCCCCCATACTTTAACTCATGCTCGGAAACATACAGGCGAAAGACCATATGTCTGTAAATTCTGTGGCAAGACATATGCAGACTCTAGTAATTTCTATCGACATGAAAACAAACATGAGGAAAATGGGGATCTTCCTCAGGACATCTCAGACAATCCTGAAGCCCCTGGAACCTCTGAACGTCGTCCTGAATCATCTGAACAGTCAAAGAATCCATTCCTACATAGCAACTCTCCAATAATTTTAGATAGCGCCAGTGGTTCCGACGAGGAAAATTCCAATACGCACCTCGCATCACATACATCTGAAAAAAAGAATTTATCGTTTGAGTGTTCTTTGTGTACAAACACATTCGAAAATGCCGACGCTTTAACCGAGCATATTAGACAACACATGGAAAAAAGAAATCTCCATCAGCTCGGAAGTCCAACACAGAAAGCTCTCCAAAGAAGTAGTCCATCCCAGGATGACCCATTACACCAGGAAGGGGTGGAAACTACCCAGGGAGCTAGGAGAACCAAGAGATTGTCTAGTAGTTCTGTTGGTCTCCCATCTGACATCAGTGACCATGACACAGACGCTATGTCGCAAGCATATTCAGAATCTCTTGACTCGTTATCTATAGACGATGGCGACCCTACCGCTGTTTCGCAGCAAGTCAGGGACTCGTTAATAGTTTGGGACGAGACCCGTTCCGTATACAAGTGTGCTAAATGCTCCTATTACAACTATGTTCTCTACAACCTCCGCAAACACATACGAACTCACACTGGCGAAAAACCATTCAAGTGCGAGTACTGCGACCGTAGGTTTTCCGACAAATCCAACAGGAGAAAACACGAGAGGAAGCATAATTTTAATGGAGATGTACCCGTCAGTGTGGTCAAGCCATCTACAAATTCCCCTGACCCTGCCAAACCTTTCCAGTGTGATATCTGCAAAGTGTCTTTCCGATACGAGGGCACGTTGAAGAAGCATCGGGAGCTCCATGACGATCAAAAAACATTTGTCTGTGAGAAAGCCAACTGTGGGAAGAAGTTCTTCAGCCTCTTTGATCTTCAAAGGCACGAATCTCTGCAGTGTAAGAATAGTGAAACATCACCAGATCTGGTGACTGCTCACTCGGAGAGTCCTGCAGGAGGTAATCTAGAACAGGGAAGGAAAGAGAATGTGATGGTATGTGACGACCGTGGGGTAGATTATACAACAATATCAGGTTTTGAACGTCTGAAATCTGCAGATTCCAGTGGCTCTCCAACAGTGGTAACTCCACCAACTCCACAGCCACCAAACCCTCGTACAGGAAGATCAAGTCCCAGTATTTCCAACCCTACACCCTACACAGAAACGCCGATGGGAGATTCGGCTTCTTATCTAACCATAGAACACACAGAGCAGAACACCTTCCAGTGTTTAGTGTGCAGCTATGAGAGCAGCCAGTACCCCGAAGTTGTCAGTCACCAGTACCAGAGTCATTACAAGCCAGAGCTAAAGCGTTGTGAAGTCCATGTACAATGTACTTTGATGGATTTTCTCATCGATTTAGGCGCTGGGAACTATAAGTGTAAAATATGTGACTATCAAGCTGATATGATGATCAAACAAAGAGCCCACCTTCGTGAGGTGCATGGGGCCAAAGTGAAACCTCTCAGTGTTAAAGTGGTTCAGGATAACGTCCAGAAGAACAGAATAATGAGAAAAGATCCTCGCTCTGTATATTACGAATGCCTCTTCTGCTTCGCCCGCCACAAAGCTCCTAAAATGCTCGCAAAGCATGTAAAGAATAAGCATCCTGAGGAGTATAACAGAGCTATGCTTGCTGCGGCCAACGTCAACTCACATCCTGAAACCAATATCAATAACAATGAATTTAACAAGGCCCCTTCAGCTACGTCAAATTTTTCTATCGAAAATACTTCCCCGAGTATGAATAACAGTGAATTTAACAACGCAATTACGCTGAAGAACCCTTCAGCTACATCGAATTCTCCTATGGAAAATAGTTTCCACAATATGAATAACAGTGAATTTAACAACGCCTTTACGCTGAACAATCCTTCAGCTACATCAAATTCTTCTATGGAAAATAGTTTCCATAATATGAATAACAGTGAATTTAACAACGTCTTTATGATGAATAATAACCCTTCAGCTACATCAAATTCTTCTATAGAAAATAGTTTCCACGGTGAAAAACCTCCCAGGACAGGGATCAAAAGACAAAGCCCCGAGCAAAGACAGTATAATTCATATCGAGAAACTAGCCTACGGCCCCAAGAAATGCCAGATATTAATACTATCTATAGCACAGATCTGAACCAACATGAATACCTTCTTCGGGGACGATTCACCTGTCACCTATGCTCTAAGGTGTTCCCTGAACCAGGTGATCTTCAGATTCATTTTGGAGAGCACTGTTTGGGACAGATCTACCCATTTACTGTAGCCTTGAGAAACGAAGCTAAAAAGCAAGGATTTGATGATTACTATTCCTGTCTACTTTGTGGAGCTACTTATTTAAATTCTCTTACATTTGAGAAACATAGAGACACACATAGGAGTGAAGAAAACGAAGTGGTGCCTATAAGTCAATCTCCCTCGGGTCCAGTAGGTGTGCACAATTCTAATCTGTTCATGAGGGGGGCTGGGGAAGGTGGAGGTTTACCTGGGCCGCATATGCATGCTCCTCAACCTCATCCTCATCCATCGCCGCCGCAAGAGATGCTACCAAGTAATCCACTAACTCCTCCATCTCACCAACACTTCTACCCCCACCACCAGCATCCAATGCTCCCCAACCAACCGAATGCCATGATACCTCCTCCTCCTCCGCCTCCCCCTCATGGTCATGCTATCGCACCTCAACCCACACACCCGCAAGTATCTGCCATGGGAATGCATCCATTATTACAACAACAGCTGCAGCAACAACAACAACAACAGCACCACCCCATGATGAACCTTCCTGCTGCTGGTGCCAACCCATCTGTGCCAAACTTTGCAGGTTTCAAATGTCCCCTGTGCTTCCTGACCTTCACCCAACCCCAGGACCTTCTCTCTCACGTTGACAACTACCATAAGCATTCGCATAGCCACCAACTGCATCAACTAGCTCAGCTTAGCAACCTCCAACATAATGCTATGCTGCCAGCAAAGCCTGGTGATAGTATGCCACCACAGGAAAGTCCACGTCATATGGCATCTCATCTAGCACCGCCACCACATGCACCACCAGGTCTGCAAGAGGCACCACCCACCACCATCACAAATCCTCCGAACGTCATCAAAATTGAACCCATTCCACCAGGTCCGGCCCCAGAAGCAGCAGCTGGATGTGGTAGTATGAAGTTACCAATCTTGATAGAGGATGGCTCTGACATGAAACCTGGGCCAACACACAGACCTACACAGCACAACTATGGACCAGGCACTCCTGGCTACCAGCCGTTCAAATCTGAACGAAATTCTATATATGATGCCTTTATGATTGAACAGGCCAACGCGCTATCTAATCCTTCTAAACATTCCGAGACGTCAAAGCCAGGACTTTTATCAGAGTTTCAAGTGTTCAACAGATCGCATTTGGCCGCGTCGAATAATCCAGATTCGGAGCATAGGCCCAAAAGACAGTACCACAATGCAATTGAAATCTCCCCTAGGGACTTTGAACAGGAGCATCGAGATGTGCAAGTTAGAAACACAGGAAAGGCAAAGAGAAGAAAATTGCAATGTAATGAACCCCCAACCCCTGCGTCTACAAATGATTCTTATTCCAGTGACAAACCTGATTTGATCCTTCAATTGCTTGCTGAAAGAGAAGAAAGGAAAAAAGTCCCTTCACCGAAAAGAGCTCAAATTGATGTGAGTGTGGTGAATAATTGGAAAAAATCACCCCGAAAAAAGGCTTCCCCGGGCGGCAGCAAATCCTGTAAGTCCCCAACAGTCAAAGCCAAACCCCCAAAGAAAGAACCACCCAAAAAGAAAATCAAAAAGAAGGAACTGAAAAAGAGTGATCAGGAAATGTCTATTGAAGATGTTTTTCAGTCATTGAAATGTGTACCGGAGCTTGACAAAGACGATAAAGGTGTGGTGGATTTGGTGGATGGTCCGTCGCCATCCACTGTTGATGCTCTGTTTTCTCCAGGCGAGGAGGCAGATGAGGACAACGATTGCCAATTTGTAGAACTGAGCAGCGAGGACGATTGTCGGGAGAACGAGCAATTACCCGAGTCTGTGCCAAATATAGATAAATCTGACAATGGTGCCCAAGTCACTTCGAATAAAGACATAATCGATTCAGTTTTCGGTCCCGAGACTTCTAATAAACGTCCGCACATACTTCATGTTGAAGGAGACAAAGATAAAGTAACAACAAGGACAGACAGCAAACGGTCCAATTTCACAGAAGAAAAAGCTCCCCAGAAAAGCCTGACTGATGCGCAATGCCACGAAGAGAGTGGAAGAAAGCCTGGCCTTGACAAGAATAGTGATATTACAAAAAATAATACGGACGAAAGTCAAAAGTCCCAAAACACAGAGAAATCCGGTGAAAAACTCGCTGGTACCAAACTAGAGGACATTTTCTTGCTCATTGACAAAAGCAAGGCTAGAAATTTACTGAATGCAGTCAAGGATTCGGGAGGCATTTTCACAAATCTTCGCCTTGGTCATGATAAGGGATCGAAACATGAAAATGAAACTAAACCGGCTTCTACCCTTCCAGAAAAGAAAAATATTCGCGATGACCTTCCTTCTCAGTCTGTAAATAACCCTTCTGAAGCAGCCACAGATCAACTTGGGTGTATGGAAAAGGCATTCCAGAAAGAAGTGATGATGCAATCTAATAACACTACCTCCATTCTAGAGAAAGAAACTGATACCACTGAGGTATGCACTGGGCTATCAGCTACGTCTAGTACGGTCTGCGAGGAAAATGGTCATTCATCTAACCCCATTGAAAAAGATATGACCTTGATAATTACTTCTATACGATCACTGCAGAAAGATGTCTCCAATGTGTCAGAAGTGACTGATGTCAATGCTTCAAGCCAAAGTTCTGAGCCAAGTATTAAAGGCAATGTCACGAAGAAGACAAGTACCACCTCTGCAGCTCAGCTCACCACAGTAATTGAAGGGATACAGGCTTCCCAAATGGAAAGCAATACTGACAAACAAGTGAGGGATAAAAGTCGTAACACCCCCTGCAATACCCATGAAGTGTTAGCCATGGAGATGCCGATAGGTACAAATAACACCCTGTTTGTTAAAGAAAGTATGGGAGTTGAAGAGATTGGCAACTGTGCATTGCCTTCAAGTACAAAACACCTACACGAAGAAGCAACATTAAATAAGGTTAAGGAAAAGCTTGCCCAACATGTGAACCAGGAAGAAGTTGCCCCAAATTTGAACAGTGAAAAAGCTGCCCCGATTGTGAATAAGAAGACAGTTGTAGACGAAGAAGAAGTTGGTGCACTTCTGAGCAACAATGTGGGTGTCCCTGTTGGGAACGAGAATGAAGTTCTACCACTTGAAGTTGAGTCAGTAGTTAATGAGAAAGAAGTTGATGCACTTCTTAGCAAACAAGTATGTTCCCCTGCTGTGGATGAGAAAGTCGTATCACCATTTGTGAACAAGGAAGAAGTTGGCCCACTCGTTAGTGAGAAAGACATTACCCAAATTCTTAATAAGGAAGTAGTTGCCCCAGTTGTGGACCAGCAAGATGTCCCAATTTTAAACCAGGGAGAAATCAACCCACTTGTGGATATGGGAGAAACGTTGGCTAACACAATGGAAGTCAATGAAACTAGTACCCGTATAGGCGTCGGTGGCGCTAGTTGCACTAAAGATACTGCACTTAACCCAAGCCACAATTCACCTCAAGAGTCTGATGTACTTAGAAATAGGTGTGAGTCATTAGATAAGAGCGTAGACCACGAAGTAAAGGAAACGTGGGAAGTAAATACTTCGGAAACCAAACAACTGCTTTCTCATGAGTTTATCCACATTTCTTCAGAAGAAAGACTTGCGAATATTCAAGTTGATGAATTGCGTTCAAAACCTGATACCATTACTTATCGTGATAACACAGACTTCGCACAAACCCCTGACACTTCAGGCCGTGAGAAGGATATATCTGATTTACCTGGGATTATTGAGAAATCTAACACTGAAAATATGGAAGTAGTTACAGATCTTGAGAAGGATGGTCTCGAAAATAATATAGCAAATTTGATGGATGCCGCAAATGCCAGTAAAAATAAAAAGGAGTTCACACCAAAAAGCACAAGAGATTGTCACACTGTCTCATCCGATAAACAGGGATTTACAAATATAGAAAACTCTACCATTGATTCCAAAAGCCTTAGTAATCCAGTGATTTCTGACGCAACGGAGGTCCCTCCTTCATTACCTGGCACTTTTGAAGGGAGTAAAGTCGGTGTAAAATGTATCGATACTTCTAAACTAGACAATATAGAAAGATCTTCCCCACCAGATCACGCTATTCAGTCTGCGACCAGTGAGCATCAAACTCAATCTGAGAAAGATAAAGTAGATGAGGAGGTTATACAAGACATTCCTACACCCATGGATGCTATACAAACGGATTGTCCGGCTCCATCTAACGAAATGGCATTGAATCAAACAGGCAGCGATGAGAAGTTCGACAAAGAGCTTGTATCAGATGAGAATGTTCCTCTGAAGGAATCAAAGTCTGACGATAGATCAGAGAATAGAAATACAACAGGAGAAGATAAGTGTGTTGAAAAGAAGTATGAAGAAGCTGCATCTGGATTGCTTCATGAGTCCACAGAACCCGATAAAGAGGGACATGGTCCTGCCAAGGACAACATACAGACAATGCACCCGTCGACGCCAGAATCCAGGGTAGATCTATATGACGAGTGTAGTCTTGATAAGGAAATTACTCCAATTTACCCACAGAAACCTACTGAAGATGTAAAAGAACAAAGTTCTTCAAAATTAGATTCAGCTGAATCGACTGAAGTGTGTTCAGCGGAACTGGTGGCACAACCTAGTGTTAAAGAGCCTGACACTTCCCCCATCAATTCCCTCGTAATAGAGAAAGTATTTGGGGGCACTACCAACAATAGACAGGATGTATGTTCAGACAACTATGCTGAAGACAGTAAACAAATATCTCCAATCGATATTGGTGATGTGAACGAGAGTGCAGTTTGTAATGTTGTTTCTTGTGATAGTGATTCGTCCATTAGTAGTACATCTGTCTGTATTTTAGACAAGAAAGTGGAACATAGCCTTGTGGACATTGAACCTACCTCAGATATACCTCAAACGAACAGAGTGTCGCACAAGGTTACTTGTATTATAAATGAGGAATCGCCTCCAACAGAGGACAAAACTGTGGGTGAAAGACAGAAGAAATTGGACGACTCGAATAAAACCTGTCTCAATGAACCATCGACTAGTTCTACTGTTTGTAAAGAAAACATTCCGGGGGGATCGGATAACATGGTCACTTGTGTGACAGAAGTAGCACAAGGGAGAATTCCCAATGAACCTACAGTAACTATTACTTGTACTCTATGTTCAGTGGAAGTCAACTCTAAAACAGAATTTTTACAACACTTACAAACTCACTTGTGGCTCCGGTGTCCTTCTTGTCCATCCTCCTTCAAAGACATTGCACTTTTACATCAACACTTTGATACTGACCATTGAAACTAGTGAAACTATTTCTAACCGGTTTTATAAATTGTTTGACAGTTTCTATTCTAGTGCTAACATGTTTCATGCCATTTCTTGTTAGAACTTCTTACGGGATGGGTATAGAAGTACATGTTCAAAGTGTGTATATCTGTTGTTTCTTACTTGTGATGAGAGGTTGTTACTTTGTATGTCTAAATATAGAATGGTTGCATTTTATTTCGCTGTGATTTGATACATCAAGGTGCGTATAGGGTTTTAGGTGCATGTATTGCGACCAATGTGGTATACATAACACTAACAGTGTATGGGTCAGGATACCCATGTATAGTGATTGTTTTTCTTATCTCATTATCTTATCAAATAAGTATGAACACTAAGTCAAAACATACCATAAGTAGGATCCGCGTCTGTAAAGTTGCGAAATGTTTTTTTTCCTTCATGGGTCTTTTACCCACTTGTGAGTAGTCGGATGACAGACGGAAAGGGGGTCAGGCCATCAGCAAATGTACAAACGGCTGCTCTACACTTATAGTAAATTCGGCAAGATTAGACTGAAAAATGATAGATACTATATGAATAATATATTTGGTATTGCCTTGGTTTTAAAAAAACCTGTTCGGTTATGTTTGAACCTCACTTCTGGATTAAATCAGGGTGATTTGAGGAGATCGGTAAAGGTGAATTGTACATTTTCAGACGACTTCACCCAAAACACAGCTGACGATCGGATTCATTCAATCTTGACAGGAGAGAGAGACACTCGGTGGAATTCAGACAGTCCTAAATTCTTTTTTCGTGTATCCCCACAGACCTGGCAATGCAATTTGATTGGTTGTAAGACGTTACGCTCTTTACCTGGCGCTGCGTTACGTAGCTCTAGCTTGCCATATCCGAAGGTTTTCAGACACTGTTATAATAATACCGTAAGGTAAATAATGAATAGCTTGACAAATCAGTATGTAATAAATACCAAATGGCACTCTGTTTATACTCGGGTTGAGACAAGCTCGAAGAACGCTGACAAGACCAGAAGGGACGAGTTCTATTCTCCACCTCGTCGAGATCCGATTATAAACCGTACAGAGTGCCATTTGGTATTTATTTGGCATAAAATTGTTCCACATTTAGTATGAATTTAAAAATATACTGGGGACTTGTATGCGTGCCATAATCAAATCTAACTTGCGTAGAGTTATCGTCTGTCCAAGTAAATACATTTCATAAGTGCTCCCTTGTAATTTTGCCTTATGTTTTATGACCAGGCCTTTGACCAGAGGAACGTTATCCAGTTGTATCACAGATAATTAAAAACCTATTCATTTCAATGTCGTTTATATAAGCTACAATATTGGAAAAGTATATTGTTGCTATATATATGAATCTCAGATTTGAACTCCATCAGATTTGAGTCCATCCCAGTATGTACTGTAATAGACGTACGCAGTGCCACATGCAACCCAATGTGCGTATCCTGACCACATTACCGCATATTCGTGCATACTGAAGAGTGAGTGTGCGTTTTCTTGTTCATTTCATTTTCCATGGTTACCGAAATAGGTGTTGATAATAGAGTGGTAGCGTTGTTTTGGTTGTTGTTATCGTTTCCTTGCCGAAGAAGGGGCTAGACAGTTTTGATATATTGGCCTCGCAACTGTGTTAGTTTTTCTGTTTTACACATAAACTATTCATATTACACTTCTTATACTTGAAAGGTTCCATCGTGATAGATCTGTTGTTATATGTCATGATATTGTATGACAATATTGGCATTTTCCTCATTTTAATTTACCGGTAGACTATGTCCACTTGGTTGTTATTTATTATTTCATTTATGTTAACGCGGTCATATTAGAACTATCGGTTGCCCAGTGGTTAGTTGCCATGAGCGTTGGGACCATTTATTGTAAAACCTATATGTTAAGTCAGATCGTGAAAGGGAAACTAATTAAAGTTGAATTCTGAGTTAATTTACATCAAAAGATAAACTGTCTACTTTTGCCCAATTATTTCCCGACCAGTTTCCTTCCTTGCCAAATGTTCAAAGGATTTTCTCCCGGTTTTGTTTGTCTTGTGAGTGTATTTCCGCGTAATTGTCCACATTTTCCTTTTCTGCGGGCGTCGAGTTCCACCATCTTCTCTTCCATGAAACTTGACAAAATTGAAAGATTTGGATAACCCTGAGTAGGGAAATCGATTGAAAAGTTCCCTTATTGGTAGTTTTCGTACAATTATTGCTTTGGTATATGTTAAAATACAGGTGCTACCTTCAATAGTTATAGTTAAACTATACTTGTTAATTCAAACTCTGGGAATTGAACTATGCTTGGAAAACCTAGGAATACATTCCACACCGGATCTTGAAACAGATAGAAATAAAATCTTTCAAGCAAATACAATAGGAAATATATAAATAGAATTTCGATAAAATCGCGTAATCATATAATTAATAAAAAAGTGGTATATTTTGAGATTAAATTCTCCATATACTCTGTTATGTTGGTAATAGATTTACAGAATGTATGTAAGAACCTAAATATCTTGTTCTCTTAAGCTTAGAATGCAGCTTTAAATTGTCTCAAGTGAAAGAAAGACTGAGGCAGCACCCTGTTCGCTCTCATGTCTTGCCTTGTTGATGTGACATAACCTAACGTGATTTACTTATTTACTTCTTGACATGTTTTAACAATTGATATGAGTTTACTTATGATTGGGATAAACATTTATTTTAGTCACTGACCAAACATTTCTATATATGTACACGCTAAAACTGTGGCATTAGTTATTTTGGTCCTGCTGATATTCATGGGCCATTATCTCAGCCTGTAAGTACATAAAGTGAACTATAGCTGTTGAAGGCATGAGGTTGAAGGCATGGTTATTCAAAGCAAATTCATTCAGTTATCATTTGTTTATCTTTGTTTCTTGATTATTCGTTCTCCATCATACACAATAAACCAAAGTTCTAATTAACCACTTAAAACAAATCCTTATTTATCACTGGGTACGTACAATGCGGTGATATGGCACTATGCCCCAAACACACCCATATCATTTTTCGAGTTGCAGCGTTTCTTCCCATTTTCGCCCCAACCCAGACATACTTCTCCGTTTTACAGACATCCAATATTCAATTCTAGTGTTCGAAATAGTGTCAGCAGTTTTCAGTAAACTAACATAAATGTATATTCAACGTCCCGGACTAGTTCATTTTACACTTTTTTATTGTAAGCATGAATAAACATACAATATACATTCATAGGAAAGTCGTCCCTAAATCCGCCTCCCTCTATTTAGGTTGTATATGGACTAATGTATTGATGTATTGGGATTTTACTGGTAAATATTCCAACAGTTCACACTGACCATTACGTCTAGCTACTTATTTTATTTCTGTCCAGTTTTGTCAGCGTATGAGCTTCATTCCTCTCATGGTTTCTGTACGAATTCTCCACAGATTGATTTACTTAAAGCCCCATTTTCACTGAGCCGACTTTCTTGCGGGGAACAGTCGGCCGACAGATGGAAAAACGGTTGGATTCAACCTATCTTGAAAGGAGGCAGATTAAGCGCCATCAGTCAGCTGCCTCCATCTCCCATACATCACTCTCTTAACTGCCCCCTGTTTCTCCCCCGACTGCACTCATCCGGCTCAGTGGACATCAGGCTTTAATATTAAGCCATCACCTTGATTTTGTATGTGTACTTGACGTGTTTACAGACGTGTTTGGCTATGTACTCTGGAGTTGTGTTTGAAAGGAAATATTGTTGAACAATTTTTTTCAATGTGATTAAATCTCTATTATTTCGTTGAAATTGTAAACGTTAATGTTGTTTCTATACGTTCTTACGACAGGTCAGTGATTATATGCATCTAGATGTATACATATATTGAATAAAACATTCTATATTCAAAATAATAGACACGCATCTTTATATCCCAACTATTCTAATGATCTTTTGGTTGATTAACTTGTACTTGTACTTTGAGTATACCCATTTAAAAGATTAAATGATTAAAACACTAAATGTATACCACAATCTAATATACCATGCATAAAAAGATGAAAAAGTGCAGATTGAACCCACAACCCTGAGGTTTCTAAACAGACTTGTCCCTCAGCCATGGAACCATGTTTTAGTCTGACTGACTGAGGTAATCAGTTACAAATAGACCCAACAAGATGTTTCAGCAAAAAATAATGGTTTTTGGGAGCCTTGATAAAAAAAAAGGAAATACAAAAATAATCACACTTTCCCCTTAAATATTAGAAAATGGAAAGTGGATCTTCAAAGGCATTTCTAACAACTACCCGCATACCAAATCTGGGACGATTCTGAGAATATAGATTTGTCCAAAAACCCTCATGCTAGCATTTTGCCCAAGGATGCCTGTCAATTCTCCAATTTTATTTATTTCACACCATATTTTCCCCTTTTGCCCACCTATCCAGCCGAATAGAGAGTTATTACTTCGCCTATGGTAATTTCACAAAAAACAATAACTCGGGTAGAATTGGGGCCTCGGAGATGTAATTTTCAGGATATGTTGCCTGAGTTCTCCTCTCCTCCAGATCCGTATGGCTGAGGTTCAGAGCTTCAATTTGATATATGATCCATGGTGGTGTTTTTTCATGCATGGTTCATCATATTTGTTGGTGCATTGCTGCTCCACTATGATGTCTGCATGTGTACTTCCCCCAATCTTTTTTTTTGTTTTTGCCACATCGTTTTATTCACTTGCTATCCTGCCGACTGGGCTCTTACAAAGTTAAACATTTCAACATAAGGATATATAGACGAAAAGGTGGGGAGGCGAAATAGATTCTCTATTTTAACAATGATTTTGACCTGCTTCAACTATAATCATGTTAACAGTTTTTCGACAAGTGAGAATAATACATTGCTAGAGCAGAGGTGTTTTCGGTCCCTGAGTGGCAATGCAAATTGACGAGGTAGAAACCAAACACAGGGCACTAAAAGGAACCCACCTCCAATCGAAGCTTACAAAGGGTTCATGAATTCAGTGTCCTTTGATATAAATATAGGTGACCTATTATATAGATTTTAATTCTTCCTTCGGGATAAATTGATTACAGATATTGAGAGTAGCATAGATGTAATTATACGTCAATCAGAACCACTGGACTACTTCTCATTAAAGGGTGGTCTCCACTTATTGCGGTAAGCCTTGCGATGGTTTGTGCTGGTTCTGTAGGTGGACAGGAATAACGAGGTTCCTGCCTAATGGTTTACTGGCCACATAGGCATTATACAATATAAAATTAAATAAACGGTCATCGTAGGAAAATGAGTCACAAGTCGCCAAAAATGGATTTTGAGATATCATATTTGAAAAGATAAGATCAAGCAGATTCCAATGATGGTACACACTAGAACATCTAATAAGTATTTCCATATGTATGTATGTATGTATGTATGTATGCATGCATGCATGCATGAAAAAAAGTTAGTGGTATTTCTTACTAGTCACTCACCTTGTAGTAAAGTAGGTAAATTTAGTCAAATATACTCCATAGGGTCACCTCAGATATGCATAAATTTTATATATATTCGATACACAGTTTTTAGGTTTGGTAGACCTACATGTATTCATGATACTAGAAGCGCTAGACACCCCAAGAATGGAAATTTTTTAAGCAAGGGTTCTTTCAGATAAAGCACTTTAAAAAATATCTATTTTGCGACTTCAATTCAATTCACGGATTCTTTTAATTGTGGATCTTATTGTGCAAAAGGTGGTTCGATGTCTGGTTAAACAAAAACTATGTTCCTGAATAGCTGGGTCTTCCAACAAGTGCCTAGAATCTTGATTTACTTAATTTTGTTTCAACAATAACAACATGGATTGTAGAACATAAATTATAGTTACTACGACCCATGTATCATGTTTAGAGAGACTATACAATAATGTACGCCGAGATAATGAATCTAAACTGTAATATCAGTATGGATAATGAGCTTAGTCAATTCAACGTGTTTACATGAGTGCATATAGCTTGATGAGCGAAAACCTTTACATCGTAATTTTAAGGCATTGATTAATAAGTGAGAGCAGTTTGATATTTTCTGCTTCAAATTCCAACCCTCACATGGATAGGTTATGCAAATGTGATATAATTTAATTTGTTAGATTAGTGCTGATATAGCCTTGGTTACATACTCTGTTTCAAGAGTGTACAATAAGATATTGAAATACAGTTAATACGATCAGATAGTTATCATACAATTAATATGATCAGAAAGGGTAAAACAATTTGTCCGTATATATTTCTTAAAAGACAGTTTGTCTGATATTTTATGCACTTCAGAGCTTAGTGCATTCCACCTTATCTGACATTGATAACAGGGATTTGGTGACTTTAGATAAATTTGAGGTTAATACTATGCTATATCATGCTATACTACTGGGATCCATTATCAATGCAACATTTCCCTATGCTACTGGGCTCCATTATCAGTGCAACATTTCCCTATACTACTGGGCTCCATTATCAATGCAACATTTCCCTATGCTACTGGGCTCCATTATCAATGCAACATTTCCCTATGCTACTGGGCTCCATTATCAATGCAACATTTCCCTATGCTACTGGGTTCCATTATCAATGTGACATTTGCTACTGGGCTCCATTATCAATGTGACATTTCCCTATACTACTGGGCTCCATTATCAGTGCAACATTTCCCTATGCTACTGGGTTCCATTATCAATGTGACATTTCCCTATGCCACTGGGCTCCATTATCAATGCAACATTTCCCTATGCTACTGGGTTCCATTATCAGTGCAACATTTCCCTATGCTACTGGGCTCCATTATCAATGCAACATTTCCCTATGCTACTGGGCTCCATTATCAATGTGACATTTCCCTATGCTACTGGGCTCCATTATCAATGCAACATTTCCCTATGCTACTGGGCTCCATTATCAATGTGACATTTCCCTATACTACTGGGCTCCATTATCAGTGCAACATTTCCCTATGCTACTGGGTTCCATTATCAATGTGACATTTCCCTATACTACTGGGCTCCATTATCAATGTGACATTTCCCTATGCTACTGGGCTCCATTATTCCCTATGCTACTGGGCTCCATTATCAATGCAACATTTCCCTATGCTACTGGGCTCCATTATCAATGTGACATTTGCTACTGGGCTCCATTATCAATGTGACATTTCCCTATACTACTGGGCTCCATTATCAATGTGACATTTCCCTATACTACTGGGCTCCATTATCAATGTGACATTTCCCTATACTACTGGGCTCCATTATCAGTGCAACATTTCCCTATGCTACTGGGTTCCATTATCAATGTGACATTTCCCTATACTACTGGGCTCCATTATCAATGTGACATCTCCCTATACTACTGGGCTCCATTATCAGTGCAACATTTCCCTATGCTACTGGGCTCCATTATCAATGCAACATTTCCCTATGCTACTGGGCTCCATTATCAATGTGACATTTCCCTATGCTACTGGGCTCCATTATCAATGCGACATTTCCCTATGCTACTGGGCTCCATTATCAATGCGACATTTCCCTATGCTACTGGGCTCCATTATCAATGCGACATTTCCCTATTCTACTGGGCTCCATTATCAATGCAACATTTCCCTATGCTACTGGGTTCCATTATCAATGTGACATTTCCCTATGCTACTGGGCTCCATTATCAATGCAACATTTCCCTATGCTACTGGGCTCCATTATCAATGCAACATTTCCCTATGCTACTGGGTTCCATTATCAATGTGACATTTCCCTATGCTACTGGGTTCCATTATCAATGTGACATTTCCCTATACTACTGGGCTCCATAATCAATGTGACATTTCCCTATGCTACTGGGCTCCATTATCAATGTGACATTTCCCTATACTACTGGGCTCCATTATCAATGTGACATTTCCCTATACTACTGGGCTCCATAATCAATGTGACATTTCCCTATGCTACTTGGGTTCCATTATCAGTGCTACTGGGCTCCATTATCAATGCGACATTCCCCTATGCTACTGGGTTCCATTATCAATGTGACATTTCCCTATACTACTGGGCTCCATTATCAACGCGACATTTCCCTATACTCATACTTTTGCTTTGCGTTCAGTTGGGTCTGGCCCAGAAATTATTCACTTAACCTGGTTGGAAAACACAACCTAAAGTTCTGAAACATTGAGGTGCTGTTTAATAGATCATAAGCAAATATTAGTTGGCAAGCAGACTCTTGATTGATTGTCATTGACTCTCTCTCTCTCCAAATACTCCCTCGAGCTCTCTCTTTATTTACCTGTCTCTCTCTCCCTCCTAATTAAGCTCCCTCGCTTCTCTCGCTCCCTCTCAGACTCTGGCTCCTTCCCTCTGCTCTCTGCTCTCTCCCTCTCTCCCGCACCCAACATCCTTCCCCTCCGGTGGTCAGCCCATTAAATGAAATCAATACGGATAGACCTAGAACTGAAAGGTACTTTAATTGTTTATACTACGTGGAACGAACTTTCATATTTTGATGAATTTTTGTTGATTTTTCTTTTATATCTGACTAGTTTTTAGCAGGGTCGCGGTAAAAGACTAAGCACCATGAATGTATTTCTTTCCTTGCTATGTGGTTCTTGTATACTGGAAAACATTTTTGTATTTTGATTCTTGATTATCTGGAGAACGTCTCGCTAAAGCATTGACATTATTGATATAATTCCATGAGACTATTGTTTATGTAATGTACTCGCTACAAATAATCTATTTTCTTTCTCGTGTGTGTATAAAGTAGGTCGTGATGTTAAATATTTTTTGGCAACGCATGAAAAGAACCATTGTAGGTATACGTTTTTTCTATTTGATTTTTAAATTGGGGTGGGGATGAGGGTGCAATTGACAAGTGCTTTATTCGTCATCGCCTGTCGTACTTGGTCCACACCGTAAACAACCTTCGTCTTACATTTATCTTACAGTTTCAGCATTGATTCTTTAGCGTATCAGTTCCGGTTTCAATCAAAGGAGTATCATGACGTCTTCGTATGAACTACTAGTAACATATTTTCGAGAAATAATCGACGGATGAAAGTTTTAATTCCTAGTGGAAAGCTGTCACTTCGGTGGAAAAGATATATGATTCAATAGCTGAGAAGAATCTGTTTCTTTAGTTTGAGGAATATGAAGCTCACATGGCATGACTGATATGAGACAGGTCGATACGTTGTTTATATATTTGTGTATACCATTGTCTACACGATACCTGACTCCATCTGATTGAATTATGAAAAAATAGGCCTACAGGTGCACGTGTATGTATACGATCTGGAGAATTAAAGTTTTAATTCCGACCAAAATTACTCTTTAACACATGCCTGTATCTGTTTTGCACGCACATATTATCATGTGAATATTTGACTAACTCATGGGTAATATTTTCATATATCGATCAATTATTAAAAACGGCCTCTTTTTTTAAAAAAAACAAACTGTAAAAGCACTTTATAGATGTTGTTTTCATTTGATCGAAATATTTATATTCTGTTTGGATGAAAATAACACACAAAACTGACATTATAAATTTAAATGCGATGTTAAACCTTTTAAATCCATTACACGTGGCATATGGCAGCGTATGCATATATGATTTAAATTCTAGAGTTTGTCATTTACTGAACTGCGTTCTAAATTTAATATTTTTCAATGATTGTTTAAAATGTTTGTGGCCAATAAAAATATTTAAAAAAAATTGAATTTCACATTTATGTATATGAAAAAGGAGAATAATATATCATTGCAGCCAACCTCTGTGTTCGCGTCCATATATTCAAGCGAGCCGTGGGGTGTAGATGTGTTAATGTTTACCATCATTGGAATCTCATCTTTTCAAATGGCATGATATTAACAACAGCTATGATATTAATTTTCTAAGAGAATTGTGTAATTCTCCACATCTCCTCTGAAACCAATGGAGATGTTTGTCACGATGCCCAAAGTAGACATGCTTTGGCATAGTGGAAAGCCATTCCACTATGTTTTATAAACGATTTCCTGGAAAATAAGAGTTTTAAAAGGGTTTCAGTTTGCATTTACAAATTACTGTTAATGGTTGCAGTAGTTTACTGTAAACAGTTTAATTTCTAAGTCATTCTTCGTGACAACTCTGTTTTCTATTGTAAAACAATTAAGTTTATTCTCATCATATCTTCAAAGGGTCCCATTTGAGGTATTAATGGTAATGCAGGTACTAAGTTACAAAGAGAAGTTGAAAGAGAAAGATGGCGGAAGAGGGAACATGGAGCGATGAAGATCTGGGCCTGACTGTCCCACTAGCAAATCCCGTGCGTAGCACAGGTATTTGCTAGTAATATACTATAATATGGAATGGTATTAGTAAAACATATTATTCTTTAAAGGAATTTTCATCTTATTATTATTAACATCCAAGTGAATAAATATCTTCGGGAATATAATACAATTGTTATATATTAAAGCAACAAAGCAAAGATGTATTGCAATAAAATGCTATTATCATAACTCTATAGACCCCACAAACATACATGTAATGGTACAGCGAATTTGGAAAGAATGCACATCGTTATCAACGGTGTGCATCATACATCTTCTCATACAATAGTGATTTTAGGGCAAACAAGGGTGGCTATAAACGTCCCTAGATGGAAAGAGATATCCTCCTGATTGGTCGATCTGTTCGAGAAATAAAGAAACAACCAGGAAAACAAAATAGCCTAAAATCAAATTTATACTTCTGACTGATCCAGCCTCGATAACTGAGACGGTAATGTAAGATTTATCATGGAGGATCTGCCGTCTAGGAAAACTCAATGTATTTGCTCTGAGCCACTCTCAGCTCGCGTTCCTTATTATAGGTCTGTAGGCTATAACATGGACCCGAGGGGAACTTTGTGTTGTCCTTATTATCTTAATCTTTAATTGATTGACAAAATATTATTTTTACAACAAACAATTGCGCTTAGGTTCCTTTAGGAAAACGGTGAAAATTAATTGAAAGCTTTCTATTTGTATTATTTCATGTTAGTATATTATAGAACAATATTGCAGATAAACTTTTATGATTAATTTGAATAATTAAATCGCCTGTGGCTCACATAGGGGGTTTCATGGATTATTCATTTTCCCCATTCTGCTCAATTACCATGAGGAGAATGGAGGAATAAAGTACACCGAAAATGCAATGAATCAATGGCTAGTGCTTATATGCATGTCCCCTATAGCCAGTCTCATAGTCAAGTGGTTAGCATATATAAGACTTCCAAACTTGACATGGTGAGGTCGGGTCGGGAGCAGGCAGCCTTTTTACTTTTGTCTCATTTTCGAGTCATTTTATTTTTTAATTTCACTAATATCTTCACATCTGGGGATCGGTTTTCTTTTAAACTCACACATTTAGTTATTTATGCTATTCCCTTTCGATTGGGGAAAGAGTTAGAGAGTCTAAGATCGAATTAAGCGAGAAAAGTGAGTTAAATTGGGTTCGGGGATATTATGGTTCTCCAGACCTGAGCTATGGGTGGCAGGACTAAGCTTGTCTTTATTTTGGGGGAAAATGGTTTTCGCACGCGGCCACGACCCGTGGAATTAAAATTGATGACCACTGAAACTAATTGAACGACATAATCTTGTAGTCAAAATTGTGAAAAAGCTTAATTTTCCTCGAGATCAGGGTTGAGATAACGTTTGATTTTTATTCGAAAGGAAGTTACGTAAACCGGGAGGCTAACTGAAATGTTGTTCATTGCCATCCTTTATCCAATATATAGACTTTGATTTGTTTCATATCATTCGTTTCTTCCTTCAGGATGAATTTAACTCAAATATATGGAGTGGCGTAGATACCAGCATAGACGTAATTATACGTCCGTCAGTACACCCAATTCTAGATAAGAATAAGATAACAGATTTAACATGGATAATATCACAATCCGCCTAACATCAGTTTAAGATTTAACGGATTTCTTTATGATAATAATTTAGGACTCCAAAATCAAATTTGAAAGGAATTCACATCGTTATTGGCTTAAATATAATAACTTTTGTAGTGATTCGGTCTCTGCACCGATTGCAATTGACTGGTCAGACAGGCATAGTCAGACACACAGTAGCAATGCAGACAGCACAGTCACAAATCAGTAGGCTAACACATGTGTAAAAGGTAGTTTGATAAAGACTCTCAACATACAGAACAAGTTACAATAGTAAAGCTATACACGCACATGAAAATAGATTCCCAGAGACAATACACAATCTGATGTAAATATTACAATACATAAAATAACCTGTAAAGAGGGAATAATAGACTAAGCAAAGGAGTTGCTAGAATGAATAAGTAGGAAAGGTTCATCTATGAATTACTGCCCAGACGAGTGCAGCCTATACTATACAGCGATGGGCGTGCCTGGTAGTTAAGGGTTATTTAATGCACCCAATAACACTCAATACCCAGGTCGAGTATACTTCCTCTCTTAATATCTCTCAAAATTCAACAATTTCCAACCTGGTTTCAGCTGTATTTTGTCATTTAGATCTGTAGCGCATGCTGTTGCATGGACGAATAAAAGCAAGGAACTGAAAAATCGCGGCACACACACACCCGTGCATCGAGTCGATCATGGCATAACAGAAATTCAGTCACCCTTTATCAGCTTCTCTAACGATTCTTATTTTATCATGGCGAGGATGAAGGCTCCGACAGTAGGCCTACTATATAATCAAACTTGGGTTGCGAACGCCACAGAAAGTCTAACTTTTAGCACAGATTGTACAAATTATGATCCCAAGTCGCATGCATACAATAGCTCCATTGTTGTGTCAGCCTTCTGGTTAGGTACGAGTACAGTGGTCATGAATCTACTGGTCATATTCCTGATGGGATGGTCGATGAAGAAATCCCAAGGACAGAACATACCCAAACTCCTTGTAATGCTTCTTGCAATTACAGACTGCTCTCTGGGAGGTAGGTAAATATTTCTTTGTTTGTTTCGGTGGGCCCCAAGCTCGCTTTTTAATCAATAAGCAATTCTTCCCACTCACTATGTTCGTATAGTTGAGTTCTTGATAATTCTCCTCACAAAAAGGCCAGTTCACCATACAGGCTACTATACTCACAGGCTATACCTTCAGATTGTATATATATTCAGATTGTATATGTATTCAGATTGTATATATATTCAGATTGTATATATATTTACTCTTATATGTGTTTGATATATGCTTGTTCGGGCTGTGCTATTCTAAGAATTAATACTTTTCAAAGAATATTTTTTTCACATTAATACACAATTTAAGTAACGAACGCTCTCATGTGTCGCCTATAACATGAATATAATGCTAATAATAATTATATAGTTTAAACAATTGGGTTTATAATTATGTTACATTACCGAATTCTTTATTGGCAATATCCTTAAAAATATACATGTATGTGGTTCTTCTTAACTCTATTATAACAAATCCATTCTTAGTGTTTGGATATAATAGGGTGACATCTTTATTATATTGGCCTTTTTGTTTTCATCTAGCCCTATCCATGTTTTTTTTTATTAAGTCAGACTTTAAAAATGTTGCTCTTCTTTTTTCCATGGAACTGGCATTTATCCCAACCTGCAATTACAGCTATGACGATAAACAAACTTTTACTACATTTACTCCTTGTTTGACCTATACATGCTATAGTACGGTAGTGCATTTATCAACAGTTTGCTCTACTGGTATCAACCGAGAGAATATATTACAGGTGCCAGTGAGCAATGATAAGTAAGGGAAACCACCGCAGGAATGGATTTTGGCGGGTCTCCGAAATATATTGTTAAAAGGCTCTGCTGAGATTCGAACTCAGGATCTCCTGTTTACTAGACAGGCGCTTTAACCAACTAAGCCACAGAGCCAGATGGTTCCACAGGGTTTAACCTATGGTAATTGTAGTTGGGAACTGTCTCTCTTCCCTAAGAGTAATTGTAATTACACTTTAATTAGAATGATGTTTGGTAACGTTACTTCTCTATATGATTACTCCTGGATGTTTATTTCCCTAATGATAATATTACTTGTCACTGTCATGTACCTGCCCCCATCTTTCTTTCCCTCTCCTTTTGCCTCTCTTGCTCTCTAATCTCTTCCTAACACACACATATATAATATATATATATTTGTGTGTCTGTGTGTGTGTGTTCCTTTCGCCAGCTCTTTTTATGCAAGACAATTAGTGTTATCATACATGCATAGTTAGTAAGTTACACATAGGCCTAATATCGAGTATGAAATGATAATTGTGCGTCTTTTTGTAGAATTCCGTTGAGTTGGACAGGGAGATTTCTATACTTAAACTTGTAGAACTATTCGCACTTATGTTTAATGTCTTAATTACCATTAATTATAATTCTCAACACTTCCTGGTTCTGCACAAAAGGCTCTGCTGAGATTCGAACTCAGGATCTCCTGTTTACTAGACAGGCGCTTTAACCAACTAAGCCACAGAGCCAGATGTTATGAGTCTATATTTAGTATCCCGATATTCTACCCGGTGCACATGATAAGTCATCATGATCATATACTCATATCGCATGGGCGTAAGACATGCCCGCCAAAGTCTAGGCTTTGAGCCTATCAAATGGTATGCTAATGGCTTTCCCGACACCGGAGTAAGCCCGCCACTACCATCCTAATGGGATTCTAATGGGATCTTACCGTCAGTTTCCCTGAGTTTGACGATATTTGATAAGCCCTCAGTCTCGACTGGGCAACCATAGGGCAGATATTGGGAGTCCAGTCATAGATGTGGATCTTACCATCTTATTATTCTAGACCATCGTCTTGAGTCTTAATAATTAGGATATCTTTCCTGTGTAGAACATGTTTCTGCAATAAAACTGTTTATTAATAATATATACAAAATGGATATGTTTCGCGCTACATTTCATGATTTGTATACATACTGTGCTTCTAATCACTCATCAATGGCACCCGGACCCCACGCCCATCTTTTGATGGAATAAAAATAATCATATATTATATATAATACATTGGTTAAGGCTTGGAGCAAGAGGAAACCTATTATGATAGGAATCCTATTTCTTTTTTGTTTTTGTTTTTAAAAGTTTTTATTCAGTCTATCAACAGATTCTTTCTTCCTCCGGGGTCGATCACACGATTTTACATCGTACCCTCTCTTTTCCTGGACATTGGTAATTATTTAAAAGTGAAGGTTGAAGAAAAAGAAGAACATATTAGCTTCATGCGCATGGAAATGACCCTTTTTGTTAATAAAAATATGACATGTACAGAGGATGACTTTTTGGTAACATTCGAGGTTTATGTACGGAAGGAATCCTATTTCTCTAAGGTTGCGTGAGTAATTGAAGTGAGTGGGGACATTTAAGCCTGGGTTGATCGAGGCTTATGCACCAGGGACACAACATCGTGTCTGCATTTACGTGTCTGTCAAATTAGAAATTGTTCAAAAGGCTCTGCTGAGATTCGAACTCAGGATCTCCTGTTTACTAGACAGGCGCTTTAACCAACTAAGCCACAGAGCCGGATGAGTTAACGACAGATTCCCCATGCAATTATAATAAGATGTTATGTTAATAAGATTCAATTATGTCGTATACCGACCGCTACTTCGTATGTTTATATTACATGTACAGCAGATGTTCACTGGGGTATTATTGCCTTACAAAGTTTCGAATTGGGCTCATCAGACTCACCATTGTCCAGAGCACAGAACAAACTTGTATTGAACAAAATCAATTAATCTATTCATGTTTTTATTGGTGGTGCATATAATGGGGCACATGGTGGTGGGGTGGAGGCGAGGTTGGGAGGGGTTCTATATATACCTATAGTGCTTTGGTCCATTGTCATGGGAAAAAGTTGTTAATGAAGGAGTGTCCTGAGCTGAGTCATTATATATATATGGTGAGGGAATTAAGTTGTTTAACAATTGATATAAATAAATTCACAGACAATATATGTTATGCTATTGTGTACATATGAATAGAGATGAGAAATCTAGAGATGATAGTTCCAGTCGTGAATTAGATTATATCTTATAGTACAGAGTAGTGGTGAAATATCACAGAAAGATTAGTCATAAGTCGAATAAAATGATATTTTTCAGATATTCTTTTCACCGGCGATCTGGGTAGCAATATTATCATCTTTGGGTTGTTTAGGTTTATTAATCATATGAATCCATGTACCAAATTCCAAGACTGTGTATTCAATATATATTTGTGTTTCCACAATCAATCTATATGAATTATATTTAACTACTTTGTTGATTCAAAAATATTGCAAACTTCTTTTCCTAACATAAATATCCACCATAAAATATAGAACTCCTTTTTATATTTCCTAAATGTTAACATCGTTGGAATCCAATTAATCTCATCTCTTCAAATATGATGGTATCTCTTTTTCGACTTATGATTCATATTTCTGTGACACATTACGTATATTAACCAATTACTTTAGGGACAACAGACAGAAAACCTGTATGTGATCACACATCATTTATATACATTATCGTATCATATTTGGTACGATTTGATTTAAAATATTCTTTTATTTGTCCAAGATGTAAGTACAAATGGTTTGCAAACATCTGACCACAGTCAGGTCTTCCGGCCCGTGCCTGGCTTATCGTTATCAGTTACATTGTAAAACTATGACTACAGGCTAATATGGCATAACAGAGTAAACATAAGAAAGTATTGTAAATGTAAACATTAAGTATATTAATTTACTTCCTTCTCATAGGATATGTGTGATTAGTGGCAAAGACTCTGTATAACTGTTAATAATGTATTAGCAATTCAGAAAATCCATAAAAGGCTCTGCTGAGAATCGAACTCAAGATTTCCTGTTTACTAATATATAAGTAATTTTATTTCCATTACGTCAATTGTGAACAGTACTGTTACAATGTGGAAATAGGACAATCCCATCTGTAAACATACAGGTCTTCCTGGGTGCCCTTGAATTTAAGAAGAAGACAAATTTGTTCCGATATTTTCTTACATATTAACAGCACTCCTTACATCACGTTTGAATAAAGAGCTCTAAAATAACTAACCATTCTCATGGCAACTGGTGTGTGCCCTTTCACAACACATTTAAAACAGTCATGCTTATATTGACTTTCATTCTACAGCATTACTCACTTGGAGTGTCGATCTTCATTTGTACTAATTAATCTATTAATTAATTAATTCCAGCCTTCAGTATAGAGGTGCAGGCGTTCCGCTACCTGTGGGGGTACTGTGGTACAGGTGGACACACGGTGTGCGTCATGCAGGCCTTCGCACTCAATGTCATCATTGTGTCCTCCTCCTTCATCGTGGTGCTCATGAGTGCCGAGAGGTTCTGTGCCCTCACCTTCCCCTTCCAGTACAACCGAGTGTTCACTGCCAGAAACACACTCATCATTATCTCCTCCATTCTCATGTATTCAGTAGGTAGCATAATGATTGTAATCTCAGTTCAATCTCAGCTAAAACGTCCAAAGCTAAAACGTCCAAATTTTCTATTTTGTGTTCTATATATATATTATTCCTTCCCGACTCATCAGGGTAGAATATTACATGATTTCAGCCTGTTCTTCTTGGTGTAAAGCCTCGTAATCTCCCGAATTATTTATTTCGAATATTTTTCAATCCGACTCTGTATCTTAAACTTTGGGAATCCTCAATGAAATTTAAAATGTTAGCATAGCACTGGCTAGCACATAGCCAGGCCACAAATTTCATGGATTTTTCTCCAATCTATGAAATCATGAATTAACACAATTATCAAAGATACACTGATCCATAATACTAGACATGACCATATTTGTTCCCATTATAAGAGGGCCAAAATATCTTGAGACTATCTTTAGTTGAGTCCCTTAGAGAAGGTCTATATTGAGTCCCTGTTCGGTCCTCAAATTTGCGGCAGATAGGTTTGTCTTGTCCAGAATTTAGATTTTACTGGACCCTGTCATCGTTTCCTTTGGAAACAGAAATAACAGGAACACCAAGAATTGTACACATTGGGAACAAGACCTCTACCACCTTTCAAATTTTATATGACTCTTTAAATTGTCAGGAGCCTTCATCTTTTTTTTTTCTTTTTGTAATTGAAGTTCACCTCCCCCTCATTAATTTATTCACCTATCCATCGTAATTTCCTGTTGTAAATCGTAATAGATATTATCATTTTAATAGTGAGACTGCTTGTGTATACTTAACCTGAATAAAGAAATTTTTACAAAAAACATAACTGTAAACTGTAACTGATTCTTGATTGAATACCAATTTTGAGACCATCTCAAATTTGAGACCTTCTGAGGGTTGGGACCTTCTGAGGGTCTAAACCGGGTCTCAAAATGCTTTTTGAATACAGGCCCTGACACAACAAGGCAGCCACCAATGGGAAAAGGGTGCTAACATTTACATACTGCACAGCAAAAAGAATTATGTGATAGGATTACTAGTCAACTATGAAATATTGGATGGAAAGATTAGTTTACATTGTATTGGCAGCGACGGCTTTTCCTTTTCTATCTACTCCACTTATATTAGAGAACATTATATAATACCTAACTTCTGTACAATATTAATTATTAACGGTAGTATTAGTAAGCTATTACAATGTTAAACAGTGGTGAAGTGTTGATTTCTGTATTGCCATTCGACTGCCGTTCATAACCTAACTTGAACTAAGTTAACAAGATAAGTTAAGCTTCACAAAACCCTCACCTGGGATTATATTTCACAATAACATCTTATTACAGTATCACAGGTACATATTAATCATGAAGTAGTAAATAAAACATGTCCAGGTGTGTCAGAGTGCCGGTCCTCCCACCCTTTCTACTGCACGGAGGACGAGGCAACAGAGGACTTGGTGTAATTACTCAGTGTTATCAGTCCCGCCGACGAGTGCTTTGTTGATATATTGAATAAAGATCCGGTGTAGGGGAAAAAAATAATTAAATTTAACCCTAAATCTACTGAACGAGGAAATTGCAAATACTGGCAGTGCAACTGTTCCCTACTATACTACAGGGGACCTTAACAGGACTTTAGGGGCCCTCTGCCCTTCTGAATTAGAGGGGCACCGGGGCATATTTTAAGGTGTCTAGGGGGCGTGTGCCTCATTTACATATATCACGTCACCCACGTGGCTTACCCCTCATAGCTCATAGGGGCACATAGCAATTACCTGAATAAATATAACAAATATTACTGTTAAAAATACCCACCCCGTACTCTCCTTCATTCTCATCTATTCAGCAAGCACATAGTCGGTAAAAACAGTCTAAAATCGTATCTTGGATATAAATTATGATTACATAACATAACATTTTCTTGGCTTAAACTTTGTAGCGTAGGCCTAATGATTATTCAAACTGTAATTGAACCATCCCCTTGTATTACTAGTATGTTTTGTGATTTAAAAGCTGATGTTTTCCTGGTCGACACCGAGAACAACCATTTAGGCCTATGTCTGTTTTTCAGTTTTGCCTGGCCACCCTGCCCCTTGCCGGGGTTAACAAATATGCACTGGGGGGCTTTGGTTGTGACTTTGACTGGAGGGACACTACAACTGGAGGTATAGCTTATAACTACTACTTCGGATTCCAAGGTAAAGGGCATTCCAACTTGTGTGGCTAACTTCAAATACTTTCATTTGTTTTAGAGCAATTCCTTTGCCTCCATTTGAGGTCTGTAAAATCCAATAAGTAAATACTATGCTATAGTGGACCGAGGCTCAGTTTAAATTTGATTTGCATTATCAATAAAAGCCCAATATATATATATGGTGCGGAAGGTGAAAACTTGTGAGAAACAGCTCGCGTCATCGACCGGAATAAATGGTTTTTCAATTCAAATAATCATGCGCGATTAATCCCAATCTATTTAGTTTATGATTTCAACGATAGCCTAAATCAATAATCATGCCTCAAGCCAATGAGTGTAAACGTTCATCAAGAATAATATACTGTGAAACTCACTTTATCGTTAGTAGAATCAGTCCTTTGTAGAATCAGTAAACGTTATAATGATAATTAACTATTACAATTTGAGACCCTCGAAGTGATTTGGTTTGATTACAATTTGCTGAAGAATTGTTGTAGTAAAATTATCAATGAAACAAATTAAGGTGGTAACGAACCTATAACTGCACAGCTATGGGATAGCTGGTGCTTCTAAATGAAGTGTTATGTAACATGATGGTATCATAAGGACGTAATATTGCCTAACCTAAGTATATTCATATTAATTATCTATTAACACCCATTTATAATTCACATCATATTTCCAAAACTGCTAAAACCTTTATTCTTCGCACGTCTACCATTATTAAGGGTCTAAATAAATCAGTCGATTCCCCGATATAGTAGAGATGTATACATGTGTCTCCGTGTTCCTCTTTATATCATATGTGTTTGGCTAAATATTTGTGTATCAGATTTAACATTAATCCAACCCAAAATTGCACTGTAACTTACATGGCCGCGGCTCATGCGAGTCCCCTATTCTCAAGCTTAAATCAGTTGAAGCCATGACAATGTAGAAACCACTCCAAGTAAATGTATGCACTGCAAATATTGAAAAAGGAACGGCTGTACTCAAATGATGGTATGATTTTCATTTCATTTCCTCCTTATGTCTCGATTCTTATACACATGGTCTTGATAATCCATTTATTTTCTTTCTAGAGATGTATGATGCATTAACATTTTTGGAAGTGTTAAAGATGAAGGTGCTATGCCGATGAATTATTCAAAACTTGATGATTTCTATTCTGCCTGACCGTGTTCTTATAGCAAAACTTGCTCTAAAAGTTTAAAATATTCATACAATTAATTATCAATCGCGGAAATGGTTTGACTTGAAAGTGAATCTCATAATTCACTGATGTTTGATTTGCTTTCCTCTTATCAAACTAAGCATAATTTTTGTAAATTTACTTCTGCGATGTAATGCCTTTTGTATATTTTGTTATCTTTTTACTTCATCTTGATCTTTGATCTGTTATTATGATGCATTTGTCTCAACATACCACTATTACCTAAACGTATTATGCTAACAGGTTTGGCACTGATGCCCATCATTGTGGGACTCAATGTATCCGTGCTGAGGGAGATTAACAGGATGACTCAAGTTGCTCCAACAGGAGGCCAAAAGAACGCATCCGATCAGGACGCGGCGGCTACCAAGTTACAGCGGCGTTTTGCTGTGCTAACTCTGCTAGCCTCTGCTGCCTTCATCATATGTAACACCCCCATTCTGGTGAGTTCTTTTTCATATAAATAAAACAGATTTATTGAGTGAAAATTTCACTTGAGTGTTACGTTTCAATTCCATCATCATCCGTGCTATAAAAATTATCAATATTTAATATTACATCAAAGTATCTACTAAGTATACTATACTCACTTTACATATCATTTTTGTTCACGCCTCCCCGGCAAAACTATTCCATGCTGGCAGCCATGTTTAAGTATCTGTTAACTACATCAAATGTTACCTTAGACCCCACTGAATGTACCAACAACAACCTGACGAAGAGCCAGTTCAGCTCAAAAGCTCGTCAATAAACCCAAACTATGACATAAGGGTTATGACATTAGCGTTAGTTTTCCTTCCTCAACTGAACCACCTATTCACAACTCCGGGCCTCTCGATATATAACCGATATACAACTCACCTCGCTGTATACATATGTTTTTTAAATATTTTATCTATACCCGAGATTGCCATGACAATTCACTGGGTGGTTTTTTTCAATTCTCATATCAGAAATGTGGTCATTGCAGGTCCGGCTGATTCAGTACCAGAGGCAGATGGTAGATCCCAACATCTCAGACATGGTGATAAAACGTCTACACATCTCAAACAGCCTCATCAACCCCTGCCTCAGCCTCTTCTTCTATCTGAGCAACCTCAAGTGGAAGGTCATCTGTGGTTGTGAAAATGCTGAGGCTTAAAAGTTAAATTACTGAACCGCTGCCCTTAATGAAGTCTTTAGTGACTGAAAGGCTGAATCAAAACGAACGAGATTAATTCTACCTTCCAATTCCAACCAGGTGATACACCTGGAGGAAAGAAGTACGGAGGAGGTGCGCATCTACACTTGAAATCCCCGAAGTTCCTCTGCCATCTGGGATGGCAGCGGCACACTTGATTGGGGTATGTAGTGAACTGCAAGAGCGAACCTTGGTAAACCCAGCATCACACTGGAAAAACCTATAGTGTCATACCTCCAAATCGGACTGACAAAGTCAGTTGGAGAGGCGGCCTGCTGTTGGGGGAAGGGGTTCCCTCAAGCATATGGCTTTAGCGCTACTGGTGGCATAAGGGCAAGGTGTAGATCGCAACCTGCACCCACAGCCCTTTATGGCCGCCAATTACTCTCCCATTGGTAGAGTTTAGCACTGAGACAGGAAGCGGCAGAATATCACCCATATTGTGTTCCTTACCTTGATGCATAGCCATTACCACAACCTGATAAAGATTAGAGTGGGGGAATGTGATTACTGCAGTGCGCGGCATGGTCAGTCCAGAAGCAAAACCGCGAGATTTGATGGCAATTTGGAGTGGTCTTAGGCTATTATTTTATATAAATATGGATTGTTTTTCTCATTTTCAATGACACTGCCCACCACCCACCCTTCTCTCCTTCCCTCCGACCTTGAAATACATTATTGTGTTGTGTCTGATAGGCCCTACACTGTCCATGCATTTTATCTGTATGTTTGAAACATGACCACGCTGATTTGTCTTTAACAACAGAGCAACAGGTTTTATTCAGGTAGATAAGGACAAGTATTGTAAGCTCACCCCAGGAGGGTGTCTTTCGTTGTGCCCCGTAGTTAAATTCATTTTATCAAATGAAGAGATATGAACAATTATTACCAATGGGTATATCATATACATTGCCTAAAATATATCAGAAGATTTAATTGATGGGTGAATACGAATTGGATGTGGTGAATGAATGTGGTAATCGATCGGTTTCAGCCTTTATTATATAAACTTTACTAATGATAAATGAGAGTTGGGTGTAGCTGGTAAGAAATAGGCTTGATTGTGGAAATAATATATTTTTTCCAATTGAAATTTTTCATACAATTTATATAGGATAGTATCAACAATGATTTGTACACATTCATTTATGATCTTAGTATACTTATTTGTTCAATAATATCTTCGAAGTCTTTTCCAGATTCTATAGATATTTTGTCTATTGAATTGGTTTTCTGACAGTAGCGTATTATAGAGCATCTTGCTTTAAATTCGTACATGGTACTTAACACATCGATGTTGCATTCCGGAAAAAGTTTCTGTATGAATACTTCACTTAAATGGGCTTCTGTTTCAAGCGTATAGACATTGGACAAGCCTGAATGAACATGATAAGAATCCTCCCTTCCACATGCAGTTATCATTAGTTCTTTTGTTATTTTGTTGGATCATCATACGGGTACAACTCTGAATAATAAGATACAGTTTTTCGTGTGTAGCTCCAAAGTCGTAACATTATATTGTAATATATGGGCCACAGACTTGTCTCATTACAAGTCCGTTTATGGGCGTAGTCTTAAGAAATGTACAATTCGCCGTCACCAATCCGTCAACAAAAATGAAGTTCAAACCACAATCATAACCATGCAAACATACCCTTTTTATACTCACATGGAGTTTGGGGGTATATGTGTAGTGCCTGAGACAAATACAGATTTGACTAAACTACTTACATCTCGTACATTTGAAGACATTAGCCGAGATGTGAGTAGTATAGCGACATGTGAGTAGTATAGGGAGGTGTAAGTAGTATAGTCAAATCTGTATTTGTCTTAGGCACTACACATATACCCAAAACCCCATTTACCCCCGGCCCTACATATAGTCCCATACCAAAGAGTTTAGATACAAATAGTATTAAACCTCTTTGCCCATACTGAGCACGGGCTTGATGTGGACGAACATATATATACTCTACAGGTACAGATGTAATATTATGAGCTAGGGGTGTGAATATTAGTTAACAGTTATAACGCACCAAATCATAATGTTTTAGCGCATATTGACAACAAGTAAAGGTGAAATAATATATGGCCGCACGATCAGAGTATATTAAGTCTTACGCACATATAAAAGCTTTAATGCAATATGAGAGCTAGGACAATAAAATGTCCACCGACTGCTACTGGCCTAAAGTGGTGTTTATGGGGTATATATTACGCACACACGCAAACGCACCAATACGATATGAGAGCTATACATCTATAAGCTATAATGTACTAAACAAAACTAGTTTAACCTTGAACTCATATATAGAATCCGTAAAATAAATGCTTCTACTACGAACCAACTAACTTATTTATATAGTTATACATAACGTAAAAATATAAGGTAAAGTTATAAAAACACTAACAGGATTTGTAGATATGTCTATGCACATAGAAGGCCATGTTGGGACTCAAAATGATGAAGATATTCGAAAAAAGATAAATCTTACACAAAATTCCCCTTATTTCAGGAGGAAAACTTCCAGCAAATATTCCAGCAAATAATGTACCCGCAATGACAACAATCGAGATAATGACTGTGCTGACTTTTTCTGTATTCTCCACCAACCAGGAAATCAGTTCCGGAGCTTGATGGGATGATTTTCTCTCATAAATGAACAAGCTCGATTGGTTGAGTGGACACGATATCATGTAAATTTTACCATTGTCTTGTTTTTAACAGAGAAGAAATAAAATTACAAAGTGTGCAAAATTGATCAATTATGATGTTCGTAAATTCTGTCTTTATTTAAACAAAGATGTATAGAAGATTAGCAACATTCCTGCAGGGTATATTTCTGGAGTTTTATTTCTATTTCGTTAACGTAAATTTTATACTATTATAGGGTCTTTTTCTTACCACCCGATGTCTTCATTTCTTCTTATTGAAATATTACAAGTGCTTAAACATTTAGTAGCCCATGTGTTATATTACAATTTGTGATATGGTATTGGATATTGTAGAGATATTATTAAAGAAGAAAGAACGAGTCTCCATTGGGATGTCCTTTGAAATGCATATATTTATTCAGTATGTACATCCTTGAAATTTAGTACACATATTCAGACGACTAAGAGGGTTAATCAATTCAAAAATGAAAACACTCATACAAGGGTTAAGCGTGTTTCTTTTCAGCAATAAAAGGCAGTATACTACCCCAGGAGATAGTGGAAGACAAGCTATGGAGTCGAAATAAACGGTCCGATAAAATATGAATACCATAATAAATGATCGGGAATGAATCCCTAATACTACACTTACTAATGCCTATACGGAAACTAGAAAAAGGATTAATTTAAATGTTGAGGTGGATTAAAATCAAATAAGAAGACAGAATGGGTATCAATTCATTACTTTTATTTCTGAAAACCTCTTATGTCAGGACATCTAAATGCTTCACGTGCACAATGACAAATTATTTGATGAATTTTCAGGCCGTACATCTCTAATAGTGGTGCATTATATAACATACAGATATTAAATGCAAGGTGATATTTACATCAGGCTGATAAAAGGATGATATTATAATTTTGGACATTCTGTATGTACTTACAGGAACATCTAGTGAACGCAAACTCGATACTGATTAATTTTACAACAGATTTCTAAACTTCACAAAATGTCCAATGGGCTAAGATGATGCATTCCCACATATCTTCCCCGAAAATATTTTGCATGATAATTACTAGCTATCATACGATTCCACATCTAATTCAGACCCTAATATAGGAAATAGATTTAAGCGCCACTTCAATCATAACTAGCACATATAGCGCACAATGTATGTTTCTATCATAAACTTCTAAACTTATAACTTCTAAATAACGTTCGCCTTGGGGATGTTTTATAGCGTTGCCTATAGATTATATAATTAACCTCTTAATAATTAACTACCGATATGACTTTATATAATTGCAGCTTCTATAATATTGATTCTATCTCTTATTCTTCACATATTGCTCTTTCTCTTTACAAGACGTGGATCGAACATGAAACATAATCTTACTACAACATGTGACCAATTGTCTAAGACATTAGGTAAAACAAAAAGTTATGTACATTATAATACGAGTCCAATCGTGGCTCATATTTATAAAGCTAAAAGCCGATCTGGATTAAAGAATTCTAAATATAAAGTCTTCAGCTTAGCCCATTTAAACACATTAAGTACATATATAAACACATTAAGTACATGTGACGCCATTGGTGGCATATGACACTTCAATTTGCATAAATTGCATTACATTTGAGATGGCATTTGTTTAAAAATAACATTTTGAAAATATTTTGGATGTTCTTGGAGAAAGTTTACTAATATATGATATTATTATGTCAGATCCCAAAATTCATTATTGGAGGTCGGCACATACGTTTCTTCAAACTGAACTGAAACCATTGATAAACTTGTATACGTGGTATGCTATAGAGAAGGGCAGAGGGAGAAGATCCAACGCATCCAATGCTTTAAAGCTAAATTCTTAGCCAATTTAAACCAGAAGATAAACATTTTTATTTCCATTTGACTATTCTTTTCGAAACTAAACGCAGTGGCGTGGATATAATATGAGAGGTTTTTGCACTGTACAACAAAGTCTGATAACAAAACCATCTTCCAGATTTAGCGAGATCTTCCATTCTACGCCAAAATGTCCACTGATGATCACGATTTGTTTCCATGCACCTTTTATCTATCACCTCTCCAGGGTTTAGCACTTCTAGCTAGCGTGAAGGATGCTGATTTAAGCACGGAAGACCTGTGAGGAAACCATTGCAGCGACGGTAACAGCGAGGCTGAAGATATTGAACGAGGCCCCCGACACTGAAAAATAAATATCAACATCATATATTCAATTTGTGGAATAGGCTACTATTTAATGTGTGATATGTTACCGTAACATGAGTCATAAGTCGCAATATTTGGAAAAATGAGATCAGGCAGATTTTAATTATGGTAAACCAAATAAGCACCCAAAAATGAGAACACTCGAGCAAAGAGATCTTGTGAATAAACCACGTTGAAAAATATTAATTTTGCGACTTATGGCTCATTTTCCAGTGACCCATCACATATAAACATAACGTTTATTACAGAGGCTGGTCATTATTATGACCCTGTTGTCCACTAATGCTCTCTGATAAAACAAGTGAGAAATGACTCAGCGGTGGATTTAGATGTGTGTGTGTGGGGGGGGGGGGGGGGGGGGGGAGTCTATACCATTCTGCAGAAATGGGAAATTACTTAAACATAATAATATACAATTTCGAACAAATTAAATTTATCTTGCGTTTTAATTCATTCTTTAAATTAAAATCTGATAGCATATGACCTGCCGGACCTGCGGTCTAGAGAAGGGGAGTAATCATGGATTGGTATAGTGGAATTCTTCAAGTCGAGATTCTATTTCTTCTGGAAGAGAAGATTAGGAAATAATGAAGAAAATTCTTTACACTCACCAACGTTGGTAGCATCAAACTTAACAGACAATTGGGCATTCTGCGGTTGCCCATTGAGCTTGTTCTCAGCTTTGCACTCGTACTCAGCTGTTCCGCCAACCATATCAGCAACAATCTCTAGCCTGTCCCCCTCCACAATTTCTGGACCACCGACATCAAGGTTCTTCTTCATCCATTGGAACCTAACGATACGAGAAAAGTTCCAATTCGTCAAAATATCAGACTTATCAGTTTATACATGCATAATTATATATATTCATTTTTTACCCAGTTAACATTTACATTATAATGTATGTCATCGAATTAGAGAGAAATTTCCTGTCCCGCTTCCTGTACGATGGTATGTGGCTTTTTACTGCCATTAGAACCCTAGGGTGTAAAAAGCGGGTGTAACCGTCGAGTCGAGAGCCGCAAAATAATGCTTAATAGAACTGGGGGTTGGCAGAAGTCATGTGAAGTAAACACGTGCCGTATGGGGAAGAGGATCATGTAAAACATCAGGTTCATGGCTTTCCACTGTTTTATTTTGCTTCGAAATCAGTTATAAATGGTTGTTAATGTGACAACATATAAATTAAATCTGATATTAGATTGGACTAGGTTTTAGCCTCGCGGGGACTAAAGCATGGACCAATTTAATACCCTAGTATTTGCGACTACTTACTTGGCCGGAGGATTAGCTCTTGCTGTACAGTTGATATGGTCACCGACTTTAACTTTGAGAGGGTCCTCTCCCTTTACATAATCTGGCTCAAACTGCATTGAAGTAACAGGATCTGTAATAGAAGCAAGAATATACAGCATTAAGTCGCCACCATTTCTTCCCAGAAACGCTTTACTTGGTTTCTGGACGCTCAATATGAATGTTCAATTTGAGCGTCCCCTGGGACGCCCATGAGATCGCTGGTTATGCTAGGGCTACACCAATGTTTTCGTCCTTGCGGCAGATACGGTTCTCTAATCCGGCACCATTGGTTTACCATTAGCCGTAAGGTGAAAACCAGATAGGCCGCAACGAAATATTTCTTGGTGAAGTTACACCATTACAGACGCCAGAGTAATTATCTTGGTCGCCAAAGCAGAACACCCCGTCGGAATCCACTGCATGGGCGTCTAGTCTAGGCATCTTATTTAGTGTCCTTTAGCGTCCATCAGCAAATAACTATACGTTGGCGATCTATGGGCGTTTTTTAACGTCGATAGGACTTTTAAACTACCTGGGTATGGGTATAGCCAGGAATCCACGAGGTGATATAAAAAACCCAAGCACCGTTAAAACGCCCATAAAAACGCCCGAGTAGTTGGATGCTGATGGAGGCTGAAGGATGCTAAAGAAGACACTCGGATATAGATGCCCAGTGGATTCCGAGAGGGTGATCAGCATTGGCGACCAAAATAATTACTCTGGCGTCTGTGACCAGCGATTTTGTGGGTGTCCATCTGGACGCTCAATTTGAACATGTTAGTAGTAAGGGTTATGGGCTGCCCCTCAGCGACCCCTAGGAGAGTGACCAAGCATTTGAGTAACTCCTCCCTCTGGCCGAGCTCACCCTAGCACTTGAGGGTAGGCCAGGAGGACGGAGCTCACCTAGCCATTCTTATATAATGAATTACCTTTTAATATTAAATTGATAACTATGTGCATACCCATTAACCTGTAGTTAGTTTATGATAATCACTTGTGATAATTCCAATCAGTAGAACAAAATAGGTAAATAATACATTACATATGACACTGAAACTGGTTTCACACATGTCCTCATATGAGATGCCATCAAATGATACTCTGCACTTAAACACCTTCCCATCATCTGCTGCTCCATCTGCTGTTTTGTTTACCCTGTAAGTCTTCTGAACTGGACTATAATCTGGTTCCGGCTTTGGCCTGTCCAGGAAGAATAATTATGATATATATTTCAGTGGGTTTTTCTTGAAAAACAGATTTTTTTATTTAGCGAAGATTTCACAAAAGTCACTTCGATCATAATCCGTGCTAGGAAAAAAATATCATTATTTTCTTATTACATACTTAGGTACTTACGGGGATTACTGAATCAAAATTGATCTGGTGTTCTAAACCTGACTGTTACTGAGTTCTCCAAATTATTATTGTTCAAGATAGATAGCATTTTGTGAGGATACTGTGAAATGGCAACATATAGTTCTTTATTTATTTTGTTATTTCTTTTCTTTGGGGATAGGCCTACATTGCTGGGGGTCTCATTTCTTTCAGTGTATGACAATGTGTCGAAATATAAGTATTTCAAAACATACGTTGCAGTTGGTTGAACAACTTCAAATCCATCTCTTAGTTCTTGACCCAATTCATCGTACCACTTTAGAGTGGGGGCGAAATTCTGTTCTTTATTGGACCGGAATCTGATGGAGCAGTCAAGGTTCACTGTATCGCCTTGGACTTTGTCAGCGTTGGGATCGCCAGTACTGCATTCAGGTTTTTCTAGAAATACATAAATAACAGAACATAATAATTATATCTAGTTCTGCATTCATTTTACTGCATGGACTCCCCCCAACTCCCTTTACAGAACTATAGTGAGACCCAACAATAAATCACATAACGTAATTGTGTTACACCTATCTATGGCTTACCCATCAAGTGTGTGTTAAAAACAATATAGTCACATGTATGTCATTGTCATAAATGTGTATAAATCTTGGCAACCAAACAGCCGACCTCTGGTGTGAGTGGCGACAACCACCCACCTCCGAGGCACGGGAGTGGTCGGTTGACGACTGACCACTGGACTGGTAACATCTTAAATCGAAAAATACTTTTCGCAATTTTTGAGTTTGATAAGGAGAAAAAATAGACATACCTACTACTGTTAAGACCACATCTCTCTGGAAGTTGACTGGATCAGTTTCTGCAACGAGACACCTGTAGATTCCAGAGTGCTCCCACGCGGCAGATTTCACCTTTAGGTCATGGTATTTGTTTGGAATTTCTGCATACTTGTCTGTTTCTATAACCGTTGCGCTGGTTTTCCTTCCAATATAAATGTTTTTAACTTCTGATGGGAAGCGCTATTTAAAAAAGAATTTGAGATATCTTATGACATTGATCGTAATGTTGCATCCTGTAGCTGGAATAGATAGTTATATCTCGATTATTACCAACCGTCCATATATTCAAGATGATATTTTCCTCCTTTCACACATATTCGAGATTTGATTTGATTTGAAAATAGTTTTATTTATACTTTAGACAATTTAACATTAAGAAAATGTCAAAGGGAAAGTGACCATAATCGAAATATAAAATTTGCATATTGGTAATTCTAAAATATGAAATCTTACCATAACATTCCAGTCAATGCGTAAATATTCCACGCCAGTCTTTACCGTACAGTTCAATCTGCCTTCTTGTCCATATTTGATTGCAGTGTTCACAGGCCATTCAGACACGATATGATCCCCACCTGTTTGGGCAAGAACTGTTCCAACTGAAATCAGACGAAAATTCGACAATTGTCAGACACAAAACTACAAACTTAAAATGTACATAATAAAGAAACTAGACATACACTTATCTTTTTTTCTATCACTATCAGCCAATGAATCTATAATTGTATCCATAGAATTAGGTGGAATTCGGCTTAACTTTCTCGTCCGAAAATGTACAATTGGGAAACTTAGTACATTCTGCTCAATTAGGCTGGAACTGATAGTTACTAGCTACATACATCTGAGTCTGTTTGGTAAATTGCATTGATTTAAAATGTGTCTGACTAAAAGACAAATGTCACCGCATGGCGCGCATGGCATGAACGTAGTAATAGTAATTATTTTCGCGCAGTACATATTTTCACGATTTTAGCGCATACCCTTTTAACTTATCTATGCATAATATCTTATTAATTGTTCAGTACTCTGTATATCCCTGAATTGAAATGTCAAATATTGGTAAACATCCATAGATAGGCTTGAAAATGACTGCGTAACCAAATCTTAGAATATCATAATAAATAATAATTGCTACTTTAAACTTGATAATCTAAACGGTTCTATCACAAATGACATTTCACAATAATGTTTCACTGTATTGTTTGACTTGTTGTATAAACATCCTAAATTGAAAACAAGAAATAGTTAACAGTGATCAGTTTACATTTATTGTGAGTAGAGATTGGGAATAAACGGACTCCATTCATCAATGTAGGTCACGGCAGGGGTGACATCAACACTCCACACAAACAAGGGCAAAGACGTCGAAGGCGTGTTCAACAGTAAATTGTCCATATTAGTACTATAGCAAGAACAGCATAGTATCACGTATGAGGGGGGCTATATTCTCCGAGTATGGCCGAAAACAACGAGGCCGTAGGCCGAGTTGTTTTTCAGCCATACGAGGAGAATATAGCCCCCCTCATACGCGATACTTTGCTATTCTTGCTTTTATTCCATGATTCTTACCCTGAAACAACTTTATTTGCATTAATTTCATCAAACTGTGTTATCCTTATACTCTCGAACGGTCGTGACGTCACTGTACAATACAGTGAGTTTATATTGTACACCTTGTGAGCGGCAAGTATATCGATTATATTGTACGCTCACGGCCAAATCATGGAATAAAGCTTGTAGACGCACAAGCAGTAGAAACAGTATTAGGATCCCAGTTTCCAGGACCAACAACCCCATTTTGGGTGGGGAAACAGGAGAAGTCAGACGTAGAAGACAAAATAGCAGGTGACGACAAGTCAAATTCACAACAAGCTGTGTTTACTCCGCCATCTTGGTTCAGAGTTTCACGCCAACTCACGTCTGACCTCTCGTTACACTTTACTGAATGACGTCAGGTGGCACCGGATCTCCCCTTCAGGGGACACCCCGAGGCCTTGTGATCAGCGGCACATATATGACAGACGTGATCTTTGGGGCAATCAGTGCGGGAACATGTCTTGTAGTTGAAAAAGAAACAGTTTGCCTCCGGGTAATCATCAGGGACAGAAGAGTTTCTTTTCTGCTTAGACTTAGGTTTAGCTGGTGGCTGAGAAGCTTTGGCAACTTTCATAGAGGTGGCGTGGAAGTGCTCTGCCGACAACATCGGATCATATTCAAAAGACGGAGCCTCACCAAGAATCACCTTGTCCACAACTGCCCTATCATAATCTACGTATGCAGAGTCAACATAGGATTCCTTCTGTCCGTGTTTTGCCACAAATTTCAGATGGCCCAAATATGAATCAGCTCTGTCATCACCAGCAGCGTGTAAGTAGCAATACACACGGATCATGCCGTATACTAGGTTGCGATAAGATAATTTCTTTGGGTCCAGGGCCTGCGTTCATAATAAGTGCTAAGATTTGCGTGTCAAATTCGTGTCCATAAAGCGCTAACACACCTCCCAGGTGTGTGTTGGCTATCCTGGTCTTAGCTCTAAGATTTGCGTGATAGCCAGGATGTTCCCGTGACAGCACTATCATGCATTCTCGTGACAGCCAGGATATTCTCGTGACAGCCAGGATTCCTTATTTTATTCTATTCACTATTCACATAGATTTCTTCCATTTGATTAATTATTCAGACATTTTATCTGATAATCTACACAACGACTAACAAGGGTTTATATTAACAAAGGGTTTATATTAACAAAGAAAGATTCCAAAATTCAGTTTACAAAGTCAATTCTTTACGTTGGTGATTGGACGCCTACTGTGCTAATGTCTTTCCCAGTCCTTCTCTCTGTCCCTCAACCTCTCTATCCCCCTCTCTCTCCCTGCATGACTGAACCTTCTGACTGTGGGATATATGCATATCAACCTCACGTTCATACATTAAACATCAAATATTCGTACATAAAATTAATAAATTAAACTTTGATTCAACATATGGACACTTAGTAGACAGGAGAAATATGGAATATGAATTTTCAAAAATGATACAAGTTCTCTTCCTCCCCCCTCTCTCTCTTCCCTCTCTTTCTATGCCTCGATCTTTCTTTGCCAGTCTCTCCCCGCTCTTCCTCCCTCTTCCCCTCTCTCACTATCACTCTCTTTTGCACTGTCTCTTTCTCCCTCTTTCTGTCCCTGTTTTGTCATCCCCTCTCCTCTCTCTCCATGCTTTCTCTCTCTATAGATCACTGGATCACTCCCCGCTCTCTCTCTCCCACTCTCTCTCACCTCCCATTCTCTTTAAATAAATGAACCAATACAATAAAATACATGACCAAATATGTGATGTGTTTTAGGAAAATGAGTCATAAGTCGCAAAAAATGGATTTTGAGATATCACCATATTTGAAAAGATTAGATCAATGATAATGATAGTAAACAGTCTAATAATCTTATAAGTATTTCTAGATTTTAAGTTTCATATTTTCCTTATTGAAAAAAAAAATTCCAATGTTTCTGGGGGTCAATAGACAGTAAAGTAACTAAATGTAGTCCATATAAGGACCTTTAAAAATAAAGGATATATTATAGATTGTGCTGTAATTTGATACATCGATTGATAAGACTATAAGTGATAAACTCTCCAAAAATCACAACATTCCAATAATGTGATGTTGTGAAAAAAAATCTTTGAAGAATATCAATTTTGCGACTTATGACTCATTTTCCTGTAACACATCACATATCTTTATCAAGGGATACCAATCCCTGCCCCTGCCCCCTACCCCACCAAACCCTGAATCCCCGCAACCCCCACATCTGGTATTAACTTCCATTACCTTGTGCAGACAGAATATGTGCTGCAACTAGTCTATTACATAAGCCTTATCTATCAACTATGATGTACCATTGTAGGCTCTATGAAGGCTCCTTTACTGCAATGAAAGTACTTTAGATTTTACTCAACCTCGCGAGCCAGGGCAGATTCTACTAATCTAGGACTCAGGAACGCAGGACGCAAGGAGTAAAGCCCTGTTGGGGAGAATGGATTTACTCTGTTGTTTACTGTAATAGTATAAGGGGTGCAATTGTCTTAATAATTACAGTTGCATGAATATATATGTCTGTTGGAACATGTACTAAAGGCCGTCGCACACAGTCAGGATTTGGAGGCCTTACGATGATTTGTATGATTTCATATCAGCACCAAATCTTTTATGTGTGTTTCTGTGTAAAAAAATGTCATAGGCTCCTAAATTAAATTAAATTGATTCTAAATCTAGTAAATATATTTTGTATTGATTAATTTCACATATTTTTACTTTTTGTTCAAATTGTGGGCGGGTAAATGTCTTCCCTATTGCTCTCTCTTTATATCTCCCATTTCCTGCACACAGAGAGTGCGTGTGTGTGTGTGGGGGGGGGGGGAGCAAGACAGACAGGGGAGCAGGAGATGGCCGCGGTGTGTCATATTTTTTTTACATTTATGGCACTTGATCGTCTATTAAACATTATGACAAAAGCTTTATCTTGATTTGATATGAAGAAAGGATGATATTTCATGATTTAATTGTGTGATTGAACTTGTTTTATTAAAGGATAATTTACGGGCGGGTAAATTACTGTGTGGGTGGGTAAATCTCTGATTCACCTGCCAAGTTGCGGATGAAGAAAAAAGTCAATTTGGACACACTGGGGTGGGCTCTGGCAATTTGGTCAAATATTTTTCCACACATATAAATGCTCTGAATTTGAAGTCGTTAATAGGGCACATTGCTCAATAAGAAGAAATATCAAGACACCTTTACCCAGTCGGGGAGGGTAGAAATGTGAATGCATATAGATGAATGGTGTAGTATAATATGCTAAGGAGCCTGTATGAACAAGGTGGTTATGCTGTATTTAATGGAGATAGTTCAGAGAAGCTAGACTTACTATGAGCCTATGTAATAAGATATAATTCCTGGACATTTGTCCCTGAACGATGTAAAGATTGAAGTAATAATGATATGTTGTATAAGATGTGTAACCCTCTCTCTCTGTATCTTTCTCCCCCTTCTCTCACCAGTCTCTCTTATTATCCCCCTCTTTCTCCCCATCTTGTCTCTAATTTCCCTCTCTTCCCCCATTTCTCTCCCTCTTTATTTATCATCCTCTCTCTCTTCTCCCACCTGACCCCCTCCCTGTCTCACCCCCTCCCTTTGCCTCTCCCCCTCCCTCTCTCGCCCAAAAGTATTACTATTAGTTCAAACCCTCCCTCTTTGTCACTGGGTCTCTCCTCCTGATTTTCACTGCAGTCAAAAAGTTGCTTGTAATAGACACCATTCAGTGGATTCTTGGGTCCACTCATTTTCAAAGTTTTTTAAAAAAAATTGTAGCATATACTAACTACATCATTTATAGAAGTATTCTCCTAGTCGTTCGAACCATACTCATCGTTATTTCATCAATGTATGATGTTTAGAAGGAAATAGATTAAAGCTTTGTATTTGTTGTGTTAATTTGAGTGGCTGGATTCTTATGCCAGATGTTGTCAGTGCTCCACCACAAGCCAAATGCATTTCCCCCAAGTTGAAGACAAGCCCTATAGTACTCCACAACCAGTGTCTACATACTAGGAAGGAGTCGTGGCTGTGTCCAACCACTGGACATTGACATTGAAGGAGAGGGGAGAAAGATCCAGAGATTATGGTGAATTCCAAGAGCCATATGACTCTGCCTTACCCTCCTGTGGTAACACTGCATAATTGGTGTTATGACGATTGGAGATCTTATCTCAGCCCTTGGAGGTGACCTACCTGGACTGTTATCTCTCAGTCAGCAGATGGTCCCCTCACCCTCTCTCCCCACCTCCCTTTCTCCTCCTAAAGGTTTTCATGACATACACATTGAATGATATAAGAGCTATTTCACTGACAGGAGAGAGAGACGGAGCATGCTGTCTCCATTACAAACTAGTACCATTCTAGTTTATTTATTTCCTGCAACAGGGAGAGGGCCGGGGCCGGGAAAGCCATTAGCACAGTAGGTGTCCAATGACCGATGTAAAAAATGATTTTAGAAACTGAATTTTGGATTATATATACGAAATTCTTGATTTAGTTACTCCAGGGCCGAAAAAGCCATGAATGCAGTAGGCGTCCAATCACCAATATAAATAAATGACTTTCGGAAACTGAACTTTGGAATATATCTGAATATCTTAATTTGGCTACTCCAGGGCCAGGCAACCAGTAAAGCAACTAAATATACTCCATATGAAGACCATTAAAATGCAAGAATATATTTAATACAACGTGCTGAAATTTGGTACATAGATTTATAGACTAAGAGTGCTAAACCCTGCAAAAATGGGAACATTTAAATACAGAGATGTTGACATTTGCAAAATATATTTTTTGCGACTTGTGACTCATTTCTAATTGACCTCTCCACAAGCGGGGCTATGCTCCACCTATTGTCTCACAGGACTCCACGCGATGCCACCTCAGACAAACAAACCCACGACGGCCACTGTGTAGCAGTAACAGTGCCTATATAGCTATAGGCGTGTTTTGATGTTAATTCGGACCCAGATACTTAATTTCTCCGATATGTTCTCAACATTCAACAAGAACTAATACATTCAAACAATTAATAACGTAATATATTACAATGTTAATTGTTTGAAAATGTGGCCTGATTCATTTTTAATGTAAGCTATTAGTTACATCTTAAGTACCTACAGTTGTCTGTTTAATAAGGAGATTTATTTAGAAAGGATCTATCTCTTTCTTCAAGTTTGATCTGTTATTTTGATGGTTTTCTTTATGTTTCTTAAAACCAGCCGTCCTGGTGAATGTAGGGTGTATTGGTGGGTCCATACCACCCATAACAATAGTCCAAAACACTTCAAATTCGATGAAAAATCAGCTGACTGGCTATCGGTTATGTAAGTGGGGTGGACCTTTGATGCTCGTGGAGAGATTTGGCTTCACAGTCTAGGCCTAAAGTTGAACGAGTCCCTTCAAACAAAGGGAAAGCCTCTCGCCTCAAAACTGCAAAGTGCCATTATAATTCCATTAAGACCGCAAAATACCATTATATTCCCATTAAAATGCCAAGTACTAGGCCAGAAAACCGATTAGGGAAGTAGGCTGACATACCATTCTCATCTGAGGGTTTGGACCTAGAGTGAAAAGTGGTTCTTTAATATGATTTATTATATTTGCATTCCATATGAGACCTACGGTGTGCACAATTTAAATAATCACTGTGCTGTCTGCAAACTTTTGTAGAGGGACAGAGGGACGTACAGAGTTAGGGCAGTGAAAGAGGGATAAAGAGGTAGAGATACAAGGGAGAGAAGGAGCGATAGGAGAGAGGGATAGGGAAAAACATAAAACCTACCGATCATTTTATCAAATATAGCCAAATGTAGTGAGGAGAAATATACATAATTAGTCAAACTAATATCAATATTATGTTTTCATCCTCGTGACAGCCAAACTCAGGCCCAGGGCCTGCGTTCATAAAAAGCTGGTGCCAGGGCACTGGTGCCAGGGCACTAGTGCCTGTGACTAACCCGGTCTTAGCGGCCGTGTCCATAAAGTTTTGTCCTGCGTGACAGCCAAGACTTTTTCGTGACAAGGGTCTTGGCTGTCACGCGGATTACATAGGCCTGTCACAAGGAGTTTGGCTGTCACGAGGATGAAAACATAATATTGATATTAGTTTGACTAATTATGTATATTTCTCCTCACTACATTTGGCTATATTTGATAAAATGATCGGTAGGTTTTATGTTTTTCCCTATCCCTTCTATCCCTCTCTCCTATCGCTCCTTCTCTCCCCTGTATCTCTACCTCTTTATCCCTCTTTCACTGCCCTAACTCTGTACGTCCCTCTGTCCCTCTACAAAAGTTTGCAGACAGCACAGTGATTATTTAAATTGTGCACACCGTAGGTCTCATATGGAATGCAAATATAATAAATCATATTAAAGAACCACTTTTCACTCTAGGTCCAAACCCTCAGATGAGAATGGTATGTCAGCCTACTTCCCTAATCGGTTTTCTGGCCTAGTACTTGGCGTTTTAATGGGAATATAATGGTATTTTGCGGTCTTAATGGAATTATAATGGCACTTTGCAGTTTTGAGGCGAGAGGCTTTCCCTTTGTTTGAAGGGACTCGTTCAACTTTAGGCCTAGACTGTGAAGCCAAATCTCTCCACGAGCATCAAAGGTCCACCCCACTTACATAACCGATAGCCAGTCAGCTGATTTTTCATCGAATTTGAAGTGTTTTGGACTATTGTTATGGGTGGTATGGACCCACCAATACACCCTACATTCACCAGGACGGCTGGTTTTAAGAAACATAAAGAAAACCATCAAAATAACAGATCAAACTTGAAGAAAGAGATAGATCCTTTCTAAATAAATCTCCTTATTAAACAGACAACTGTAGGTACTTAAGATGTAACTAATAGCTTACATTAAAAATGAATCAGGCCACATTTTCAAACAATTAACATTGTAATATATTACGTTATTAATTGTTTGAATGTATTAGTTCTTGTTGTATGTTGAGAACATATCGGAGAAATTAAGTATCTGGGTCCGAATTAACATCAAAACACGCCTATAGCTATATAGGCACTGTTACTGCTACACAGTGGCCGTCGTGGGTTTGTTTGTCTGAGGTGGCATCGCGTGGAGTCCTGTGAGACAATAGGTGGAGCATAGCCCCGCTTGTGGAGAGGTCAATTAGAAATGAGTCACAAGTCGCAAAAAATATATTTTGCAAATGTCAACATCTCTGTATTTAAATGTTCCCATTTTTGCAGGGTTTAGCACTCTTAGTCTATAAATCTATGTACCAAATTTCAGCACGTTGTATTAAATATATTCTTGCATTTTAATGGTCTTCATATGGAGTATATTTAGTTGCTTTACTGGTTGCCTGGCCCTGGAGTAGCCAAATTAAGATATTCAGATATATTCCAAAGTTCAGTTTCCGAAAGTCATTTATTTATATTGGTGATTGGACGCCTACTGCATTCATGGCTTTTTCGGCCCTGGAGTAACTAAATCAAGAATTTCGTATATATAATCCAAAATTCAGTTTCTAAAATCATTTTTTACATCGGTCATTGGACACCTACTGTGCTAATGGCTTTCCCGGCCCCGGCCCTCTCCCTGTTGCAGGAAATAAATAAACTAGAATGGTACTAGTTTGTAATGGAGACAGCATGCTCCGTCTCTCTCTCCTGTCAGTGAAATAGCTCTTATATCATTCAATGTGTATGTCATGAAAACCTTTAGGAGGAGAAAGGGAGGTGGGGAGAGAGGGTGAGGGGACCATCTGCTGACTGAGAGATAACAGTCCAGGTAGGTCACCTCCAAGGGCTGAGATAAGATCTCCAATCGTCATAACACCAATTATGCAGTGTTACCACAGGAGGGTAAGGCAGAGTCATATGGCTCTTGGAATTCACCATAATCTCTGGATCTTTCTCCCCTCTCCTTCAATGTCAATGTCCAGTGGTTGGACACAGCCACGACTCCTTCCTAGTATGTAGACACTGGTTGTGGAGTACTATAGGGCTTGTCTTCAACTTGGGGGAAATGCATTTGGCTTGTGGTGGAGCACTGACAACATCTGGCATAAGAATCCAGCCACTCAAATTAACACAACAAATACAAAGCTTTAATCTATTTCCTTCTAAACATCATACATTGATGAAATAACGATGAGTATGGTTCGAACGACTAGGAGAATACTTCTATAAATGATGTAGTTAGTATATGCTACAATTTTTTTTAAAAAACTTTGAAAATGAGTGGACCCAAGAATCCACTGAATGGTGTCTATTACAAGCAACTTTTTGACTGCAGTGAAAATCAGGAGGAGAGACCCAGTGACAAAGAGGGAGGGTTTGAACTAATAGTAATACTTTTGGGCGAGAGAGGGAGGGGGAGAGGCAAAGGGAGGGGGTGAGACAGGGAGGGGGTCAGGTGGGAGAAGAGAGAGAGGATGATAAATAAAGAGGGAGAGAAATGGGGGAAGAGAGGGAAATTAGAGACAAGATGGGGAGAAAGAGGGGGATAATAAGAGAGACTGGTGAGAGAAGGGGGAGAAAGATACAGAGAGAGAGGGTTACACATCTTATACAACATATCATTATTACTTCAATCTTTACATCGTTCAGGGACAAATGTCCAGGAATTATATCTTATTACATAGGCTCATAGTAAGTCTAGCTTCTCTGAACTATCTCCATTAAATACAGCATAACCACCTTGTTCATACAGGCTCCTTAGCATATTATACTACACCATTCATCTATATGCATTCACATTTCTACCCTCCCCGACTGGGTAAAGGTGTCTTGATATTTCTTCTTATTGAGCAATGTGCCCTATTAACGACTTCAAATTCAGAGCATTTATATGTGTGGAAAAATATTTGACCAAATTGCCAGAGCCCACCCCAGTGTGTCCAAATTGACTTTTTTCTTCATCCGCAACTTGGCAGGTGAATCAGAGATTTACCCACCCACACAGTAATTTACCCGCCCGTAAATTATCCTTTAATAAAACAAGTTCAATCACACAATTAAATCATGAAATATCATCCTTTCTTCATATCAAATCAAGATAAAGCTTTTGTCATAATGTTTAATAGACGATCAAGTGCCATAAATGTAAAAAAAATATGACACACCGCGGCCATCTCCTGCTCCCCTGTCTGTCTTGCTCCCCCCCCACACACACACACGCACTCTCTGTGTGCAGGAAATGGGAGATATAAAGAGAGAGCAATAGGGAAGACATTTACCCGCCCACAATTTGAACAAAAAGTAAAAATATGTGAAATTAATCAATACAAAATATATTTACTAGATTTAGAATCAATTTAATTTAATTTAGGAGCCTATGACATTTTTTTACACAGAAACACACATAAAAGATTTGGTGCTGATATGAAATCATACAAATCATCGTAAGGCCTCCAAATCCTGACTGTGTGCGACGGCCTTTAGTACATGTTCCAACAGACATATATATTCATGCAACTGTAATTATTAAGACAATTGCACCCCTTATACTATTACAGTAAACAACAGAGTAAATCCATTCTCCCCAACAGGGCTTTACTCCTTGCGTCCTGCGTTCCTGAGTCCTAGATTAGTAGAATCTGCCCTGGCTCGCGAGGTTGAGTAAAATCTAAAGTACTTTCATTGCAGTAAAGGAGCCTTCATAGAGCCTACAATGGTACATCATAGTTGATAGATAAGGCTTATGTAATAGACTAGTTGCAGCACATATTCTGTCTGCACAAGGTAATGGAAGTTAATACCAGATGTGGGGGTTGCGGGGATTCAGGGTTTGGTGGGGTAGGGGGCAGGGGCAGGGATTGGTATCCCTTGATAAAGCTATGTGATGTGTTACAGGAAAATGAGTCATAAGTCGCAAAATTGATATTCTTCAAAGATTTTTTTTCACAACATCACATTATTGGAATGTTGTGATTTTTGGAGAGTTTATCACTTATAGTCATATCAATCGATGTATCAAATTACAGCACAATCTATAATATATCCTTTATTTTTAAAGGTCCTTATATGGACTACATTTAGTTACTTTACTGTCTATTGACCCCCAGAAACATTGGAATTTTTTTTTTCAATAAGGAAAATATGAAACTTAAAATCTAGAAATACTTATAAGATTATTAGACTGTTTACTATCATTATCATTGATCTAATCTTTTCAAATATGGTGATATCTCAAAATCCATTTTTTGCGACTTATGACTCATTTTCCTAAAACACATCACATATTTGGTCATGTATTTTATTGTATTGGTTCATTTATTTAAAGAGAATGGGAGGTGAGAGAGAGTGGGAGAGAGAGAGCGGGGAGTGATCCAGTGATCTATAGAGAGAGAAAGCATGGAGAGAGAGGAGAGGGGATGACAAAACAGGGACAGAAAGAGGGAGAAAGAGACAGTGCAAAAGAGAGTGATAGTGAGAGAGGGGAAGAGGGAGGAAGAGCGGGGAGAGACTGGCAAAGAAAGATCGAGGCATAGAAAGAGAGGGAAGAGAGAGAGGGGGGAGGAAGAGAACTTGTATCATTTTTGAAAATTCATATTCCATATTTCTCCTGTCTACTAAGTGTCCATATGTTGAATCAAAGTTTAATTTATTAATTTTATGTACGAATATTTGATGTTTAATGTATGAACATGAGGTTGATATGCATATATCCCACAGTCAGAAGGTTCAGTCATGCAGGGAGAGAGAGGGGGATAGAGAGGTTGAGGGACAGAGAGAAGGACTGGGAAAGACATTAGCACAGTAGGCGTCCAATCACCAACGTAAAGAATTGACTTTGTAAACTGAATTTTGGAATCTTTCTTTGTTAATATAAACCCTTTGTTAATATAAACCCTTGTTAGTCGTTGTGTAGATTATCAGATAAAATGTCTGAATAATTAATCAAATGGAAGAAATCTATGTGAATAGTGAATAGAATAAAATAAGGAATCCTGGCTGTCACGAGAATATCCTGGCTGTCACGAGAATGCATGATAGTGCTGTCACGGGAACATCCTGGCTATCACGCAAATCTCAGAGCTAAGACCAGGATAGCCAACACACACCTGAGAGGTGTGTTAGCGCTTTATGGACACAAATTTGACACGCAAATCTTAGCACTTATTATGAACGCAGGCCCAGGTGTCTCAATTGAATAGAGTTATCCCGATACTGGACAAAAAACTCAGGTCTTAACAAAATACCTTTTGATCTTTTCTGGCTATCAGGGTCGATAGTTATGGCCAAGTCCTGGAGTGCAGTGGTGAGGGTACCCGTGATCATTGAAGCTGGAGAACTATGGCCTGTCATGGAACCACGAGCCAAAGCATTATCAAGATCCGTCCTAATAGAAGACCAAGAGGGAACTTGTTGTTGTTGCTGTTGTGTGTGCTGCGTGAATGTGCCGTGCGGGCCACCCGGGGGAGGAGGCGGAGGAGGAGGCGAGCCACCGGCCTTCGACTGAGTATGACCGGTTTGACCACCTTGACCACCACCGGCAGGTATAGAATCCAGTTTCTTCATAACCTCAGTATGTTGTTTTGACAAGGTATCCAAGTTAGCCACTAATAAACGAACTTCGTCCGACTGTTGCTTATTAATGTCCAGGACTTTCTGGACGTCAGCGGGAGAGATTGGGGTGGAGTCAGCAGGAGGCTCCTGCTTGACCAGCTTATCCTCGTCACGAGCAATGGATTCCATAGCGTCAGTGTCCAGGAACATTTTCCAGTCCTCTTCGCCAGTAGAACCGGCGACTTTTGCAACGGTCACGGCCTCATTTTTGAAGCGACACGTCTTCTCACCTGTTCTCAAGTGTTTGTACCCACATGCGCCACAATGTTTGGCGGCCATGGCGAATTTAGACAGATAAAACAGATTCAAAAAGAAAACTGCAAAACCACGTCTGTCTTGTAAGTGGGTAAAGTGTAAGTGTCAGTTCTGGTACGTAGCCAGGGCGAGGCCCGCAGTAGAGGCTCCACCTGGTGGACTGCATCATATATGTCACCATATAGATATATATATACCAGGGGAATATATATAATCAATAAACATCCTAAATTGAAAACAAGAAATAGTTAACAGTGATCAGTTTACATTTATATATTTATTTCCGGTTCATGTAGAAGATTGCGTTTCCAAGGGAAACGAAGATTGATGTCAGTTTAATATAAAATTCGAGAGGGAGGTATAGTAGGAGGGAGTGGAAGGGGAGACAGAACACATGAAATCCTTATCCCATATATGACTGGTCAGTCCATGTAATTCTGTTGGTCCCTTTAACACTTTGGATATGAGGCATCTTATTTCTCAGCTTGCCACTTTAATTCACACATGGTCTACCCTTTAATTCACACCTAAACGCCATCCCCTCCCCCTCCCAGCCATTACCAGCATGATTCTGATCCCATCTACTGATATCAGAATCAACAGATTCTTCACACTGATATCCAGGATGAGAGGAGCCTAGGTGCTATCAATGATTGACAGATCTCACCCCAATTCAATTAGATTGATGATAACATCAATCTAAAAATATATTTCAACAAAATCTACGCACATGTGATGGTGACGGAACGCAGCAGGGCAATCATTCACATGGAATATTCAGTCTATATCACCGAGAATTTAAAATACTAGTTTTTATAATGTTATATTGATCTCAGAACTCTGTGAGTATTCTATTTATATCATCAATGGTTTAACTGCAAATGATTTTTAAATTTGCAAACTTAGGACGCACCATTTGAAATAATTTAGTCGGGCTATTTAGAGCTAAAAAAATGCACATATTTGCACGAAACGTTAGTCATTATGTAGCCAGATTATTTCTATTCGATATCAACATGTCAAGCGTCTGCGTGAGATCTTTATGACAGTAATAAGACACTACGTTTGTAGGTACATGAGAACACCGTTTCACTACGAAATATATATGTCTTCCTGAATGAATTTTTTTTCTCTCAGTTAGGTGGTGCCGTTTGGGTGCAGTTCGTTCGGAGCGGTGCTGTTCGCCGTATAGTCATACCGATTAGGGAATGTGTTTGATTATGTTGAACTGTGTTTGCAAACTAATTTCCGTCTTAAATTTGGGTTATCTGAGAGGATTGAGAAGGCAAATTGTACATGTTCTGGTGACTTCACCATATATATATCTGAATCTATAAAAAAAAGAAAATCTGATTCAGCGCCTTTTGAACTTCATGAACATTATTTAATGGCAACATGCCCCTGTAGAACAGAAAATACAAAATGAGAGAAAACTTCAGCACATGTAGGAGGTAAATACACCCTTATTCTTAGGAATATTGATTTCTGTATCAAAACTGCTCATTATACTATCAGTGATTCTAACGGATTTGAATGTTTCCTTTAGTCCCGAAGCGTTTGCAATGGAAACCCAGATTATAAATATGTAAACAGTTTATTTGAATTGTCACTGAAACTGTTAGGTAAGACATTTCGAACTTTTAAACTGTGTATTCAATTATGTGAGGTAAATGTAAACCAATGTTAATGTTGGATAAAACAAGGAGTGTAGGCAGTGTTGATAGATATGCCTTTCAATCTTTTACATCTTTTACATATACATGACGTCATTAAGTTGTTGAAGTGAACCAATAATATACAGGTGACCAAGGACTATAATCAATACGTTCAAATGCCATTATCTTATCAGGATGGGCATTTCCCAGTGACTCAACATGAAAAATTGCCCTATCGCAGCACTGCATAGATTTCTCCTCTCTCACTCACCCTCTCTTACTTCCTCTCCCCTATACCTATCGTTCATTCTCTTAACCACTCTCGCTGCCCTAATTCCCTTCCTCTCCTCTGTTCCTTTCTTACTTTCACTCTGCTGTCTCTTTCTAATCTCTTTCACCCTGTCGCGTTCTTGTCTCTCTCTTTCTCTGGGAGTATTATATCTTAATATTTCTCTCTATGTTCCCCTCTCTGCATTCTCTCTCCTAATAATCCATATAATATAAAGCTAGAGCGATTTCTAGGAAAGGAGGTAGAAAAGAAATGGTAGAAAGAAGGTTTTCTTTGTCCAGAATGTTCTCGGAATTTGTTGCTTTACAAACCACTTTACTCATCTTTAGAGGTCTCTCCTCCCTCTCTGGATGTCGTCGTATGTGGTTTGTGAAGGTATTTGGGGTGGAAATGTGATTTTAAAGCCTTTTTTAAATCGGGATAACCACACTCTATTTATAGCCTGGGAAAGCCCCTGTGAGATACTACGTCATTTCCCACAACCTACATCCAGGGGGACCTAACCAAAATCTTACAGATTTAAAAAATCAGATAAGGATTTCCAGGTGTAATTAGCACCTTAGTATTACAGGACCTTGAATTCCTTGAAAGTCTCGGAATTGCAATTTACCCAGGCTTTAGAATAGATAAAGATATTTTACAATTATATGTATATTCGAATGTGTAGAACAGTAGTAGTAGACTTTTCAGTAGATGAATCTATGAGAATTATAATATAAAAAAAAAGATACAAAAACAATTAATGCACAGAATGGGTTTGGTGATTATTAGGACCTTGACAGACTGTATCTCAGGTGAGGGGAGGGGGAGGAGAAAATGAGGGGGCGAAAGAGAAGGGGGAGGATGGAGGGGAAGGGAGGGAGGGAAGGGAAAGAAAGGGAGGAAGGGGAGCATGAAAATGCGGGGGTTGGGAAATAAGAAATAAGGTTGGGAGAGAAAAATAGGTATGAAAGTCAGAGAAGAGGTGGAGGGAAAAGAGGGAGAGGGAGAAGTATGGGGAGAGGGGTGACCGTCCTACATGCAGAGGAGTGGGAGTGTGAAGAAGAGGGAAAAGAGGGAGAGGGGAAGTGTGGGGAAAGAGGGTGACCGTCCGGAGGACGGGTACTTTGCTAGTCTTATATATACTCCTCCTTGACATGGACACAATTTCCAAACAACCCTTGAAAGCCCTATAGCAAATAAAAAAGATCGATGAAATTATACATGACTCACTAAACATGACTCACTAGAACAATGGGTCTGGAGTATAAAGTTAATGTTGGTAAGAATTCGCTTTTGTAAAGTTAAAAGTCCTAAGATCATTTTTCCTAAGTATTCCTAAGTACTACGAATCAATGATTTGGGATGGTTGTACCTTTATGCACACCTATTTACCTAAGGACGAAAATACAGGAAAGTGGAAAACGTACAACACTTCAAGAATCAGTAACAAAATATTACGCATCGACCACAATGTACACACACTTGTATACATATTGGGTGAAATCACCAGAAAATGTCCAATGCGCCTTTCAAAATGTTATAAGATAATCCAAATTTAAGACAAAAATCAAGTTAATACAGTTCACCGTAACCAAACAGAGATGTTGAAGCAACCTAACACTAATTATAATCATATATTGTCCACGTATTTATTTTTGCGAAGCTACATTTTCGCGCGGACATCAATTCGTGCACATAAGCTAGGGTTTGCGCGGAAATAGATATAGAGCGACAATAAATACTTTACAGTATCTAATTTTAACATTTTTCAGTCAATTTTTTCCAAATTTAGTAATTGTATAGAGCTGTTGATTGTACATTTTATGACGATCTGGCCCATATATATGTATGGACATATGCCTGGGGTCGAATCGCTAAAAAAAGGTATATTATTAGCTTTTAGCTACCGACCTAAAATTAATGAAAGACATGTGAAAAATGTGCATTCAAATTACACTTTCATATCTTCCGAAATATTTGTTTTATCTTAACACTTGCACTCGGATATGGCATAGAGACATTTCCACAGAATATCAGAACATTAAATAGGCTTGTGTGGGCCGGAGAGAGAGAGAGAGAGAATGGACCTGACTATGATATGTGAGAAGCGAGATAGGTCAAACTCTCAATTCTTCACTAAAGCTTGATCTTCAGCCATCGCCCATCAATATACTCAATACATACATATATATATTATATATGCGATATGCGTCTAATTATTACCCATGTGTGGCTAAAACTTTGAGAGGCATATAACAATGACAGGACTAGCCACATTATATATACATGTATTAGCTTACTAAAAGGAACCACAACTGCATGGTTTCCTTGTCGCATTAGGCCATATATGTGTACAGCGGCGAAACAGTGATTGACTCATTAGATCAGGTATGGAGCCTTGCATGGGCTTACATGTGATACAGAATTACCACAACCAGCAGACACAGGTAAAGTAATTATGTGCCACGCCATTATATGTACAAAGCTACACAACACTTACCCATGCAGAAACATGCTCCACACGCGATAGCTAGATTAATAATATTGGGCCCCATGTTGCCGTCGTCTTCCCGCGACTTAAACTCTTCAAATAAAGTAATATCCTAATATCCCCAGAACCGGGTTTCACAGTATTCTGGGTCAGACTACAGGTAGGAGAGACGCTCCCACAGTTGGGCTGCACAAGACGGAATTTTGCGGGACTTTGACCCAGCTTTATCAGTAATTATATATCTCCTCTGGCCTCGGTATCCATGCCTTGGGCCACACATGATAAGATATTCCGGTTGTTATCAGCCATACTTACACCTAGGCATACATAGGTCTATGAATATGAACTGGTGAAGCGACCGTTTGTATCATCACTAGAAATTTGAATCTTTTTTTTCGGTTGAATGTTGATTTATTGATGCAAGTATGTGAGTGAGATTACAGCAACAATAGCAACGCATGTAAATAATTGGATCTCCCGACTGTGCCAAATGTGCCAAATTCTACTAATATTTCGATATAAGGTTAATTTGTCATGTTAATTGAATTGAATTTGGAATACAAATTATTGACAACAACAACAATTATTTTGTTATCTGACACTTGCGCGTAACAAGTGGTGGGGGTTGCGGGGGGCAAATATATTATCAGAGTATCAGAATCACTTCAGAGTAATAGATGCAATAGTTTTGTCAGGCATGCTGGTCGGAGGGCTACGCGATTAGGCCTATGTAACAATGCATATAATATAAGCATTATTAGCCCCTGCCCTTAGCATGGGGAGGTTCAACTTGCAATAACATCACTTTTATACTGGAATCCTAAATCGCCATGCATTAATTTTCTCGAACCTCTCATATAGACTTATTAATATCCAAGATATCCGAATCCTAGATCTCCGACTTTTCACTGTTGGACGTATCACAAATACGGTACTATCACTCCTTACAGACCCCCCTCCACCCCCTCGCCACACACACACGGTTCTCCCTACCATAATACATTTACGTGTACATATATGTCTAAGCATTCCTCTGATATCAGCCGCGATAATCATTAATTATTTAATGATCGTGAACCCGATGCGTTGTGCGGTTTAACCAAGGTCTAGAGTTGATCCAATTAACTTTTGCGGATTGGTCATATTATGAATTTATGCTTTATTTCAGCCAGAATTGTTGGCTGTTTTATGAAAGCATTTATCTTTGAAACATTGTGTCCATGTTATTTTCATCCAATACAAGAGACGCCCAGTAGAGGAGCTACACCAAACGTTAGATAGACAAAATAATCGGACCTTCTACCTACTCTCTAGTTTAGGCCTTGGTGCAGGACTTACATGCCTATACATGGATGCTTATGAAGCTTGCAGCCTCATGCGACTGTCTCTATCACTCTCAGGGACCACACATATATTCCAGTGTTCCATGTCTCCACTTCACTTCCATACAAAAGTTGCCAGAAAATGTACAATTCACCAATCCTCTCGATTAGGCCACATAAGACAAAAATGGGTTTCAAAATACAGCTTGAGAATATCGGGTCAACCCGAAACTTGTTTGCAATAAAAACGGTTTTTTTTAAAAAAAAAAATGCTTATAGTTCATAAATCATAATTTTATATGAATAGTGAAAATAATGTAAATTGATATAAAATGCGCATGTCAATTTGGTGTTAGTTGGTGTTGACTTACCCCCCACCCCGCCCTGGCAATATGTGTCAGTGCAGATGAAGCAACGGGCCTCAAGTGACTTAATAACATTTGATTTAAGAGGTGGCATACCATGATTAACGTGGACATATAATTAATCAACTAGATTTCTCATTTGTGCTAAATTGCAGAATTGGGTGGTCATAAGGTCGCTTAAATTCAAATGATCTAAAGCATGGTTTAGTTATCCCTCAAATATTCCTCAACTATTTAGCTCCATTCAACAATTTATTCCAACAAAATCGGACAAGGGGTAAAAATTAACAGCTCCGCAAGGATTTTCAGAATTTATCAGACCCTTTTTGGTTGGAAAAGCTTTAGTCCTAATTTTGTACTTTAAATATATCACATACTTTGACCATACTTATTTTTCTGAGTCTTTATATCAAGTACATAAGCATGGGAAATATTAGTAAATATCGAACCAGTTTCATTTGGAAATCCTTTTTGCGGTATTTAATTTTTCTGAAAAACTGCATTTTTGCTTCATATAAAATGTACTTTATTATTATTTCATCTGGGTTTTTTTTCTAATCATACTTTCATCCGCTTTCATTTATTTCCTGAGGTGTTCCTGAGCATGTAGCACCCTTTCCAAAACCCTGACGTCCTAATTTATTCCACCATGCATCTCTCAAACTGTGTCTAAATGGGCCTATGGACGTTATGCTGCTTATAAGACATGGGTCACTTTACAATATACCCTCTAAATTGATTATTTGTGAGTTCTTTTTTAATACCGTTTCTTAATAATGTTAGTTCTATTTGTTTCAATCTTCAAACTCAGGATTTAAATGTTTTGGGGGATGATTTCTTTTCAATTTTTCATTGTGTAATGTAATAAAAACTGCCTGCATGTCAATGCCAACTATTCCAACTATTTGGTAAGAGACTCTCAATATGCTAGGAACTCCAATTGAACATGTAAAATCGTTTAAGTATGTGAAGATTTGTCTTTTCAAACGCAGATTGAAAAACAAATCACAACAGCTATCTGCATGGAAGTTGGCAGATGTCAGGAGGATAAAGAAATTTATGACAAGCAATATCTGTGGACTGTTGGTAAAGACATATATCTTACCAATTTTAGAGTTTGGCATTTTTTTACAATTAAATGTCAGTTCAAATTTAAGGAAGAAATTACAAAAGATCTGGAATAGAAGTCTCTGGAATAGAAGGACTTGACTAACACCTGACTAAGACCTATTTGTCCCTTTTAACATGATGTAACGTCCAGCAGTTTGACAAATAAAAGATTTTCTTATCTTATCTTAACACCAAGCTTACAGAAAGGTCTGGGTTGTTACCGAAATATCAAAGGGAAGAGACTTCAGCTTTGAAAATGTTTTTTTAGAGAAGACCAAGATACAAGCCCCTGGTAAACATGAATCATACGTTAAGAAATAGGAAGAAAATAATGTTAAACGTACGTGCTCATAGTGAACGTTTCGGGGGCAGTGTATTTATCATGGGGAGCTGTCTGTGGAATAGTTTAACTTTTAATGTGCGAAGTGAGCAGGATCCTGACTGTTTTGTAAAGTTAAAAGACCCGTTTCGAAGCTCATATAGCTGAGTAAATTTATGCTGTGTCACACAACTAATTTATCAATCATAGAAACCGTTAAATTTAGCGTATAAAAGGTGTACACAAGGAAGGATGTATTCATGTTTTTCTTTGAGAACTGATTTATGTATAGTTAAACATGATTTTTGCTATTGATATTGTGATTCTATGTTCTAGTTCTGGCTGGTTTGGTGTTGATACCTGAGTTTATTGTAGTCATTAATTTGAAGGAGGATATGTGCTAATATGTAGTAACATACATGTATGATAGATGACCTGTGGATTTAGATATGATCCACATTAATGACCCAGAGAATGAATGGGGTTATTGGTGGGACCGAGTACCTCCCTCAAGCAGCTATCACGACACCGGTCACTTTCCCACTCTCACCTCAGCCTTTGCCTAGGCCACACGGTTTTTTCTTAGGATCAAAGAACACGATAACTTATCCATCGTATAATAATAATGAAGTACAACATTCGTAGGATAACTATTCTCAAAGTTCCAAAATAGTTGTTATAGAAATATGTCACCAGAGGCAATATATATTACTGAGCATAACAAATCAATAACCTACCCCTGTTATAAATCATGTTTTTAACTATTTTATTATATACATGTACGCATTGCTCTGAGAACAACGTATCTAGAGTGAGTTATGCACAGTGCGTATTTCACTAGTGAGTTACGTGTGGTAGTCATGGGAACCAATGCGTTTTTTAACGGCTGAAATTCAACTTTAAGACAAACAGATATTCCTATTCATATCATTAAAAGCATGCACGATAAAACAGTTAACAAACTTGTTGGTTTCAGTCACTTAGAATGTTTCGCTATATGCAACTTGTGCAATATTCACGCCCTTTCAACCAACTCGTTCGTTATCCTGTATATACCACTTTGTGCATATATACATTTAGATGTGGGTAACTCAATTAATATATTGACAATAATATTAAAGGAACAGGTGTATGAGAGCCTAAGCTTCCATATGCGGATTACAATCTAAGGGATTTCAAGTCCATAATTGCTGAGCCAGACTACAACAAATTAAAGTCCTGAGATATTGCTCTAAAGCTTGTAATTACTGCAGCAGCAAGGATACTGTATGTTATTTCTTTATTGAATGTGAAAAGCCCAGAAATACATGGAGGAACTTTGAAAAATGGTTCATGAATAGTGAGGCACTGTCAAAACTCAAAGCGAGTGACCTAAGTAGAACTAGAACTTTGCTGGGTTATAGTGGCAAAAGTAGACATAAAAACTTCATTAATTGGCTGATAATAGCAGCAAAGTTCTACATTTACAGACAGAAAAGGTACTACAATAATAACATCGTGTTTGAGGCTTTTATTAACGAAACAAGAATGGACCTGAGGATAAAAAAATATAACATGATTGTGGCGAGCTAAGGGGAAGAAAATGTAGCGAATGGTACAAGCTCTTGAATGATTTCGATAGTGTAACTTTGATTATATGAGCCTGAGCCGAAAGGCAGTGACTGTTTTGTTATCTTGATTCGTATGCAGAAATGCAAAGAAGGGTACACACCAAAAGAAGGGTACACACCAAAAGAAAAAAATAGAGAAAATAAAACCAGAATTCGGTTCAATAAAAGGTTTTTGATATACATGTTTTAGCACTGTAGAGGTATCGTTGGCAGGACAATGAATAAAGAATGTCATTAAAAACAATGACGTTTGGAAAAACGTCCAAATACCCTGTGCAAAGTTAGTATCATCACTGCTTTGTGAAGGTTACGTTGTGTTACGAAAAGTGACAAACTTCTTGGTTCCGTTCTTAAATTGATACTTTCTATAAGAACGAGTGTGACAAATAAACCTTCATGAAGTATGTGAACTCCCAATCTAAGGGGTTTCAAGTCCATAATCGGCGATCAGTCTCATAGTCCATTTCGGTAAAATTCATTCAACACGACCAGGAAGCTCAAAAATGAAGTTTTCTATTTAGTAGTCTATTCTTTCCAGACCCATCCAAAGGTCACCCTGATTGAGTATTTAAGGATTTTGACCTGTTCTTCTTGGTGTAAAATTTCATTATCTCCGACAATAATTATTCAAAAGACAATGTCACTTTTATTAGTCTTACTCTCTATCATCTTCTTAAACTTTGGAAATGTAAAGATAAATGTAAGGATAACACTGGCTAGATAGGTATTTATGAAGAAACCAACTAATTACACTATCCCATTTGATCCAGATTGCCTCCGTAGATCAGCAAAAAACAAAATAATAAAAATATTCTAGAAAAGGTCATCAATTCATGAAAACCTTAGAGGAAATAATGTAAACTTTTCTATATATTTTTTTATTTGAATCTTCCATTCTACAGTACTCAGAATAAAGGAAAAACAAAACCGATATATGAGTAAAATTGGTTTGCTTTAGCTGGAAATGCAGTTTTAGACCGTTCCAGTGTCTTTGAATTTCTATTGACAACTGGGTTTGCAAATTTAGTAGATTTTAGAAGACCACCTAAATGGACCAGAGGTTGATGAATAACTTTATGCATGTGTAATGATGTGTAACAGAGGAATGAGTCATAAGTTGAAAGAAATAATTTTGAGATGTCATCATATTTGAAAAGATGAGATTGAGCAGGTTCCAATAATGGTAAACATTAACACATCTAATAAGTTCTTCTAAAGTTATTATCTATATTAGGATTAGCACTATTCTTGATGGTCAATCACTGTACTAAAGTAGTTGAATAAATTCTTTATATATGCATGGATATACATTCACAGTCCTGACCCACAATCCTGACATTTGGTATGTATATTTACATTACTTACAGCGCTAAACACTCCAAACGTAAAACATTATAAGCTCGGGTTCTTGTAAACACATTACTTTGAAAAATATGGATTTTGCGAATTGTGACTTATTTTCCTGTGAACAATCACAAAGGATATGCCTTTGTCATATATGACCGTAACATGAATAAATATTTGATTTCTTAACAAAGAGATTGCTTTCGTTTTCCTTGTTCACAGATCAGTACTTGCATAACAGTTGTTGATATTGTTGTCCTCATTCTCGTGTACTTTTCTCTTTTCAAGGTAAATGTGACCTGTATTGGATTAGAAGAGAGGTCACGGATTAATGTTGGTATTTCAGGAGTAACCATAATCAGAGCTATACATACAGCTCTGCCATAATATATCGTCAGATCGTCAGAATATATACAATCAGCAGCCCTACGAATTCAGCAAATTCTGCTAGAATCGGCTGGAAAAATGATAAATCTCAAGATTATCTGAGTATAGTTGAAAATGCATTGAATCAAACAATCTGTGACTATTTTGAATTATATTCTGAACCTTATCTCTGTTTAGTTTATTTGAGAGCATTGGTGAAGGCGAACTTTCTGTCCACTTGATCCTTATGCTTATGTATGAAGGAGGTATTACCTTATTGACCCATGATACCGCAAATTTGTAACCCTTTACTCAGTGAAGTTGTAATGTGTTGCAAAAAAATATTTTGAGATATTATCATATCTGAAAAGATGAGATCAAGCAGATTCCAACGATGGTAAAAGTACTTCTATTTCTTTTTATTACACACGCATTGCTCTAAAAAAAACCATGTATCTAAAGTGATTTACGGATAGTGCGTATTTCAGGGATTTATGTGGGGTTGTCATGGCAACCAATCTGTTTTTTACTAAGATTACCAGTAAAATTCAAATTAATGACTCAATTTTTTTATATTTTCATGATTGAAAGATATAATAAATCTGTTAACTAACGAGTTGGTTTCAGTTGCTTAGAATATTGCACTTGTTGCTAAGTAGAGTAGTTAGATATTATAGTAAAGAAGTTTCATATACTATGCATAGATATATACCATACAGTCTTGGAATTTGATATATGAAATGAATTTATGAATATACATGAATTTATACTACTAATAGCAATAAACACCCCAAAAAGGAAAATATTCCGAGCAAGGGATATTGTGGAAGACCATTTGAAAAATATAATTGTTTAGCTCATTGTGTGACTCATTTTCCTGCAACACATTACAATCATCTTCTGGTAATATATACAAAGACAAACGATACCGTTATTTTCGTTGGTTCCAATCTGAGGACTTTCGTTCATACTGTGGATTCGCTTGGTGCTAGGAGTACATTCTTTGATACCATTTAACAGTAATTCTCTGGGATAATCGTTTCTCTTCACCAGAAACCCTAGAAATAATTATTTGTATCTTTCTATTATAGTACTTTCTAGTATAGTAGCATGAAACATCACTGAAATCCATCATATATCTATATCTTATTATCTGAAGAGTATCGGTGATTGATCAATTATAAACATTCTTATATATATTTGATTTCATTATTCACACAGGTGGGCCTGCCTCTTTTCCATATTATTGATTGTAAAATGTGAAAAATGGAAATAAAACTACTAAATATATGGGTCAGATTTTCAGAAAATGTACAATTCAAATTCGCCAAACTTCTCAAATAACCCAAATTTCAGACGAAAATAAAGTTCAAAATACAGCTCAACCTGACCAAACAGATTGCTAGAATCAATGCAATGCCGAATATACTCGAATGTACCTAGTATTGACCAAATTGCAGCCTAATTTAGCAGAAATTACTGAATGTGTAGAGCGGACAATTGTACATTTTCTGAAAATCTGACCCATATAAAGAACTTACTTGTAAATAGACTCAATAAAGAGCCAAGCATGAAGACAAGACAGAAACCTATCGCTGTATTCCACACAAAAGAAATGCGATAGATCCAGGGCACCTCGCTGTGACAAATAACATTTTAGCATTTTATAAAGGAATTATTGCCTTATGTTTGGTTATTTATTTTAGATCTAGGACTGTGAAAAAGTGTCAAGTTTCTGGAAAAAGATCAGAGAATAGGCACAAAGTTCTACCCAAATTGGCAACTTTGGGGGAAAATAAGCAAGGATCGATAAGTCTGGTAGCAAAAAGCTACATATGTATACATACATCATCAGCCCAAGGTCAGGCTCAAAGCGATTAAAATGAAAATAAAGATGTTGTACCATTAAAACCATTTTTTTTAAAAAAATATTTTAAATTATTTCTTTAATTAGAGAAAACCAGGTAGACGCATTGCTGGTTCCAGAAAAATGAGTCACAAGTTACAAAAAGAAAGAATTTTAAGATATCATCATATTTAAAAAGATGGGATCAAGCGGATTCTAATGCTGGTAAATATTATGCCATCCAATATGTACTTCTATATTTGTTTTTTGTATGAACAACAAAGTAAGCGATACAAAAAAACAAAGTAAGCGGGTTTTTTCATGATCACTCACTAGAAAAGTAATTAAATATACTCCTAAGGATAACCAACGAGACTACAGTTGGGATAACCTCAGATATACAAAAATACATTTGATATACAGCCTTGAAATTTGTACATTAATTTATACTTCTAGCAACACCCAAAATATAAAACATTCTGACCAAGGGTTCCTGTGAAAAAACATTTGAGAAATATATCTGTTTTACGACTTATGACTCATTTTTCTGGAACACATCACATCTCCCTTCTGGTGCAGCCTAGCATTTTCTGTAATCCTGGAACATGGTACTCACATGCCTCTTAATATGTATTCATCAGGGCTGGTAGCATTACTAGGTATGCTGGATGGGTGATGATAGGGAGAAGGAGACACACCCAGAGTCACATTCCTGTAGAGGGATTCTGTACCATTCATCCTATTCAAGTGCTCACACAGATCCACTCTGGTGGGTAAGGGTTCTTCATGGGATTTGTGGATGACCTGTCCTGCTAGATGGATAGAACTGAGTGCCATGCCTATCACTGTGGCTAACAGTACACCCTATAGAATGGAATTAATACATACAGGTGTAACTTGTGGATGCATCAACTAAGGGTTCCGGGCCCAGTTTCTCCATAACCTTTCCACCCTAGGACCATGCCCCCCAGCCCTATAGGACATTTCCCTCTATACCTTCCCCCTTAACATTCCCCCTGGACCTTACCCCCCACCATCACCCCCCACCCTACCCCCCTGCCCCTAATATATTTTTCCTGGACCTTCCCCTTCCTGGCCTCCCTGGACAAATGGATGCTGTGTCCGGCTGACAAGCCGTAAGGATTAAACTCTAGCTCAGGACCACACCGCTGGAACCAAAGTCTCAACACTACACTGCCTCACTTAATTATGGGAAACTAATGTAAACATGCTACAGCCTAAAAACACCATGTGAACTTGCTTGTCATGTCCAGCAACACTTATCTATGATACTTTTCTTTAGACACATACCTGGCCTCCGGTAATTCACTAAATAATGCTGGCAAAGCCTACAGTAACGTTATTCCATTGGATGTAACACTGACCGACATTTCGTCCCGTGCACATTTCCTTAGCCTAAGCCTGTGCGCAACTCATCTGCGCAGTGATGTCATAGCAGTAAGGATTCCACATGGCAACTTGTATAGCTTACAACCCTCCCCTATCACACGCTTAGCTATAGAATTGAGCCAGGCATCTCCACACAGGCTCTGTGGCTGAATTGGTAGAGGGTCTGCCTCACGCACCGAGGTTTGAACGCTTGAAACTCGGCCGGGGCTTCCAATTTTTTTTCAACACTTCATGCTATCAGTGTCGTCGATCCTAGGGAGCATTGTTACCTTTACGCAAATAATACTTAAAGTTTATATGGTAGGGCTTGAAATCCTTCCTATGTGGGAGCTCAGTACCCGCTGATAGATAATCAATAATTTAACCTAAGCATTCTGAATCTGCATGTCCTGCTGAGTCAATAACCGAAAAAGATTGTTGTAAATTCCCAGAATTTGCCAAGATATGGGCTTTTTTGTAAAGTTATGTCAGTTTTCAGTAGATGATCTCAAATAGGTTTTGGGAGTGACTCATTTTCCTGTGACATATCACATGTACCAAAAGTAAATATCAATTTTTTTTGTAAAAAAAAAATGACAGGGATGTACAGGAGGGGGAATGGGCGTTATAAAAGTGAAAGAATTTCGTTGATACTCCAAAAATTAGTGAAGTTACAGACTTTCAAAGTTACCTGCTTCTCAGAATTCCTAATATAAACATTTGTGCGATGTGACTCCTAGCGGGATTACCAGGAACTATTGCTAATGTAAGGTATAGGTTAGCTTGCAGAGTTAGCTTGCAGAGTTAGCTTGCAGTGTTAGCTTGCAGAGTCATGAAAGGTATCAGACTGGTCAAATGGTGGAAGAATGGAGCGCAGAGCCATGAGAACGTCACAGCTCTGCACTGTCATAGCTTGATTCATTGGAAAGTGGGTTCTGTGTAGAGTGAGGCTGACAACATAATAACAAAATAATAACATGATCATTGTACAGATGTTTGCAGACAATTTACATGATAATCCCTCTAAACTCAAAGCTTCTTTAGGTTGTTGTGAGTGCCTGCACAAAGTTATGTGGGAGGTCCACAGGAGGAATTTCCGAGTTAGTTGAATCTCATTCTTTTCCGTATACCAGTAAAGAGCACTAGGTGGAAGAAAGGTGACCCGTCCCCTATACTAGGACTACCCTCCTTAGAAATGAATGTTCAATTGTAACGTCTATCATGAAAATGGTAAGAATATGCAATATCTGATAACATAAAACATGTGATAATTGTTTTGTTTTTTTAAAGAGTTTAAAAAGTTTTATCAGTGTGGATGCTTTATATTTCCGTTTTCCCTCATTTAAATTGATTGATTTCACCTGAAGTATTTTCAACAACCTCTTCCTGTCCTAAATAGAAGTCTCTTAACCGTTTAGTCACTTTGGCACCAGAAGAGAAATAGACAAATCTGTATTATGTATGGAGTTGTATATTGGATTCCTAATGAATATAACGGTGTATATTATTCCAGGAATAATGTGATTATAAATGGTTTGCTTGGGGGACATGATATTAATAAGCAAGTGGCGACATCTGGAGTGAGATATGAACAGCTAGGAACATTAAGAACTCAGCGAGCTCAAAGGTAGCCCGCCAATGGTCCAGGTCGTAGGCAGACAAAACTCATTGTCTGAACTTTGATCATTGACTGAACTTTCAACCATGTGTGTAAGTAACCAATGCCCAGGATCAGTACACGTATTTAGAGTACTTTTGAGATTAACACTCCCAATGTGAGCTAATGTGCCTCCTGACTCGATTCTACTTCACACCCCTCCACCATGCTCTGAGGGCAGCACCCTATTGTGAATTTATGTAACGATTCCAGTATGTGAAGATATGAACATTTCCATTGAGCTCCGGGTAGCTCCAGATCCGGACACCTCCGGCTCCGGGCACCTCCGGGTAGTACCTCCGGACGCCACTAGGAGGCTACATTGCAACCCATGACGATATTTGCCGTTTATATAACTTGATTAATTCATCATTAATTAACCATTCATATTATTCCATCCGGACTTTAACCATGATGGTTATCACATATTTCTCTATTTATGCATAAGTTTGTACTTATTTCATTATTATATTTATTTAGTTATTCCTGATTTGTATTGCAAACATAGTGTTTTCTTGTGTTGAATATTATTGATATACCCAATGTACCTGTTTATAAATCGGGGTGAGGAGCAAGGTCTTCACCCCAGCACACAAGGAGGAATAAAGGGAACATATGACAGAAGTATTTCACTCTTGATGTTATATCTCGGATCTGCATTTGAAACATAGAATATTTCAACCCTTGGTCCTTTGGAACTTTAATATAATCCGGCCACTATAGTTCCTTTCCTCCCATCTCCTGCTATCGATATTCTTAATATATTTAATCTCTCAGAAGTAAACCTATACGATCACGAAACATTATTATTTAAATATCGATTAATATTAAGCCTGGAGATGAAACACAGATGTGCAACGATGGCCACTAGACACTGGAAAGAACATAGGCAAGAGTCACAACACTTACTTCCTTCTTTCAAATTGGAATTCCCCAGGGGTTTCTGCCACACATACTTTATTAACAACATTGTTTAGTTCATTTGATATTTAATATCAAATGAACTAAGAAATGTATAGCGTTGGCATTCCACACAAATGTCCCTACTTATGCAAGTCATAAAAAACGACAATCACATTTCCAAAATAGTGATCTTAAGACCCTATATGCCTTGTATGCATTTTACTAAGTAGCCGCTGTATGGTTTGTGGATCAGATCTATTACTGGCTAGTACTGGCCTCTCAAGTTTAGTATTGTCTCAGGTATTGAATGGTTGACAACCGACTTTGCTTTGATATTTTTTAACTGCCTATGTTTTTATCCACTGGTAAATTGAGGTGACATACAAAACACAGTGACTGATACAAAGATAATAGGGCTCGTTTGTCCCAGATTCTATGATTGCATGATTGTGGAATCTGAGTATATGTATTGTAACAGAAAAGAACATATAGATTGAGGTATATTTCATGTATGAGATCGTTGCGGGTAGGGTTTAGTTTCAGAATCTGTTTTTAGAATCTATTTAGATTCATTGTATCATATTAAATTTGATAGAATTTGATTGAGTTGTAAAATCTGACTAACTTGGCAACACATGAAAATAACCAACATTGTGGTTATGCGTATTTTGTAAAGAATTTAAATGTACAAGGCCAATAAAAATATGTTTAAAAAAGCTGTCCTCCTGAGTTGAAATCCTTGTGTAATAAACAGATAATTGCTGACGACAGGGACCCACAGAACCTGAGTTATAGTGATTGTTCTACACTACTATTATACTCACTAGCCAATTGGCCCAGGGGACAAGCCCTCCAAGTAAAAACACTGCTAGAAGTGGTGCCATGCCAAATCCAAAGAAGCTGAAAGATATCTGTAAAGCATGGGAAAACAGTCATTGTATATGTCTGCGTGTTTGAATGTGGGTTATCATACAGTGAACTCAGAAGTGGGAATCTGGGTTAATTTCTCTAAATGAGAAAACGTGAATCATTGTTAGTACTTCATGCATAATTATGTTAATGATGTAAGAAAGTAAAGACCCTACACAGACGTATATAATCATTATGTTCTTATTTCGTAGGGGGATATGTTAATGCAGTTTGAATATGTAAATACAAATTAAATGAAGAAAGAATATTGTCAAGGAATTACCTGTACTAGACTTCCCTTGATGGTGCTGATGATGAAAGCAACACACATGCACAACATGCCAAAGGATACAGCTGTAACAAAGTTACCGAGATTATTAAAAAATCCTAGCGCATGGGCCTAATCAGATGTGTACAAAAGGGAATGAATAATATAAAGAAAACATTGTGGACACTATGTATACACGGCTAACTGCATAGTTAACTCAAAATCCCTATCTCAATGGGACACAGCATCAAATAAAAGAAATCAAATTTGAATTTAGAGTTAAGACTTGACCTACATAGACATTTGGTAATTTTCGTTTTACTTTTCTCCGACAGATGCTGCAATTTGTCTGCAAGGATATCATCCCAGAACGCGGCAGTCACTGCATTTATGGAGGACGAGAAATTTCTGGAAAAAAGGATAATTGAGTAAACAATACAATCAAGCTATATAATCATAAGCTATAAACTGTTATAGTTTTCACAGAGTTTATGTACCACTTTCTTGCTATGGTGTCTTCCTTATTATAGATGTAATTTATTAATTTAATATATAAATAAAGGCCAGAATATTGAAGGAACTCTGCCCGGGACATTGTCTATCAAAGCTCAAAGGCTGATAGGGAACCAAAAATCACTAAATTTTACAGATTACTGGGTGAGGATGGGATCAGGCCATACGGACAGCCAGAGAAAGTGATCAGTGTGTGATTCGTAGGCAACTGGGACGGAGGTTGGGAAAAATTCGCTGGAACGAACTCTCAGATTATATTTTTGATTCTTTTTTCCATGGTAATTGAATAAAAGTTACAGGGTTGACTAGTGCTCTGAAGTCGCTCTGACTCTCTTGGTACTTGAGTTGTCAAATTTATAAGGCAACGTACGAAGACATCACTGAGTGATACACTACGTTTTTTCAAATGTTCTGATAAATATTATGTAATTGGCCTTTAATACAATAAAAAAATTAGAAAACTAAGATAGTCAATATTTGAATGCGATGAATGCAAAGATTACAGCATGCAAATTACACACATGCAATATATATATGACATTGTAAATTAACATACCCCAGGGATGAGCAGAACAGAGATGATATGAAAAGTCCAGGGAAACCAGGCATTGACAGTATATCCATCACTAAATAAGGAATTATCTAAAGGTAGAAGTCAAATGTTTAGCTACATGCACCATTTAGATTATAGATAGTACCCGACGGGCAAATGAGCGCGATTTTGCGCGATTTTTAAGGCGCAATCATCTCGCCATGGTTCTGTGATGAGCGTGGACGCTTTTCACGCAATAATTATTGCGCAATGATCGCGAGGTAGTCGCGCTAAGTGTATAACTTGGTAATATTTACACAGATTTAAATGATAAGTCACTGAATGAAACGGTTTTCCTAGATTTTAGCAAAGCCTTTGATACGGTGCGACACGATATTTTACTCCAGAAGTTGGCTGCTTATGGGGTGCGGGATATGGAATTACTTTGGTTTAGCAACTATTTATCAAATAGAAAGCAGGTGGTTCAGGTCAATGGCCTCAAGTCTGATGAGGGCACGGTCACCTATGGTGTTCCTCAAGGAACTATTCTAGGTCCAGTACTTTTTACGATTTACATTAACGATTTAAACTCAGTGGTTAAACATGCCCATTTACAGCACTACGCAGATGACACGGTCCTTTATCATAGTAGCAAAGATGTTAACAATTTATATGAAAACCTCCAACAAGACCTAAATAATGTACATACTTGGTGTCAGGTTAACAAATTGTCTCTTAATACAGCGAAATGTAAGACAATGTCATTTGCTCTGAGCTATGCCTCCAGAAAGAAATCACACGCCTCCGCAAAAATTCTAAATTTAGGCAACACTGAGTTAGATAGAGTACAGGATTACAAGTACCTAGGATTTACACTAGATGATATGCTAACATTCAAGGCCCATACCCAAAACACCCTGAACTTGGTCTCCACCAAGATAGGATTGTTATATAGGGCTAAAAATTCTCTCACTACTAAAGCCAAACATGACATTTATAAAATGGCCATCCTCCCAATCTTTGATTTTTGCGACTTTATTTATGATTCGGCCCCCAAAGCAATGCTTCAAAAACTCCAATCTCAGCAGAACAAGGCTTTACGTATTATCTTTAATAAGTCTAAATTTGACAATGTTGATTCCGAGCATAAAACCCTGAATGTCTGGCCCCTGCAAATTCGCAGGGACAGACATCTGCTAGACATCTCTTTTTATCTAGCCCAGAATAGGGAAAATTTGGATTCCAGAGGCTTATCCACAAGGAGCCATGCAAAGGGTAGAAGAAATTTAAAGGTCATGCATACAAAGTCCACAAAAATAATGAACTCAGTAATTTACAAGTGTCAGAAAAGTTGGAATGACCTAGATGTAGAAGCTCACAAAATTGATGACAAGCAAATTTTCAAAAAATTCACAGAAAAGCTCCTATACCCCTTTTAACTTTAACCGACTTCTACATTATCCCTATATTACTCTCCCAGTAACTGCACTGCTCTTTGTGATTAACGACTCTCAAGAATCTAGAACTATTATGACTTATTACCTGCGACTAAATTTTCTTATAGGGGGGCCATGCCACTCAACCAACCTGAACCAGAGTACCTGCTCTCTATCTCACCTCCTTACTTGTACTATCTAACACTTGCTATAAGCTAGCAATGTTAAATATTTCTGTACCATTCTTAGTACTTACCTAAGATATTCACTTATACCTATATAAAGCACATGTATGTGGTAGTTGTCCGCTTGAATGAATATTATGTAAGAGTAACTCATATCGGACTCGATTATTTGAGTATTGTTAATGTTACTTGACCTCTCTTATTCAAGTGTCTTATAACCCTGACACTGCCTCACTATCGACCACATGTAATGAATGGTGCTTTGTTCTATTGACTGGCTTAGTCTTAATCATACATTATTAAGCCACTACTTAGCTACGTGCTAAAACTACACATCGAGAGGTTGCAACTCTTGATTGATTGATTGAATAATATTACTTTGTAAATACATGCCCCTGATGGCATAGTTGATAATATCTGTTACTTAACATTTTCTAATAATGTGGCCCTATGCCAACAGCTGTACCTGGTACTTAGTGCTGGAAAGTATATATGTTAAGTTAATTCTATTATAGGCCGATGCGTCACAAAATACCTATAAATGCCTTACTGTTATTAGGCCAATGCGCCACGAGATAAAACCATAATGCCTTAATGTCTTTAAGAACATCGGCAGCTATCTTTATTCCATAACTCTCATCACCTATTTCATGTTTCATATAAGTTGTTATCTCATCTTACCATACCATACCATACTGTTTTATTGTTAAATCTATAATTTAACTCTTGTTATGTAAGTTGTAAACTGTTAATATTGATATTGTAAACAAAAGTAACTCAAGATTCGGGCACTCGACGGAAGACCTTCTTAGACATTTGTCTAATTAGAATGTTGAATAACCTTATTGTAATGTCATCGAAACAATAAAGAATTCTTGAAATGAAATGAAATAACGCAATATAAATGCAAAAATTAGCAAATTCTTCTGGCATTTGAGTGGGATATTTTATGCACATCCACCTTATTGTATTGCGTTCTTTTTTGAGAATAACATCATTCGAAATTAGTCATAATTAATTCTTCATGTTAGTACATCAATTATTTAATCATTATTTTTATCCTGTAAGAGACCTATAATACTTTAACATCATTTTCGTCATCTCTTTCCAATCCACCAATACAGCAGTTTAGCTACCTGTAGGTGACGTTAGTGTGTGTTTCAGTTGTTTGTTTGCTCTGACTTACCCAAGCCACTATAGGGACAATCTATATGTACAATCATTAGGGTGTTTTGACCACAGCATTTTTCAATATCAAACAGGTATATAACATACATAAACTATAGAAGTATATCACTTATGACATTCCTATGTACATTATGTGGAATATATATAGTGCTATAAATGCCACATAAGTGTATTAACATCACTTTTATTGTAAAAGAAATTGTAAATGCACTCCAGTTCCAATTTGCGCCCCCTGGTGAAAACAGTAGCGCCACCTGGTGAGAACCAGTGGCATAATGGTAAGGGCTAAGGGTAATGGGCTGTTTCCATTATTTCGAACATATATGGGTCAATTTTTTTTAGAATGTACAATTGCGAAATTTACAACCTTTGCACATTATACTGAATGGGTATTGCATACAAATGAATCAATCGTTATGATCCTGGTATCATTGGAAAGGAGACATCCTAAGCTTTACGAAAATGTGCACATTAGTATACATATTGGTAGGTTTTGTACGTAATAAATCACTCTAAATGTTAATCTTATAAAAAAAACCCTCAGAATTCACTACTTTTTAACATTATACCACCATTCTGAAAAGAACTAAATGTTCTAGGTATTATATTTCACCTGGTTTCATTCCTTATACATATCTATGAGAACTTGGGAAAGTGTAAGCCTCCTACTAGCCCTCATCACTGTATGTTGGTTCTATACTCAATTGTCCAATCTTTTCTGGTCACTAGGGGATGCCCGGTATCAAACATAGATTGTAATATACTGGCTAAATATTTATCCGTCACATATGATTTAAAATGTCTAAAGTACACTTTAACATAGTATTAATGCAATCCTGGTACAATTTGGCCAGTAATGCCGACATTAGGAGGGCCATGCTTCAATGTTTACCAGACCAGAGATTTGATACAATTTGGTACCGGGCATCTCCATGCATTCATCATAATGGAGATCCAGTTTCACTGCAACTGGGGAGCTAAGACCCAGTACATGTGATCCTAGTATCTATCCTAATATGCACACCAAATACCAATCTTCCAAATCAATTTATTGTGGAGATATGTATGCAAATAAAGTCAGGGGGTATACCCAGTATATTGAGGGATGCCCGGTATGGGAGGAAAGGAACACCTAGGACACACATTCAAACTAAATCTCACAAAATCGCAATTGTACATTCTAAAAAAAATTGACCCGTATGTATAAATTATTCAAATCATTAATACAAATATCACACACTCCATTTTTAATATGATATTATCGGTTATAGTTATACATTAATAAATAATAATATACATTAATAAATGTATAGTGGTTTCTTTGACTGGGTGTCAGAGAGTGAGTATGAGTGTCAGAGAATGGAGTGTCAGATGCGGGACAGTAAGTGTGAATGCCAGGTGAGTAAGCAGTGCCAGGTATTGTCCTGTTGTGGCTGCATTATAATGAGTATTCAGATGCAATTTTGAATGCGCATTATATGCGCAATTGAGATCACACCCATATATATTATTGACCTCTGAAGAAAACATGTATTTGTAGATGAAATTGGTTGAGTAACACATGTTTAATACAAACATAAATGAATATGATTGAGAACTTGATCGAACACAAGTGTGAGACCAACAACAACATGGGAGGAAATAGACGCAATGGATTTCACATAATGGTGGCTAATGGCATGTCCATTTCACTGTGATTCAAAGCCATACGTATCACATACACATCACACTTCACTGGTTTGCGGCCAATCACAAATTGATCACAGTGCCATCACACTCAATTGCACTCAGTGCCCGTCGGGTACAGCACTGGTGTTGATGCTGCTTCACTATGAATATCCTCAGCAGAAATAGAAGCCATTCTTCATCATCTCCTAGATTGACACCCTCTCAGGATGAAGTAATAGGGGATTAGCATGTCCGCTATCTTGAATCTCTATTTGCGTGGAATCATGAGAGTTGTATGTCAGTGTAAAATCTATCAAAAACTTGTTATGTTCAGCATGTATGTATGTATGTATCAATTTTATTTCCAATTTACAAGTACATCAATTTGGAAAAAGGGAAGAAGCATTCACAGAACATCTATAAACATCCTTCTGGGAAAGATACGTTTCTCAGGTCTTCCAGGCATCCCTGATAGTATGCTGACCATGAGTTTTGTATGTTAAGTGAGCTAGTATGCTTATTTGAAATATTCTTAGAATTTACATTATTGACTTGTACATACAATATTCATAATTTTGATTTTAGAATTCCAGGAGGTTTGGTGAAACATTACATGCACCAAATAACTAAACAATATGTTTAGCATCATGGTTCAAGTTGAAGTCACCTACCAGGAATATTTCCTTGTTCAAATGACAAGAGACAGCGTCATTTACAACAAACTCATTTTTAATATAAGTAATTAGACCACCTCCTTGCTTGTTTGTCTTTTTATCTAACCTATCATTTGGTAACCATCTGTGTTAAGTTGGCTGTCATATACATCTTTATGGAGCCATGTTTCTTATATCGCGATGATATCAATATACAATAGGAAAGGGTCAGGCTATATATGACAAATTCCTTCTCAAACAACGCTAATGGCAATGCATACCATGGGGGAAATCCTTTAGGCCATACTGATAATAACCATCAGGCAAGGGCTCAGTCAAACCACGGCCTGCAGAATGGGTGCTGCAATAGTTCTAGTCATAGAAATGGTTCTGTATTCGCAACACACTTCTGCTCATATTGTGACCAGTCATGGTGCTCAGAACACCGTCTACCACGGTCATGCTCTAGCTAGCACGCTGGCCCATGCAGGCAGGCACATACAAACCAGAATTTAATATATCCGAATACAAAACGGTCAATAGGCGCTTCTTCAAATCTTAATGTTGAAGCACCAGTATTCTATCCTAAATATCATGCACATTTTATTCATTCTATCCAGTTCTCTCACAAACCAGGTCACATGGATCCCCGCCAACAGAATGGGAGAACACCTCTCCACGGGGATCCATAACCGCAGCTCCTCCCGATGTCACTCCAGCTAGCCCACACCCAAGGTCTCGTGGTTCCAGAGACACCACAAGAGCTCTGCCCATAAACAACCAAGATGAACAAAAGAAACATTGGCCCATTCATGCTAACTTGCGGATTCCTTGCATATAAAAATATATACGATTGGGTTTGCAGCACAGGCCTTCCTAATGCATTGGGTAGCCAACAAAACTCACTATTGATGCATGGGATTGTTACCTCTCAGCGTCCATTGACGGCCGGGAGCTCTTCGATTTGATTAGGTTTGGATTCCCAATGGGCTATCTTGGTCCAATATCTGATCTCCTGACAAAACCCGGTCAAAACTTACAAGTGCAACTAAATCCCAGACAAGATTGACTCTTTTATGAATAAAGAATGTAGACTCAGAGGTATCCTTGGTCCTTTTGATAACACTCCATTTGAACATTGGTGCCATACCTCACCTCATGTCTCGCGAGAAAAAGGGTTCAGATGACAAAAGAGTAATCATAGACCTAACATATCCCCCCAAGACATATCCCCCCCCGAGAAATCTATCAACGCATTTATCAGGAAGAATGGCTTGTGGGGGGAGGAGCACTCATACTCGCTCCCAACGGTTGATGATTTGGTAGGTGACTTGGTTAAAATACGGCCTTGGGCAAATCTTTCATCGATTGACATCTCTTGTGCTTATACACATTTCTGCGCTGACCTCCTTCATTAGCTGCTTCTCTGTCTATCATGGCAGGGAAAAAACTGCTTTGATATAATAATGCCCTGGGATAGTCCAGCCTAAAGCTATCATATGCAACGAGTAGCAAAATCGATCATCAATATTCATCAAGAGAATAGCATAAAATCTCACATGCACCTTGATGACCTTATTATCATATCTCCTGACAGGGCTTCTGCCATGAGGTCACACAATATCACATCAAAGTTGTTCAAAGAACTTGGTCTACCCAGAGCCATTAAAAAGGACCAACCTCCTGCCACTAAAGTGCGATGGCTGGGGATGGACATCAATGCCTCAGGGATGTGCCTATATCTATTTCCGAGGACAAAATATCCAACACCATTGCCACTGTCAAAAAATACAGGACCCACAGATCAATGAGTCTCAAAGAGCTCTAACCCCTCATTGGTAGGCTAATTAATACGCGTGGGCAAGTGTATTTAACTGGCCCGCCTTTTCATCTCGCAATTACTTGACACACTCTGGGAGATGAAAGGTAAATATACAAACGTTAATGCAGGCTTGAGGGCAGACCTCCTATGATTTGAGTTCTTCTGTGAGACATGGAACGGCGTCTCGCTAATACCAGCCACCAAGCCCACACATACCATAACTGTTGATGCATGTCTGACTGGAATAGGGGTTTGTGATGGAAAGTTCATGTATGGTGCTCAGGTGTTCCCCATAACAAACGGTTGAAACAATATATCTGAGTTTAAAGCAATGTGGCCATAGATAGCCCTTCACAGTCTAATAATGCCAGCAGATAAGGGTACACACATAAAGATACTTTGCAACAACGAGGCCACTGTGGCATTATTCTCCACTGATAAAGGCAGAAATAAAGTAATGTTGGAGTCCCCCAGGATGGCGTGGATGGTTCAGGCGGTGTATGATATCAGTGCCACCTATGAGCATTATACCCGGGGTTCAAAATTGTATAGCAGATGCCCTGAGTCGTAGGCATATCTAAAAAATATGTTGATGAAATAAATCATACTGCCAATCAACAAAGCCTTGTTGAGATAAAGCCATGAATGTATGCCATTGACTTTATTGTTTCAAAACTAAATTGCGGGAACCGAAATGGGCCGTCTGATGCACCTTGCTGCAAAGCATAGGAAGTCCCATGGACAATATATAGGCACCAAAAAGAACTATCGATCAGCAGTCACAACATACCTGGCCAACTGCCAAGCAATGGACCTCCGGCCCAGAAGAGACCTACATTATAATTATTATATTATAAGCACATATGTGCATATATTGAGTACATCACATCTCACATAAAGTCCCCAAGGTTGGTTAAAAACTACATATCTAATATAAGAACTTTCCTCAAGAAATGTGATGTTGACCTGGCCCCAACCTCCCACCCAAGGGTCACATGGGCCCTAAAAGCTTGGGAAAACGTTAAGTCTTACACATCCAAAGCCAAAAAGCCTATCCCCACTGCACTCCTTAAAGTGTCAGTAAACCCCCAAATATTATGAGCAAATCCATTTACTTGCTATTACTGAAATGTAACCACCCCGGTTTTACTTAATCCAAGTTATTATTTAGTGAGTTTTACCCATTTAAATGAGTGAAAACGTAGTTCCACATTTTAACACTCCATTCAAGGCACCACTGTTTGCCTACGTCATAAAGGTGCACCAATCTAGAAATGTACATGCAATGAACATAATAAACAATCTCATAATTGCTGCTAGAAAGAAGGAGGGTGTACCAACCCAATTATTGACCTCTCATGACTGGTTCTTGAATAGGTATTAGCTGTATTGCATAACTGCTTCAATTGCTGTGAGATTGGGGGGGAAGGTAGGGATATTATGTACATTTCTGGCGCGCCTCTATGACGTCACACAGCACTCTCAGTGCCCTCTTGTGCTAAACAGACCTTTTCAAGTAAGCTTTCTCAATTCGGGCCTGTAAGTGACTATAAGTTAGACATAAATGGAGGTAAAAAAATTGATACTTGGATGTTGTATTTATGGCGGCATGAAGTTTGTTGTCCTAAAAGTGACTATGAACCCGTTTACTGACCCTTTAAGGCAGTGGTCACAAAGATGCAAAATGATTATGACGCGCTTATGATCAAAGTTCCGGTCCTTCTCATATATTATATATTATGGCGCACTGCATCAGTCTAAGATTGTCTGCTCCAAGCATGTAGTTAAACAGTGCCAACGCATCGTAAAGGCCCTCCTTACTTGCGGCGAGAGGGAGCCCTTCTTCATATTTAGTGACAACAGAGAACCCATCACAGCCTTATACATCGCCAAAAGGTTGAAGGCCTAGCTCCATCCTAGCTTCGGTACTGTGCTCCATCGGCACAGTACCGACACATCTCAGTTATAACTACATAGCCTGCATGAGGCCACTGCATCTACTGCATTTGCTCAGGGTTGTACCAAACTCAATATCCAGCATTTCGATGGATGGCGGTCAGCAGCCTACCAACAGTACATATATATATATATATATATATATACTAACAGCTCTGCTGTAAACAACACCCTCATCAATAGGATCAACAAAACCCCAAAGCACAAGAAACGTCGCACACAGACCTGCCCAAACCCCGCCCTGTGTCACAAACCACTCCATACTGCCTCCCTAGGACAATGTGTTCACAAGTCTGACCTCCAGCACATAATGCTTTTATCTATCACCCATATAGTGGCACAAAGACATCTTCTAATTTATCACTATTTCATCGACAATGGTTTACTCCATTTTATCCTCTCACAAATAAAATTTTATCCCTAATCTTAAAACTACACCACCCATTAAACTTACTTGTAGTGGGTCCGCCGAACCAGCAGCATTGTGAGGCCGCTGTGTTATACATCCTAGCGGCAACAGGGAACAACCCTACCAGAGCCGGGCATGAACAGCGGTCTCCGGCCAGACCCGCCCGGCAGCGACTCCCTACCATCATAATGTCGTCGCTGAAGACACCCTTTGACGGGCGGTAGAAAAAGGCTACACCTCCAACTTCATGGGAATCCGCAGTCGCTTAACTCAACGGACTCAGGCTACGCTGAGAAACGAGATACTTCTGTTGTTCAAATTTTGCTCTTGCACTTTACTCTTGTGACTGTGTTTCGGGGTCAATAAACCTGGTCAAACATATCTATCCACGTTTGTTGCTTCCTTTCACGATATTCGCGACTTGTGCCTATGGATCTGCAGTTCATTACATACTTATTTTATACCATTTTCTTCGCCTTGTTCATAAAATCTCACTCCCACTCAACCCACTCCAATTTACAACCATATATCCATGGCAGGTTTGGCATTATGTTATTTATTCAATCAATTCTCATCATATTTAATATAATTCTCATCAATTTCAATCAAATTGTCATCATTTACTTAATATTTCATTTTATCCTATACCTCAAACTTCATCAAATTTTAATAAAATCTTCTCATTTATCATATATACATTTTATATAAATCAAAACTTTTTGAATAAAATTTAATGTCCCAAACCTGCCTGTCACCTTTCCTTCCTTCACTTATTATTCAATCATTATCAACTAGGGCATTGGCGATAATGTAGAGCTGTTGATTGAACATATTCGGATGACCTGACCCAAAGACTGATTGTTCTCACCTGGTTTGGATTTTGTATGAGACCACTAGCAAGTGGGTCACAGCCCTGTTGGTGGTAGTAAGCAAAGGCCACCATTCCTACTAGTCCTACCACAATGTCACAAAGTACCATTGCCACTGAAGTAATCAGCAGCACTCTGTAGGAAGGAATTAACATGTTATTCTTTACCATAAAGTAAGAATTGACAAACATGGTCAGATTATCTTGCTGTCTTCAAGCCGAGCTATCTCTAATTTTTGAGAATCCAAAATACACTTACTCACGTGGATATCTAATCTTGAAATTTCTAACATGGGTCTATACGATTACAATGAGACCTTGTGAATGAAACACTTAAAAAAATACCATTTGCCTGAAACAGAACTGTGACTTATTTGTTCTGTGATGCATCACATATTTATACATACATGAATATTACAGTTCATATTGGTTTCAGCAAGAAATCACTACTCACGTTCTTGCTCTGGCCATAGTTTCCATGGAGCAGAACCTCTGCACAGATGACTGATTGGTGGCAAAGATGGCCAGAAAGAATAAAGTATTCCCCAACAATACAGATGTTACACTAATGCGGGCAGTCAAGGGTTCCGATGTGCTGAAACATATACAGAGAAATACTATTTATTATATGTGCATTCCTTTTAAAAGGTGCAATCAGTAGGGTGGAATAAAAATATGCATGCATGCATACGACAAAAGTTAAGTTGTCTGAAAATAGCTCTAACATTACCTTTGCAGTTTGTTGACGTGCTTTGCAGACATCCAAAGTCCTTGTTCAAGTCATTAGTTTCATAGTTCTATGTAAGCAAACTAGGAAATTAACAACGTAGACAAGTCTTTCGGGTCTCCACGAAGCACATCAACACATCTTTAGGCCTACAAAGTCGGTGGTGCTCACAGTCAGCTACTTTTTCAGTGTTATCTGTTGATTTAGACTTGATATTTTGACCAAATTCAATGGACATACAAATCTCGTCTAATAAATCTTTGATTACAGGTGGTTCGTTCCATTCAAATGAGTCATATGTCGCAAAATTGCTATTTTTCAAAGTGTTTTATTCACATGATGTATATTTGTGGGATTGTTTTGATTTTTGGGTGCAAGATCAAATATCAAATACTTGCTCTTTGTTCCCTAGCTCTCATTGGTCTTATCGTCAGAAAAATTGCTAGCTCTGCATTAATTTGAAACATTATTTTTGTCTTAAACCTGGCTCACTTGAGACTACTGGCGAATTGGGCATTTTCTGTCAACTTCACCCTAATAGATAAATACTAGAATGTGTTAATTACATACATGACCCTAAGTCGGCCTTCACGCTCATTTTCGGTCCAGACTTGTTCAATCCCGCCGCAAAGAATACAGCCCTTGAGAAACATGGAATTGAATTTAATAATCAGTTATTTGCCTTTCACTGGTAACATGAACAAAGATGATACATTATTGTCTTCCGGAATTTAAGGATATATGAAGGATTAAATAAAAGGACTAATGTAAAGCAGCTCCATAGAGAGCTCGGAATGCCTCTACTCGCTATTTAAAGAGGAGAGAAGCACATCTGTATACTTGTAGTGATTCACTCTCCCGACGGATAAACAAGTTAACAAGAACCAATTCGCTGCTTTGAGTTTATTCGTCCTTTCAACGGTCTCTTGCTCTACACTCCCAGCATGGGTAGTGATCTTCTCTCACAGGTGACAAGGAGTGTCAACACAGTATATGAAACAAGATATTACCATTACCCTCATCTTAGTCAGATAAACCCGCGATGGGTCCTTCTGGTCCCATGGTTTTACAATAGGCGGACGCATGGTGTACAGGAGACATGGTGCTGGGCTAAGTGCAGTGGTGTCACCATGTGTCTGTACAGTGCATCTACAAAACTAGGACCATGGCCTCAACACACATCACTATGTATCCCCAGTTGTAAAAACAGAATTTTGATATTTATTGTACTTTTCATTAAGTAAGAGATAATATTGAGTTTGAATTTGAATGTAAATCCAGAAGAACCACTCAATCTTAATACCTGGGAAGGCAGCTTTAATATGAGAATGACATAACTAAAATGAAATGTGTCTTATATTGGGTTTACACTCAGTTGAAGAACATTTATAATCAATTGAGGTTAAAGGTAGTTTATGTGCTCGTAACATTGTATTGTATGTGGAGGGAAATAGATAATCAATCAATCAATAATTACCTTAATGACAACTGCCACCAGACCTATCACCATTACCACTGCTTGGAACAACTGTGTCCATATCACAGCCTTAAAGCCACCCTGTAATACATGGGGAATAATTATGTATTAATGTATACATTAATGTATTAATAATATTTATTGCCAGTGCTATAACCACCTGAAGTACTAAAAACACCTAAGGCTAAAGACATTTCAGGCCCCTCAATGTCAGTCAATAATCCTTTATTGTTACTGAGAAATGGGAAAAAAAGGTTGAACTAGAGAATGAGATTTGTAATGGTGAGAGCATTAGCCAACCTAATGCGTGGTCATTATGAGTAGGCAGAGGGAGCCACCCTATGCGCACACCCATTCTGCTTCACAGCCTTTTAGGCCTATATAAAGTGTATGCCCCAGTGCGACCTGCACATAAGAAGCAGTCCATTCACTGGACTCTCCTGCGACCTACCGCTTTTTTTAAAAAAGCCGCCACCGGCTCCTCTCTAAAATTGGAACAGTCGTACCCGTTATCACGGTCTCACGTACAAAGTAGAAGAAAAGGGAATTGCTGCTGTCTCTGCCAACGAAATAAATCCTCATTCAGCTTTGTGTCAGGTGTGAGAACTACCGTATATTAGTAAGCAACGATATTAGCTAGTGATTACTGGAACAATATTGTCTATATTCAATGCTAGAGTCAGGTATAGCTCGATAGGTCCCGTCGGGAAGATTCGAATGGACGGCCATTGCCGCGAAATATATCAACAAGCGCCGAAAATGGTGTCTCCCAATGCCGCCGCTGGCGCCACTGTGAATAGGCCGCTGCTCCGTGCCTACGCACGGAGCAGCGTTATACGGGGTGGGGGTGGGGTGGAGGTGGAGCGTGGACGGGACCTCGTCTGTAACTGTTTTTCTTTATTTATACAAGCAACTAGCCTAAAAGCCAGATCACAACACAACCCAATCCAGCGGTATGCTTTCTGGTCAAGCTACAAGCTTTCCTGGAGGGGCATAGTGCGCGACTGCGTACTGCACACACTGTCAATCACTGTCAATCACTGTCAATCACTGTCAATCACCATAGCGACTGTAACTGTACTTAATTGGGACAAATAAAGGATTATCTATTCTATTCTATAATTTGATAAGTAAAATTACTTAAAGGCATATATCTATATTTCTTGGGTATTAATGAAAAAAAACCTGTTTAGAACTAAAAATTACCACTTTCATTTCAAATAATCCTGCTATTGGGTTGTTTTTCTACTGCACATTCCTATCAGAATAACCTTACATTTACATTTTACATTGCACTCCTACAAACTCGTCATATACCATTATAACCAATAACGTTTATATTTTTGGAGATTAATTTAATAATGTTCAATATTGCGATCATCCTGATAATTGATTTAGTATATACTAACATCTTTTTCAGTGTTCCCTTGACAGTGCATTAGAATGCACAGCAAATCTGCATTCAAACAGCCATACTGGCATAGCTTAGTTTGGGTTACTGTTCTAAGCTAACCCTGCTGTCCATAGGCGATATAAAGCTTTGCTTGGGCCCAAGGTGTAGCTGACACTTCACTCCCCTGTAGCTGGCAGTTCACACTCACCTGTTGCTCATTACACCCACCTCTCCCTCCCTATATTTTAGAAACCCCTCTATGCTAAACCAAACAATATCCATTGTGCATTTATAACATTGGAGGGTGCTACAAGCAAGCTAGTCAATATCACTAAATCTTCAATATTAAAAGCTCTACCCATGTAATATTTTGACATTTATGCACTATAGGAATTAACCATCATATATCTTGAATTGCTTTCGGTGATATTCTTCTATGTTTTGTCTGTGTAATCATTTGTGTGATATTGTAGAGGGTGTACACTCAAAACACCCCCTATCATTTACATCTCTATATGGAGTGTACCCCCAACGGGTCTGCCAACTCCAGAACCCACAACCAACATTGAACAGGGGGAGAATGATAAACCCACACTTATGTGGACACTCTCTGTAGGCAAAATGGCAAATAATCTTCCATCTTTCTAAGGATACCAGTGGTTATGTTCAATTGCTGGGTTTCCTCAGCAAGTCTAAATTGGATGTTCGTTCAATCTGAATATTCATAGAAAGAAATTATAACTTGATGAAAATATCCCTAAAATGAGCTGAATATTTAATACATAAATGTGCATTTTGACCCGACGGGCACTGAGTGCAATTGAATGTGATAGCACTGCAATCATTTTGTGATTGACAAACTAGTTTGACAAACTAGTGAAGTGTGATACTTATGGCTTTGAATCACAGTGAAATGAACATGCCATTAGCCATCATTATGTGAAATCCATTGCGTCTATTTCCTCCCATGTTGTTGGTGGTCTCACACTTGTGTTGGATCAAGTTCTTATTCATATTCATTTATCTTTGTGTTAAACATGTGTTACTCAACCAATTGTATCTGTGAATACATGTTTTCTTCAAAAGTCAATAATATGGGTGTGATCTCAATTGCGCATATAATGTGCATTCAATACCTTGAGAGAATGGCTGGATGGTATCAGTAGGGCAAAAGCCTATTGTGAGGCCAATGATGGCCTGACTTTAGAGCTTTTGGGCACGCTTGCCAGTGAGCCTCTAGCAAGGTGCGTGGCGGCGTTCCTACAGCTGCCGGCTAACAGAACCTGGGACTTGACGAGGGCGGAGATTTTCTGACTCTTCATGAATGAAGAGGAGGAACAACAGCTCCGGGCCAGACTCACAGATCTCTACCAGTTGCCATATGAAGATGCAAAACAATACGGCCCCAAGTTCCAGCTGGTGTCCCAAAGAGCATATAGTATTGAAAATCTAAACCATGCTATTGTTCAAGAGACGTTGGTGAACAATTTTGTGGGAGGGCTTAGGGACGAGCAAATACGCCATGATGTATTCGCCGCTCGCCCTGAGACTCTAGCTGAGGCTATCACTCAAGCCTCAGCAGCCGCACATACTTTTGCATTGGCAGGTCAGCCTGCTAGAGGCGAAAGGAAGGATGAGCCGATGGAAATTGGGGCCATTCTAAACCAAATTAAACCAGAAATTTCTAAAACCAAAACAGATTGGATAGCTTTTATCCAATCTGGCATCAAAAGTAAGTTATTTGACTAAAATGGTAGAAAAGTTGGATACCAGTAAAACATCTAATCCAACTGTGATCATTCCCCAATCTGGTACAGCACCTCAGTACCCTTTCCAACCACCCATGTTGTCCATGTACCCACCTTATTACAATCCATCCTACCCACCCCCTCCGTTTGCCAGTTCTCAGGCAGTTAATAACTCAGGGAAGGGGAAGGGAAAAGGTAAAGAAGTCCAGAAAAGAATAAACAGGGAGGAGGGAGGAGGTTTAGGGGTAAGGGTGTTTGCTATGAATGTGGGGAAGAAGGACATTTTGCGAGCGAATGCTCTCAAAGGTATGCTCATGTACAAGCGGCGGTAGTGGCAGGCATGCATATGGACGCTGCTTCCCCTAAAGCTGGGAACCAGGGGGAATAGGCAGGCTGGATAGGAGATTTTGTATTTCTGTCCCAGTGGCGGGGATAGGAATGTGAGCTCTCATTGATACCGGCTGGTCTAGAAGTTTGATGTGGGAAGATATGTGGAAGGCTTTCTGTAAAGCTTATCACCGTCCCCTCCCTTAAAATCCCTCTCTGGTCATGAACTTGAAACAGAATGAAAGGCGATTATTAACTTGGGAGGAAGCTCATTTCCAGTTTATATTGTTAAAAGACTCTACCATGAAATGCTTTTAGGGGATGACGTGCTAGACATTCTAGACCCTCACATTGTATTCAAAAGGAGAAAAGTCATTTTAGAAGGTAAAAGCTATAAGAGTGGAAAGGTAGGCGACTCTGATCTAGAATTTGCCTCCATCCACACTGAAGCAGAAGCCAGGGAAGTAAAATACCCGGCTGTTTTTTGAAAAGGGAAGCGGGGTAATCTAGGAAAATTTAAAGATGTGACAATGCACATAGACACTGGAAATGCAAGCCCAATTAATCAACGGCCCTATCGCTTGCCCCTGATTAAGAGAAAATTAGTTGATAAGGAATTAGATGAGATGCTGGAACTGGGAGTAATTGAGCCCAGCAGCTCAGCATGGGGGAGCCCAATATTGTTGGTTCCTTTGTTAAAATAATGTTGTCTAAACTGTAAAAAAACACAGCAGATTACAATGCTAAAGTTGTGTAAAATATCACTCACCACCGTGGTGTACACTGTTCCAATAACGCCCACCAATATGATGGACCCCCAGACTGGTATTCCGGTCACTGGACATGGATAACAAAGACATCATTAAATTAGAAATAACTGATCAATTGATAATTTATGGGAAGGAATTTGTCATACAGGGAAACCTTATTTTCTCAAGCTATTTGGAAAATCTGAAAGAGATTTTGTTCTCAACATATGAATTCAACATACAGGAGGTCTAATTTAAAATATATACTTCACCCCACTCAGAAAGAGAAGGCAGCTGTCATACTTTGTTTCATCTTGTTTATTATTGTACTACCTTCCTTTGTCATTCTGGTAGAATATCTTGACTTTATTGTTTTGCAAATAATTAATCAGAAATACATCTCTTACCTTCTGGTTAGATAAACAATAGAATTATTAATTCTATCAACATGTTTGGAAATGTAAAAAAAATCAAGAACTTCAAGTGAAATTCATTAGACAATGAAAAATATTACACATCGTACCTGTCTCTAGAGAGGTTGCTGGTCCAAAAATCACAGTTGCATTTTTTATGGTCTGGTGGAAAAATTGGTACAGTGTAATTTGAGAGATTTGTGTAATAAAGGTATATAGATATCTTGCTTCAAACAGGAATTTGTGGTTGCTGCCTAGTGCATCCATTAAAAGAAGAGGCGTAAATAAATTAAAATGATTTTATTTATATTATTGAGGTAGAAGGTATGAGTGATCCAGCGTTGAACATGATTTGTAGATAAGAACATTTCTGTTGAATAAATAAATAGATAAGTAATATCACATGTTGATGCAGGTAGCTGGATTGTCATTTGATAATAAAATATATTTATATCCAGAGGGAATCGCTAAGCGATCTGTGGACAGATGTCCTGGTTATAGAGAAGGGGCGTATACATGACACCACCGCGTCGGACACCCATGTCCCGTGAGTCTTTATGTTGTGTAGTGATGCCCAAGCAGCATTATAAGCATAAGATGCTAACCCTCGACAGAGGCTGTGTAGTGAGTAGAGGCGTGGATTGAGATTGGAGGCTTTGAGGAGAATCTTCCACTGTTGTATGATGTATGTGACGGTCATGGCATGGCCATCAGGGAAATGTAGTAGCGGAGACTTCAGGTCTCTTGGTGACAACTGCTTGTCCAGGCAGAGGAGAGCTCTGCGGAGGCAGAACATTGGTTCATTATTCGCCGGGACAAATATAGCAGTGGCCTGGCCACTAGATTTCGACCACTTGATGGAGATGTAAGTGCCGTCAGATGATATCCTCAAGTCACCTCTAGTGAGATGCCTGGTTTGGTTGAAGGAGGTTCCCGTTCTCAGAGCAAGGTTGCTCTGATGGAGCATTCCCAGAAACATGACCAGTAGTGCAACTCTGATGTATGTAGGGAAGGAGAGGCAATGTAGTTGGAGCAGAATCTTTTTCAATAGTTACTCATCTCTACATACGCATGTAACTGTTTTATGTTAAATAAAAGTATTTCTCAATTCAATTCAATCAAAGAAATAGGTAGCTTAGGCTTTGGGACATGCCTGAGCGTCAGCTCGAGGCCCCTTATGGCGTAGGCGACCTGCGGGTGATATAGTGACACAGAGTTGTGTCCCATCAGCTTGAAGAATTACTGACGCTTGTTATAATATTATGATCATTGCTGGAACGTTGGTATACTTCGCCAGATATTCCATGAACTAGCAACTTAGTTCAGGGAACGGTTCCGTGAAGTTATAGCCTATGGTGGTGCAGAAATAGGTAGAACTAACCTAGTTTCTCCCGTTTTGCTTGTTCTCCACGCATCGGGAGGTGTATTGCATTGCGGATTGTGGAGCCTGGAGACAAGTGGAGAACATGCAAAACGGGAGAAACGTGGTTGGTTTGAGATCTATTCCACTTCTGCCCACTAGATGTATTAAATTTGTAATGTTTCCTACCATTTATATGGTTGAAAAATTATCAAAATTTAAATTTTGAATGCCTTGAATGCCTATAATTCTATGCGCCACTGTGGGTAGTACATTCCAGGAATAGGTTACTCTGTTTATTACTGGTTTACAAATTTGCTCGGTTTTCGGATACATTAATCTTAGGTCTAAATTCCTGGGATCCTGTGCCAAACGGTGTCCCATTTTTAATATATATGTAGTCTTCTTCTATGCCTGAGGGGCAGAAGTCTCACATTTATATGAGTAGTAATAGGAGTATCCCCCCTCCCCTCCTGACCAGGGGTGGATCCATAGAAAGGTTACGCATTGCGTAAACCTTATCCTACTATAGAGTAGGATAGGGTTTACACAATGCGTAACCTTTCTATGGATCCACCTCAGGCCATGAGTGGTGTGCATGTCTGACCATGATCAGGGCTAAATAGGTCAGAGTTTCGACCCAAAGAATTCAATTCTTTACAGTAGGCTAGTGGTATGAGAGGGGCCAACACATGGCAGAGGAAGGAAAACTTCCATTACTCCTTTATTAATACTATGATGACTCTGTTACTTTAAAACATTGATCTAGAGATGTTGAGGGGGTGTTCTGTGGCAATGGAAATATTTCAGATCCCTGTAAAAAGGTGTTTGTGTGCCGTTTTGTGCATGTATCCTTTCTCTGAAGTAAGAGAGACTGGGGCAACACCTGCAGGGAATTGATTGGAACCTGTGGTACCTTTGGTAGCCACAACTGAGTTGCGCCATGTCAAGTCATGAGAGGGCTTATATTCAGGGTGTGAACGGTGGGCATTGGTAGGGTCCCGATATAGCACCATGTCCAATACAATTTAATATGCTGTTGAGCAGATGGGTGGTTGATAACTGATTGGGTGTAGTAGCGAGGCTCTCCGACGTACTGCATTGGAAAGCCAGATGATATACCATCCAGGACCATTCTATCACCCTTGTGGCCTGTCGCAATAGATTTCCAGCTCTTGATGTCTAGAGTAGTAGTGATATCAAATCGGGCACCTTTGTAAATTGGGACGTTACAGTTCTTAACTCTCTCGTATATATCAACCATGGTCGATTAAAGAAAGATGCATATCCATGTATGGCCAGTTCTATTTGTATATGCATCGAGACCAATATTTTGAGGACTGTCAATCTCATTGGGATTTGTAGAATCATTACATAATTCATACTCACACACAGTTGTCTCATTTTCATTTAATTCATTTTCACTAATTACTGGGCCATGATGCAGATATTGTATTTGCTGAAGCAACAAAGCACTTCTCTTGTTTGTTTCTCATCTTCATTCGATTGTATTGTAGAGACTTGGCCTTGATGCACGTCAGAAGTTTCGGCCTGAAATTGAGCAATATCATCATTGGATTTGCACATCAAACTATCCACAAGTTCATTTTCACTCCTGTTCACAATGTCATTGCGTTGAATAAACCAACTTTCATTTGTACTAATGCACTTGTCAATTGCAACCCCCACCCCCCACCCCCACCCCGGGGATGTGGGGGAATGTCCTTGGCCTTTTGGGAAATTTGATGAAATACCTGACCCCCCAGGGCAACAAATTCCAGTAAATCCCTGACCCCCCCCCCCCCCCTGGGGCACATTTTTTCGGAGGACACTTTTCTTTAGACAAACTGTTATTGCAAAAATATAAGGGCCATTCTAAGACAAGTCTTGCAAATGGTGTTTTTGGTTGACATAGCTCTGTAGAGCTGGAGAAAATATATTTTTGAATTTTCATTAATAAGACACAGATGTGAATTCTAAACATCATAACATACAGTTTTGTATATCTCTGAGTCAATGGTCATTTGAGGGGTAAGTACACTCTGTTTGAGATCTACTAGGAGTGACTCGCCATACACCCATGCATACATTCATACACCCATGCATACATTCATACACCCATGCATACACCTATACACCCATGCATACATGTATACACCATGCATACATCCATACACCCATGGAGGATGGGGGCAGTAGGCTTCCTATCATCAAAAGAGAGCCTAGATAGACTCCATTGATGAAAAAACAAATTCCGGGGGGGGGGGGGGCACGCATATACCTACAGGAGACTTGTGACATATCCCCCCTCCATCGCCCCTAACCCTAACCCCTTCAACAACCCCCTCCCATGAGCCCTCCCCACCCTCACCCCCGGGGACCTCATACCCTTACCCCTACCCTAACCCTACCTCCAACACTAAAGGATCTTGACATTTCTAGTATAGGGTACATTGGAATTAGGGTACCCCATAATGTTCAGCAAGGCATGTTCAGACTTTACACTGTTGAAACACTATATAGGGGGTGGTTGCAGCCTGTATAGTTCAGACATGACACTCAGTGGTATTAGAGTACCCCAGTCAGGTTCAGAGGTGACACTATTGAAACACTATATAGGGGATGGTTGCTGTCCAAACACTGTATAGATACTGGTTGCATAGATACTGGTTGCAATCTGCATGTATACAGTATGACAGGGTGAAGCCTGTTGGAGGATGACTGAACTGGTAGCCAGTGCATCTTACCATCTGTTCTATAGCTATATGCTGTCAGAAATGACTGCACAGGATGGGCAGCCACATGGGAAGCCACCTACCCCCCTCTCACACACACACCTAATCCCCCTCTCCCATAACACCTCCATACCCCTTCCATAACCCCTCCACTAACCCCACCCCTAGCCCCACTAACTCTGCCTTGTGATACATTTTATGCAATGCTATTCCTCTCTTGAGAACCAATGTATAAAGTGAGCATTGGCAGACTTTCCCCCACCCATCCAGTTGATATTGCTGTAAACTAAGGGAAATCTCTGCCTGGGTGGGAGAATGTTTTCTCAGACATTCCCCTACCATTCCTCCACTTCTTGGATGGGGCGTGGCACATTTGTGTACATTTTAGTGTTGGCCTTATCAGAGTTATACGATGGAATAATATTGACAACAGTATTGGTCAACTCACTGATGCACTGTGTTGGCGACAAGGAACAGGAAGCTAGGCATTTTTTGGCAGCTGAGAGCTATGTTTCTTTTGATATTGTTGGTTGTTTCTCTTGTTAGCGCCATTGCCGCTATGGAGATTAGCCTGAGCAGTGCACTTGTTCTGGCAGTCCTTAACAGGGTTGGTGTTTTAGCAAAGAAACAGTATCTGCACATGTGCATGAATGTAACAACTCCTTCAGTGTGGCTGTTTTTGTGTGTACATGAGTCAAAATTGTAGTCTCTACATATCACTTGACTGGATTTTGCATTAGTTGCGGCATTTTGTACACCTTGCCACTTGCATGCCATTTTTACTGGGTATTCATAGAACACACCTGTGTGTGACCACTTGTTCTGTTCCTCTAAGATCAAGTCCAGACATGCCTGAGACCAGACGTGTGTGGAATCCCAGTTCCATAAGGCTGTGCCCTCAGCTAGGGGGGGCAAGGTGATGGAGCATGTACCAAGCTGTGGACCCATATCTACAATTATTCATGGTCATACGCGCAAATCCACATGTATTCTGCTATTGAAAGTTCTCTTTTCTGCTTTTTGATTTTAGCAGCAATATCGGGAGGTAAAGAAGTCTCCGGGGCATTAAATAAGTCTACTCTACCTCTTTTTCCAGTCAAGTGATATTGTGCGTTGTGTGCCCTACTCACAACCTTTTGAAAAGCCGTACCTTCCCATCAGGCACCTAGGTGACGGGAGAGATTCACATTCCGAGGTGGATTCTTCAGAGCTGTCAGCCGGCTGCCTTGAGCGGTATGAGTTTGCTGGGTGATGCCTATGTAAGGGCGTGCTGTCATCACATGAACACTTCTTTTTCCATTTACATCTGTCATGATGACAGTGATGTTCCCTGGAATAATGTTGCTTTCTGGGTTGTTTAAAAGTCAATATGGTATCATTTGACTCAACAGATTCTTCAGAATCATGATATATAATAGGTTTCTACCGTCTTTTGGGTGTGCAATCAGTGTTGTCAGCCATGACAGGTGAGGATAGTCGTCTGGACTCACCTCTTTTCTTGGTCTGCCTGGGCTGAAGTACATAACTGGGTCAGCATATCTGACATCGTTTGCATTGGATTGTCTATTGGTTTGAAGGACCTTGGTCTCCCTCTCATTTTGGGCGTCACCATAGTTTTCTTCCTAGTCTGGAGACCATGTCTTGTTTGACGAGGCAACTGAGGGAGTGCATCATACTCCTCGCCCATGGACTCGGCTGCTTTGTCATCGGCATCCGCCATCTTTTCTTGCTTGTGTTCAGGTAATTCGTTCTTGTTTTCCTCTCCTATGTCGGCATTAATGATATTGCCTGCGTCTTCGAACTGGTAATCAAGTTTGTTCTGCTGTTGTTGCTTCTCTATTTCCAACTTTTTCTGTTTTTCGGCCTTCTTAGCAGTTTTAGAGGGTTTTGGAGGCATGGCTATACGATTTCAGAATCGATTTCGGTCCGGTAAGTGTGCAACCAAGAGTCAGAGTGAGTAGGCACTGGCGTGTATGAATAGTTCTTGATAATTCATGAAGGTGGCGCCACCCGCTTTAATGCCCTGCAATGAGCAAAAGCCATTGCCAGCCTAATTTTTTTTCATAATGTTTTTACAATGTATGTGTCAATGCACATATTATATAAGATCAATCTCAGAAAAGTAGTCATTAGTCGAACAAGGGAGTCTGAGATTCCACCATATTCGAAAAGATGAGATTAAGTAGATTCCAACGATGTTAACATCATGGTTCACCTTTCCTTAACACATCACATATTAAATTAATGAAGTTAAATACTAAAATCTCACGTCCTAAGGATGAGGATACTACCTCGAGATTGTTTCTGGCAACATCAGATGCCATATGGAATAATCTGCCTATTAACATCAGGGAGATTACAGACCATAAAAGTTTAAAGAAAGTATTGTCCAATGTATTGCTGCAGAATCATAATTGGGGGTTATGTGGGAACTTATGTAGTGAATCGTCCCTATAGTAAATGGCTTTATTACTAGAAGTTCACTCAACCCAGGTTCTTTCTCCGACGGATCCGGATCTCGACAAAGGCAAGGAATAACACCAACACGGAATGTCTCTTTCATTAGGTTTATTGCCACCCACGGCCAGACTGCAAGTCTAACCAGACCAGGTCCAATCCCAGCATAGGACTGAACAACTATACCTTACAGGCAGGAGCAAGTCATGCTTGTCCTCACATAGTAAAAGAGGTGTCACACCAGGCGAACATTATCAGTAAACACAGTACATAAGAACAGGTTGTACAGGAATACAGTAAATGGTTATACACAATACACATTTTGCTGTAGTTGAATGCAATATAAGAATCCTGCAAATGGGTGATAATGGTAAAACATAGCTGTCTTGCAATTAGTACAAATCCGAAAGCTCAATCCGTGCTCAGTAGAGCGTTACGGAGGCATGGGAATGTCAAGGACATTTGACCAATACACACTCTCGACGCGGAGGACTATTTATAACCTCCGATCCACTACACTTATATCTCTACATCAATTTCTTATAAAATTTGTAAAATATATTTGTAGTAGCGAATTGCTAACGGTTCGCCGGGCGAATCACTGCGACTCGTTTTTTCCAAGTCATTTTATTATTTTACATGATTCGCCTGAGTCACCTGAGACTTAGGGCTGCTTTGGGTCCATGCTTTATGTTTAAATATACTTGATTTATGTGTCTTGCCTTATAATAAACCTGGCTGTCGACCTTGTTTGTTCCACTTGCTTGAAGAGAAGACCGTCATTATCTCAAAGCTATAGATATCTCCAGTTCACTAGACCTTTTATCAGAAACCTAGTCGCTTAAGAATATCAGATCCATGAGAACGATTCGCCTGAACGATCAGCAACATGAGCTACTCATCTTTCCCCTCTCTTGAACATCTATGGGAAGACCCTTCCCTATCTGGAGCCAGGCCCCTTTGGACTCTCTATGAGTTGTCCCCGCAACAGTATATTGGAATGGATTTATTGATAATGAGGATATTTAGGTAAATCAGGGTCTCTATGAACTTCTGTGTGCCAAAACCCAACCGTTTTTTTATTCATTTTATATCCTATTTTAAATATACCTTGAAAAAAAATTACAAAAATATATGCTCTTAATCGTACTATTCACTTGCAGTAGATCAATGTACTTATGGTTTAAAAGACCAGCTAGCTGGTGACAGCAATGATACAAATGTAAATAACTCATTATCAACCCGCAAGATGGCGGCACTGTTTTTAGAAGCACTGTTCCCACATACTGGACATGACAAATTGAATTTGTAAAACCTTCAGAGTTAAATACTTAATATATTATCAAACTACAAATATTTGAATAGAACTTTTCTTTTTATTATTTTTTCACTTGATATGCTGAGACCAATGGTCGGTAAAGATGAAATGCTATCAATAAAAAAACAAACAAACAAACAAGTGCACTGTTTGCATCTTACCTGTGCAAGCAGCAGCAGTACACAGCCGAGTATTTGTATTATCTTGGAGTCAAATCTCATCTTCAAGTACTGAAATTTTTTTTAAAAAAAGGCACATTTCTTATAAATGCCAATAGCAATACATTTCTAACCCATTGTGATTCGGTATTTCTAACTATCATATTAGTAATTAATTTATCCCAGTCACTTAATTATCTCAATATGTAAATGATCTCTCTTGTCTGTTTTTAATTCATTTGTCATTGTCTTACGATGTACTGTATAAAAGAAAATACCAAATTAAAAAAAGAAATTCAGGTATAAATTTTACCACAGGGAAATGGACAAATCAGTAGATCTATGGTGGGTAAAATTGTTTGAGGATTTTAGAATAAAATCTTTTAGAATTATTTACTCTTCAAAATGGTAATGGTGTTAGGAATGAGAATTCTGCAGAGTTAGGCTGAAACATGATGAATACCAGGTATATCTGAATGATATTATGTTATGGTGTTGATTTAAAAAGTTTGGTTCTGTTGAGCTGTAGTTTGAACTTTACATTTCTAATAAGTTTGGGTTATATGAAAGGATTGGTGAAGGGTGCATCTTCAGGGGACTTCACTACATATATCAATTCTGCCGCAATTAAACATTAACAATATGAGATTTGCATGTCTTATAGAGTGCATGCTGGAATGGACTTCAAATCTGAAATACAAATTTAATATAACATTTTTATCGAAAATCACTTATATCATAGCTTGTGTAAATGATCTATAAAATATAGAATGAATGATCAGAAAAATGAAGACTTGTTTTACTGAAGCATGTAAAACACATATAGGACTTTTTCGGTCAAAATCTTTTTTCCCCGTAATATTAATCTTTAATATGTTTTTTGTGAGACTGGAAAGTATTTTGTAAAAAAAACAATAATTTATGCTTCATAATGGCCGGTAAACATTTTCATAACATGGTCGGATGGGTTTAAACAAAGGAGCCGGAGGTTATTTTTCACTAAATTCACTCGTACGCCATTTGAGCGTAGAACACCATTTGGTATTCTCGGAAAGCCGCGAATGATCTCTATCCAATGGCAGTCTTACCTTTTGAATATCTGCATAAGTTAACCAATCACAGAGCTCTATCCAAGTACATGTGGTGTTAAGAATTGTTGCTAGGGAGCCCATGTGTAGTGGATACAGCACTGTGATTAGTCCAGCCGCTCAGAAAGATCAACTTCTGGCTGACACCAGCTTCTAGCGTGGTATTGGATTTTAATCGAAGTGACCAGTTCTTCCTCGATTTCAGACGATTCAAGACGTGTTTTACTCTCCAACAAAGTTTTAAATGGACCAAGGTTTAATATTTAAACATGGAAGCTTAGGCCACCATCACAGAAGCTCTTAATAGCATCGCTCAAGCCAATTTGGGAGGTGTTGTCGACAACTCCAAATGGCGTAACCTCATCAAAGAATATTTTGTGTTCAACGAGGAAGAAGAGAAGTTGGAATCTGACTCAGATGGAGAATCAGATGTCCGAGATCCTCCTGAAACTCAGGACACAAATGAGGAAGAAGCTGAGGAAGAATCAGAACCTATTGTTATTATTTACCACATGCAGGCAGTCCTGGACAAGGAACGGCAAAAGTGCTCCAGATTTAGGTAAGTGTTGGTGTTCTATGGCCATTTTTTCTATCGTGTGTTGACGCGCTGGGGGAGGCGATCTGAAAACTATGCTATGTACATCCCTGGAAATCAATCAAATCTATAATCCAATGCTGTTATGTGTGAGAGATATATTGTGGGTATATTTAAATGTTCTAAATTTGATCGGTAGAGGTTTAACCTCGCATGGTGTTGTTCGTGCATGGGGACTCGCAAGCATCGAGATCAGGGGAGTAACTATTTACTTGCGACCTCTGAGATTCCTTACTCTTCTCATGTGGAATGTAGGGTTAAAAATGCATTATTTGTGTCAACATGTCACATTTGGGCAAATTGAAATCTAGGATTTTGTCCATTTCAGTTGTAACTGCCATTTGTTAAACAACAAGCCGTGCATAGACCCGTTCACTGTGGAACAGCGCATCTCTCATCGGTCGGAACATGATCAAATCCATTGAGGTAATTTTAAATAATGTTTTTCTCTATTGCCTTTTCTTTGCCCATACATTCAGTATTTTAATCTGTAGTTTGTTCAATTATGAGGACACGGATAACTAATTAATAGGATAACTAAATACATAGGATAACTGTAGGGAATCTTGCTGCTCTATTAGGATTTAAGATTTGTGTCTGTGATATTTTGGTCGGTCACAACATCATTTTATATTTTATTATACTGTTGTTTCAGATGAGCTCGACATGGCACTCTTTGGCGTTTTCAATACTGTTACTGACAACAGTGATCGATGCAGTCCAAGGAAGAAGGGGTCCCAATGGAAGGGAGACAGAAAACACCCAAAGAGCCACTACAGGATGTCTAACAAGCCTATTTGCAAAGCTACCTTTAAATTCCTTTACAAGTGAGTATTATCATGAATCTTGTTGTGCCCATTAATACTGAACATTACATAGCTATTCATAATAACATGATTATTTGCTAAGAATCATTATTTTGTATTCTCATTTACAATCCTGCATTATGTTTAATTTCTTCCTTTGCAAATGATTAAATAATTATTTTTCTATTTTCTCTCTCTTTACTTCTAGGATCAGTCAAAACTTGATGACTGTTTCCTTCACCGAGGATGGTCTGATCACTCTTCAACGACGTGTTGGTGGTCACCATCCTGTCAGGTCATTGCCAATAGATCACCTGAAGAACGCAATCAACTTCATCACATCTTATGCCGATGTTACGATTCTATGTATGCTGTGTTAATGTCCGGAATATGTCCGGATAATCTCCGGAACATGTCCGGATAAGAGTCCAGGAGGCAGGAGAATATCCCCGGATCCCACTAGGGCTCTTAGGAACAAGAGGAATGATTTCATCTTCTTATATTATCATTTCATGTAATATTCATTTGGGAGTTATTATTCCATTGTTTTAATATCTATCAGTGTTTATGTGATATGATTCTCTACTTCATGTTGAATATTATATTTATCATATCTTTATAATTATTCACATGTTCCTCATTTTATGTTGAAACACCTTCATTTACTTGTTCAAATAATTATGTCTTCCACAAGGAATTGTTGTATCATCAGGTTGGGACCACGGACCTCAACCTCACTTCTAGGATGGATTCTGAATAAAACTGAACTCACAAAAGTATTCTCTCTTCATATTATTATATCCGGATGAGCGATTAACACTTAGAATATTATTTCCCATTGGCCCTAGACACGGACATGGATTCTTTCCTCCATTCTCCCTGCTAGAGATATAACTGATATTTATGCGCGGAAAAGTACTTTATACGATCACGATTATATTAATAGTAAATATCCCTAGTACTTAAGCCTGGAAGAGTCGAAACACAGATAGTGCAACGCTGGCAGAACATCTCACTGGAAAGATCTTAGGCAAGATTCATAACACCGAAATACATGCTCTTGTCTTGCCAGGCAGAGTAGCTTCACACCATAGAGACGACATCCTCTTTCTCCCCTACCATTCTACAAAAGCTGAAGTTCATTGTCTTTACACACAAGCCATGCAAGAGACTGACAATAGGGCTGTTGCCTACTCCACTTTTGGTCATCTATGGCGCAAATATCTTCCTAAAATAGTCACAAGTCGTCCCATGACAGACCTCCCATAACAGCGACATTTCCTGTAGTAGCCATTGCACCAGTAAGGGATCAAATCCAGTTATTTCTTATCTGAATCATTACTTCGAAAACTATGGTCTGGGGAGATTAACTGTGATAATTGTAGTGGCCAAAACAAGAACAGGTATGTTTTGGCCTATTTGATGTGGCGTGTCCTTACTGGAAGGCACAGGTCTATTACACTTAACTTTTTGATTACTGGGCACACTAAGTTTGCCCCCGACTGGTGCTTTGGTCTCTAGTAAAAACAGTTTCTTCGGGACAACGTTTCTTCTCTTCAACAATTACAACTAAGTGTGCAGCACAGTATGCGGGGGGGGGGGGGGGGCGGGGGTCAACCAGGCCCAACTTTTAGGTGATGAAAGGGGTATTGTTTTTGTTCCATTTTACGACTGGGGTAGAGGAAGGGGTAGAGGAAGGGGAAGGGACAGGGAATCTTCTTCTGATGAATCATTACAATTAGGTGGTGAAGAATCTTCGGAGGAGGAGGAGGAGGAGGTTGTAGGGGAGTGTTTTTGTGAACACTGCACCAAAGAATTTTGTACAGAATATTATGCTCACGTTATCAGGGTAATAAAATGAAAGATCCTGATGAAGGTATAATGATACCAAAACGTTGATCACCCCTGAATGAATAAAACCTCCTTCATAAACTAAGCGGTGTCCTACTTGTGTTCAGAGTCACCTCAATCTCTTTGTAATAAAATAAAAAATATTAAACGAAATGCACTGCCTTTTATATATATTGTGGCCCTAGTAGTCAATATTACCTGTTCCAAATCTGAGAATAATCCAATCATATGAACTGGTCATTTTGCATGTGAACGTGCCAGACATAAATCCCACAAAAGTTGCCTTGAAATTTGTTTTGCCCCAATTTTCATAATAATATCTTGAATATTAATAACCTTGAATATCTCAGTTTCCAGGTCCTCCAGTAACAGCATCACCTAAATACTCACCGCAAAAGTATAAATATACCCGATAGGCCTAAAATTAAGCTCTATACATCATTGGAAAGCTCTTTCCTGGTGCTTACCCATCCAATAGCTAACTCCAAAATCGATTTCGCCGACATGGGACGTACTCTTTTTGATAAAGCACCCCACTTATATGATAAGTGGGGTGCTTTAAGATTAAGATTTTTTCCTATTTGTTCTTTGTTTGCCAACGTTAAACGAACGTTAAACGAACGTTAAAAAAACATAAAAAATATTCCCTTCATTTAACGTTAGTCCAAACGTTTAATCAACGTTAATATCAGTAAATAGTTTAACATCAATTTGCGGTTGATAAAATGTTCAATCAACGCTGAAATACCCTCTGCAAAGCCATGGTAAGCACGTGGAATTAACATTGGTTTATAAAGTAACGTTTAAAAGGCGTGTAATTAACTTTTGTTTAACGGTGATAAGTTAAGGTTTGAAAGGCGTTTTTTGAACGTTGATTTAACGTTTGTGATAAATACGTTTATGAACGTTAAGTTGACGTTCAGATAACGATTAACCTACCCTATTGATGCTGATGAGTTTCAGTGGGTACAGCCAAGGCACAACACACAGTGCAGTGATTGCGAGAGACAATGGAACAGTAATAACGGTAAATCTACTCATTATACCATAGTAGAATTGTTCCGCTGGTCCACCAAGTATCAGTGCCGTGCTCACTGAAGATATCCATATCGAGATAGCAATGGGGAACAAACCCATCTTACGGCCACCGACCAGGTAACTGTCTATACTCTTCTGCTTCCTCGATTTAACAGAGAAATAGAACCCAATTGCCAGGGTGAAGAGGAATATGGACACAAAGATTACATAGTCCACATAATGGAATCTCTTTTGTTCGTGCGTTATAGAATCCATGGTGAGATCCGAATAGATTTTTAGGCGATGCTGTACGGTATGTGTGTATGTGAGGTGTAGGGATTAGAGGCTGATGGATCATTGCTAATACTGTGATTGCATCTGTATTGTACTCGTTAGTGTGTACCATCTTGCGCTTGATAAGATACAAGGATCAGGTTGTAAGAAAATGTACACTAATCCTCTGAATTAACCCAAATTTAAGAAAGAAATGAGGTTCAAAATACATCTCAAAATAACCAAACCGATTGTTTGAATCAACGCATTTCCAAATATACTGTGATATACCCAATACTTATAATTTTCAGCCAAATTAGCAGAATTTACTAAATGGGTAGAGTTGCCTATTGTACATTGTCTGACGATCTGACCCATAAGCAAGCAGTCCCTGAGGCATGAAGCAAACTACCAGCCCAATCCGCCCAATCCAACCATAGCGGCTGTAGCGGAAAATCTACAAATTTTAAGGGATGGTATGTCCGCCATCTTGAATCTCCATCCGCATGGAATTGTGGGAGGTGTATATCAGTATACAAGCTAAAGAAAACATGTTATGTTCAGCATGAAATATCTAACATTAGTCTCACCTTCCATGTAAACGCTAATGTTCCAATATCACACATGTCCTAGTGTTAAGAAATCCTAGCCTATAGTATCTACTACAAACCAGTTGACTTAGTTCGACATAGCAGTGGGCGGAAAACTATGGTTATTCCCAGTTGAATACACCCCGTCAGCCCATGTCATTATATTATATCCCTGTATGATCTCATGTCTTTTCTTACTTGATCACTCATTTCTTTGACCTTGCTGTATAAACATCCTGAATAAAAAAATGTGAATAGCCATGTGTTTTACATGTTTCCATAACATCTTCTCCATCATGTATTTGATTCTTATAGGTCATTTATTCAAGCTATGATATCAGTGAAAGAATCCTTGAAAATTCTGATAAAGATAGCTAAATATCGGTATGTCAGATTTAAACTGAATCCATCCCAGAATGCGATGTAGAATACATGCGCCGTGAGATATGCAAATCCCCTATTAGCTATCACCGATATTCTCAAATAACCTCATTTTAACACAAAAATTAAAATTATGGCACCCATAGGAAGATCTGGCACGCCAGACTTGGATAACCAATATTGTTTTGTACCAAAAAAGACAATAAAGAATGTTTGAAATTGAAATTGAATTAAGTTCAAAATGCTGTTTGATATAGCCAAACCGATTTTCTAAATCAACACCATACAGGATGTCCTCAGGTAAATCAAGTACTTATAATTATCCGGTCTAATTTAGCAGAATTAATTAAATGTGTAGAGCTGGCAATAGGCCTGTTGTTTGATCTGCTATGCACAATTGCTATTCATTTTACCATATAAGATTTCAGGAACCTTCCAAATTCCTTTTGACTTGTGACTCTCGTTGCCAATTCATCCCACGCCATTGGTGGAACTTATGCTCTGATAATTTTGTTAATCTTTCCAAATAAATCACAGACTTTGACTGATTAGTACTGAAGTGCCAGTTTCTGCACTCAAATGCCCAATTTTTGTATCGTTTATTTTCATCGTTCTTTATAAGATATATTTTGATATATCTGACCCGGTTTTAGGCGTCCTAATCGGATTATCATGGCATTTTGCGGTTTAGGACGCGCAGGAGGCTATCCCCCATTTTGGAGGGTAGACTGCCCCAGTAGAAAGACAACGAAAGTAGGTCTGCATTATCCAATGATTAATGACAAATGTTCGTCGTTCACAGTTGAGTAGTTAGCATAGCATGTGTGTACATAAATGTGTCATCATCGATACAGTTAGCCTTATTATTGACCTTTCTGCTTACGTTATGTGTTTTATGTACATCAGGTGACCTATTTCTTTGTAAAGATCTTCATTCAGGCATGGCTTTTACATTAACTTAATAATAATTATAGGGTTCAACAGTTCACCTGACGGTGATTTTCCACTGTTGCCTGAGTTCGGCCGGCAATAAAGATAAGCAAAAAAGAGAACAATTCAAATCGAACGCAAGTAAAAGCATTACAAAAAGCAAACAACATCCAATAGCTAGATATATTACATGTTATTGTAAAAATCATTATGTTACATGTACATTATTGATTAAATGAGAACTGGTGCATACCACAACATTGTCATGTATCGAGAGTTACTGGGTAATCTTCAGAAGATTTAGTTCAGATTATATTGAAATTTCTCTTAGCTAGAACTTTGAAATCACTGAAATCCTCTAGTAATCGTAGTTCTCTAGACAGATCATTCCAGATCATGCATATCTTGTATAATAGGGATTTTTAAAACTTGTTGGAACGGGGTCTTGGTGGGGAACACATAGGGGAACCATCTTGACGAGTACCAGGATTTTATTTATTCTTGGGCTGCCGACTCCCTTTTGGGGGTTAGTTCTGTCGGTCCAAGACGGTTTTTGTTGAAATATATTACAGTAATTTTCCTTGATGCACAGAATAAATAATTATTTACAGCAGAGGTATTAGAAATAATGTTTCTCACAATCAGTTTATAGGATAAAAGAGAGAAAGGAGGTTCCGATTTTTACCATGTAAGTATAAAATAGTGTCATCTGTATATAGGGACAGTTTACAGCTTGGTATATATATATATATATGCCTTAAGATCGTTTATAAAGATCATGAACATTAGTGGTCCTAGTATAGATCCCTGGGGTACTCCAGTTTTCGTGAAATGTTCTTGTGATGGGAGGCTATTGACAGTAACTTTTTGTTTCCTATTTTCACCATTTGAGTAGTTTCCCTCTAATACCAATGTGTATCAGTTTAATAATTTCATGTTTTACTAGGTCAAAAGCTTATCTGAAGTCTATGAATGATATCGGTGTATCTGTGTTGTTGTCTAATTGCCATGCTATACTGTCAGTTACCAATGTAAGTGCTTCGATGGTAGATTTTCCTGGTCTAAAACCGAATTTTTCCATGTTGAAAATGCTGTATGTCTCCAGATATTCATAGATTCTTTTGTTGATGATTTTGTCAATTATTTTGCTGGGGGTGGGTAGTAGTGAAATAGGATTAGGTCTGATGCAATGTTGATGAAATAATCATATATATATATTCTGGTAGGTCTTGGTTTTCAATGACTTAATTTGAGGTATTTGTTAGGTGGATTGTGCTATTTTTACTTTTGGTTGGAGCTAGAGTATTTATTATCTCCCAGAACTTTTTTGGTCTTTCAAATTTTCATTTAATTCATGTAGAATAAAGTCTCTTTTTGCATTTTTCATTGCGTGGCTTGTTAATTTCCTGGCCCTTTTAGCCTCGTTCAAGTCTAGTTGATTTTTAGATATAGCAGCCTTTTGTGTCTCAGCATTTCCTGAGAAACAATTGGTTCTATGTGACGAATGCCAATCATATTATGGCAAAGCTAATGTGTGAGATCAGATATGACAGCAAAGCTGATGTGTGAGATCAGAAATGACATCAGTTCGCCTGCCTTATCTATTCCACTTGATCAGTCATACATTTCTCACCTGCTTGTAATCCCACAACCATGATCCTGGCACAGGACATGACTTAGTCACACATGTTTGTGAATGTGTTGCTCTAGGTATAGGAGGAGCATGGTTTGCTCTAACTTATATGGTAATAAGTGGTTTAGTGGGTGAGGAGGCCGGTATACTTGGTATGGATTTTATCCTTACACACAGGTGTAATTCAGATTGGTTCGGCAAATTCACCCTTGAGGCAGGTGAACAGACCAAAATGAGCTGGAATATGCAAAGTGGAACACTCAGTCGCAATCGGTATGAAGGAATCTTTTTAGATGCTTTCTCTACCATTTGTAGTTGTGTGGATCAACATTACCCAGCCTGGTATGAAATGGTTTAATACTCTGGATTTGGAAAGTGATATTGGTAAATCACTATGGATGTAGGTAGTGAGGAAAAAACTGGTTTTTTCTCCTCTAGTGGCTTGTATCAATTTAAAGTGATGCGCTTTGGGTTGTGTAATGCCCTGGCTACATTTGAATGGATGATGGAACAGATGTTAGTTGGTCTCCATTGGAAGTGCTGCTTGATGTATTTGGATGACATAATCATATTTGGAGCTAACTTTGAAGAAACTATAAGTAATATGGAATTGGTTTTGAGGCATTTGCGAAGTTATGGGTTAAAACCGAAACCAAAGAAATGTTCCTTCTTCAAGCTAGAGGGACAATATTTTGGCCGGGTTGTTCCTCAATGAGGTATTTGCCCGGACCCTGCTAAGTTGGACCGGGTTAAGTCTTGGCTGGCCACTGTGAGGGAGGTTCGGCAATTCTTAGGATTTGTGTCCTATTACAGGGAATTTATGCCTTACTTTGCAGAAGTGGCTGGCCCAAATCAGGCTCTGGTAGTGGGAGGAGACCAGAAGAAGAGTAGGAAAGTTAAGTTTGACGATAATTGTATGCTTGCGTTTGAAAAGTTGAAGCATTTGCTTACTTCGGCCCGATACTTGGTTATCCACAGCCGACTGGCACTATCATACTTGATACTGATGCATCTGGGTTTGGTATTCTTTTGCAGATACAGAGGGGGAAAGAGGTAGTACTTAGCTATGCTAGTAATTCCTCGTCCAAATCCCAGCCTAATTATTGTACTGCTAAGAGAGAGTTATTGGCAGTTTTGACGTATCTCTGCACTATGTAATTGGTAGAAGTGATTTCATGTTGAGGACCGATCATGCTTCATTGCACTGGCTGATGAACTTTAAAGATCCCACCAATATGTTGGCTAGTTGGCTTACTACCCTGCAGCATTATGGTATTTCAGACAATCAAATTGTTCATAGGCCCGGGAAACATCACATTAATGTTGATGCACTTTCCAGGTTACCTGTTCGGAAACGTCCCCGGGAGGATTGTCCTGACTGTGGTGAACATGAGGCTGCAATTGCCACTATGACTACTGAATATGAGTAATTCTCCTCTTTAGCTGGTGATAGGTTAAAAGTAGTTCAACATGGAGATGATGTATTGGTTGCATGGTGTGCGATGGAGCCGGGTGGCATTAGACATAATTGGTCCCTTCCGGAAAACACCTCGGGGAAATGTCTGTGTCATGGTGGTAACTGACTACTTTAGCAAGTGGGCAGAGACAGACCTGCATTAAAATATGCCACTGCCATTGTGAGGAAGGAGGCAAGCATAAACAGCATGTGTAGTAATGCCTGATGGATATAATGTCTTGTGTATAGTGTTTGTGTTCGTAACTATACTCTGATCTTTTTTTAAATGGTATAGTTGCATTCCTTGACCATGAAAACATGTTTAGAGACCAAGATCATGATCCTAAGTTACTTAGAAGCTGAGATATTGGTATATATATAGGTTTTTACATGATGGCAATCTTAAAGATCCAAGATGGCGGCCATAATATAATTTGATCTTTTTCTAAATGGTGTAGTTGTATTCATTGGCCCTGCATGGAAATATATGTTTAGAGACCAAGATCATGATCCTAAGTTGAGATATTGGTAGATATAGGATTTTACATGATGGCAACCGTAAAAATCCAAGATGGCGGCCTTAATGTATTTTTTGGAAAGGGCTCCCACTCTAAATTGAAAGTTAAGGCAATGAACAGCATGTGGACCAAATTCGGTGCTCCGGAACGTCCACATCCATTTGCTAAGCTGCCTGATTATAATTTGTTAGATTAATCTTAACTCTAAAAGTATGGATGACTACTATTTGTTTGTAAAATTTGTATTTGTATCAGAAATGATTTAGAACATTGAAAGGTATCACCTATGTGAAATTTGTTTCGAAATAAAATCTGTTTAAAAAAAATGTGTTAGTTATTTTTGTTAGTTATTTTTTAACCTGTTAAAAATGTAGACTGCAGCAGCAAGTAGAAGGCCACAAATGTTCTCGTGTTACCTGTTTTTCTTGTGAATCATGTCTTAAGATGCTTCTTAATTTTATTATAGGTGACTGTAATATCGTTATAGTGATTTTCTCATAGCTCATTGTTCATTTGATTTTCCCATCCTTTGAGGCTTGAATCGCCTATGAGGAGGATCTGGAAGTTTAGCATTTTTTTATTAAATTACTTCTGAGAAAGAGAGAGAGAAAGAAAGAGAATAGTGAATTATTCATCCAGAAGTTTAGCCGCCAGAATCAGTCCGAATATTTGTTTCCTGTGATAAATTAGTTACTTGTGACTAATAGTTAACCTTACGAATTGAATGACACCATTGATATGTGCCCGCCGCCCCACCGCTACTAAAGTTAAGTCGGGAGACCTGGCCGTTGTGTTGCTGTTCAGAAAGAAGGGTTGTCAAGTGTTTTGACTGGCCATGTTTGCCGCCGATCTAATAGCAGAGTAAAATTAAGTAAAATAAAATTATAAAACATAATTTTGTTTTCGAGAGTCTTATAGTTATAAGAAGTAAAAAGCGAGAGGGCCGGTTAAGAATTTTATTCAGAGGCCCTTTATGGGCTAAAATTCATCAAACAGGGCTTGAAACCCTCCCAACAAAATGGGAGCTTAGACCCGCTGACATAGTCCATTTGATTAATAAAAGTACCAACAACAACAACAACAAACTTGAGGATCACTGAAGAAATAGGCTAAGAGAAGCTCTCTTTCAGTGATGATGAGGCTCTGCCATCAATGTCATCTGTGCAGAGCTTAACCACAGATGATCCCCATGATCCTTGGTACATAATCGCATCCTGTGGGATGCCCACCTTGCTGCATAGCATCGCCCCAGACCGCCTCATCGAGTGGACCAAGAAAGCTCCTGCCTTCGCTGATCCAGTGGCTCTCAGCGCAGCCTTGGCAAGCTTTGTCACAGTTTCGGGTTTAAATGGCATCCAAGTCAGAGGGTCTAGGGATATAGGAGAATTTCTTGGTGCAGGGACAGCAGCCAGGACAAAAAAAACGGTACTAATACTACATAATCTTTTCGTAGAAGGAACGTATAAATATATACATTCATAGGAATGAAGATGTATTAGTTTAACCATGTTCTTTTACGAGGCAAAGTATTAAAAAAACACATTGTGGATCGTTTTTTTCTTGTTAAACAATAGTTTTTACCTTTAATTCCATGGGGACATGTCTTGATAATTGCCTGACGTTTGTATGGCAACGTGAATGGGCTAGCTTGCATATATAGATCAGTAAGTGGAGTGGGGGAAGATCATGGTATATCAGGTTGTCCGGTGTGGTAAATGATGTTGGTCGTTTAAGGATTAGGAAATAAACCCTGAGTTTTTGTGGTCGTTATTTTATTCTACACAAGCTTTTGGGAAAGCACTACCTTCATCAGGTGGGCATATATAGATTAATTTCAATCATAATATCTACACTGACACATACAATAAAACATTTGAGTTTACTTTTAAACATTACATTTTATTCAATAAATGCATTATATTGTTAAATGCTGCTCTTCTTAGCATCACTAATAAACAGTTAACAGAGATATCTTAAATCGATTTGACTCTTTAAAGCGATTTGACTCTTTAAAGAAATTTGAAGAGTCATATCACTTCCGCGAGAATCATATTTAGGCTTGATATATATGGAATATCTCCGAGGTATAGGGTAGCTTGCAGTAGAGTATTAGCCAATGGTGTGTATTCATTATAAAGGACCACAGGGGGTCGCTATATCTGACCAATGAAGCTTGATATATTGTTGGACCAATAGCCTTGTCTGTTGGTTGTACCTAGTCGTAGGATACCATACAACACCTATACCGAAGGTATAGGGTTGTACAGCATTCTATATAACGCTCCCATAGACACTACTTGACAGTCCCGTAACTTCACATAAACATACAAACTACTTCCCAAATGTATCTCCTACCTTTTCTCAATGATGAAACTTACTTTATTGCCATTGTATGTTGCTCATTATCCAATATTAAATAAACTATAGATTAAAATATAAATTCAAAGGAATGGCGCTACTTTGCTATAGGCAGACACTTACAAATAGATGGAGGCAGGCAGAATGAAGCCACGCCTATTTAAGCTGGCTCAGCCAATCCGCCTTCGGACAGTGAAAATGGTAAAACATGTGTGCAGTGTTGTAGCTGGTTACTGATGATAGGTTCCAGCCCCTTGGGGTCACGTGTCTCCTGCGCAAGATGGCAGATGAGAAATCGGAAGGAGTTTTTCCCATTCAAACTATTGAACAGGCCCAAAACAACACTTAAACTCAACAGTGCATTATGAAAATTGCGGCGAAATAATGCTTGAAACAACATTTAAAAGGTGAATAACTTTGCATGTACCCATTGATCTTTGCCTTCCCACATCATCCACGCCCTCGTTATATGTATGAAAATGCATCTAACCCTGTCTGACAACAGGAATACAGGGTTAGATATTCTAACTAGTTGTACCCTATCAGACTATATGTCTCATTAGGCTATTGGCCCAATTGGGTGTGACCCAGTTACTCACGGTCCACCTAGTGTGTGACCTTGGTACTTACAGTCCACCTAGTGTGTGACCTTGGTACCTAACCTTAACTAATGAAATACCTTTGTTACAATTACGGGAATAATACTGCTCGTGACAGGCTAAACTAACAACTAAACACACGCTAGCGACGTATATATTGGCGATTTTGATATGTCATACAGGTCTCGAGATTTAGCCATTAAGATTAAAACATCAAAGCTCTAGATGAACAGCTATGTTAGCTTTCAAGAGCAAATAAGTAGTAGTAGTAGTAGTAGTTTCATTAACCAAGATTATATGAATAAGGCCGAGAAATACAAGTACATGCAGTTTTGATTAGATGAACTGCGAATGTTTACAAGTGTTTCAAAAGTGAGGAAATAAACATATTCTACTTCTTAATTGTTCCGTTCTTTTCTAACCCATCCAAAACCGAAACTTTGGAGGATTTTGTCTGGTAGTTTTTGCTACAGCTAGGGATCCGTTAAAGTCCAAATTTATTTTTCTGAGACCCGCCGACATCCTTTAATTTCTGTGGTGGCGCCCGTGGCTTCAACAGCGGCCGATTTCTCTTGGCCGATTTGCCTTTCACATATTCTTATATAAACATTTAAGTACATTGTTAAATTCACTCCTATATAATGCAGGAACTCCACTATAGGTAAAAAACGGCGCCAACAGGCAAAATTCGTCGCCGACATTTCTAAAAATTCGGAAAATTCGACATGACTAAAAATTCTAGTGGATGAGGGGGTAAAATAGGTTGTTGGTAACACATTTATTTGTTGCCAACAATTGCAAAATATCTAACTTGATTAGATATTTCGTCGCAAAAAATTCGTCGCAGCCGTTTTTTCCTGTTGGCGCCGTTTTTTACCTATAGTGGAGTTCCGCTATAAGGAATATGAATACATGAGTTGGGATGTTTTTTGTCGTAATTAGCTGAGAATGCAGCTTCAATTGAATAGAGCTTGCAGAGCAGAGGAAATAAGAGCGCGCATGTAGCCAACCCTATATACCAGGGCGACTGTGGAGCCACCCGCCACACTGGCGAGCAACAAGGCATAGGAGAATCTGGTCAACACCTGGAATTAAATTATGTTTTCTTTAACATTATTTTCCAAGATTTGTTGATTGAATTTAGTATAATTATTTATATCATTGTCACGGATATATAATCAAAATGTTTATTGCTAAAGCATGCAGTATAAATAGTATAAACCAAGTACCGGTAACTTTATGTAGTAACTTTGATCGTACAGAACTTTACACAGTTAATATTTAGCAATAGCATTAATCAAAATATCTCTATCTCTATAGATTTATATTTTCCTGGTATTGATATAGCCGGTCAGTTCAAAACCTCCTATATGTGCACTGTAAACCCAGGTTAAATAATGATAATACAATAGTAATAATAATAATAATAATAATAATAAAGGTAGCGGGGAAGGAGAATGGTACCAACGAACTGTTCGAAAATTATATCACTATTATGATAAAATTGTAGTTTGCTCCCACACACTTCCATCATGTTAAGGGTACACTTTTAATAGTAATCATATTATCCTGATCAATACTTTCTGTTAATTGTACTAAGAATTGAACTTTCCTGAACCGAAAAGAAACCTAGTTGGTATGTGGTACATTACTGCGGTCATCGATAATGAGGTTAACATAATATTTCTACTCGTACCTGATCTTGCCAGGCTCTGTCCTCCTTACACTGTTTGTATGGCGTCCGCGTGTAGTGAACCTGGCCAGAGAGACAATGGAATAATAAAATAACGGGATATTATGAGCAAAAACAATGGAAAATAATTGGGAATTTTACACAAGCCTAAAAATATATGGAAAATGTGGAGTGAAACAAGTGGAAGGATATAACGAAATTTAAGGGAAAATAATTATTTGGGAATTATACTTCCAAAAGAATTATTTTTTTAAATTAAAAACAATAGATAAAATCTGAATCCTACCATTGTATGAAGTGGTACCCATGTGTTGGGTAGCAGCCAGAATAAGAAGTTATCTAGTTTCTTCCTCAGCGGGAACAATCTGTAGTTTACATACTGTCTCATCTGAAAGTATTTAAGGGATAGATTGTCATATAATGTGCAATCGGCAGCTCTACACATATGTGAGAAAAAGCGTCTTAAGTCGCAAAAAGTCTATTTTGAGTTACCATTATGTGGAAAGATGAGATTAAGTGGATTCCAACGGTGGTTTTGTTGTTGTTGAGATGTTATTAGTAACTGGGTTAATCAATCCCCTGGCCATGGTTTTTCACTTGTCCCAGTGTGGACGTATTTACAGTCATCAAACACGTTTCTATTACATAATATCATACAGGGATTATATATGCAATATGATGTGTCCTTAAGTGAAAACAGAAAATATATTGAGTTATTCATATTTTCCTTTTTTGGGGGTGGGTGGGTTGGTTGGTGGGGAGGGGGGGGGGGGAGGACTGTGCCACCCATAGAATCGATGATGGAGTGTTAGCAAAGGAATATAAAATCATGCTTTAGAGATTAAAAGAAAAGGGTATCTAACGTATGCCTTGCCACTCAGATCATTCCACTGTACGTTTCAAAGATGGAGTGCACGTTGGCAATGATTTTCAAAGAAATAAGTCACCTTTTATTTTCTGCTTTGACACTCCTTCAGTTGTGAAGCATTCGTATTCTTGCTGTGTACTGCTGCTGCATGTGTTTTATTCAAGTATGTTGGGGTATATTGTGGTAAATTCATGATCGATTCAGGGCTTTATTCTGCAATCTTTGAAGTTTGCTTAGGAGGGGTTGGTGTACTTTCCTAATTTGTTACAGTTGATGGATTTGTGTGCAACGATTTTGTGTCAACATCTAGGAAATCTAAAAAGTATTTCTATATTTCATGTTTTTTTTTCCTACAACGAGATCTTGTGAATGAAACACGTTGAAAACTATACATTTTGCAGCTGATGACTCATTTTTCTGTCACACATCACATTTAGTAAATTCTATTGAATTAGTTTTAACTTATTTTGGACCTCACTTGTCTCAAATCCACCCATCAGCAAAAGGGTTACACCCAGAAGAAGAATCATAGCTCACTCTTGTCAAGAAACATGATCAAAATTCTATGAAGGATTATAAGTATTAACTAATTGAATTTTAAATTTGATTTTTTAAAAAAGGCAATAAAAAGGTTTTTCTAACATTTGGTGATATCAATTTCTATTAAAAAGGATTTAAGTTGGTTTACAAATGTGTCTTTAGGACTCTCCAGCTCACATTCTTTAATTTTACAGTTAAATTATCCAATAAAAGTGGTCCTGAATGATGACCTTTTAGCACATTCAGTATTTGGGTAATTTTTTTTTAGACAAATTTTATTGAGTCCAGTTCCGTTGCATTATACAATGGTTATCTCCTGGAGCCCAGTTGGAAAACATTTGAATATACATTTGTAGAATCTATCCATTTAATCTTTAACATCGAAGTACCAGAAAATTAAGCTTTATATATAGAATCAGGGCCATTATACCATATTAATGGCTCTGATAGAATATATAGAATAAGAATATAACGTGAATATAAACAATATCTCAATTTGATAATTTGATGATTTGATCTTTTTGTTTTTACCTCTGAACAGGAGAAAGCTACACAAATCATAAAACCAATGATGTTCATTACAATTTACCTTCACGGTTTATGTATAGACATAAGAATTCATTACATGCGACCCTTCATAATTACAAATATTTATGTAAACCAGTCAATATTGTTCTTAAGAATTGATTTTATAGCTGGCCATCTTAGATGTCTAACTGCAGCTGGAAGATCGTTCCATAATCTAGGACCCCTAGCACGGGGAGATTTCTTACTCCAAAGCTACTCCAAATCTCCAAAGCTGGTTTCATTGGTTTAATTACAGGCCCAGCATTTTGCCTGGTAAATCTAGGTATAATTCTGATATTTTCAATCTCCAGTTGTTTTTTAAACATTATGCCCATAAGAGCTATATCATTTCTTTTTGATAACGGTTCGATACCACATAATTGGCAGAGTACAACTTTGTCTCTTAGATCATTTTTGTATATAAGTTTGGCAGCTCTAAAAATTAGCCTTTGCAGTTTATCTCTCAAGTGAGATTCTGGAAGGGACAAAAGCAAACCACCATATTCTAAAGTTGACAGTATGTGCGTTTTTACGATGTTCTTTGTCATATCAGTGCTAAGGTATTTTCTAATTCTGTATAACTGAAGTAATTTGCCCATAGTTGCACATTTTAATTTGATCAGGTGGTTATTCATACTGAGTTTGTCATCAATTCTGAAGCCTAAAATAGTCAACGATCTTTGATTTTTGTACCTTATGACCATTCAAATAAACTTGCTCAATTGAAGCAAATTGTATCTTAAGTCTGTTATTTGTACCTAGTATCTGCATAATACATTTCTTTTCATTCAATTTTAATATATTATCCGACATCCACTTATTGATAGAATTAGCTACATTTTGGGTAATATTTATGCATTTGTTCAGATCATTACCAGTACCTGTACAAGCTGTGTCGTCAGCATACAATGTCAAATTAATACAATTTCCTGCAGAGTCTAGGTTATTCAGACATAAGGGTAGGTCGTTGATATATAATAGAAATATGATCGGGCCTAGATGGCTTCCCTGTGGGACCCCACCATTTATGGTGATCGGATCAGACATATATCCATTCAAATCAGTACATTGTTTGCGATCATGCAAGTAGTTCATAATAATCCTTGCAAGGTGAGGGTTCAGCTGGTAATAATTCAGTTTATGATATAAGATTCATGGTTTATACAATTGAAAGCTTTAGCGATGTCATAGTATGAGGCCACGGTTAGATTACCATTGTTGACACCATTCAGAATAGGAGAAAAAAAGTCAAATAGACTGATATTCGTAGAATGATTTTGCTGAAATCCACCTTGGCTCTTAAGAAAATAGAAAAGATCGTTAGCTTCCATATGGTCAACAAGAGCAGTGCATACCAATTTTTCAAGAATTTTCGACAGCAATGGTACTATGGCAACTGGTTGTAGGCTATTGAAACATCGTAGATCATCACTTTTAGGAATGGGTTTAATAGAGTATTGTTTCCATACACTTGGTATAAGATTTTATACACCTTTTCATTAGTAAGGTTAGGTGAGAGATAAACAGCCCCAGGAACATTTTGAGGCTTTTACTATTTATCCAATCAAATCCACAACTTTTGGAAACATCAATACCTTTTACTATATCAATAATTTTCTTCTCATTGATCAGAATGTTAGTTGACAATTTTATGTCAGGCTCTGTGTGTAAATAATTCATATAAGAATTCGATAAATTTGTAGAGGAACTACCAAACTTACTGTAAAAGTCATTTAATAAATTAGAAGCGATTAATCCATTTACCGTTTTACCATCATGTATGAATGATGTTGGTAATTTCTTTGAGTCGTTTCCAAACAGGTTTTTTATATTTCTCCAGAATTTTTTACTATTCTTTGTACAATTTTTAAGTTGGTTACGGATTACTTCTCTCTTCTGTAGTTTTACCATTCTGTTAATGTTGTGTCTTAGAATAACAGTCTCTTGGTATTGTGCTTGGGACCCTGATTTCTTTGACTTCTTAAACAATTTGCCCCAGTTAGATATCATTGTCAATATATTCTGAGTTAGTACAAGTTTACCTTTTCTCACAATAGATATTTCTTCAATAGGGCAGTACTGGTCTAGATATTCCAACATACAGTTTTTCATACTCCTCCATATGTCTTCAGATGAGGTCTCAAGATTACCGAAGCTTAGTACATTGTCAATGAAAGGTTCGAAATTGGTTTTCATTCGTTCAATATTAATATGATGATATCTCCTACCATATCTACATTCTCTATGAGAAGGCTCTTTTTGTTTTTTCAGTTGAGTGAACGTACAGAGATGGTCTGATATGTTATAATTTATATTACCAGAGCCCTTTACATGTGGATGGTCAGTGAACATTATATCAATAAGAGTACCTTTTTTCCAATATACCTCTTGGGTTTTTATATAAGCGAGTCTATCTGAAAATCTGTCAATACATTAATCATTTTGGCCACCTTAGGATCTTGGTCGTCAAGTAGGTTAATGTTTACATCCCCACAAAGAAAGATGTTATTGTGTGACCTTGATTTGATTAATGTTAATACATTTTTTAACTCGCTAATGAATACAGTTTTATCTCCTGCCGGAGGAGGATAACAGTTTAGAACACATATACTTCTTCTTAAACCAGGTTTTACTTCAAGGCATTGTAGTTCAATATTGGGACTACATACATTGAGGTCCTTAAACAGCCATTCATCAACCCTGTAGTTGCTATGTATATATAGCAACATAGACCCCTGTTTTGTCCCCAAACTGTCAGGATAAAAATGTGTCATAGTAAATATCCCACATATCCAACTTTTTCTTTTTCAAATATCATTTCCTTTTCTCAGATATTTCAACACATAATCAACATGACTTATGGATATCCTAATATCCAAAGAGATACTATCTTGGATTTATTTTTGACAGAAAGATATCTCAAATGCCTGACGGACTCCCTCATTTGTATATACTACTATGTGGTGTTTGACTATTAGCTATTAGTCCATTTTGGATCAGATTTTGGGTGAATTTGCGCGCAACTATGGGAGTACAGACCGTCACTGTACCCATGGTCTATATTGTATTTTCCTTGCCTCCCATTGGCTACCTACCCAAAGCCCGACCCACAGAGGTGAGGGGGATTTCATTAGAGGGTACCCCCCTCTGGGATGTAATGAAGAGGCAAAGCGTGGACGCGACGGGGCTAGTTAATGAAAGAAATTATTATCTTCAATATACTTGAGCAAAATCGCATTTTACATATGATTCTTCCATTGAACTTTTCATTTGAAGTCTCTAGCTTTATTATTTCCAGAGGAAATCGGTAAAACGATCGAGTGGGCGATAATATGAGCTTCGAAAATCATAATAAAGCTTCGCTATGAACATGGTCAATGTCGTAAAATCTCCGCCGTTTTGGGTAACTGAGAAATACCCGCGATCATCCTTAATCTGAAAGTGTTGGTGGTGTTGGCTTGTTGTTTCTGGTTGTTTGTGTAAGGTTAAGTTATGGATGGGATCTGATCCATTATGGACTAAAATCAATAAACAACTCAGATTTTAGCGTTTGAATGGTCTCTAGGCCCAGTGACGTCCCTTGGCCTATGGCCTTGCGACGTCACTGGGCCTACAGACCATTCTCATGCGAAAATCTTTGTTCTTTATTGCTATAGTAGACTAGCACTAAGTCCCTTAGGCTATTCTCATAGACCAGAAATCAGACCCAAGTGAAGTTAGTTATTAGATGATACATTTCATTTATTTTTAAGAAACATTTTTTTAGGAATTGTTTTAAAAGTATTGCCTTTAAATTAACGGCTATGAGTCAATGAATTTCAGTTCTACACATATATTGATATGTATCAAAAATAATAAATAATCAAGGTGCGCTAGTAGAAATCCTCAGGGAAGAAATCCTCAGTGTCATATCTCAAAAAGACCAACTGCTATCTGTCATAGCAGCAGATGGCACAAGTCATAGGTAATAGGAGAGTCGTTATAGTAAAAAGACTCCTTGTAATGGGTGAAAAGATCTCTGTAATGAAGAAATAGTCAGTGCCATGAAACTATTTCTTCCAGGAATAGGAATATCCAGACTGTAATAGGAAAAGGTGTCTTTGTAATGGATTTTGGCTATGCGTAATATGTGCAAAAATAGAAGAAAAGTCTGTAATATTACACAGGTCGTACAGATGACGACTTTGGGATGCAACAACCACCATTTTTTTTTTACCTCTGGTAGGTCAGTTCGTCGATCACATCGAAATAAATTATAATTGTCAACAACCTGACAAGTGTCAAAGTCTTTGATGTTCAACCACGTCTCTTGCAAACAAAGAATTTGTGAACTTACAGATCAGAGAATTACTCATTTCATCAATCTTATTTCTCAGTGATCTGGTATTGAGAGACAGAATACCCATGCCCTTCTGGTTAGTCAGGTTATCTATGCTAACCAACTCCATCACATTTACAGATACATAAAGATATCTATAGTCATTTCTTGGCAAGCTTAGCAAAAAGGTCCATCGACCGCATGACATTTCTTAATCTGAGGTTTGTATGAGTAGCTGAGTATGATATACAGAGGTGGATAGGTTTAAAACGGAAATAGCCATATTAGGCTTGGGGGCATGCGCGATGGTCAGAAGACAGCAATAACAATACTTTTACTGAATAATCACTGTCTGGAGAGAATCATCAACTTTGGAAAGTGAATATACCATACGAGAGGAACATATTTACAACATTTCAGGTGGTAACAGTACTATGCAGAAGCGATATCAATCAAAGTAGGTTTTGAACTAACCCTGTGAGCAGAGAAACAGGCACCATGTCCGCCATCTTGGAAGGAGACTATATGCTCCGAAGCATCAATTTCAATCAATATTATATCATCAACATGAAATTACACCATTATACAGCGATAAGATGAGGATCAAGTTAACATTTTATTTTAATTTGATTAATTCAATTTAAGGTGGAATAGTTTTTGATTTTTAATGACACAAGATGACATACATTAGCTGCTGAAGTATTTCCAGTTTTCCACTTCCGGTAGCAGCATGTGCTTTCGAAGTTATACATAAATAATGAACAAAATATGAAAAAGAATCGAATTTTGCACCTATGATTTACCTAGTTTGGCCTGTCTCATACGAGATACTGACTCGTTTAGGGACTTATTAATGTCATCATTCATGTGTAGAGAGTCAGGGTGTTGGGTAGTGGGGTGGGGCATGCTGCTTGCCAAAATTGCTTCCTTTGAGATATCTTCACTGTTCATTGTCGTGTATAGTAGGGTACTATCTTCCCTAGAACTGTCCACAATCGAGGAAGCTGCATCTTTGTCGTAGAGGGTTGTGATCGGGTCGATATCCATAACTGGTTACATCCTTCCCATGTGTGAGGTTTCAGCTTTATACTTCCAAGGAAGACACCAGAAGCCCATCTCATGTCGTTGGTGGCTTCAATTAACTCCATATCGTTTGTTGCTAATAGCAGAGATCAAAGGGATTTGTTTTGTACATATTTTGCCATGTTAATAGAGCGCATGTATGATTCCTCATGCTGGTCCCATTCTTCGTCAGATGGTAATTTTGACCCAAGTTCCTTAATTTCATAAGGATCATGCATCCTTGCCAGTCTTCGGGTGGCAGGGTTATTACCTGTTTTAAGAGCCTCCAGGTAGAAAAAGGCATGTTCGATGGAGTAGAAAAATAGTCTGTTGACATTGATTTTGGAGTGGAAAAGGTTGGATGTGTAGCTAGCCTTTTTATTCTGGACATGGTTGTATCATATTCGGATCTTGTTAAATTAGTTACATTAAATCAAGTAGGGAAATAAATCCTGCATGTATCAGAAATGGAATCAGAAGATATATCAATAATAATTATAATTACAATAAGACCTACCTCCAAATAGTTGTACATTGATAAGTCACAAATGGCTTTGGAATTACTATTCCTGGCATCTGTGAACTTGGGCAATGCCAAAGCTAGAAATAGACAGAGTAAACTAGTTATCATGAATAGTATTTCTCGCTGTCAGTCGCGACCGTGATATCAGAGGTAGATAATTAACATGAAGTTAGTTAGGTTAATATAGAAGAAGGTTATATGATTCTACAAGCTGTTGTTGCTTATTTTCATGCACTTATCGGTCATTATGATACAAAATAATACGTAGACGAGGCATAAGGCATCTTTTTTAGAACCTTTTCCTGAACATTATAATATATCACCTAAGGATTGAATTTTCAAAACAATTATCATGATACAATATTAAATAATTCTGGATTGCCCCCAAAGTATCGAAAAGTTAAAAGAAATAAAATTCAAATTTTTATTGTATACATACATGTATATGTAGTGGGTACACCGTATCATAGCATCCCCGTTGCCTATGACAGCAACACCATGCTGTGGCAACGGGAGGCATCACTACCAGAGCTGGAAGCGACACACAATACTGGCCAGTTCCAGCAGGGGGACACACCATACAAACTATCATATACATATATAAAGACACCTTCCTGAGGATAGTAGGCAAAGCATACAATGCTTTGCGAGGAGACGGGACTGTGTGCTTGACACTACAGGTTTGTGCCTGTGAGGTCCAAATATCCTGTTGTTTAAGTTAAGGGCCTGGTTTACAAAAAATGCCGATGCGGGAATTTTCCGCCACCTGGCTTGCTCCGTTGCGGGAAAAACCGCTGGGGAAATTCCCACAGAACCCTTGTCCACCAATGCGATAATTGCCTATGCTTTTCATAAAGTGAATAGCTCCTTTATATAGGCCTATGATATTCTTGTTCGAATAAGTGTGGATTGCAAGTAATTATGATTGTACTAAAATATATCAATTTGCTGGTCAGTTGCAGCAAGCAATGACTGGGCATTTTGTCTCCCACCAGGGTCGCGCCCACAAGCCCTTACTGCTGCCACCTACCATCTTCCCATCTTTTCCTCCCCTCCTGGTGGCAGTTCCTCTCCCTCACTCTCCTCCAGACATCCAACCGTCAACACCCCTCTTCTCCTTCTTCAAGGTCCTATCTTCTATATTCTTGGCTCTACATGCAAATGCTTCACATTCCCTAATGCCCCGTCTACACAGGGGTGAATTCAAAAACTGCTGCGAATCTGGCACTTGCGATCATTTGCATGTGAAATCGTAGAAATCCTGTGCGAATCGGCGGGGATCTTGTGCGATTTCAGAGATAATGCTCTGCGATTTGATTTTTTAATCCCTACACAAGTGCGATTTCAGCTGCAAACTCATGCAAAATTGCAGGTCTAGATTCGCAGCAGATGTGCAATTTGGATTACTTCAAATTATAAGAAAATGGAGGGAGAGAAGACCGAAAATATTTTCTGAGGTTTACTTGCGACGATTTGAAAAAAATGTAGAAGAAATCAATTTATAATCACAAAGTCTTAACATACTTGAAACAATATGTCTGGGCATATTCCGTGAAAAAATCGTTTTGATTCATTAATAATTCGTGAAGCTACACCTGTTCAAATATACCTGTAATCACTTGCGAATTTCGGATAAATCCGAAATTCGCATGACCTCCTGCGATTAGTCGTGGACAGCAGCAGAGGTCTGCGAATGATCGTGTCTAGCCCTACACACATGCGAATTTGTGCCAGAGTATATGCGATTCCATTTGAGATCGCATGAACTTGCATTTGTCCTATGCGATTTGGAATTTTTTACCTGCGATCTGGCATATCTGAAATCGCAAATGAATTCGCATGTGTGTGGGGCAATTTTTGCCTCTGCGTTTAGTCGTAGGATTCTGCAAGTGGACGCAGCTGTCCCTACATTGAGGCGATTTAGTTTTAAATATCAATGCGATTTTGTGTTAAGTCGCACGAGTTGCCGCAAGGCCCAATTCGCACCCCAATTCGCCCCTATGTAGACGGGGCATTAGAAGCAGTTTGGCAGGATATTATACCACCAACTAGATTCTCCATGCATCAACTTAATAATTAGTCAGGAATTAACTCAACATGCCTCTAGAGGAAAACAAGATCTAAGTCGGACAAGGGCCAGCAAGATGACCAAGAGAGCATGGAGAGCAAGGTAACGTTCAAGATACCCGAGCCATCCGAGCCCTCATGCAACTTGATTTATTATATTGTTTGACGGGAGGTCGTTGGAAGAACTGCATTTATGCAGATGTCCTAACCCACTTCCTGAATTTTAATGTAACAATTGTGTACAAATATAGTATTGCAAATGTAAATTGTATTCCGAATAAAAGTATTATATATATTGATCGATTTAACTTTACAATTAGTGTGAACTTAATGTAGCTACCTGGCGTTTCCAAGGGAAACGTTTTCTCAGGGTCAAATGCTTGTGTCTGATGTCAAGTTATAGTTACTGCGATGTAATGCTCAGACTCAAAATGTTAAATATTTATCTAAAAAAAACAACTTTGGATGCCTATAATTGTGATTCTAAGGGTATGTACATAAGAGTTAATACCATATACCATTGGAGATAAGTTATAGTGTTATTTCCCCTACATAAAAAGCCATGTCGTCCTGCAGGCACCCCTATGTCAAGATTGGGTCATAGACATGTACTAACCACTGCCCTCCCACCACCAGCTGCATGCATGAGTGATCACACTGACCAGTCTGGTCACCATAGCAACAAACACACATGTCTCCTTCCCTGCCTTGCTGTCTTCTCTTCCTTTCTCTTTCTCCGGCTCACCCTCTCTCTCCCTCTCCCTCTCCCTCTCCCCCTCCGGCTCACCCTCTCTCTCCTGACTGTCAATCAAAGCAATATTATGCGGAATTTGTGGCATGTGCCTATCGACTTACAATGGGGACTTCAACCGTTCACCGGACCAGAACACCCTCGACCGAGCCGTGACCAACGTTAACTATTACATAAAGGGTTTCAACTTAGACCACGGCATGGTGCACCCTTACCTTACTAGCAAGGTACACAGGCGCGCGGGCGGCCATACCTACTTCGGCTATGCCTCGCTCTACGATGGCATCCACCCACTTCCCTATATCGTCGAAGACTGGGCCAAGCAGTTTGTCCGAGCTCACAATGAAAACGTATTTTAAAAGACTTATGTCAAGCTCGCCGCAAGTCGAACTATGAATCATAATAGCCTGCGGAAGGACCGAACGAAGACTAATGAATGGCACTTGCCAATTACTAGCCTTATAACAAACCAACTGAAGTTTATTACCTGTCTATATTATTTTAATGGATTATACCCCAGTTACTTTGTATATTTCATTTACCATGTTTGTCAGGTATATGCTTCCATAAGGAGCCAACAAAAGTCGTTACTACCTGTCTAAATCGTTTAATGGATTATACCACATTTGCTTTGTATACTTCATTTATTATGTTTTTGTCAGGTATATATCTTTATAAGGTACACAACAATAGTTGTTACTGCCTGTTTAAATCGTTTGATGGTTCTTGTCAGGTAAATGTCTCCATAAGGTACACAACAACAGCTGTTACTACCTGTCTAAATTGTTTAATGGATTATACCCTACTGCATTGTATACTCATCTACCACGTTCAGGTCAAGTATATGGTGCTCAACATAAGCTATCTGCCCTATATGACGCTAGGAGTCAATTTACGCCAATGTTGCTTACTTGTTTATACCCCATTAGTTTTGTACATACTATCTATCATGCTCTGTCAGGCAAGTACATGCCTCCCACAGGAGCCTGACTTAGGTTGTCAACCTAATCTGCACCATATTTATGTGACTACCCAATTATTGCAACCATGTTGTACCATAAAAAGGGTTAATTCTATGCGCTGCCACTGGTTGATAGACTTTCGTATACTACTCACACCCAGGGTCACAACCTGTCTATATGGTGATGTGTATTCCTTCAAACTTGTTCTGTCGATACTTAGGTTATTTACTCCCTATATAAGACAATGGCAAATGCCAAGTCTACCAATTGTAACTTACCATCTCAAACCATGACTGATAATATAAACTGTGTTACCCATGACAACATAAAAGGAATTGCCTCGTGCAAAGGTCGTAAATATTTATATCTTAATATTAGATCTATTTTAAACAAGTGGCCGGAACTAGCTATTGACTTAGCTGACCTGAGCTTCGATGTCTTCCTATTTGGAGAAACATGGCTGAATGACAAAATACTAAGTAATAACATAACGCTACCTGGCTACACAATTGAAAGACAAGACAGATCAAAAAGTATGGGTGGAGGCCTATGTGCCTACATAAATAATTCTCTAACCTATGAGGTGGATACACAAATGTCGTGTTGCAATGAACACATTGAGGTACACTTAATACTTATCAGATATGAGAATACAAAGAACCTTGTACTAATTAACACGTATAGACCTCCGTCTGGATCAATTAATAACTTTGTTGAGCAGCTATCAGGTATATTACAAGAAGTAAAGACTAAATATTCAAGCGCAGAAATTGCTATCATGGGTGACATAAACATTGATGTAACACCGAACCAATGTAATAAAAATCATGTTGCCGAGTTACAAAAATTGTTAGACGAATATTACCTACAGCTACCAATAGTAAAACCAACTAGGTTGGGTCTGAACGGGAAAACTACTATCCTAGACCATATAATGACGGATGTTAAACACATAAAAGAATGTGGAGTTGTCAATTACAATCTCAGTGACCACAATCTTATATATTTTGTAAAGAAAAAAACTCGGGTACACCATGAGAAATGTAACTTTACAGCAAGATCATATGCTAAGCTAACACAAGAGAATGTAAATAATGCTGTGATGGAAGTAACTGACTGGAATGAGCTTAACCAGATTGAAAACCCAAACAGAGCGTGGAAATTTATCTATGCCAGACTGTTAAAAATCTTAAACTCCCTCTGCCCTATGAAAAAATATAGAGCGAAGAAGGTCAAACCGGAATGGTATACTAATGATATCTTGAACCTAGCATATAATAGAGACTACTTCTTTAAGAAATACAAGAAAACAAAGAAAGAAAATTTCAGAGTAAGGGCAGTGGAATTTAGAAACAGAGTGAACAGCGAAGTAAGACTAGCAAAAAGTCGATATATTAAGAGCCTGCTCGAAAGATATAAGTACGACCACAAAAAATTCTGGCAAATTTTGAACATGTACCTTCCATTTAAGGGATCTAACAAAATAATATCTAGCATTGTTAACCCAGAGAACTCACAAATGGCACATGCCAACATGGTACCTGATATCATAAACAAGTACTTTGCAGAAATTGGGGAAAAGATCACCCTTACAATGCCAGACGTTGATAATGATACTAGAGATACTTATGCCTTAAACAATACACAGAGATTTTTACCAATGAAAGGAACTCAATACATTCCAATAAATGAGGAGATCTTCGACAATCTAGTTGATGACCTTCACCCAGGTAAATCATCGGGCTGTGAACAAATCCCCATGAAGGCATATAAATTATTTTTTAAAGCTATTCCAAAGCAAATGATCTTTGTATTAAACCTGTCAGCTTATAGAGGCATTGTGCCTGAGGTATGGAAAAAGGCAACGGTAATCCCAATACCAAAAAAAGGGAACGCAACTCACACTAATAATTTAAGACCAATCTCTCTTACTCATGTTGCAAGTAAGCTACTAGAAAAACACATTAATAATCAGGTCCAATCCCTTCTAGAATACTACCAGGTAATTTCACAATATCAAGGAGGATTTCGAAAAAACTCCTCGACCATGGAAACTATTAATTTATTATTGTTTAAATTGATGAATAATGTGAACAAGAAAATTGACTCATGTTTAATGTTTTTTGATTATCAGAAAGCGTTCGATTCTGTGAACCATACGTTGTTAATTAACAAAATAAGAAAGTATCACTTTCCTGACTGGTTTTGTAAATGGACTTATAATTATTTGGATAACAGACAGCAAAAGGTGAGGACAGGGGAATTCTCGTCTAAGTACCTACCTATTAATTGTGGTGTACCGCAGGGCTCGGTTATGGGACCTACACTATTTAATATTTTTGTTAACGACATCTGTGATATAGAGATCCGTGGAGATATGCTCCTCTTTGCGGACGATATTGTATTAATTAACTCAAATAATGATGTTAAGGGTCTTCTGGCACAGTGCCAACGCGACAGTTCTGCTATAGCCGACTGGAGCCTGACTAACAAATTGTCCATAAGCCTGCCAAAAACCAAATCCATGTATATACCTTACTTACAGAAAGAAACAGCAAATTATCCAGGAGAAAAAATTGTAATTTATAATACCTCGATTGATTGGGTCAACACTTTCACCTATCTGGGCCTGTCAATTGACAACAAATTAAAATTCGAGGAAATGGCAAGAGGTATAATTAATAAAGCTAATGCTAGGCTGTATAACATTTATATTAATAGACATTGTTTAGATACTACGACCAGAACAATGCTGGTGAAATCAATGGTTTTAAGCCATTTAGATTATGCTAATACATGTTACCTTAATTGCACTAAAGGTACCATACAAAGGGCACAAACTCTACAGAATAAAGCCCTTAAGTTTGCTTTGAAAAAGCCGCGTTACTATGACACTAACATATTACATGTAGAAAGTAAAACTATGCTTGTCAAGGACAGAATATACTTTAACACGTTAAAATTCTACCACAAACAAATTCACCATTGTAGGGTAGACTGGATACCACGCAAAACACCTGACGCGAATTATGAGTTAAGGGACAACAGGTTACTACAATTCGAGTTAACAAGACCTTATGAAAACCGATTCCAGAAGTCACTAGCTTACACAGGCATCCGCATGTGGAATGACCTGAACATAGATTATAAAAGGCTAGATGACAAATTATCTTTTAAAACTGTACTTAAGACAGCTATTATTAACAAAGTTATCCAATCCTCGGATTACCTACCATAAAGGCACTTGCCTATTACTTAAGTTACCACTATATGAACTACCTGTATACTGTCGTATTGTATCTAAATTTACAGTCCAGAAACCAAGTATATTTGCTACTGACTACCTACCACTTTACTCCATATGTGCTTATATCGTTACCATCACATTTTTAAACACTTTAAATATCACATCATCTCATCTCATTAACCCATCATTACTGTATTGTTGATTATGTTATCCCAATTTAACACTCAATTTGTTGATATGTAGTTGAACATCACCAAACTCAGGACCTGACGGGAAACAGGGGCAACCCTAGTCAGTGTAACGTCTAATAGATGGCACATGCCACTGTTCTACTCCTGAATAAAGAAATGTTCAAAAAAAAAAAAAAAAGCAGTTGGTGTCTCACTTCAGTGTACTATCGTTGAGGTGCGAATTGTATGACTGATCAAGTGGAATAGATAAGGCATGTCATCTGATGTCATCTGATTTTACATGTGTTGTGAGACTGGATCTTTGTCATATCTGATCAAGATCCCTAATCAATGATTGGCATCCGTCATATAAACACCATTATTTTCGAAGTTCTTCGAAAATAGAAAGTGAATGAATATATTAGCCCAAACATGATAATACAAATGTACTATCACGGACAAGCCGATATTGGGTTAATACTTACCGAAATCATTCTTGTATTCATCAAGGAGAGTATCAAACACTAGAGCATCCTCAAATCCCTGTATAACATAGAAACATATTAGATTCAAACTAATGAACACAAAAAATAAGCAATGTTAAATTGATCATTCCATTGCAGTTAGGGATCGCTACGGTTGGCCATTCCTTTTAGCAATAGTAATATCAACTCGTATTTAATGCTCAAAATGCTCCCACCACAACAAACTTGTTATTAAAAAAATTAAAATCTTAATTCATATACGTACAGAGTTCATTCCAGCGCCATAGAATGGCACCATGGCATGGGCTGCATCCCCCATAATGACAGCCCTATGACCGACGTGGTAGGGATTACACTGAAATATAAACCTAGTGCATAAGAAGAGTGCATAAGAAGTTTGGCATTGGGTTGAGGCACTTGCTGACATCACCAGAAACATTCAGAGACACAGTTGTGGAAATGGAATGAATGTTGATGGTCAGTTGTTTCACAGTTTGAAACAAGTGATGGATCTATTCCACTGCCCAGAATTGCCATTGGAATGGTGATTGTTTTCTTTTTTATTGCATTAGTTTGCAACTGCCTGGTCTGAATCCATTTGGAGTCATTGGAATACGTTAGGTCAGAGCAACTCCACCAGTGATATGCTATCTGGCTGTTCTAGTATGTTCTCAATAAAGCTTTAGCTAACAAAGATTGGAGTAGACCAATCGCGCCAATTCTGCATTTTGCAGGCAAAAGCGTAGCTTCTTTCTAAAACATTGCAGACGGCACCCCATACACAAAAAAGATCGCCACTAGAACCTGGACCTCCTATATTTCACTTTTCTTCCATTTTTTCCCCGGGTTCGTCCGCCACCGCCCGCAGAAACACTTACTTTGGACCTACCTACAACGATCAAGCCAGTCAGAATTACTGAACAGGTCGTCGTAAAAAACTTCGAAAATTACGACCAATGATCCATTAGGCCTAAATGATTCGAACCGCCCGAAATGCATGGGAATGGTACGTAAGGCTTCTCATAGAACTGACTGAGCGCTGGGTCAGGGCTCTGGCTAATCACATAGCGCTATGTCATTGCGCCAGCAGCTCAAAAAGAGGCACTAGTCAATGACATCATAACATTGGAGTGAGGAAAGCCCCGCAAATCGCTACGAACGGGACAAATCAGTATCGGTACGAATATTTAACAAAATATATAATTCTAATTGTCTGCGTCGTCGTATGGCTCTGCCATAGATTGGCGGCAGACATCACCAGGCAAAACACTTCACAACCCTTCTTTCTGAGCAGCAAAACAATATACGTTTAGTACATTACGTCTCCCGGTAGTAGCGGCGGGAAGGCGGGCACACAATGCTCATTCAACAATTTATAACATAAGGTTAACTATACGTCACAAGCATATCACCGAAATGAACAGGAAAAAAATATTCTGGCAGCTAAACTTCTCTGGACGAAGCGTCACAATCCCGCGGCCGAGGCCGTGGCCTACTTTTTAACCTTTCAGGAGTGACATCAGGCCCGTCAGGTTCAGCAAGGACCATGTATGGGAGTCAGGCAATATCGACCTGTTTGCATAGAAAACAAGTTGCAGGCCCCAAACCAGTGACTGATTCTCATAGATATGGATCCCCTAGACACGATTATGAAGAAAAATCTTAGCTAACTTACAAATTCTATTAGCTGTAGTGAATTTTCTATTTAAGACTCACTCGGCATGAGTCACCCTAGGCGTATGACTCCTACAATCAAGCCCTACACTCCTAACTAAGGCAGCTAGCTCAGTGGCAGAGGTCTCGCCTCCAGACCTAAGGGTTGGGAGTTCAAGGCTCGTAGTGTGCCCTAATTTTTATTTTTTCATCCTCTACTTGTTGTGCCGTGTAGAGCTGTACAGTCAGCCTACACGGCCGGGACGGGAGGGGTGCGGGGAAGGGACGATGGGTGGCTTTTGCAATGGGTCAGATCAGGGAATACTGGTCATTTGAAAAACAAAATATCCATAATAATGTTGAACAGCAATCATAATCGTCACCCCAAGACGCAACTCGCAGCCGCTACTCACTGGACGCATCGGCGCTAGTGGCAGACAAGGGATGCCTAATTCTCCCCATTGACACCAGGACGCGCCACCGGTACTCGGAGGCTACGAATATACTCTAGAAAACTTGCCTCGCTCACCCGATTACCTATGTTTTCGCATTCGACAGGAAAAAACAAGTACGGATTTGTCATCCTTTATCCAAATTAGAACTATTAAACAGAATTATTGAAACGGTTATTGAAATGTTAAAAATTGCCCTCATTACCTCTACAAAGTTTCTCTCCTAAAGCATCGGGGTGGCAATGTTAGAAAATGGATTCCTCACCAAATGCACAGTTTTTTAAATTAGTGTTCCCAATTGTTGTTATGAACCTTTCAAATAATGTACAATCATGTGTGTAGATGGCAAGTAGTTTCAATGCATTTAAATTTTTAGCAAAATATACCCCCTGTGTACCCGTTTCGTGAGAACTGACCACCTATAACTATTTGACTTTATTTCAGTCCTTTTAGTGTGTCACATGTGAAGTGGCTATTGGATTAGTATAGCGAAGTGGCAAATCATTTGCCTACATCGTGTGAGGTGGCGCCTACTTCACAAGACTCTACAAGTCTCTCAACAACATCCTCAAACCATGACCCTACTTCACACATCCATCACTTCAATCTGCATTGCTCCATTTCTAACTATTCACTAGTTCGCCCAATGTAGACTGATGTAGCCCTATGTATTTGCCATCTCGCACCGATTCGCATCATTTCGTGCAAATAGCAATACAGGCCAAATAGCCACCTACAGCTATTCCCACTTAAGGTGGGAAAACATGAGGGGTGGGGGTGGGGGGCGCAAACTTCCAGTTCTTCCAATAGTATGATAGAATCAAAATATTTCACACATACAATACCTTATCAGGAGGTTGGGCACAATTAATATGCCTATTCTACCATAAATACATCTTTAAATTTTATTGTGGTATACTTTGTCTTAAAGGTTTGTAACGTTGGAGTTCTTCAGTCTTGCCTCTGCTTGCTTGTTCCTCATGTCGATGACTTTTTCCCTGGGCTTCCCATTTGTCGATACTTACCACCTCTTCATCATTGAGTGACCTACCGATGCCCCAGATGGAGTTTGTGGAGGCCTAGCTTATCCTTTTGTTGTTTGTGTTGACCCAATAGTCCTCGATGTAGGGATTGTACTTGATCTTTGCCCTGAGAGTTTGAAGGAGAAGCTCCTCGACCTTGCTTTCCCATTTCTGAGCTGTCTCGGAGAAACGTAGCTCACGAAGAACTGACCTACATTTCATGGGATCCGATGTTTTTCTGACATACTCAGCTTTTATGGCGTCGCTATCTACCTGTGTCCTTTTAAAAGCAAGAAATTCTTCCACCGACTTAAAGGCTATCTGCTCAGAAACAAATACGGAGGGGTAATGATTGGATAGAGGGTTTTGTTTGGTAAAAGAAAACACAAAGGCTTCATCGTATTCCCTCTTGGACAAAGCAGCTATAGGGTGAGGTCTTATCCAGTTTGTTAAACCTGTATATCTCCATCCAAGATCAAGTTACCCTTGGAATCGATGACCTACTTGTATCTTTGCGTGGCCCAGGCTGCTGTGACTATGGGCTTGGCGATGCTGATCCTGGATCTGATGATGAAAGGCAGGTCGTTCCTAAGCCTGATTGGCTTCTTACCCTCCTCATTTGGTTTTTGGTGCTTTAAAGAGAACCTTCTGGCCCACACTCCTTTTATTCAGCATCCTCTTCTATTTCAAACTTCACGAGCATCGCTGGTGTTTTAGTGGTACCTGCTCGTCTCACAAAATATTTGCCATCAATATGTGCACCCATTAGATCCACCATGATTCGTTCTATCTCTCTCCTCATAGTTTCGTTCGATCACACTCTTAATATCAACGCTATAAAACTCACCTTCGCCACAACCTAAGCTTCATTTTGATAGTAAACAATTCACATTCAGACAAATCTGAAGAGAGGCATTAGTACTATAATTCTGCCAGTTTTAGTAGAACGGCAGAATGAATTTCATTGGTTTATATATGGGAGACACAGAAAAATCTGTACGCTCAAGATAAGAGTTAATATATAGTTTGAGTATTTCGCGAAAGGTGGTGGTAGAAAACAGAGAGCTATAAACAAATCTATTTGAAATGAGGTTGCACCAATGTGAGCGAGGTCGCGCAACTGTGAGTATGTTCTAGCGAAGTGGGGCAAAGTGGGGCAAAGTGGGGTGAATTGGGAAGCAATCTGCAGAGAGAAGATGCAGATTAGAAAATAGCAATGCAGATTCGCAGGATGAAAGTGCAACACTGCAAATGGATAGTGCATTATAGCATGATTTAGTTTAGGTACAAATTACTTTCCATAAATAAGTACTCCAAAATACAGCTCTGAGAATATCTGAGGGTTTGGATAGAAGAACTAACGTTAACATACACAAATTACATAAAGATTTGCAAATACCATCACTTCATAGGAAATGATTAGAAGTATTATCACTCATTAGAATACACTTTCAAATTATGGAACTTATTATTCGAAAACAAAAGATTACCCTAAGAAACCTTGCTTCTCACTGAATATGTGAAGTGGCATATTAATCACTGGGGCTGGACAAAATGTGACCAGATGGTGGCACTAGTTGCCATCAGGAAACCCCCTTGATTCTTAGGCTGTTACAGGGCGCCCCAATGGTTTGGCAGTAGTATAATACCCAAACCCATTAAATCTGACTTGTATATTGTGCAAAGTTATGGAGGCTATATTTTAGGATGTAGTAATGGAACATACCACATCAAAGGCTTTTACACAAGATAAAGTCAGTGTAGTCCGTCAGGGGTCAGTTCCATGACCACTTCTCTTCATAATATATATTATTGACCTTGGCTCCTGGACCAACATCTAACATCTACCTGTTCACTAACAACACCAAGCTTTATAAAGTAATTCAGAATCTCTGCCTCAATAGAAAATGTTTCAACAAAAATCCATGAATGGAGCAATTGAGTGCCAAATGTCATGCATCTGGGAAACTCATCCCTGTGCCAGGCTTACACCATTGCGAGTGGGAACATAAGAGTACTAGAGGAAATCACCATGGAAAAAGTGACAAGTCCTCGTGTCTAGCTTATCAGTTAACTATGATGAATACACATCAATGATAAGGGATGTTATGAAGAATCTAATGAGTAAGGTATACAGAGACTAAGAAAGTAAGTCCACTCAGTAGCTATACCGTACTCAATGTGTTTTATTACCTCTGTACAAGTCTGGAGGAGCAGCACTCGTCCCGGAGGAGCAGCACTCATTCTGAGGGTGCTTGTGGCTCCCCCTACACGCTGATGCATGGTAGCAGGCTGACATGACATATGCCCCCCCTCCCCCCCAAGATGAAACATCGGGGAAGATTTTTGAACAACCTTTAATTACCAATTTTCAATTTACAAAAATAAAATCCAATTTTTAAATTATAATCTTTTTTCCAAAAACTTATTCGCAATAAACTTTGTACTTTATACCGTCCAACTAGGGAGCCGCAGATCGTTATAACTTCTAGAAGTATTAATATATAATTTAAACATCACTTTTGTATTTTAAAAAGAAATAAACTTTTTAAAGTCAGTTCCCTGGAATACTGGAAACCAACTGTCCTCGTCGACAACTACTAGACAACACTACAGAACTACTATCCAAGACCCTTAGACAAGCCTGGACACTTGCGAGATTCATCCTTCTCAAATACAGAAAATAATTTATGACCCTTAGAATAACATAATTCTTATGAGAAAGTATAAAATCCCACTAATAACTCAAATCCTTAAGCACCGTGAATACATACGTTTCCAGAACAATTGTAAAAACATGCAGAAACCTGTATCGTCCATTAATCCTGAACAGAAAATGACTAACCATCTAATTTCTTCCAAAACCCGATTCGGGCGACATGCTCAAATCAATATCTTAGTAATCACTGAACTCAAAAACCTGATATCATCCTAGTACAACCTCCCATACATACACCAACCATGCATACATGGAACATCGACCACATACATAGGCACAGCTATACTGCTGACCCTTTACGTCGCGTAGACTAGTTCGCGTAACGGAAAGAAATACCATTGAACGTTAATTACCAAACTACCAAAACATGCTCGGCACACATAATCCGAATTAAAGCCATATTGAAACCTCTTATCAACAAGCGATTATCCGTCGGTTATTATCCACCTTCAGTGCACCAAGCCCACTGCATCGAAGCCCTTTATAGTACCAACCCCATGGGCGTGACCAACATCTTAGCCGGCAGTTCTTTCCCAACTTTAGATATTATTATTTTGTTCTGAAGCACAATTTATATCCCTACACTTGATTAGGTCTGAGCCAAAAGGAAAAACTACTAAAAATGCACATTTCTGTTCGACCTTCGCCTAGCTAGTTTCATCACTCCCACTAGGGTACACACCCTACAAAGCTCTAAATGTAAAAACTCATCCGTCTATTTGGATCTATTAAGCATTTTCCAAATGTAAGTTTTATAACAACCGCGGTCCTTAAACAATGAGTATCAGAACGTTGACTCAAGAACGCCAATCCATGTATAATAATGTAGATACTTCGTTTACATATAACTCCTATGTTATAGATACAATTTTCTTTTCTACACAGGACCGTGCCTGTCATGACTTCCTTATGAAATATAAGGCACCTGTGACTAATGTCACACTAAAACATATAATCGCTCAACAATGATATATCGCTGGCTTGACATCCCTATGGGCCTATACTACTGTACGAATTTCACTCACAGAACTAGCTGTGCTATTTTCAACAAGACAGGCCTAAAACAACGTAAAATGATATACCCAAACAACGCTACCGGTACTCCCCAGGAACCCCCATGAAATTAACAATCCGCTTAGTAGAGAAAAATTCCCCAAAATCTCCCCACCTAATTTCTGATTGATGGATCCAGGCAGCGCCTTTCTCACCCCTTCTTTAACGCTGACCAGATCCATCCTGTCCAAAGATAAAAAATAATTTCAACAGAATTCCCTTTTTTCCACGCACGTTGGTCGAGCTAAAATTTCAAAAACAGTCTGCTCTACATTCCTGGAGCATCCTACTTACGTCAGTGCTACTCAGCAAGAGCACCAAGGGCGTGGTGTTAACACTCCCCTGAGCTCAAGCGTTTCCACTGCTCTCCCATAACTATTATAAGTTATAAGCATTCTGGCCCCTGCCTGTGAGCTACCGGTACTTCGGCGGGAGTCAGGACAGAGCTCACTAAGTAAACTCATCCCGACTCGAGGCTTTTTCCGCGCACTCACAGACAAGGAACCAAAAAGAAAAACAACATCTCTATTTCTCGGGCCTGGCACTCCCCACCGTTACAATCCATCTTCACTATAAATAAAACTTGGTGATTAAATGCACTCCCAAACCGTCTCATTCGTCAGGAGTTAGCAAGATACATATGAAGCCTGAGACGAACGGCAAATAAAATATAGTAATTCACCGGTAACAACGACTCCCACTAAGACTGTGAGACTTTCCTTCAATTTTCCTTTTGTTTCTAATTTCATATGTTACAAGGGAGAAACTACATACCCCAAATATGCACCTCACCCCCAAAAAAACTTCGTACTAATTTTTAAATTTCTGTGTCCCAAAGTTAGTCTGAGCCTGCCTCACCGTCTTGGAAGTCTATATACAACATACAACAATACATGGTACAAAAATACATGGCATACAATCATTTGTGAAGAATTCAATACAAAATTTACGATTATTGGAGTGCCAGTCCCGAGCGCGAATCTGTATCTACAATCGGACACCGGAGTCGAAAGCCAAGTCACACAAGCACCACCTGATGTCTGTAGTGATCTTGTGTGTCGTCCTCCCTCGTTACTGCCGTCTATAACTCGTCCATCTCGTCCTCCCTATTCCGGACATAGACAAAACAGAAGAGACAACAGCACACATAAGCGACAGTTCGGTACTCTGAACTCCTTTTTATACAATTTATACTAGATTACACATCCCAGAATAATCATCAATAAAAAAACAGCCCATCAGGCAAGCGTAATTCACAGATCCCTCTCAAAAATCTGAGCCAATGTACTTGAGCGTTCATAAAAATCCAAAAAGAAATACAACATTCAGAAAAATCCCATTCTCTAATATTTCCATGGTATTGTCCATGTCACATATATATATCGGGTTTAAGCGTTATTTCTATTTGTCTATGCAACAAACCTACCCTTGCTCGGCCACCATCTGGCCATATACCAGATTCCCGTTCTTTCTGGCCGGCCAGGCCACCTGCAAGGGCTTGCCACCCGGTCTGGCGAAAAGCACCGCGGTGTGCGCCTTTTCGTTGTTCACTATGTCTTGCAACTCCTCCCTGAGGGAACTTCTAATCCGGCAGGAGGTCGGCATGCGCACCGCGATCCATCTCTCGTCTACCTTGAAGCGAAGTGGCCCTGTCCATCTCAGCTGGACCTCTGCTAGGCAAAATCGCCCTCCCACCGTCAGTCGCCTGACCTGAGGAGGATCAATTGACTGCAGCGCATTCATCGCTGTTGACACCTGGGTAAGCGGCAAGATGACAATAGTGTCCCCCGCCTGTAGCCTGAGCTGCACCCATGGGCAACTGTCTCTTGTTTCCACATAGGGCAAAACTCCCCGACAACGGCGAACATACTTCAATACTAGTTTTCCCATTTTGATCAATACATACAGTATCAGGGCGCAGATTATCACTACACTGAGCCACCCCGGGCCATGTCGAGATGCTGCCTGATGTATTGTGTCCATTAGGTACGCCACACCCTGGGTTTCCTCGATGTTGGTATTTTCTGGTCTGGGTGCCATCTCGATGTGTTGGACTCCCATTGCCGTGAAGTTGAAGGCTTTTACGCCTTGATGGACAGTGGACATTACTAGCGTTAGTCTGGAAATTCTGTAATATAAGTATATGCAAAAAATACACGCAATTGAGGACAAAATAAGGGAAGAATAATGCATTACGGGTTTTTGGGCAGCATGCGCAAATGCCCGGGTAACCTGGTTCCAAAGAGAAATGTATTTGTTGTCTTCATCCACCAAGTCCTGAGCCATTCTTTGCAAATTAATTCCATTTTCTATTATCTCTCGAGGAACCCCTTTTAATCTGTTTCTTATATCTTTGGCGGTTGGTAAATGTAGTTTTACCAATGCCCCCATTAGAGACCCCCCTTTGAAACGCCTTATGTCCACTTTAAATGCGTATGCTAAATTGATATTAAACCCTGCATGTATTACACTATGTGTCTGTTCATTTGTACACATTTTCATTGCTGTTAAGATTTTGACCCTTTGTAGCTGTATGTCGCAGCCACAAGGAATTTTTACTATGGCGAATTTCGGAATCTCTAATTCCTTCGTGGAATTGTCGCACAGGACAGTAATCCTGGGACCATATCCGATCAAAATATGTCTATCTGGTTCTACAAAAGTATAATACTGGGGAAGGGGTTTACTTAAAAATGAATCAATTGTACAATATCTATGTACTCCATCTGTCTTATCAAAATACAGGCTCGTGAGACAAGATGGATGTTCAACATCACTCTGTACCATTCCTCTATTACAAATGATATCAGATCCAAATTCAATACATGCATCCAGTCCATTCTGTGGTATCAAAACATACTTTGTATCGTTACTATTCATTCCCAGATATTCCTTAGTTCCAGACATTAGAGTAAAACCAGTGGAAATATTAGCATGCACGTGCAAGGGTACTGGAAAATACTCCGGTTTATACAAACTAAAATATTCTGCCTCACAGGCTATAGGCACTTGTATATCAAAAACCAAATATTCGTGCATGCGCCTTAGTTGATGCACACCAATTCTATCTTTCCAACTACCCAATAGTTTTGCTTCAGGGTTTTTCTCTCTAACTTTTTCTAGTACTTCAACCATAGTCGACTCAACATTAAATTTAGACCCCAATGTCATAGGAAATTTTCCTTCTAGTAAATCATTAACAGAATTCAGAATAACCTGAGCCTCCTCCTTGTAGGCAGATTGACCACTTAAATCTAATATAGCCTGCAAGAGGTGACCCTGGGAATCATCTATGTCCTGTGTATAATTCTTAAACTTATCAAACAACATCGACACATTCTTAGCAAAATCCCATGTTTCCGTGGTCATATTTAATAAAATTTGCTGTATAGCAACCATGTCATTTTCGATAAATTTCACAAAAGCATTACTATTTTTAATGAGTCTCACGACAACAGCATCCCGCTGTCGATCACTCATCCTATCCTGTACTTGGCCATGTATCAAAGTCAACTGGTTCGCTTTCAAAAAGTTAATCTGGGGTTGGGTGGCCGTACCGAAACCTAAATTCATTAAATCTCCTATTGGTTGAATACCTCTCCTTTTTTCTCTCAAATTCACACGGGGTATTAAGGATATTACACTGTTAATTTCATTAGCCAATTCAAGGTTATTATTATAGGTGTTATTTATTTCCAAAGCCAATAATGTCGCATTTATTCCCATCACATCGGTTCCCAGATAGGCGGCTAGGTCCGGTTCTACCGGGGGCACCATGCCGTGTACGACACGGTACTCCACGGTATGCAACTCCGCCGTGGCGTACAATTTCCTTCCCACATTTATCAGATTTGCTCCGAAATTGTGTCGGAGCATGTGTTGTCCAAAGCCGACCTCCCAGAGGAGGGGCAGCAGATGAAACCTGTAAAAATACGATGAACCACACCATCAGAAATGTCTTCTCAATCATTACCCGCCATTATTGCTCTCCCAGATCCAGATTTTTCTGGATCCGGGCCAGCTTATCATAAGTTTTTCGATCTTTGCTAAAGATCGGGAAAAGCTACTGCAATCATCACCGATCAATTACAATCAATAGACCCACAGTCTTACAGCACTCACCACATAGAGAGCATCCAAATTGTCGTTCTGCTGCCACTAGAACTCCCCTCTCTCGTGGTGTTTCAATGACCGTCTGGAGATCCACGGATCAAACCCTGCAATAGCCCAGCCTGTAGTGTGGGATTGAGCCCTGAAGGTGTGGCTTCCGCACGCGACCCCCTGTGGCGGAAGTACGTACTAGAAACTCACTAAGCCCTGGATGTTCAATTCCATGTTTGGGGCGTGGGTCAGGCACGCTATGGCCATTAAATCCCCATTCCACCAATACACCAGAGCACTCCCCAGTCACTTACAGTTCTGTGTATCTATATTCGGGTGATTATTCATCGAGGCATCCCCTTCAAGCCCTGAGAGTGCCGTCAGACTTGCAAATCCATGACGGATAACTTTCCCCCTAATTGGTTCAACACTGTAAAGGCAGTGGATACCTAGTCCATTACGGTAGGACCAGCACCGGAAATTTTTATTGTGTTTAATTGTAATGGAGAGTTTGAAATCATGAGAAGAGTCACCCGATTGAGCCAATAAAGATGAGTATATATCACATCGGGTATACATTCCCTGGGCGCGAATTCTGGCTCAGTAAGACTAAGCCATGGCGCCATCTATGATGCATCCACCGCATCTCCCAGCGCCCATCCACTAGGCACACATTCCCCATACACATAAATCGAAAATGGAGGCCCTGACAGTGGGAAGGAGCTTGCGAGGGTAAGAAATCTTCCCTACCTCTCTGTTTTATGAGCCTTTTTCCGCCCCAAGGCTCCTCATGCAGACACTATGTCTCTTTAGGCCCCTAGTCGTGTAATGTTACCACCACGATGTATGCTGCGTGAGCCTTATTTGGCCGTCCACTCATGTTTCCTTTTCTCGCGGCTTCCGAGCACATGTGTTTTCGGAGCCGGGTCCAAGTAGCTAGGCCGGCCTATTTCGTAGCTATCTCTAGATTATTTATTACTGAGAGGTCTCTCTCCCCAGCAACGAGTAAGGCTCGTTATTTTGGTTATCACACAGCATACACCACCTTTCGACTAGCGCTATTTCTTGGGGTTTAGCTTAACCAAGTCTGGGTCGGCCTCAAACTTTCCCAGTAATCTTGGTAGAAATCTATTACCTATGCCAGTCCGCAATTTCTTAACGTGTGTCACATTGACTGGCTTCGGTATTACCTTGCCCTTACTTAGATCTTTTAATTTTACTGTAAACCTTGTAGGAGTGTCCAGTACCAAGCAAGGGCCTCTATAAGAGTCTTGAAACTTATGACTTGTCCCTTTGACCATAAGACTATGTATTTTCATGTAAACAATGTCGCCAGGCCTTATATCGTGTTCCTTTGCATTTTGATCATACCTGGCCTTCATCTTTATTTTCGACTTCTCCAGGTTTGCCTCAGCTTGCTCCATGATTTGGGCCTGCCTACTCACGATATCCAACAGATGCGCCACCACTGGCTTGTAATCCTTATCCACGCCCAATATGGAGGCCTCTGCTGGCGTGACCGCATTCCTGCCAAATATTAATGTATAAGGAGCTACACCAACACTTGCTGACTCAGATATGTTCAATGCAAATGCCACCGCCGATAAGTAAATGTCCCAGTCCTTCTGTCCCCTACTAACATAAGTCTTTATGGACTGGACAATACTTTGATTAAATCTCTCCACCCCGCCTTGTACCCAGGGCGAGTAATAACTAGAGAATATTTGCTCGATGCCAAAGGCTCTGCAAAACTCCCTAAATGTTTTTGAAGAGAAGCTAGGCCCGTTATCCGAAAATAACTTAGTCGGCACTCCTACCACACACAGAATTTTCTCGAAAAACTCTCTCTTAAGTGTGGCTGAATCTATTGAAGTCGTTGCCCAAGCAAAAACGTACCTACTATATATATCCGTCACCACTTGGACAAACCTATTTCCCCTTGCCGATATAGTAAATGGGCCCATTGAGTCTATCATTAAACAACTCATTGGAGCCGGGGCTGGCTCTCTGATAGCCATAGGTACTTTATTTGGCCTTTTCGACTTCTTTGTCTTCAAACATTCGTGGCAGGTTGCAACATAGTCCACTATGTCTCTAGTCATATTCTGCCAATAGAATCTGTTTCTTATTAGTTTCAATAACTTCACAGTTCCCATATGCCCTGACATAGGCCCATCATGCAATATTCGTAACACAGGCAGTACATGTTTTTCAGGGAGCACTATCTGGAACAGCTGTGCAGCCTCCCTGAGCTTGACCCCATTCGGCAGTCTACACAACATGCCCCTGTGAAGAAAAAACTGGTCATTTGTAAGCAACACCTGTCTAGCTCTGGCATCCGTGCTCGGCAATTTATTACTTTTAATATAATCCATCAATTCCCCACAATGTACATCTTCATTTTGATCATCCATGAATTTATCTCTATCCATTGGAATTCCGAAATCTTTACCTAAGTTTCCAAAAAATTCTCTTTCAAAATCTGGTACTGCTGCTGTCACCGCAGCCCTCTTTAATTTGGTTCTCTTTGATGGAGATTGAGTAGGATTTGCCTTCTTTGCCTTGCTTTGTACTGGGCTAAACTTTGCTACTTTCTTGACCTTTTCTCCTCTCGCTTTCTTTTCAGACAGCGATTTTGTGGTTTGCTGTTTAGTAGAGTGCCTTGTCTGTACTGCACCTATAGTGTAGTATATTTGCTTTGCCGGTGCTGCCACCGACATCTGCTGAAAGACTGGCGCCTCTACCACTGACACCTGGCCCACACAAGGATCTGCTATTACCTTTGGCATCAGCATGTAGGTCCTGTTCGCCGGTATCATCTTCAACGCACCAGGTATGATATCAAACACTGCCCCTGTGATACTATTCAGTCTAGCTGATTCCACCGGGAATGGAACTGCGTTCTTTATGCCCTTTAGGATAGGACATCTTTTATATTTCAATATGGGGTAATTTTCACACAACTGATCTTCCTCGAATGTTTTCACCATACTGATTGGATTGAATGTCACCTGATGCCTTCGAGGTATCATTTCATATTCTCTTTGCTGTGCAATAGTCATTGGGTAGTCCCTTCGAGAAAGAACATCAGCCACAATATTCAATTTTCCTGCCACATATTTGATCTGACAATCGTACTCCTGAATTTGTTCCAACGACCTACACATTCTGCCTGAGAGATCCCTCTTAGCATTTAGTGCCAACAGAGGGGCGTGGTCAGTATTTACTACACAAGAATTTCCCAACAAATAGTGTCTAAACTTGGCTAAAGCAAACCTAATCGCCAGTACCTCCCTGTCTGTAGTGCTGTACCTCGTCTCTGCCCCTGTCAACGACCTGCCTGCAAAGGCTATCGGGCGCAGATTTCCCTCTGAATCATGCTGAGATATTACCGCCCCTAGGGCCGTTAAACTGGCATCCGTATTTACAGAAAAGGGCTTCCCATAGTCTGGGTACCTCAGCAGCGCATCTTCACAAATGATCTTCTTAATTTTTTCGAAAGCTTTCTGACAGTCTGAATTCCAGTCGAATTTCATACCTTTTTTTGTAATTTTGTATAATGGTGTCATAATATTACTGAAGTCCGCAATGAACGCCCTGTAATAATTACTAAGTCCATTAAAAGCCCGCACCTGTCTCACAGACTTAGGGACAGGAAATGTTTCTATAGCCTCAACCTTGTCAGGGTTTGGCTGTATTCCCTCTGAAGTAACCCTAAATCCCAGAAATGGTACTGACTCCAAACCAAAAAAACATTTCTGTCTCTTAAATTTTATATTTGCCTTCTGAAAGGCCCCAAACACCTGTGAAAGTTGCTGTAGGTGGTCATCCCAAGTGACACTTGCTAACAGAATATCGTCCACATATGGGAGTGCCGATGGTATCCCCGCCACAATTCTTTCTATCACCGCATGGAAAGCCTTAGGGGCTGTCTTCAAACCCATGGGCATAGTCTTGTAAACATAAATACCATCACAAGTCGAAAAAGCTGTCTTAATTCTATCCATTTTCCTAATTGGAATTTGATGAAAACCGCTCATTGCATCTAAGGTGGAAAAGAACTTACCCCCCAGTGCTCCTGCGGCCTCTATCGTCTCCTCAGCACTAGGAAACGACCTTGATTGTGATTTTACCATCGAATTTATCCAACGAAAATCTACGACCATTCTAAAAGCCTGAACACCTCCTTTAGAAGGTTTCTGGACCAAAAACGCTGGAGAAGTTTGCTCCACTATGTCGTCCGTCTTTTCTATCACCCCCTGGTCGACTTGCTCCCGCAATATCTTCCGCATTTCCTCCTTCATCCTTGGATTCATGCGATAAGAGTGCATTGCCTTAGGAACATATTCCTTTTTCAAATCTATACGATGTTCATACAGATTAGTCAATCCAATCTTATTACTGGGTCCCACAAAGACATCTTCATGTTTTGTCAACAAATGCAACAGCTGTTCACGCTGCACTGTTGTCAAATTGATTCCCATATTGTATTTTCTGTACTCAAAGGAGTCACCATCTCTGGATTCCCCCGTCAATACATTTAAACCATTATCATTGTTCCTCCCATGCGTCCCATTTAATGGAAGAAAGTCACCTTCATCTTCTATAGAATATAGAGCCATGACCGAATTTCTTTTTATTGTATACCAACTATCACTAGCGTTATACAGACAGACTGCCACCCTATTTCTTTCACCCCCCGGCTTAACCAAAGCTCGTTTGACCATATAGGGTGTAGGGTTTGCTAAGCGCACATTATCTGTTACCCCCACAGTGGTGGTCAAATCCACTGGTGCTGTCACAGAATTTGTAAATAAATGCTCTGTCTGTGGCGGTAGATATATGTTTCTATCTGCCCGTATAGCATAGGTTCGTTGTTTATCTATTCCAAAATTTATTTGGGCTCTATACTTCCTCATGAAGTCTACTCCCATAATCATAGGGCATGAGAGTTTTGGCAACACATCAAACCAATGGGAAAACCGCCGACCATACAATGCTACAACCGCTAATACCTTATAAGTTACTTGTTGTGCTGTATTATCAGCCAGAAAAACCCTTTTCCGAATTTTCCGAATTTTCATTTCCCCAATTTGTGCTCTAATACCCTTATACATTACCTCGCTCATACATGTACAAGTGGCACCAGTATCAATGAGAAAAGGAACATCTGTGAACTCACCCACACCGATCCTAACGAATCCCTTTTCCATGGGCACCAATATTCTATCCACGTGCTCCCCTTTCTCCTGAAAAAGAGTCACCATATCAAACGTATCGTCCTCTATGTTAAAATAGTTTTCCGTATGATCCAACACCTGCTCTTCTAAGGGGTCTATTATAGAGCCATCACCATTCACTCTTGTGATGCGACCCACCTTCTGATTTTCAATTTTTTTATCGTTAGCCATTATTATTTTGACAATCGTTATGACTATTGTCACTGAAGGGTGTCACCGCCCTCTGCTGAATTTTAAATTGCCTATTTTGTGCACGACCAGAAGGTGATTGGCCTGAAGTGTTTCCACCACCGTATCCTTTATTTTCCTGCGAAGCACTTCTCTTAAAACCACCTTGATTTTCTCTAGACCTCGACCTTGCTCCGCAATTGACACATGTGGTCCCTCCTGGTGATCTCGCTGGTCCATCTCTGTTCTGTGAACCGCTATTTCCACCGGACGTCCCTGTCATAGAATTTCGACGACTGTTATTTCCCCTCTGACGCTGACGACCTCTGCCATCATCTTGCCACTGTTGGGACTGGTAGCCGCCATCAAATCCCTGCTGCTGTTGTTGCTGGCGAGGTACGTTGGGCCGTCCATAGTTGGCCGAGTTAATAGCTCTTATTATGTCAGTCTTCATTTCAGTGACTGCCTTTATTCCTGGCCTTGTCTGATCGTCTACCTCTTTTTCAATAGCACATAGAACAGCTTCCCTAAGTGTCTTAGGGTCTTTACACAGAACCCGACGTGACAGTTCTGGCTTTAGGTTATTTATATAAAAATCGACCTTAGTATGCTCCGGCACTTTTGCTCTAGATAATAATACCAACATATCCTTGTTATACTCTTTGACAGTTTCATCTTTTCCTTGCCTCCTATGGGCGTATCCTACCATCCTCTCGTGGTATGAAAGAGACTTGAATTCCTCACAGAAGAGGCGCTTAAAGGTCTCAAAACTGACTTTAGGATTTTCTGCCAAGAACTGTTCAAACCATACTAACGCCACGCCGGTTAGGAACTTCTCCACGCCTTCCAACAACATGGACTTTGGAACCCCCAACGACGTCACATAATTCACGTATTTTCTACAAAACCTTTCAGCTGATACCCTGGCCGTTGGCTCGTCGAAGGGCTCAGGCGCTATGAATATAGCCTTGGCTATTACTGCGGGTACATGTGGACCCTTTTTCTTCCAATCCCCAGCAGTAACGCTCCGAAGTAACCCATCCTCATCCTCAGTTTCTATATCGGTGGAATCATCTGTATCATCTGAGGAGTGGGTTGATTTTGACTTCCTACTTGATCTCTTGCTCGATTTCTTGCTTGACTTATTCTTTTCCGGCACTGAGATCTTATCATCTTGCCTGGTATGCGGAGGTTGTCTACTAGCACCACCTCTATATATACCATCTGCTGGCCAACAGGAATCAACCATTTGGCCTGGCCAGGCGTATCTAGGAGGCGTTGATGTCCTTGGTTGTTCCGCCCCCACTTGCTGTCTCGCCACCTGTGGGGCAACACCAACCTGGCTGTACGGCCCCTGTCTGTTGTCAGCTTGACCATAAATTCCCTGTGCAAACGCACCATAATGATCTGTCCCAGGATAATACATCTGGTCATATTCAGGCAACCGTCTTTCCTGCCGATACTCCCGGCCCCTGGGGGAAGGCCGAAACCAATCAGCTATCCTCCCATATGGATCCCCATACAGGTCACTGTGTTGTTGTTGTGGTGGCTGCTGCTGCTGCTGCTCCACCTCTTGCTGATGGTACTGGTGAGTATTCCTTTGCTCCACATTCTCTCCAGGCAGAGATTGTGTATACTGTGGTGGCTGGGGCGGAGCTGCTGAACGGGGTTGATTAATGGTTTGTTGTTGTATCAGGGGTTGGCTCTGGTTGTGAGTCTGTACTGGTCGACCCACTGCCGATCCATTCAGTTCCCTCGACCCTTCCAGATTTTGTTGGGGTGGGTCCTGTCTTTCCCCCTGCACTGGAGTTGATTGTCTTTCCAGTGGCCTTCTCCAATCTCCTTCCCGGGGTAATTCTTGACTGAAAGATTGCTCGAACGTCGTGAATCCCGATGCAGGTTTTTGTCCCCGCATGGGCTGACGCTGTCTAACCATCTGATCCAACAATCGATGGTCTCTCCTTCTGTCATCTGATCTGTCATCAATCTCTCCCCTCAGCTCTCTTACTGTGGCATGATAAGCGTCCATATCCTGCCTGTGCATGGCATCCAGCCTATCTATGTCCAGACGACAGCCCCTAGCATTCTGTTCCCGTGCATCTATTTCCTCTCGAACTCTATCTTCTGCAGCTCTGAGGCGACGCTCGTAATTGTCAGCCCTGTCCCTTTCTATCAACATGCTTTGTCTGATGTGCTCAGCCACTTGGCGAACGTAATCTAACTCTGCCCTCATATTTTGCATTTGATAGGGACCTGGCTGACTTTCCTCTGAAGAGCCCACAGATCTCCTTCCGCCTCTCCGGAGGTCTGCATCGTCCATATCCCTCCAGAAATGGATACTGTCATCTGCATTCATTCGCTGACCAATACTCCCTCTGGAGGAGCTCCCTGACGATCCCAACTGACCCCTCGGGAACGCCGCGCCATTTCCAGCCAACAAGGGGTTCTGCAGTACCTCCGGTTCCTCCTGCTGACCCTGTCTTGCCTCTCCATTTCCTTGTACATTCACAGGCAGCGGTGGTGGCAATGCTATCGGCGGAAACACATCCCGTCGCGGCGGGAGTACCCGAGGTGGTGGTTGACCCTGGTTGTTTTGTTGCTGTTGCGCCTCCCCTTGGCGATTTTGTGGGTCATGTTGAGGCGGTCCCTGCGGCCCTTGTTGAGGTGGCCCTTGTGGCCTTGGTAGATGCGGCCCCTGTGGCCTTGGTTGAGGCGGTCCTTGCGGCCTTGGTTGAGGCGGCCCTTGTGGCCTTGGGCCCTGTACTCTGGGACCCTGCGGTCCAGGCAGCCGTGGCCCTGGGCCCTGCTGTCCAGGGACCTGTTGTCCTGGTCCCTGTTGCTCTGGTCCCTGTTGTCCAGGGACCTGTTGTCCTGGTCCCTGTTGTCTAGGACCCTGCTCAGGAGGCGGTGGTCCAAGATTTTGCTCAGGAGGCGGTGGTCCAAGATTTTGCTCAGGAGGCTGCGGTCCAAGACCCTGCTCAGGAGGCTGTGGTCCAAGACCCTGCTCAGGAGGCTGTGGTGGTTGTAACCGCTCATCTTGCACTGGATGTCCTTCACCCACCTGTGCTCCAACACCTGCCTCACCCGGTTGCTGTTCCGCCGCGGGTGGCGGCGTGCCTCCTCCATGGGCACCCTCCTCCTGTTCTCGTTCCGCTTCCGGATCCATTGCCAATAATTCGGCTTCTGCCATTCCACTGCTCTGATCCCCAAAATTATAGTCTATAGATAGTCTATCTTCCAGGTCCACCAGAGTAACTCTTTCTCTATTTGTCCTAACTGGTGGCAGATCTATTGGCACTGGTCGGACGTATGCAACATAAGTCCTATTTCGTATTGTTTTTATCACCCTCTGCCAGTCAGCATGGTCCATATCCTGTCCCCATGCTTCCTAGCCACAGTGTTCGAGAGCGATAATACAAGTACACTTACAAACAACACAAGGTATGAGCTCACTTGGGTACACCCACCCCGTTTCTAAACATGGGCAGGTATTCACTCACTCCCAGCTCATCCCTGCCTTGCCACTACATTCCTCACCTCCAGTGCAGCTATGTGAGTAGCTTGCTCCCTTGCTGGAGGTGGGGCTTGGGTTGTCTACTGCTAGCCTGCATACAACCCACCCCTTACATCTTGTATGGGTGGCCTTGTGGTAATCCTGCTAGCATAGCAACTCCTAGGTATCCACTCCCTCTTAGCAAATGATAATTAACTCCTTAATTAATACGTACTAAGACCGAGTTTGTTCTCCACCATTGACAAGTCCTCGTGTCTAGCTTATCAGTTAACTATGATGAATACACATCAATGATAAGGGATGTTATGAAGAATCTAATGAGTAAGGTATACAGAGACTAAGAAAGTAAGTCCACTCAGTAGCTATACCGTACTCAATGTGTTTTATTACCTCTGTACAAGTCTGGAGGAGCAGCACTCGTCCCGGAGGAGCAGCACTCATTCTGAGGGTGCTTGTGGCTCCCCCTACACGCTGATGCATGGTAGCAGGCTGACATGACAAAAGTAGCCAAATTTAACAGGGTTATGGGCATAATCAGAAGGACCGGGACACAGGTAATTCCAGCAACCTTTTCAAAGGACTGATCAGGGCTTAGAACATGGTGCACCAGTCTGGACCCTGAGTACATGGTTAGTATCAATACTCTGGAGAACCTTCAAAGGAGAGTGACAAAGTCCTTACATATATACAAACATACATACAAACTTGACTTGCCTACCCTTCACTTTAAAAGATTAAGAGGTGACGTGTACACACTACTGGACTTGGTTGTTACAGCACCTAGTGTCAACTGCCTCAAGAACGGCACGGAAATACCATCCTTGACATTAGGACTGGTGGGCCAAAGGGTGTGGTACCAGTCATTGTATTGCTACCTATGTATAAAATGCATGTGTCTATATCAGGACAAGATTGCATGACCTCCAACACTAAGGAGGAAATGAATGCATATAAATGAATGCTGCTAGAGATTTTGTTCTATATTATTTATTTGATAAATGCAGTGTAAGGCTACCACTCAAGTTACATTAGACCTGTTTCTATTCATTTATTTTTAAAGTTAAGTTTAAGGCCAATACATTATTTAAATTATCATAGAAAAAAGCAATACCATCAGGGTTGTTTTCACATGGTGCCATTGTTGAAGTTTGATTTTCAAGAAAACCGAAATGATCTGGATATATCTAGATATAGAGGCCATAGAAGCATGCTTCCAGTAATCTTCTATTCTAAGGTGTATTACAAATGAATTTTTCTTAGAGCACAAGTTTCCCCTTTACGGTAGTCTTTTGATTGAAAAAATGTAAAAACATGATGTCATACATGAGTTGACCCCCCCCCCCCCCTTCCCCCCATTGTCATACCTTGTCATGAAAACTCAACCCCCCTACCCCCATAGGGCATGACGTCATTTGTGGATGGCCCCCAACCATGGTAACCGCATCTGAAATGTCATGAAAATCCTGACTTTCAATTGTTTCCATGGCAATTTCTCTCAGGTGAATGGTTCTGCAGCATTGGGGGCCATGTTGAACATACAAAATTAAATTTGCCAATTGTTGGCACATATGTCAACTTTGTACTATCATAATGGTGGAAACGGCAGTGTGAAGTATTGAAAGCTGAAAGCTGAAATGACCATTTGGAGGAAAATATTCTATTTTAAGGTTCTAAATTCGAATTGAATGATACAAAAATCCTAATCACATGGAACTTTCACAGGATTCTGGCTCTTAGTATCCATCTTAAGTCTCATGAACAAAGAAAACATGTTAATTTTCAAGGATTTTTGTAAATAAAGCAAAGTCCCTAGCTTAGGGTGAAGCACTTTAGATTATAATGATAGATATAATTTAATATAATTTTTTTATTACGTTTCAGGCCAAAGAAGTTACAGTTATACAAAAACAGCTTTGTCCACCATGTTAAAAAAGTAGTTTTACCACGTTGCCTATAATATAATGTAATACGATAGTAAATGCTTATACTTTTGTAAGCATGTAAGCCCAACGCCAACCAGTACTGCAAGGCTAACTAGCCCCTACCATATTGGTGAAAACTACTTAAATGTATTTTATTATCTTATTCTATTGTTTGTATGTGAGAAAACTATTTACTAGTTATTAGATGTAGAAGGTCCCGTCAGAAGAACTTCTCTGACAGAGACGAGAGTCCTATTTTCATAGAGACCTTATGCATTTCAAAGTGAACATATTTCAATATATTGATTTCACTTGGGATCTTTTGTGGAATAAAAAATCAATGAAACACCTGAATGTGGGGACAAGGTCTAAAGAAAAACGTAATGCTGCTTACCTTAATGCTAACCATAGGCGAAGGTTTGGCGCTGAGGAAAGTTGATGCAATGAGGTCCCTTTAAAGAAAAACGGTTTCAAGTATTAAATTTTGAAAAAGTTATTGGAAGGTTTTCCATGCATGGAAATGAGAAGACAACCCTGGAAATAGTATTTATATGATACAGAAAGATTAAGGAAGGTAGAGGCATTTCTCCCATTAGTGTTGGCGACTCTGAAAATCCCTTAAAGTATTTCTCTTGTATTTTTGGTACAACCTTATGATATCTATATCATACGTGTGTGTGTAACAATTTTGTGGTGGTTTAATGACAGTGATCGTATCTTTTTTTAGGAAACTTTGGAGAAGGCCATACAATTTAGGTACCATATAGTTGAAGCTCAGCAATGGGTCTATTTGATATATGCATTTAAAAACTGAATAGATGTTATGCATTTGTCTATTTATTCCTCAAGCATTCAATAAGGGATTATCATGTGTCGGTGCACATAACTGTTACGTACAGTTCATGATGGGATGGAACTGACATTACAAATGTTAAGCCACACTTAAAAAAATAGGCAGAACAATTTTACCAAGAGATTTGCTTGTATTGACGCTGGAGAGTCAAATTCATAATTGGAAAGATGACTATAGGTATTACTATATTATGTCAGATCATCATAAAATGTACAATTTTTTTTTAAAGATTTTATTTATACTTGGTGTACCGACTCACCTTTTCGGGGTTAGTTCTGTCGGGCCAAGCTAAAAATTGCCAGTTTGACATAATATTATTTAGTGAATTATACTACATAATGCTGACAAATTATGAATACTGCGTAAAACTTTAAGGATATATTTGGTAATAGTGTTGATTAAAGAAATCTGTTTGGGTATGATGAACTGTATTGTAAAACCCATTTTCGAATTGTACATTTTCTGACGATCTGATCCATATATCATTCATATTACGTGGATATTGGCATGGTATGGGGACTGATTAATATTCACCAACCCATAACATGTTTTCTATAGTTTTCCCTCTAACATACAACTCCCATAATCTTTTGTGGATTCAAGGTGGTGAGTATACAAACTCACTATTAACAGTAGACTTAGTTTATTATAGTCCCCAACACTGAATGAAATGTATTTGGTCTGCCTATCTGCGAACTCACACTTTCAAGTAAATAATTAATTGAAATAAATAGAAAAAGGATAAATCACTTACATTCCTATAGAAGGGATGGCATCGGGGAAGTAGGCCTCGAAGAAATTGATCACTTCTGTTTTTGTCTTGATTTTCTCATACATAATAAGGGGCATGAAGAGTGTTATTACAAAGGACTTGTCTTCTGGGTTTGGCAGCCCTGTTATCATAAAGTCATTGCGGGGCCACACGTGTAGGTAGTTAATTTCCATGGCAAACTTTTGATTCAAATAAATAAGTTATGATTAAATCAAACACCAACCCATTCCTGGCTTTACATAATGTATTGTCGTGAAAATCCTGAAAGGTAAACTAGCCATAGTGGAATCTGCCAGTTTGTAGAAAAACCCTCCTAGACAGAAAGACCATTGTTAGGTACAACAGACAAATGCTTACTGATGTTCTTACTGATGGTAAGGATCTTTTAGGGAACAGATCTTCTGAGCAGGCAATAATGAATTTTTTAAATAAGCACCCGGGCATATAAGCAAGGAACTATAATTACATATAGTTTACAAAGGAACATTTGAAGTAAGGATGTGATATAATGATATGATATAATATCATGTACAGAATACAACAAAGAGTTTAGTTGTTTTCCACAAAGATGAAAACATTCCCCTACCTCGCCACTGGGTGTCGCTGGCATGCAGAGCTCTATGTAGCCGTGTGGAATGTACTCCTGACTTAAGTCCATCATGGTAGTTCTGCTGATTTGCCTTCTTACTGCCGAGTACGCTCCATCATTACCTATTATCAAGTCTGACTTGGCACTCATGTGTTCCCCATTCTCACTGCAAGAAGATTATATGACTGTAATACTCAGTTTTGCATACCAACCGTATGGAATGAATGTAAAGGATTCAGAATTCGGATGAGTCAGTATACCCCTCTCAAACTAAAGCCAAGTTAAAAAAATATTTTTCTCCCCAAATGGGTAAAACCAGGAAGGTTGAAATATTTTGAAACCTATAATAACCAAAGGGGACTGACTCTCACTAAGACCTGTACTCTTTTTTCGAATGCCCCAAGTCATTAATAAAATTTAAATGACTCTGGAATAAAAATCCTTTCAAAAAAAAAAAGAAAAAAAAAAAAGACTTTTTATATCTATGACCGCCCTAAAACCCCAGTTAATTGGTGGAAAAAGGGAAAAGAATTAACACCTAAATAAAGTACCTGAAGAGGCCCAACAGCCGAAACCGTTTGAATAAAATCTATTTCCTTAACTGAGAAAAAACCTGTTTTCTCTCCTTCAAACAAGACATAGATCTTGAAAAACACCCCCTCCTTTTTCCCTCCCCCTTCCCCTCCCAAAAAAACCGCCCCTACCCCCTCCTCACCCTGCATACCCATCCAAAATAGGATAGAGCCCTATGCAAGTCTAGCCAACCCTCACTGAGGTGGGAAAAACACTCCCAAGGCAGGACGGAAATAGACACAAGTGACCAAGACCTGGATCTTACACTGGACAAAGGATTTCTATTTTTGGCGGGAATCTGGACACATATAAATACTGGACGACCAGCCCCCTTACCGCTATTCCTGCAGCAGGAATAGCTTTGCTATGATACTCAAGTCACAAGCCTGGGGCCCACACCGAAGGTGGAACGGCGTATGGTACCAACACTGTCTTCCGAAGCCCTTTTTTCATGCTTTTTTTTTTGGGGGGGGGGGGGGAACTTTCTAACCGATCCCAGAAGCTAGAGTGAGTCAAGGGCAGCCAAGTTCAAACGGGAACATTTGTCACTTACTGATAAAATAAAAAGTTATCGCTAACCGCATATTCAAATCGCGTGCTGTCAACAATGGCCGACATATCAAAACAAGAAGTATGGGAAGCTATAAGGTTCATGGCACAGCGGCAGGGAACCAGCATGGAAGAGCCACTTAGTTACATCAACTAACACCAGCGGCACTGTTCACTGACTGAGTGAACAGCGCCGAGGCCCGGGTGGGGTGGGGTGGAGAATGGGACGGCTGGGTGGAGGGTAGTTCATCGGCAACTGTTTTTCTTTATTCACCTACCACTAACCATAGCAAACCTAGCCTGTAGGCCTGTCTTTTAAGCGGTTAACTTTCTGGACAGATCCCACCCACAGGCATTCAACGGTCGTACAGGTTTAGGTGAATACTGCCGCATCTACCTACTATATAATACAAAATGTATCAAGATTTATGTTGAGGCAAAATACCACACTCAGTTCCCTCACTTGTGAACTAAAACACCTGATTTACTATTGGATATAAGCTTGGGATGAGAGAGAAACATGGTTACACTCTGTACAGCCTCTGTTGAGTTGGGACTTCAAAGAGGGACACACTCCAGCCCACCTACAGATTACCCCGGATAGAGTGAGGGATGGAAAGGGAGATTACCCCAGGGGCAGAATGTATTACTGTTTCATAGCATTCAGGTCATGATAAACTGATTAAACTGCCATAAGTGGCAATATCTTAGATCAGATAACATTAACCGAAAATTGTTGTTGTAAATTGATTTATTGTAAACACATAATTTCTGTTTGTTATTCCACTCCATTGCATATGAGTAAATCCTCCATATTTGGTCGTCAATTGACCCTAAAATCGTCTTTTGCGTATTTGAATAGAAAAAAAACGATTAGAGACATTTTTCAATAGTTTTATCATATCTGCCTGTCCGGAATACATCAGAAATACTACCTAGATTTTCCTAAGAATTTAGGCATGGGGGTCGAAAAACTGGATTTTAAGTCCTCAGAAATGGAGAAAAATTAGAGAAGACCCAATAAAATGCTGGAAAAAAAATGTTTAGTTGAACATAGCTTAAACTTATTTTACCATTGCGCCTTGATCCTAGCTAATATATGATCTGTTTTTTATTCGTTTCCAATGGCTCATTCTAATTATGGTATAATTAGAATGTAAAAACATGTTGGGAAGTCTAAATGTCAGCGTCACATGTGGAAAATCAAATCCAGGCCTTTAAGAAATGTAAGACCCAGGGATGGACAATGTATATCAATGTTGTTAATTGTACATGAGCTTATTCATAAAATAAGGGTTTGGAGCCTTAAACCCCTATCTTCTCTGAAACCGCTGGCCAGATCTCCATTATATTTCACATGCACATTGTCAAAAATGGTGCCGAACCATTCCACTATGTTTCATTAACAAATTCGGGTTGGAAAGGGGTTAGAAATGGGTTTACATCGAACACCCCCATCCAGGGCCCCCAGCACTGCCTGAAAACAAACCTATCAGTGCCCCTACACCAGGTTTCTGGGTCATCCAAAGCATGACGTCATGGACGGGCACATCATTGCTTCACTATGGGATGGAAGTTGATATATTTCCACCGAAAGGAGCATCGTCAGAGTTGAATCAGTTCATAAACTATTGTTTGTGATGGTTTTTGAAGTCAAGTGGGAGGAATCCGCCCACTAATTACCTCACAATGAAAGATGGAATGGGAGAGGGAGTGGGACAGGGAGCGGGACAGGGACAGGGACAGGGACAGGCAACACAACAACAGCACAACACGGAACAGTGACCAAAAAAAGCATCTAAACAGGGTTCCATTTGTGGTATGAAGATACTAAGTTATAGAGACAACTTGAAAAAGAAAGATAGTGGGAGAGGGAACAAGGAGAGATGAGGATGTGGGCCCCACTGTAGCTCACTGTCCCACTAGCAAATCCCATGCGTAGGGTCTGACATCTGTACAATAATTTCATTATAATTTTGTTATAATTTTGTCAGCAGAATCAAGCCTCACTCTCTATGTGAAACACACAACCCACTTTCCAATGAAACAAGCTTTGACTGCGCAGAGCTGTGATGTTATCACGGCTATGCGCGAGAGTGAGGGGGGGGGGGGGACGGATAAGGCACAGCTACATAAACAATGACTAGGAAGCATAGAACTCACACATCTCAATAGATGTATTTCTAATCAAGCCAACAGTATAATTGTTGCATTTAAACAAGGTGTGAGACTTCCTTGCTGCACAAATTTAAATCCGCGCGAAAGGGGTCGAAGTACTTAGTGCGCGGAAATTTATCTCAGCTAAATTTATAAACATTGATAGAAATACTTACTTTTGGAATGTGATGTCACCTGTATTTAAGTCACAGTCCAGGAACTTGTATTCAAAATGGATGGTCACGTTAGGATGGGCCTCAGCCGCTGAAGGTAAGGAGATTTTTTGTTATTAGCGATATTTAGCAACCACAAAGCACCAACACAATACTAATGCATTCACTAACTATTTGTACATTATTACCGTTGTTGGGATATCTCGAGAGTCCTAGCGCCTCCACAATTATATCATTATACAGGTAAAGGCTGTGGGAATGGAGATCTTTTCTGGATGTGATTTGCTTGAGTTCATTTTAATGGCCATGTACTTACCCTCAATCAGTAGTTCATTCAGTTTTCGTCGGTTAATGGACATTAAACTCTGCGCGGTAAGAAACAAATAAAAAAGGATAAGGTAAAATTGTATTTCCCAAATATTAAAATCATTAAGAAATTACGACGAGAACATCTCAAGAAGCAACTATTATATCTTTTGTATAGTTTAAGTGAATATTTTATTTTTATACCTAGATGCATGTGTACATTTATGCTTATCGTTGAAAGAGTTGATTATATAGTATTTGTATTTGTATCTCGGTGTAGGATTTAGTCTAGTATTGTATAAATTAACCTTTTCCTAGAAATGAAACATATCATAATAATATTGCAAAATATGGGGGAAATAAAAATCTGTATGAAGCAAAACAAAGACATACCACTCCAAAAGATATGTTTATCAATCTATCAATCAATTGATTTTTTCTAGTACAGGATTAATGACCAGCATTGAGGGGCTTCTGGTCCTATTTGGTGTATAACCCCGAGGCAATGCCGAGTGATTATGCACAACAAAATTGGCAAAAAAAGGAAACCATGTTCCTTTGTCACAACAATACGTAACAATATTTGTTTTAAACAAGTGAAATGTGGGGAAGTGAGGAAGACTAATAAAACTAATTTAATAAGCTTTTTTGGTTAAAACGAATCACAAAAAAATAGGCAAGCTGAATTTTGTTCAAAAGAAGTAGGGTGGGTTTTTTAGATTGATGAGATAACATCAATCTAAATGGATTTGTGTGATGTCTGTCAATCATTGATAGCATCTTGGCTCCTGCCATCCTAGATATCAGTGTGAAGAATCTGTTGATTCTGATATCAGCAGATGGGATCAGAATCATGCTGGTAATGGCTGGGAGGGGGAGGGGATGGCATTTAGGTGTGAATTAAAGGGTAGACCATGTGGGAATTAAAGTGGCAAGTTGAGAAGTAAGATCCCTCATATGCAAAGGTGTTAAAGGGACCAACAGAATTACATGGAGTGACCAGTCATATGGGATAGGGATTTCATGTTTTTTGTCTCCCCTTCCTGGCTCCTACTATCCCTCCCTCTAGAACTTTACATTTAACTAACATCAATCTTCGTTTCCCTTGGAAACGCAATCACTTGCATGAACCGGAAATAAATAAATAAATGTTAACTGATCACTGTTAACTGATTCTTGTTAGGTAAGCGGGGATCAGAAACACACCTAATTATAGCCCCAAGACTTTTAAGGCAGGGAATACTTTTATATAAAGCATAGCCTTACCTCACATGGCTTGCCATATAACATAATGCGCTTGGTACCATCCAGATTGTGTAGCATGCGGCCATACATGGGGATACCCCAGTTGGCCACCTTTTCGGTGAGACCAATAGCCTCCAAGGCATCCCAGCCGCGTTTTGATATTCCAAGATTTAGAGACCGTCCTTTGACAGCGTCCTGCTTGCGAATGTCTGCAAAGTGAGTGAGTGAGATTGGTTGCTCTACGCCCTTATCAACACATTCCCCAGAAGTATTTACCAAGCAACCCAACTCAAGTTACAATTTATGACCGTTTGTGATGACAGTTTCAATAACATGAACAACAGAAATAAATTATAGTTTTATAACAAGAGATAATTAAGATGTTTTATGAGGTGTTAAGATGAGAAGTTCAACAGATCATGGTATATGATGAATGGCGAGCAAAAGGACAATAGCAAGTTTTTAGATTTTAATTGCTGCTAGAGATATTGAGAATCAAATGTCAATAATCAACTGGGTTGCATTAAAGGATAGGGTGCATAAAGTCGGAAAAAGTCTTTTTTGGAGGCTGTTCCTCCTTAAAATTGTTCAAAGTAACATTAGTGAGTATTTATACATTTTTGGTTCAACGCATTAACGTGTGAGAAGCACTTTTAAATAAGTAGGTCACTGTGACCTAAATACTAGTAGAAGCAGTGCTTAAGGAGGCTGTGACGTCACAGGAGTAAGGCTGTATCGGGAGAGTTCTGCCCGCACTATTTAATGCCAGCTAATGCACACCAATGAACATGATCAGATAGTTAGATAGTCTATTGTTTTGCTGAATTCCACAACATGCCAACGAAGTGCATAGTTGTAGGATGTATCAACACTCCTGCAGTTAGTTTCAGAGTGAGTTAGAGGGCCAGATATGACAGAAAGTTGTGAGGATAAAAAAACGGCAAGTGGTCATTCCTGCCGTAGGCCTATTGTCTGTAGTTTTGTGATTATATATCATCCATGTAACTAGGCTTTTATTGTCAGAAATACAGAAACAAAACATAACAAAACATTATTATAATGTAAGGGGATGTCCATAAGTCTTTGTCAGTAAGTGGGATAGCTTTGGTGATTGTCAGAAGTTAAGTTGAAGATGCAAACAAAGCTGCAGTTGGGGCTGCAAGTGCAAGGCCTAGAGCAGGGTGTGTAACGATCCATGCATTTAAAATAATATTTGAAGCATTTCTGCTATTATTTTTACTGAGCTCCGGATAGCTCCGCCTCCAGCTCTGGATCCGGGCACCTCCATGTAGTACCTCCGGACGCCACTGGGATATACATTGCAAGGCAGATTGATATTTGAACTTTATTTTGTATTTGATTTGTATTTGTATTTGTATTACATTTTGTCTGTAAAATAAACATAGACAACAACTTAATCGTTGGTAACATGCGGCCATACATGGGGTAACAACCCACACAAATTATGTAATTCCACATTAGTAATTCGCTGGCTTTCTCTCAACTAATACACTACATGTAATACAAAGACAACTATTTTGTACCAGTTGCAGCCTTCGAGATTGCTGTCTACAAGCTAAATCGATGGTAATACCTCCAAATTCAAGTATTGGTAATATATAGGTTTTATAAATTAAACAGGCCAGATCTTTGCATATATAATGCCTTATTATCCTCAACCTGTTCTTTAGCTTTCCTGCCTTTATACAAATGGAGTTTATATGCTGCTTCATGTTAAGGTGATAATCCAATAGATATCCCAGATATTTAAATTCATCAACGCAATCAATTACAATCCCTTCATTATATACAATCAAGTTATTTCCTCTACCACTACGACCACTAAAGTTCTGCATTAATGATTTTGGTCTTCTGGTTATTTATTTTCAATCCATTTTGTTACCCACCCAAGCACATATCATCATAGGATGTAGCAGTACACAATCATCAGCGTAGAGTATTATCTTACCAGTAAAATCTATGTTACATACATCATTTATATATAATATAAACAATAATAGCCCAAGGATACTTCCTTGAGCCATTTTAGAGGCATTTTCCCGCCCTGAATGGGTTAAACATGCCACGGTGAATGGGAAGAAAAGTCCATACCTAATCACACACCTCCTCCTCCCCCATAAGCCTGTCTATGTGGTATGTTCTTTTGAAGAGTTTGTTAGTGTGTATATCTTTTAAAACAACAGATGTTGGTGAAGTAAATTTGCACACTAGATGTGGTCCTTGAAACGTTTGTTGAAGTTTGTGGTCTGTGTGGTCATGGAGACTCTCGGGCATGACCACACAGACCATAAGCCCTTGAGTGTCTATGACCACCCAGACCACAACAAACCACCAAACCTCGGGGTAATAATGTTATAATAAATGTCCCGGCCAGCCCAACAAACGGGACTAATATCACAATGACTACCCGTCGCGTAGGAGGCAGATGGCGTCACAGGCCGCTTGACTCGTCTAAAGATGGCTACCCACCCTTGCCACGCAGGGTTGAGGGTTGCTTTAGCCTCAACGAATGCTAGCGCTTTGACACTTCCCACTGGTTTGATTTATTAGATTGGAAGCTATAACTTTGTAGATCGTGTCAAGATATTCCCCCGAATGCATCAAACACCAAATGAAAACCTTTACATTTGACCTTTAAAAATCACTTCCTTGAAAAAATCATTTTGGGGAAACCAATGCCCAGGTAACCTCACTCGAGACAAAAGGAAACCACCCTGAAAGTTAGAGCCTTGTACATGCAGCCAGTAAAAAGCCTTTTATAACTTTGTGCAGAGCATTGAATATCTTAAATCTACAATTAATTAGTGTAGATTATATGCAATGTCTCAAAATACAATTATTCAAAAATATTTTCTTACCTCTTCTCATCTCATAAAGATCCACTTTAAACCCCCTATTGGCTAGTAGGCATGCATTTATACACCCGACCTGTATACATGTGGAATATTACGAATACAATGACAGTATTTCGGGTAATTAAATGATCACTTTTAGGGTACTTTTCTATTGGAGTGTTTTGCGTTAATTGCATTGCGTTGCGTTGCGTTGCGTTGCGTTGCGTTTCATCTTAAGAATCTGAAGCAACCCATGGAAACAACACATTGACTATGTATGTGTTAAAACACATTAAAAGGCACCGCAAAAACGAGGCGGAAAACACTCCAATGAAAATGTACCCTTAATTAGGATAAGAAACTTTATGGATTCATAAATACCGAAAGTCCCTGGATTTTTATTAATTCCATTTATGACCGTCTTATAGCCACTTAAATTAAGGCGCTTACGTTGGAGGCTAGGGTAAAAAAAAAGTATGTTTAACATAAAAGGGCATTGAAAATCATGCGTGACGTCAGCATTCAGCGAAAATCAGTGAAACCCCATGGCTGCAATGTGAAGATTTGTCATAGGCCTACTGCATGTTTATTTCAAGACCTCGTCACAAATAGACGTAAGTTGACTCTTAGAAGTATTTCTATGGTTGAATTAGACTAGGTTTATAGGCTTAAACAATTAAAATATATATACATTCAATGCCAGAAAAAATTATAAATATCAACTCCAAGAACTTTCATCCTCTGTAGCTCTTTACCCCAGTATTGCCTAAATATTCATACATAGTTTATTATAATGATTAGAGTATGACACATCCCTTTAGAGTGGGAATTTAAAGCTTTAGAGTATAACTTAATTCTGCTTTTAAAAATAATTTCAACATAGGAATATCTATGAATCAAGCTTTCTAGATAGTGTACAGGGTTGCTGTACGGTAATTATAACATATCCTTCTATATTTATAACCTTTTAAAGCATTTGTGTTTCGGTTTGGATGGAAACTATTCTTTGTCCTTCCTTCCTGAACCTGTCTATGGACAGCGCATGCAAAATAATTAGCGAGGTCCGAATTTAGATACAGTTTTCATGCAGGAATAGTTCACCTGCCAACCCCGGGGAAGAAATGCATACTTACTAAGCCAGCCCCCACTACGGCGATCCTTTTGTTACTTGTCATGTTGAATGTTCGCCAGTAGTGCATACAACACTGTTCAATAATATGAATTCAGCTCCAGAAAGATCTTGGCCGTGAAGTGAATAAGTATGCCGTTTATACTTATATATATACACATGTCCAAAAGACACAGGTCGTTAAGAAATTACAATCGGCAGCTCTATACATTGTAACTAAATTGTAAAAAATTAGACATACTAGGTATAATTGCTTATATATCTAGAATTACGTTGATTCAAAACAATTGTTTGGTTATTTTGAACTGTATCTTGAACCTCTTTTTTTGTCTTAAATTTAGATTATTAAATAGGATTGATGAAGGAGAATTGTACATTTTCTGGTGACTTGGCTCATACATGCATGCAACAAGATTGGCCTCATAGATCAATATATCCATCAATAACACATTGGCCCACCTCCAAGATCACGTGACCCCATCTACGGCAATGCATCCCAAACTTCTTTCGCTTTCGAAGAGGAATTAAATGATCTAATAAAGTATAGTACTTTATAGCATGTAACACAGTCAATGTGTTAGTACTTAATTATAATACTTAATTATAGTTGTTTCATTTTAATGTGTACGGTAGTTGGTCTGTGTAACTCTTTAGTTTTAAGCATATAGGGATAGGATACAAGTGCATGGAGTTCACCAGTGATTTATTATTGTAAGATAACAGTTGTTTCGACAACCCAGGGGAGGGGGAGCATATAGGGCTAAAATACAAGTGCATGGAGTTCGACTTACCCAGGGGAGGGGGGAGTATAGGGCTAAGATACAAGTGCATGGAGTTCACCAGTGATTTATAATTGTAAGATTATGGCAAAGAACATTCTCCCGGACTTACCCAGCATTATGAGGCTGTAGCCTTGGTATGATCACCATGGGGAGGTCGGGGGGAGGTAGTCCAGTCAATTTATGAAAAAGGTCAAAAAAACTAGAACAGAAATGCGGTTTTCACCATCCTTTCCCACAAGGGCCCTGTATCAACATACTAAAAATGTAGAAAAATTTATCGTTGGGAAATAGGGGAAAATAGCCATTTTCCAAAATGGCTGCCATGGGGTAAGTGCCTAGCTAAAAATCAATGTAACTTTTGATCAGAACATAGCAAATGGATGTATTTGGTGTCTATAATGGGGTTTTCAGGTATGCCCAACACACTGGTGATATTCAAAATCATGTTGGACATTTCCTTATAACAGATATCCAAGATGGTTGCCACCGAAAATCTGACATTTTGGAAAATTTCATAACTTTTGATTGAAACATGGTATAAGGCCAGTTTTTGGGCCTATTATGGGGTATTCAGGTATGCTCAATGCTGTGATGACAATTAAAAACATGTTAGACATTGCATGACAACTCATATCCAAGATGGCCACCATTGAAAATCTGAAAATATTGGAAAAGCTCAAAACTTTTGATAGAAACATGGTATAAGCACCAATTTCTAGTGGCTATTATCAGGTTCTTGGGTATGCTTCAACACAGTGATGACATTTAGATTAATTTCAAACATTGGTTGACATATATCAAAGATGGCTATCCCAGAAACTTAACAAATTTTATTCAGGTATTTGGTCTGGCATAAGCCATATAGGCCAGGACAGCTTGGGTAAACATGGTCTCCTGGTCCTCCGCTGTCTCCTGAATTTACTAATCAGTCCTTTTGAACAAGCAGAGAGAACAGATAATTAGAGTGAGGTTTCAAAATATCAGTGGTTGCCATTATTCAATCATATGGTGGTGGTGAGATGAAGTGTGATGGTGGAGATGGGGTATGAATTGGATGATGGGGGAGCAGGGTTGACTGGTATTTGAATAATTCTCAAAGTTTGATAGAACTTAGTACAAGTTTTATTTTGGTCTGTAGTCAGAACATTTAATTACATTTAATCATCATCAACAGTTAATCTGGTGTTGGTGACTTGCCCATCATTGCTGGATACATCAGTCCTTCTTTCACTTCCCACCCCTAGTCTGTGAGCTGAAGGCAGTAGTTGCCTAACCATAACTGTACACTAGTAGGCTGTGGAAGTTGGGGTAGAATCTTAGTCAACACACATGTATGCTGTCCTTCTCATAACTCTTTGATAAAACTGGTGGTAACAAAGTTTGTTAAGGGGATTGTTTTGGCCTCCCAGAATCAGACCTGGATCTTTGTTGATTCATGCTTTTACTTCAGAAATATCCTCTGTTGTTACTGTTGCCCTGGCAGCATAAGAAAATAAGTATGTATGTGTCATCTGCAACAACAATTCTTTGTCAGCAGCAGCAACCATAGGAGTTTGGCAATGAATGACAAGGTCTGCTTGTACCAAGATGTCACTCAATAAGTTGCGGAATCACTTTTTATTTTATGTATTTCCCAGAATGACTTCCTTCTTCACTGTCAGAGGCACTTTTGATCCTCATCTCAAGTGTCCTTTACTGGAGCAAAGTACCCATCAAACACAATAATGCCCCATACTTGGCTTTCACATAATGAACATAATTGCCACAGATGTCCTTAAATGTACACCACAGGTCCAAATGATTCTATGTAGCAAGGTCTCTCCATTGAAAACATGATGTGCTTGAAAAAACAGTGATTTTGCACAACAGCTTCAGTTTTATCAATTGTCACAGGTACTGAAGCCACTTCACCTGAGACAATAATATGCAATGTGTCTGTCATTATAAAGGGGTTTATACATCAAGAAAGTTTACCAGCTTTGCAATCACACCTCTGTTGAGTGTTTAAAGTTTCTATATGTTGTTTACTATTGAGAAATGTGATGCCAGTATATCCGTGTATACCTTGGTTTAGTTGAGAGCAAGTAGGAAGAGAATTTCCCCAAACCAGCCTTTGTAACTCTTACATACTCCCCCCACTAGTGAGATAACCAGTTTAGATGCTGCATATCAATACCTGTTCAATAGCCAGGACAGTGGAGAGACCACCCAGAATCTGTAGGCCATCCAAGTATATCATGGATATCAGGGTTATCGTCTTCTAGTCTGGCCATATTCTCTAAATAGGAATGTATTATTTTGTTATACATGTTGAGCTCCGGGGCAGCAATGATAGGAGAACCTTTCTTGGATTGATGCAAGGTGATATTTACAATTGCCTGATTTTTCTGCTCTCAGAAAGCCCTTGAAAGTACCATCTTCATTATACTGCAGCCAGATATAGGTGATGCAACTTGTATCACCAGGACAGTTCTCTGTGGAACTTTCTCCTGGTGCAGAGGGACTCTTTGGCCAACTTTTGAATTTGCTTCTTCAAAAGATGTTTTAGTCATTTGATCTGCATTTGGCATGGTTAAAAATCAGTAATGAACATTGCATCCAGAGCCAGATAAAATTGTATAAGGCTAGAGGGGATTTTTCTCTATTGAGAAAGAATTTCTATAGTTTGTCGTGTATTTGACTGTCTATCTATGGATTGATGTGATATATTTCCTGCATATAGACATATGAGATAGTTGTCTATGTACATAATATGATCATAAACAAAATTATTTAATTGCATAAGGAAGTTTTCCTATCACTTGCCATATTGTATTCTTTCAGTAAATGCGATTTAACCATCAGTAAAATAAGGACTGCCATCAAGAGAATAGTGTCTATGAGCTCTGGGCATTGCTTTGCCACTGAGCATGTGTCCTACAGCATTACTGCCATTCACCATACATGAAAACTCCATATTAAACCCCATAGTTGGTCCTATACTATGTTTTTTTCAAAGGTTTTGAACTTTTCCAAAATTGTCAGAATTTCAGTGGTGGCCATCTTGGATATGGGTTAGGCAATGAATAACATGGTTTTAAATGTTCTCACTGTGTTGGGCATACCTGAAAACCCCATAATAGTCAACAAAATTGGTCCTTATACTATATTTCAATCAACAGTTTTGAACTTTTTCAATATTGTCAGATTTTCAATGGCGGCCATCTTGGATATGAGTTGTCATGCAACGTCTAACATGTTTTTAAATGTTATCACAGCATTGGTCATACCTGAAAACCCCATAATAGGCACCAAAATTGGCCTCATACCATGTTTCAATCAAAAGTTATGAACTTTTCCAAAATTGTCAGATTTCCAATTGCGGCCATCTTGGATATCGGATATTAGGAAATGTCTAACATGATTTTAAATATCACCAGTGTGTTGGGCATATCTGAAAACCCCATTATAGACACCAAATACATCCATTTGCTATGTTCTGATCAAAAGTTCCATTGATTTTTAGCTGGGCACTTATCCCATGGCAGCCATTTTGGAAAATGGCTATTTTACCCTATTTCCCAACGATAAATTTTTCTACATTTTTAGTATGTTAATACAGGGCCCTTGTGGGAAAGGATGGTGAAAACCGCATTTCTGTTCTAGTTATTTTGACATTTTGGGTTTTTTGAGCTAGATTGCCTGGACTAAGGGGGTAGAGAGGACGGGCCCTGGAGGAGTGATGGGGGAGGGGGAATTGCCTTCCAGAATGTTCTAATGTTCAAAACAAGTAAATGGGTCGGTGACTCTAAGCCTTGGATTTGTATCCCTATTGGACATGGGGACAAGGAGCTCCTCAAGCAATGATTATGATTGGCTAATGGAGCAGCTCTTTGTCCTCCTGGTAGATAGATTGTGTAAGCTGTATGTATATGCCTTTTGTCTCTGCTCTCTCTCCCTCCGTTCCTGTGACAACTCTCTCCTCAGTGAGGCTATATCGGTGGTATTCAACATGTAATCAGAAGAATAAAAGAAACACAACAAGAAATATACATCATGGACTTGACTTAAATCATTGGAGGCTGTGTTACAGGCATTATCGATGTTTCTATCAAATTTACCTCCTTTTGTTATACCTTATGGTTACATAAGGATACCTACCGAAAATTTCACTACCATTACATGTTACCTGCATGCTGGCTCACGCCAGACTGATTGTAATTAGCTATTGATTGGACGGCTTCACTGTCCAATCAGGGAGACCCTAGCTTGCATGCACGCATATCAGGGTACTGTTGCCCCTCTAAGTTAACTTCACTTACCATCAACCAGGAATAAATACTAATACGATACTCTAGGTTATTTCTCCTTCATCAATGTGTGTTGCACACTTTCCTCTGCTTACATTACTGACTCATAGATATATAACATTATAATCTTAATATCTAGAAAGTCATATTGCGCGTGGGTGTGCGGCAAAGGACTAGCGAACCTGTAAACTGCAAATCTATTGGCCTAAATCAAGTGAAATAAATCAAATAAATTATTCGAGCCATTTAGAGATACGAAAGGCATTGAGTCAAGTCAAATGAGAAAACAAGCAGATCGAGTGCAGCACTGTTCGTGGGAGCCTATATTACTTCAGCCCCTAAGAATTTATTAATGATTCAAAACAAAACAAAATAGCTTGAAGCCTAGATGTTCCACCGAAACCGTCCCTTTCTTCTGCCCGGCACTCACTGCCCGGTCGTGGACAGGAGCCTCTATATACAATCAAATAATTGAAACAGAGAATTCGTTTCCTATGGAAACGCAGAATATATACATTAAGTTAAACTGATTATAAAGTTAAACAGAAAAGTAGTTGATTAATTCATTGATTAACTTAATAAACTTATAAATTGTTGTTACCTGGGTTATTTTCTTTCATCCATTGGGCGTGTAGAGCTGTCACTCTACACGGCCTGGATGGGACGGAGGGAGGGTTTGCACTGGGTGGGGCCGTGCCAGGGGCCGAAGAAGGCTGGCGATTTGAAAAACAAAATATTCATAATAATGTTTCACCGTGTGCTAAGAAAAACGGCCTAAAAATATCTAAATTGCATTCGCAAGGGGCCTACTAGCAGCTGCCACTCCACTGGACCCAAAGGGGGTATCATTAGTCTTTTGCAAACTCCTTGGAATGAACTGTTTGTGGTTGAGTGCCTTCGAATTGAAGGCCCTATTTAAAACACTAAATTCATTGAGAAAAAAAAATTGCGGTAGCAGAAGATATTTTGCGGAATTTGTGGTACTTTAGCCAGTGGCAGTGAAAGGACTATTTCAACCCTGATTTTGACCCCCCCATAATTCTTATACCCCCTTTATGGCTATGAGATAATGATATAGCCCCCTAAAGTCTGCTAATGGTATTGTCACGATCCATAACGCAAGTATATAACATTACGTAATATCACCTAATGATATGTCATATATTACCAAATATTATTATATAAGGTTACATTTAAAGGCAAACGCTACTATCTAGTGGAAAATGAAAATAAATGTCATTTTTCTGAAACTTTGAAATTTGATTCTTGAAGTGTTTCTGGTCATAAAGATGGAAAAAAATCAATGGGTCACCGTGCTCAATTTTGAATTAGAGTGCTTCAAAAGTTGGTATCTCAAAAGAACCAATGAGGACCAAAAGGGGGGCTCATTTTGGAGTACCTCGACTTCATAGTTCATATTTGCTATTTATATTCACTCAATTTAAGTAAGGTTAACAGTTTTAGAGAGAGTATTATTTGCCCAATAATTCTATGCCTCTTTTTTTATAGAATGCATGGCTATTTTCATTCCAAAACAACAAATATGTAATGCAAATTTTAAATTAAAAACTCGAAAAAACCCACTATTTTTCACTAATTTTATAAAAACAATTTTATTTTTCTCTCATCGAAATTAAATGTCATTTTTCTGATTCTTTAGTATATGATTCTTGAAGTATGTGTGTTCATAAAACTGGAAAAAAAATAATGGGTCCCCGTGCTAGTTTCTGAATTATGGGGCTTTGAAACATGGCTGACAACCCGAAAATCTGCTGTTTTCAATGTGTTCTATGTTTCCTAAACATGTCTATTTCAAACAGCTACAATTATTTTTTCAGCGTGATGACATACATTTTTTTCCCTATATATGTGTAGAATATTACCTGCACTATATGTGTAGAAAATTTTGGGACATTAGGAGTTTTCATTTTTGTTTTATTCCCAAAACCGTGAAAGAAAAATGCAGCACTTCCCAATAGGCTTGCATACTAAATGGGTACAACTGAGGGTACCCACAGCTAGCTCAGTTTCCCAAACATGTCTATTTCAGACAGCTATAAAAAAAAATTAAACGCAATGACATATGTTTTTTTTTCTTTTTATATGTAGTATATAACCTATACTATATGTGTAGAAAATTTTGGGACAGTAGGAGTAGCCATTACTTGTTTGTTTTAAACTACAAAACATGAAAAAATGCGCCATTTTCTCATAGACTGCAATGCTAAAGGAATAGTACGTAAAATGTCCGTATATTTGGTATATGAAAAAGGGGGGCGTGGCAGTGAATAGTAGCGTTTGCCTTTAATTATGAATATTGTATTAATTATGTATCGATCCCCGGGTTCTCCACCATTTGATACAACTACTATTCTCCGAGGGATAATCATCGATGGTAGAGCTAGCTAGAGTCCCTGAGAAGGTGTACCGGTATGTATAGTTGATGAGAGGTTAGGCTAAGTATAGCCTAATATTATGTAATAAGAAGAGCAGAGGTTTGTCCTGTTTAGACATAACATTTTATTGGGAAAACATGGGTTTATATATCATATTACATGTTCGGCTTATCCAGGGTAAAATTCAAAAATAATAAAGATGTCTTTAGCACAGTCAATGTATCTCTGATCTGAATAAATGAATGAGATATATATATATAAGGATCTGTCAGAGGACCCTACCTAGAATCCACAGCACATCCCCATCCTGTATTGTCGCCATATACTTGAATATACCAGAAGCGATATACAAAAAATGTAAGTTCTCAATTTATCCTGTGGCCATTCCTGAAACAAGAATAACAGCGATTTCTAAAGACGAATATTTTGTAACTACCAATGAGAGATATTATAGTATGGTATGTCATGGTTCACCAGCAAGTAAACATGTAGCGACACCTACAATAATCTTAGGAATCCCATGTTTCTGCACAGCAATTGTCGGCGACATTTCTATACCTAATTCTAGACTACCATGTAACGAATTGGAATCGTTTCACTATCATCTCCACACCTCCAATTTACCTTTTATGAACACTATGCAGATTGACACCACTTTGTTCACTGCAAGTAGTACACATAGGAAACCAATCCAGTTTATTCCTCCAAATATCTCGCATTTCTTGGCAAAACTTGTTAACAGGCCTTTGATGGATGAAACAACAAGCGGGGACCTTTTACCCTTTGCCAACGCCATCTTGAAAAATGCGACCGAATTAGTAATTCCACATGTACAAGCAAAGGTGGAAGGAGAGAAGTCTTGGAATTGCGATCATATTTCAGAATTCCGCGTGGGTCTATTTATCCCCACTATTTTCATGTATCTCCATGTTATTGGCACTCTTTGCCCTGTATAGTACACATCGTGCAGCCCCCATGATAGCATTCACCAGGGCGGCGAGCGGATACAAATTCCTATCGGAAGTGGAAGACATTATTTCAAAACAGAAAAATTCTTCTTACACATTCGAGATACCTCAGGCCACCAAAACACCTCAAATTATCAATCAGTTGTTATCGCACAAGGACACAAAGAATTTATTCACAGCATTTATAATAGTCATGTTCATCTACATCGCTGTAAAAATCATAAAGAAATGTAAGGTCTGTTGCACCAAAAGGATTGGTCTTGGAATAAGACAAGGACCACGCCTCACATCATCCTGAAATTATATGGAAACCCGCACTATTCCCTCCCCCTACTCGAACTCCCATACGAAATGGATTCAATAATACCAATGTCAGCCTCACTTATCATCAATATAACAACCTCCTCATGTCTAAAATCAACTGTCAACGTGGAATGGTCAGGACCTCTAAAGATGTCCATCAACAATAAGGATAAGGACTTCTACCTACCAACAGACATCCAATTACCACGAAAAGCCCACTTCTCAATGAAGGATATGCTCAATGATGAGACAATCCCAAAACGTGTGGTAATGATTTCCAATTTTAGTAAACCTGTGACCATATCCACTGCCAACATTGCAGACGACAGCCCAGAAGAGGATAGCCATATTGTAGAAATAAAACAAGAGGAAACAATGAATCCTCTGGTGTATAACTTTGCCAAAGCCTTTTCGTACAAACCAACTGACATATCAGCCGAATAAGTTAAAATGATTTCGTTACTCAAGTTAAAAAGGGTATACATACGACGACCAATTTTCAGTAAGAACAGAAGGGAATTGTCTTATCTAGCACTGTATAAAATTATGTGAAATGTATAATCAACATTTATATATTTTTCAGAAGCATTCTTGGAAAAGTACAGATATCGGTCATAGTTATGTTTTTCAACTCTGACCAATAAGTATATAGAATTCTTACCTTAAGTACAGATATCGGTCATGGTTATGTTTTTCAACTCTGACCAATAACTATATATGAGCTCGCCATATGATGATAAAAATGTTCTAGATTTGATTAGTGATGTTTAGTATTTTTCTTGAAGGTTCTCATGTTAATATTCACCATGTGTAGCTTTGAGGTTTTTATCACACGTTAAAATATTACTCTACGTATGATAAGGGAGCGAAAGTATACCAAATACACATAAAAACCACAAAAAGGTTAGAAGTCAAGAGACATATGTGATTATTCTTTATTTTTGTACAATTAACAAAAGGTATCATATCTTGCACGAAATACCCACATTTTTGTTACCAGAAGACTAAAATGTCTCCACGCCCTGCCCATAGAGGTTTTACGGAACAAATCTATGTATACGAGCCATGATATTATGAAAACGTTGTAGAATAATTGAATCATACCTCATATATATATTTTTATGGTTCGCACCATGGGTTTATTTTTCTACCTTCTATTGTATAAAAATTGCACAAATGTTTGAAAATATTGTATGTCTACGGAGAGACATCCGTCGGAGTTGGGGGCGTTATGTCACGATCCATAACGCAAGTATATAACGTTATGTAATATCACCTAATGATATGTCATATATTACCAAATATTATTATATAAGGTTACATTTAATTATGAATATTGTATTAATTATGTAAGATGACTAGGGCAAGTCTAGTCTATTACAGTTAGTTCATGGAACACTCCATAGGGGGTCACCCTGACCCTCCTACGGGTTCAACCCAACTTTAGAGTACGGTACCTGATTGGTCAGCCTAATTATATTTCCATTGGTTAATTAACTTAGGAAGGCTGACCCATATAATAATCACCCCTTCTCCCATTGGTTTATACACACGACCCCCTGTGGTCAAATACTTGAGGTATACAATAGGCCTGTCCCCCTCTGGAGCCGTGACTTAGCTACGGCCACGTGCATCCAGCTAGCGGGAGCATGCACTGACTTGTGTGCTCCCAGCTTCCAGTGTTATAGATAGGCGTGGAGGAGTAAACAAACCCATTTCTTGGAATAATTACTTCATTTAAACCATTTCCTCCTCAAATCATGCCTTGTAAAAGGTGTGCATGGGATAAATGTACAAGTGATAACCATTACTGGAAAGAAGAACATGTGAAATGTGTGGAATTCTTTAGATTTCCACGTCCAAACATAGATCTGACCCCAGTGAACATATTAAAGGTGTGGAAATCTTTAGATTTCCATGTCCAAACCTATTTGACTCCAGTGCTGCTAAGTACATTCCATAGACTTCCATTTGTTTATACTCTCTTAGACAATTACTATTAACTTCTCTTATAACAGGAAACTAGTACTGGTCACTGTTATTACAAGATGCAGCCGATTTTGTTCTTTCTACATGTGGGCCAGCCACTTGTTTTAAGTACTATTAGTAGTTTCAGTTTTAGGATAAGTATGGTAATCAAGGACCTGCAAATAATCTGATGGCATAGTAGCATTGTTTCTAATTGATGCAATGGCTGACTAAGTGTCTGCATCAATCTTCTTGTTTCTTAATTCTCTCTAACTACTTTCTGATATAAAGAAGCAGCAAGTTCTGATTTTAAGAAGCAAAATTATTTAGCTTTAAAAAAGTCAGCGTTTTTTATCAGGCCAGAAAGTCAGCATTTTCATGAAAAAAGAGGTCCTTTTTCAGCTTAAAATCCATGAAGAAGGGTACAATTTCTGATAGGTGGAATGAGCAATATATGTCCTATTATTCCTATATGAGTGCAGGGGCCGGGGGTCTATGGCGAACCCCAGTTCACTGACAGAACTCAACCAGAGATGTTTTTCTCTCTTTGGAAGCAGCTATTTCCCTCCCTTTTAAATATATTTGCAATTTCTTCCCTGAACATTTATACCATTGTTGTCCACTTGCCATATCCCTAATGATTAGGCAATATTCTCTCAAAATCTTGAGAAAATCGAGTTTTAAGAGCAGAACACACAAGCAAAACCTATGAACCCAATGGTAGCCCTATGTAAACTGGACGTGCTCCCCGCACGCAGATGCTCCCGTGTCTGACCAAAACCAGATGTGGACTCCATAGGGCGATAGGCCTATTGGTTATATGTATATGTAATGCATATGATTGGATAATAATCACGCATGCGCACGCATGTAATATGATATATAAACCCATGTTTTCCCAATAAAATGTTATGTCTAAACAGGACAAACCTCTGCTCTTCTTATTACATAATATTAGGTATTAGTTGTATCAGTATTGAGCAGTGAAACAATCCACAAGAGCATACGAACACAACCGCCATATTACCGCCGTAACGTTTACACCTCCCTGACTGATACAGTACAACTAGTACACGAACGCATCGCCACATAAACATCCACCCATCTCAGACATCTGTCGCTCAACTATCAACGGGACTACCAATAAATGGGATGTTTACTGCAAAATTCACTTAGATTCAACGATTCCCCACCGAGTTGAGGGATCTGGAAGGTGAGTCTTTATTCAACTAATTTAGGCTTAAACTAAAGTCTATAAATATGATGAACCACGACGATCGACTGCTAAGTACACATTTCTTTTCAGCTTTCCTATCGCTGGCTTGCATGGGCCCATGGGCCACTTGCATGACTTTCGATCAAGCATGCCGGGAAGATGTGCATTAGGTTGGATTTATTACGTATCACTCACATAGAATCAAAGCCGTGATCTTAGAAGTGAAAGTGAAAATGTCACTCTTGTTCTTTCTTCGTTGAAAGCATTTGATTTTGACTTCAGGTAGCCTACTCAGCCTACATGACATGTAGCGATAATAGGGCGTGTCGGTACTTCTACTCTTGTCAGTGAGTAGCCTAGTGTAGTGTCATGCCTTGGTTTGGGCTTGGCTTGGAGACCCGTTGGTTTATCATTTGATCATTTCGCAGGTCAAAGTCTTGACTTGAATTGAACAGCTAGGTCTAGGTCTATCATAGGCCTACTTTAAATTTAACTAAAGAGCGACGAACAGTATAACTATAATAGTATAAGCCTCCAAGTCCAAGTCGAAGAGGATATATTGATATTATATGTATGTAAATGCAGAGCAGAGGGAGGGGGCGGGTGCACCGAAGCTAATTACTCGGTTGAAGAATGAAGGAATGGATATAAATATATATTATTGATGTTGGCCTACCGTATGTGAATTGTAATAGGTGATACGGTAGGTCCTACTCTTGCATTTTATCAATGTAATCAGTTGTGTGGTATTGTAGCGGGGCCGGGTGCAGCTAGGGCAGCGCGCCCGGCAAGCTGGGCATAGGTCACTCGGTTCTTAGAGTAATATCACACCTTGATATTACTCTAAGCTCGGAAGCTCGGTTCATCTACATGTCAGTCTGTAAGGTGGACTTGATTTTAGCCATTTAAATGGACCCAATTTATTGAATTTCTTGGAGCTGACATGGTATCCACTGAGAGCTTAACTGATGTGCATAGTGTTGTCTTTAACCTCTAATTTGGTGGTTATATTAGATGTTTTTCTATTGCTAAAATGACATTTAATGTGGGGGTCCTCCCTACGTCCATACCCCTAGCTATGACACAAAATGTAAACAAATTTTTCTGGCCCCAGTTCAGGTCCAAATTGACCGTGAGCCTTCATTCTGGCCTCGGTGGGTCAATGGTGATTTCTCAATTCGGACCACGTCTTTTGCTGGGTTGCCCAAAGAACTCTTCATTGTATGGACGTTCAATCTAAATGTTAATCTAAAAAATAATCATAATTAATGTTGTCGGTGATGTGGGATGCTGAATTTATGTTGAATTCTACCAGCTGCCCAGGGCCTAAACGTCCAGGCCTGGGGCCCAATGATCTGTACCCCGACTGGGAGGCCCTCGAGACCCAAGTGCCCCAAGATCGAGGTGCCCAGATCGAAGCATCAAGCGCCCTGGTCTAAGATCGAAGCGCCCACCGCTTACATCGAAGTGCCCTGCCGGTGTTAGATCGAAGCGCACACGGTCTTGTTGTTGAATCATTGGTTTTAGTAGGGATAGTCCACTACTGCCTTTACTGACTTAGGACAACCAATTTAAGGTTAGGGTTAGGGTTACTTTTGGTATGGATTATTGTTAGGTACATTTCGGAACAAGGAGTTCCGATTGGAACTTCTTCCGATCAGGACAATTTATTCAAAAACTACTTGGATTGAAATCATCCCGTTTCATACAGATGATGTCAGTCATTAGTTCTTGGGGATTCTAAAAGGATTTGTTCAAATATTCAATATTGACTCAGATATGCCGATTTTAAAACGGCTCGCCGACACGTAAAAAACGGCCGTCCCTACCCTTATAGCTGAGGCGCTTTGATCTAAGGCCGGGGCGCTTTGATCTAAGACCGGCAGGGCGCTTCAATCCAGGCCGTGGGCGCTTCGATCCAAGGCCAGGGCACTTCGGTCTCGGGACGCTTCGATCTGGGAGGCTTCACAGTCAAGTAGGACCAGTGTCAGGTCGGACCCGGCGGGTTAGTCAGGTCAGACCAGGGGGTGGGTCAGCTTGAACTGCCGGGTTAGTCAAGTCGGACGGGGGACGCTAATCCATGCTAAAAGGCAAAACTAACCCTAAACCTAACCCTAAATTGGTGGTTCTAAGTCAGTAAAGGTAGTACTAGTAGTGGAGTGCCCCTAGTAAACACTGACTAATATAAAAAGTAATTACTTGACTAGTATCGTTCCACCTAAAGCACCTGGCACCTGGCACCCTGGCCGACCTGACTAACCTGATGGTCTGACTTGACTTTAACCCTGGTCCAACCTGACCTGGTCCGACTTAAGTGTCTGAACGAGTTTCGGTCCAAGTTGAAAGTTCCCCTTCCCCCTTTGCTCACTATTCTGGTAACACTGCTCTTTTTGTCACATGATTGCATGGTTATGTAATAGCCCAACGTAATATCATGTGGGATGCAATATTAATTCCGATTGGAAAACCTGATGTAAGACCACTTTCATATGAATCAAGTAGGCTAATGTTAAACTGGAAATTAGTGTTGTCTGGTACCAATTTTGATGATTGTATGAATCAAGTAGGCTAATGTTAAACTGGAAATTTGTGTTGTCTGGTACCAATTTTGATGATTGTAAAAACTATGTGAGATGATGCTTCATTATGAAATTATGGTTATTTTAACCATTTATTATACTTTGACTAATTGATGTTAAGGGTACCCTGTGTACGGCTGATGAATGTCAACCTACAAATTGATTTTCTCCCGATTGGTTGGTTGATGTGAATTGCAGAGAAGGCAACAAATAGGTTTTATTTGGTCTGATATGTTATAAGTCGCTTTGATCCTTCTTCAGGGTTCCGATGTACATCTTTATTATTTATTTGGAATGCTGAAAATATTGTCTGTAAGATGAAATGCATCCAAGAGAAAGCATAAACAAAACCACCCAGACAGGCTTAAAGCATTATCAGTACAATATCTGATTTTTTTAAACTTCGTTTTCAGGAAACTCTTTGAACTAGGATGATCGGATGGGTGGCGCCCGAGAAGCGCCGTTTTTTTCTCGTCGTGGTGGCAGTACTTTGTGTGGAAGTCTTTCTTATTGTTCTTATCACCAGAGCCGAACACAAACAGTTTGCTATCTTAGATGCTCAAGCCATGGAAGAAGTGGGTCTTAACAGGGAATTACCAGGACTACTGGATGCCAAGTTATCCTATGAATACAACGACAAGAATTCCAGAGACAATATAGCTGAAGATCTCAAGAAGAACAACAATAACATTCCCGACTTTTTGTGACCCTTATTTAATCCCTTTAAATGTAGGAGATGTTTTATTTTGTTGGAATGACTTTCTGTCTGACTGCCAAAATCATTTAAACTATAAAGCCATTCCATGGTTGGATCATTTTTTGTATAAAGGTATATGATCCTCCCCCCGCCCCCGCCCCGCCGTCGTACAAGGGTTGAATGTGACCTTACGCCTTGTCCACCCATATATTAATCCATTCCGGGAAAATTGCGTATTATATAAAGACATTTTAAGTTGTTTATATACCATGACATCTGATGTGCATATCATTTTAGGTTATTTAGTAGGATGTTGAATACCTCTGAAATATAATATTATCGTGTCACTATTGGAGGTAGTGAGTATGATACACAGAAATGATTAGAAGAACGCAACATATGAGAAAATACAACTAAATATGAATAGATCTGTTGTGATCAGAGCCTACCGCCACCATTTTTTTCTGTATGTAGCGACGTTGTTTATGTTAACGCATTTTTACAAGAACTAATTCAGCTCATACAGTTGTTCTTCTACTAGTCCCTAGGGGAGAAGGTGAATAACCCGAGACTAGTCCCTCTGACCTATCTCCTTGCTCTCCCGCGGGTTTAGTTACATTAGTTTTAAATGGTTTAATTCCTTCAGTCAATGAGCTTACTGTAGAATTAAAAGGATGAGGATTCAATATATATCAGTCTCGAAATTGCAATAGTTCAGTTGATTAAAGCAGGAAAATTGTAATTATTAAACACGACATACACATGTATTAATTAAATCCCTTATAATGTAACGAACAATAGTAATATTTTATAGATGGACTGTCATTATTTTGTTAATGTAATGGTCGACCTTACCGATCATTATCTGTAAGTACATCTTACAAAGCCAGCTTTACTTTGCTTAAAACTTAGTACACTATTTACATTCCATTATTAACGTTAAATTTGATGTAAATAATCTTCCAGCTACATCCGTGGGTATTGCCCGTAATTCGCACTGCAAATGCATTTATTAAGTGTCGTATTGCTCACAGTTCAGAAACGAAACCATGTAGGCATAAATAAGTTGTGTCACTTTTAGTTTTAGTTATCATAAAATATTTTAAGAGACTCCTTTTTACGAAGAATGTTAATAGTAATAATACCCACTATTTGTGCTGGGTGGTTCTATAACGTGTGTATCAGAAATATCGCGATGTCTCAACACAGATCTCACAATCGTCTATTTAGTCAGCAATATCACATTTTACTTACTAGTCACCGCGAAAAAAAGAGCTATAACTTCAGTTTTAGGTGTTGCTAGAATGTAGTTTACAGCAAACTATCTTGTTGTGGCACAATTGTATATTATGAGCGATTGTTTTCACAAAATATTGGATTGAATACTTCACCTGCATTTAAGTCTACCAGACGGATATATTCTATCCTTTAACAGACCTTAGTGTCACGCTTAAAGTTGTAGTTCTGACCAAATATGTTTAAAGGGGCTGTCTGTCACACCTACAGAACCACCTAAAATCAATTAAGGGGCCGCTGTCGTTAAACTTTTTACATGGAAACACATAGTTACTATAATAATCCTTATCCAGATAGCTGAATATTGTTTAACGATGGTATTTCTTTTCATTATTTCGGGTTACTAAGAAAATGCAAATTATAAGGTTGGGTTTCTATATATGATATAGTTAAAATCATACATTCTGTTCAGTTGCATGTATCTATCATGATGTGCACTAAAATAGTCTTTGTGACATTACTTGTGTATTTTCTGTATGATATTAGAAGTAACCAGAACTGCTATCTTGCTGTCGCTATTCAGTACCTTTATTGAAAGTAGGTAGACCTCACCAATTATCTTGATTTTTAAGCTGACTTTCCGAGTGACTAGGTTGATTGTGAAATTTCCATATCTGATGATAATCGCCTATGTATGGACATCGTCTGAGAGAGCGATATAAGAACTATATATGTACTCACTGGCCAGCCCACTCAGCATCGCACTTGTGATTCCCCTCGTGGAGGTTCAGCCAAATAATCGATGTACCAATCACCCTTAAAAATTAATGTAATAATTCTAGAACACTGAACAAATATGTGAAAGATCCAAATTTCGACTTGAATGCACGATACGAACTCTCCCGTAAGAGTGAATTATATAAAGGCAAATCTGTCTGCAACTATAGGTATTTGGAATTTGTAACAAGATACGAAATGGTGTTAATTGAGACTATCGTTTCTCTGTGTATGTTGTCTTTTCGGTGATTCGTTTAATGAGAGTGTAAATAATGTTGATTAAATGATTTAAACCAGTGATCAAGGGGTTTCACCACACTATGCTTATTCAATATTGTGAATAAACTGGAAATCCCTGTGGTATAGTAGGGGGATGTATGTATCTTACGTACCTTCCTATTCTATTGCCCGTGTGTATCACAATTTGCGATGGAACTTTTCAAACATTTGTATAGCAATATCTCAACATAGTTATCGTAGGTCGTTATTTCATTTAAGATAAGATGGTGCCAATAAGATGAACAGTATTAAGAATTACGCTCAGTTTAAGTTATTTGACTACCCACTTACCAATGGTCTGTACATCGAATGGCTGAGAGACTTGTACATACTTATCAAAAAGGCGATGATGTCTCGATTAAGAATATGAAATTACTTGTATCCCATGCAATACTCTTGAGTAGTATGCCGTATATAGCAACGAGTATCGGTATATATAGTCTACACGATTCTAAGTCACTGTAGACATGGTTGAAGCAGGGACTAATAATTAAATTACATTTTGACCTTGCAATCTGCTTGTTTTTTTAAATGGCGAAGACGCATGACGCATATGTGAATGTCATGTGTTTGAATACCATAGAAACCCCAGCACCAACCATTGAGGCCAAAATGCCTCCAGTGCTATGAAATAGTGTAAACAGTCCGATTTAGTTTTCACAAACGGAGGTCGCAAAAGAACTTTATCACATTAAATGCTCTATGATTTGATATGGGTTTTTCAAGGCTATCACATCAAAGATATCTACTATCTAATATTGTTGTACAGTAAATACAAACAGCTGGGTAAACATGCATTTGTTGTAGTGATACCACGTTTATATACTCAACGATGATGATATAATTCCTATTTGTTTTTATATTGTTTACGGTCGTCGCTATTGAAACCAAACTTGTGCATAATTTATGTCGTTTGTTCTAGTGATATATGTACTTTCTCATGGTTCGAACTGTTGTTGATAACGGGAAAATGACTAATTTGGTACCAACGTTGGTGGTACGTAAGAACACGGTCCATGCAGGCATGTGCCAGGGATTAATATGTAGATATATGGGAGGTCCTGATAAGAGACATTTATTCCATTGTAATTGCCACGTTCTTGATTAAGACGAATAAAAATGATCTTAAAAAAGATTTGAAGCGTGGTCTCTTGTTATTTGAATATGAAGAATATTGAGTAAAGCTGTTTAAAAAACGACCGAAAAAAGGTCTGGAATTATATTTTATTATAGCATTAAAGCGTTCATGTGGAAACAGTCAAGCAGTAGAAATTCGTTTTCATGTTAAACTAACATTCTTATGTATTTCTAACTCACGTAAAAGGTTTCTTTTGCATGGTAGCAGTTACAAAAGGAAAAAGGGACATTGCTTCGTACCAATAACAACTGCCACATAAAGTTTGCTAGAACCAGCTAGCAGAGCTATACCATTTAAACACATTTATAATGGTAATTTTGCATTCCATGATTTCAGTAAATACCTTTGTCTTCTCCAAATTATTCTACCATTTGCACACATATAGACGGTAGGAAGGACAGTATTCCAAGCTTAGCCAGTATTATCAGTCCTCATCTCAGAGCAGGTTAAGCCGAAAATCACAACTAATCGAATAATGAGTCATATCTTCTAATTAACCCTTGGATTATTCTAAATGACCAAGTTGTGAAATATTAATAAAAACTGATAAAGTTAACTGTTGGAAATTTCCGTTGCTGTTAAATTCATTTTCTAAATTGTACCAGGGTTTTAGTATCCTATACCTTCAACATTATTTCTTAGGGGTTAGAGGCCCATTCCACAACCACCTATATTAATGCAGGTGCATTAATATTTCCACGAGCATCTAAACTGTCTACTCATACCGTGTGGGCTTAACATTAATCAACTTTCTTAGGGTGGAATCGTATAGATTAGGAACGAGTGAAATGACATCAGTTTCGCATGAACCAAGGATTGATATCACTGGCAACTTAAAACAAGAAAAAGAATCATCTCAAACATTCGCAACTTTACCAACATTATACATATCATTTTCTCGAAAGAAATTTCCGACAGTATGTCTCGTGAGTCATTTTATCCCCAAGCATGCAGCATTTTATGAAAGGAAGTCACAGGTACACGAACCATCTCATATACTTGAAAACAATTTTAAAATACTGAGCTAAACCATAAGTTATCATATAAAATTTTCATAATATTAAAACTATGCTGGAAATAATTTAAGGTATTCCTCTTGGTATAACAAAGGATAATCGATCGCCTATTTCTCCCCATGTTGCTCGATTGAGTTGGAACACCACGACCCATGCTATAATCACTCCACTCCATAATAACGTCCCGAGCAACGACCGAATAACATCTGAAAATAATCAGAAAATGGAGTTGATGTCAGTAGAACAGTTAAAATCATCACTTAATTTAGAACAGAAAATAGATAAACATGCAATGGAAATACTGATATTTTTCTTTCGTACATCACTTCCAACAATTTGAAAAAGTGTAAAGTTGGTAAAATTAGTTTGAAAAAACACATTAATTTTATATAATTATAGGAAATAGAAAAATCGTCTCCACCAAGTCAGTTTCAAATATATGTTTTTTTATTATATATATATATATATTGAAAGCTTGAATAGTCGAATTTTCAAATTAAACGAGACGTACCGTAGGGGAGGTGAAGTTTAATTTTAATTTAATCGAGGACACCACGAGGGGTGTGGAGAATAATTATTCTCGACCACACACTCTCGTGGTGGCCGAGATTTAATCAATAATAACCCCTTAATTAATTATAATCATGTCTAAAAGTGGGAACGATAAGATTAATACACTTTACAATATCATAAGTGTTTAAACTAAAATAAGGGACCTCCATTGTACATAATAAATTATTTTTTAACAAATCCCATTTCTGATAGCACTGATCTGACTCGATATATATATTTAAACGTTAATATATATCTTTAATCTTATCTTTCTGTACGTTCTATCTAATAGTAAAAGCATGTATTCTAGTGGGTACTTACAGACTCGGATCTGTTTTTGTTGTTCATAGTTCTCTTTAAAGAAGGCATCACGGAAGAACCAAACTGTATTTATAAACCAGAGAAAGGGGAGCATCGCGAACCCACCTACAAAATGACAATGCATGACATGAAAAATGGTTACAGAAATTGCACATCGATGCGGGCATAATATTTTGACGCAAGCCAATTAAGGAATTAATTTTTCTAGCAAAGTGGGACAGTCGGCCCACATCTTCATCTTTCCTTTTCTGTCTCCCACCATCTTTCTCTTTCATCTTCTCTCTGCATGTAACTTGGTACCCGTATTAACATTCATACCTCAAATGGGACCGTTTTAACATCCTTCTTTTGGTCAATGTAGTGCAACAGATACAGATCGTCAGAGGCAATGTGAGATGGATACAGAGTGCTTGAGGCTGAGGCGAAGGGACAGAGAGATTAATAGTTCTAAGGCTATGTAATAAAATAATGGAATGTAATTGTGCACAGATGTATGAAAATTGGTAAACTTGAGTGTTTTACAATAATAAAATAAACTTGTCATAAAAAGTTAGAAATTCTAGACGAAATTCTGGAGAAAGACCTGTCAATAGTAAAATACTGTAAGCATTCATTAATTACTCTGAGAGACTGTTGCCTGTAACAGTAACTAATAAGGAGGAGGAGAGGGAGGGGAAGCAGGAGGAGGATCAGGGATTCCCCCAATATCTAGAGTGTCCCTAATCATATCATATCTAGATTATCTCTTATCAATATTTCACCATGATGGCGAAAAGTAAAAGTAATATTATTGAATGTTTTGTTTGAAATAAATTCCAATGATTACTTCAAGGCTTTACCCCAGAATTCAGCACTTTCCCAATTGAATGCCTCCGGGCATTCCTAAGATTCATCAGTTTCTGCCCTGAATGGGTAAAAAGATGGGGAGGGAGGTAGGGAATTATAGACAAATAGATGGGAAGAGAGATGGAGACAGAGACAGTGGAAGAGGGTTTTATTACAGTAATTATGAAGGGAAGAACAGGTATAGAGAAATTTAAACTTTAAACAAAATTATGTGAGCATGGATGGAGGAGGCCGGGGGGTGGGGGAGGAGGAGGATTATGTTACAGACTTATGTTTATTCTTACGATGCAGTGTTGAACTCTGTTGCACATTCTTTCTTATGACGCAACATTGAACCTTTTTGACTCCCATTCACTGGTTATCCAGCTACTGCTTCCTTATGGAAAGTCAAATGTAAACAGGTGGATGTAAATTATATTTGAAACCCTTATTTTCTAGGAAATCGGTCATAAAACATAGTGGAACGGGTTTCCACTATAACAAAGTATGTCCACCGTGAAAATCGAATCACTCCAGCAGTGTCAGAGGAGATGCGGAGAATTACACTTTTCTCTTACAAAATTAATATTATAGATGATGTGATGTATTCAAAATATTGAGTTGAACAGGGCAGCATGAGTTAATCACCTTATGCGAGAAATAATAGTTTCTCATGGCAATGGTACTTAGTAAAGAGCAACCTGTTGATGACTATAATTTATAGGTAATTACAGATGGTTATACATGATAAAAGACAACTGAACTAAAGAGAATAGGACAAGAACACATACCATAGTAGTATTTTCTACATAAGTTGAGTTTATCCTCATTTTTCATTCGACGCAAATCCATTTTTCTGGCCTGGATCTGAAAGTATGGTACACAAACATAGCGGTAATGAAGATAGATCAAACAAAATTATGCATTATTGTGAAATGTATATAGGTTAGCTACATGGTCATAGCGCTGTCTTTGACTTTGGCTCAATCTTTGCTAGGTAACTATAGCATAGAGGGTGAATGAAGGTCGAGCAAATTAAATATTAACAATTAAGAAATGTAAACATCAATCTTAAAAAGGAGGCGGGACCCAAGCGCCCCAGGATCATAGCGCTCAGACCCTAGATTCTAGCGCCCGGACTCAAGCTTCGATCCAAGGCCGGGGCGCTAGGATCTCGGGACGCTACAGTCCCTGGGCGCTACTGTCCTGCGAACTTCAAAATTCAAATTGTTCAGGAAGTCGGATTTAGTCCTGTAATATTAATAAGGCTCAGTAACAGTTTGTACAACCGGGGATTTCCTGTTGCTAAAATAGCGAGCGAACGAGCGAGTACGTGGCAGCGGGCAGTCGCCCCCCCCCCCCCCCACACACACACACACATAGTCATAGACATAGTAACTATTGTGTATTGTCATATTATTTTGTGTATCGATTAATAAACGTTTCTAAAAAAAATAAAAAAACTATCATAATATAGGGTCTGGGAGCCCGGGCTAGGCTAGGGGCAGCAGTGTATATATACAGAGTCAGAGTCATGAATATCACGTAATACAAAATGCGTTATTTCCCCATTCGACATTATGTCAAAATCAAGGATGAAGTGATACCACGGCACTGGCACTTAAAAGTTAAAGTCATGTGTATTATTGTAGTCGGTCCCTCTTGTTCCTGGCCCAACCCATCTCCGGACCGTGGTGTCCAACGCAGTCACAGACACAGACAGTCACAACGAGTACCGTCTGGTTCACAATCACAGTGATAAAAGTCATGGAAAAATCGTTACAGGAGAAGAACTTCTACCCAGACGCAATCTGTCATAGGCACATACTGAATTTGTCACCACCAACTTCAATACTTACCAAATAAGCGAATACAGTTGAAAAATGGGAGGTATTTCCTTGCAAATTAAGAAGAAATGCAAAACCGGAAGTTGGTACAAAGTGACTCACGTCACGATCAATCTCGTTTAATGGAACGAGATAATCCCCCATTTGATAAAGTCATCGCTATTTATAAATTCCTCAAATTCCCCCACCAAAGTATCTTTAACACGTGAAAAATAAGGCTCAGCTATTCAAAATTAAAAATGATTAACAATCTGTATATCGGAAACACCGCGAGAATCCCAGAAGGTTCGAGACAAAAGATCATTCAAGATGGCGGAATATCTGGCGTCAATTTTTGGTACCGAAAAGGATAAGTGAGTTTTCTTCTTTTTCCTCCATCATACATGATTGGGTTTCATTGGAAAGTGTTCTGAAGCATACTATGCATGTTTACTCTGTGTTCGAATATTCTTTTATGATCAGAGTGGTGTGCTACATTCACAAGTCTTCGCCGAAATTCACAACACGGGTCCAAACAAAGTTTACAAACCACGGGGGAAGTGCGAACGCACTACGTTTTTGAAAAATACCCCGGGCCCGGTGTTTACCGATACTAGGCGCGTGTAAAATTCCTATTAGATTGTGTATACCATACCCTGTATGTTAAAGTGTAATTTTAAGACTTCCAAACTATTGCAAGGTTTCTTTCGCCCTTCAGGCTCTGCCCATTATATTTTTTAAACGATTTTAGGGAGGGTTTGGGATCTCTGCCTGACCCTCTCCTCGATGATTTATGACTTATTGCGTGGTCAAGCGGTTGGCTGGCAGAATTAGTCATTATAAATATAACACCCTCTATCGGATCCTTATAAATTAGTACCGTATATACCGACTATACGGTAATATATCTTTGTTTAATAACGGAACCTCTAACTTAACTTTTAAGCCTAAGCCTAAGGCTCTACAATGACAAGTAACTGGTCAGGAGGGGCCCTGCCCCTGCCTCTTGCTAGTAAATGCTGCGCTTTGCCTTTGACCGCATGACCAAAACAAATTAGGACCGGTTCATTCAGACCTAGGGCTAGGTCTACACTCTGTCCAGCCTCTGAAGAGCTGGGACTGTATATTTCAGTCCAATAAAAGTGAGCCCAATGTGGATAAAGAATCTTATTTATTTGGAAATAGCAATATAAAGGGACACATACCCCAGTACGCGGGTGCCGCGCTCTACAGAGGCTGGACAGAGTGTATGACTGCTATAACATGCTTTAAGTTAACAACTACCGGTATGTAAAATTAACTAATTTTGTAAATATTTACTAATTAACTAAGATAAAGGTACTTCTATATTTGTTCAGTTTCATGCTAATATATGATATTGAGAATATGTATGACCCAAAGGTAATGGACTGAATTAAAACTCACTAAATTAATGTTTATTTATAGCGGGAATAAGACAGGGTCTGAGGGTGGGGATCAGGCCAAGGACCATCCGATGAGAGGCCTGGTTTTGTTTCTCTTTCAAAGAAGCATCCTCCCCCCCCCCCCCCCCCCCCCATGCAGATAAAACATATTTTTTGTTTTCTTTTACTGAAGAATCATGTGTACTCCCAAACCTCTTAGATCTCCCTAATAATGTTATTTTTCAATAAAATTGCATTCAGATTCCGGATATAAAAACCAATGAAGGTAAATTAGAGAAAACAAAATTATATACATCTAGGCATTGATATCGACGACACCCTTTCATTTAAACGAATTTGTTTTCAACGAAATGGTTAAACAATCGACTACATCCTTACATCATTTACACTTTACACTATCTCAAAATATTGACACAACTAGCCAAGGGTTTGGTATCACCCAGTAACTACCCACACCTTATCCATGCCATCTGGCTAACCTAACAACCAACAGATAGCCGCGTCACATTTGTTCTGTCACGTCATAGAATATGACGTCACATACTACGAGCGTTTGACCCTTTCATTTAAGATGTATTACTGTATAGAAAGAAGAATTGCACAATCCCAATCCAGAATAAACGCTCTTGGCAACATTTCTAGATACTACTTTGATACTGTTCCGCCCATCGTGCATGGAACAAATTATTTATTAATACATGTATAAAACATATTTCCAAATTCAGGGGTATTCTGGAGACCTGTACTCTTTACAGAGAATACTCCTTTTCCCACATATATTTAATTTTCTAGTCTGCTACCTTGTTATTTGTATTATGATATTATATCCGTATTAAGGAAATAAAACTCTTATTATTTATATATTTATGTCCATGTCTCTTCCAGGGTAAATTGCTCCTTCTACTTTAAAATCGGAGCATGTCGTCATGGAGAAAGATGTTCGCGTTTGCACAACAAGCCGACTTTCAGTCAGACGGTTCTTATCCAGAATCTTTACATCAACCCCCAGAACACAGCACAGACAGCTGATAACTCACACAGTAAGTATATCTATGTGTTATTTATTTATCCATTCATTCTGATTAGGATCAATTTCGTCTCATATTTTTTTCCCCTCTCCCCTGGAAGTAAAAATGTAAAGTGAAATATAAAATATAAGGGAGACTGATATTGAACCTTATATGTGTAGAAGCCTCGAGGGCAGGATATCTTGAATAAAACCTTTAAAAAAATGTAACGTGACACACTAGCTGCAAATCTCGTAAATTTCTGTGGTTTGACCACAGGTAAAAAAACACCCCCAAACCCCACTGATTAGAGCGTGCCCATTGTGCTCGTAATTTAGCTGAGATATTTGGATAACGTCTTGTTCCGCCTAGTACACTAGCACGAACGTTCCACTCTGCCTCACCTGGTAACATTTATGGTTGCTGTTTGGTAACCCATTTAATTTTTTATATAGTTACCGGTTACCTCGTTGCTCTTGTAGTGTGATTTCGACCCCCAAACGTCTCATCCGGCACAAGCTAGCTTGGCCACTATGGTTAGATTCTGATGCTAACTCTGGGCCCATTTTATATTTATCCCCAATATGATTTACAATTATATCAACATTCACTTCGTAATTGAGTGTTCATTGGTACTATGAATAAAAAGACCATGTCCGAAAATAATTTGGTGAATGGGTGGGTTTAGAGCCCACCTCTTTCTTCCCTGTTTCACACCAATTTCCTGAGATACTTTTGATTACTTTGAGAACAATAATATACCAATTTCTTAAAGAGCCTTATACTCGTTCCAAGTATTGTACTCTTTTATTAAATGAATTAAATATTTAGGTTATGCCTTTATAAATCCATCGGGGGTGGGGGGGGGGGGGGCTAACTGAACAGTTTAATATACAACCTAAAGACCATCGCACATTCACAATATCATAAACTCGTGTGATCTTTGGGCAGCCAGAAAAGCGTGGAATTACTATCATGTGTTGGCATTCACTGTGGGCGTTATATAATTCTATGTATAATGCATGATCTCGTTTTCTATTTTCAGTTATGCTTTCGGACATGGAAGCACAGGAACATTTTGATGAATTTTTCGAAGAAATATTTACTGAAATTGAAGACAAATATGGCGAAATAGAAGAGATGAATATTTGTGACAATCTTGGAGACCATCTTGTTGGGAACGTGTATATCAAGGTATGTTCATTTTAGTTTTACGTTATGTGTGAGTTTTGAAAATGCTTTCGAATTTAAAGCCCAGCGATAATTTGTTTGTGTCTGACGTACTGCCATTTTTGGGCAATGGTAGGCCTATACAGGACGGGAAAGTCTCAGATTATTTTCTGAATTTTGAATTTATGTGCGGGGCGAGCTGCGCTGCACCTTGCTTTTCCAAACTGCCATGTAATGAAGACTGGAATGTCTCCTTAGTGATGGTCCCAATTGTTTTAATTATTTATGTGTATTTTCCATCAAAATGATGGTTTAAATAATAATAGCCCTTCTGCAGTGTTTATTTTGTCATTTGGGGTATTTTAGATTACAAAAATAGTCCCATGATCCACTAGAGGGCCGGGGGGTGGGGGGCTCCCCTGGGGGAGAGAGGTTGTGTGGCACTACATGGTTTCGCTCCTGGGGAGGCTCATTAGGCAGTTCTCAAATATCAAGCAAAAAAAACCAAAAATATTTTCTGAATTCAGAGTATACATTGGAAAATTGACAAATGTCCCCCAAAATACTCCCATTTTACACCTGTATGTACCAATATTTTCTCAAATTCCCATTTGTCAGATTTATCGTTGGTAGTTTTGTATAGAAGTAGGTAGCTTTGTATGGAAGTGGCTATCTATTTCTGACGAAAAGGTTATGTATAAAGTAAATATGAAACACATTAAAAACGATTGTAATGTCCCTTTACTTTGTCTCTGACTAAGATGAAGAAGTCATTAAAAATCATGTAAATTAGTCATTAAATTTGATGTGCTCTGGGCCGCGGGGGATCCATGCGGATTATCAAAGGCTGGCCGTGTGTATGGCTGTCTGCAGCACTATGTCTGTGCATGTTCAGGGTCCACTACTGATTTCCGAAAAGAGTAGAATATAGCACCTGTTCACAGTTGGGGTGTTTTCTATCAGCTTTAGCTGGTCGTATACTGCCCCAGGAGTTAGTGGAAGACCAGCTGTATGAGCTGAACTAAACAGTCTGATAAATCATAATACAAACGAATAATTAAAGGAAATGATTGTGTAGCATGTTATCATCTCATGAAACATCACAATTTATACAAACATTATTATTTTGATTTATTCTCATGATCAATTGCATCATTATGAAACTTGAGTGATAATTTCCTTATTCTCTATTACTTGACGACAGTTCCGTTATGAGGAGGACGCCGAGAAGGCTGTGGCAGATCTCAACAATCGCTGGTTTAATGGACGACCCATCCACGCCGAGCTTAGCCCCGTTACCGACTTCCGTGAGGCATGCTGCAGACAATACGAAATGGGGTGAGTTTAGTTTAGTTGTGTCAGTCTCCGCGGGGCCTGGGAAATTCTTGGAACTATTAATTTGGAAAAATAAAGTCAATGCCTGGAAAAGTCTTGGGAATGGCCATTCTGGTTCAAGAGCCTGGACACTGATCATATACGTGGTTTGGATTCTGTTAAATGGCCCTGAATTTTTCCAAGATTCTCAGTTTCATACTGACTTACTATGTACTGCCTACCTCGCCCCCCTTTACCCGCCCCGCCCCTCTCACATCATACGCTGGGTGACTCACAAATAAAAGTTTGACACGCGGTGATTGATTTTTAAGATCTGGAAGTAAAACTGAGTAGATACCAGTACAATCAGGTAGTGCACTTCTTACTTTCCTCAGGTCTTAGTGCATGCATTGTAGAACTCAAACTACTATACAATGATTTTTTTTAAATAATAATGAGGTAAAATACTTATTTTCAGTGAATGCACAAGAGGAGGCTTCTGTAACTTCATGCACCTCAAACCCATTTCTCGTGAACTCCGACGACAACTCTATGGCAGGAGTCGCAGTCGCAAGAGTCGCAGGTAAGTTAGAATAACTTTAGCCTCATTGAACTGTTTAGACAAATGGGCATAATTAGAATTGAAAATGAGGCAAGAAAGATGGCATTGCCATGCAAGCTCGCACATTTAGTAGTTCAAACCTCATGAAACGCCTATGAATGGTCCAAAAATTGTCCAAAAATATCAATCAATACCTTATGGTAACCCATCGCCTTTGTAAATTGCTCCAGGTTTGATGCACTAATCTAACCTCTAGTTTTTGATGATTTTGCGTTAATTGGATTTATCATTCTACCACAGCTAATTAAGGAGGCTGGGCACAATTACGCGCTGGGGGATAGCGCGAGATTTGTTGGTCGGAATTTGCCGTTATACAGTCGTCATATTCACTCTTTTGTAACATATCTAGTCTAGTAATTAACAGGCAACACTTCATAAATCATATTAAAAAACAAAGTAGGGATATGTTTATGTTGTTTGTTAAAGTATAAATGGTTTCTGTCATTCTGTCATATGTTACGACATATGTATGGTTTAATTCCCAAGCTAAATCTCGCACTACTTTCTTTGTTGACAATTCGCTGAGGGCCTAGTTTTTCAGGGTAAAGTATGGACATTTCTGTTGAAATCAATAAGTAAAAGACATGTAAAGGTTGTAGAATTGATCAGAAAAGGATTATCTAGGTCTAGTCTATTTAGTTTAGAGTTGACAACTGCAAACAATGATGTAAACAGTCAAAATTACGGCAAACTCGACCTCCGACTCAACCTTGACCTGACACTTGTAACGTTGTCCACCAAAAAATGGGGACCCCCCATATATTGATTGTTTTGTAATCTAAACTGTTTTGAGAATATGATATGTGAGATTGAAAGAAATCTGATCACTTTTTTCTGGTGAAATATACGAAAATGTGTTGAATTATGACATTTTCTCATAGCTGCCAATAGTAAAGCATCCTCCAGGAGGTCGACCCCACAGTGGGGAAATGAATATGGAAAGGTCATTAATGAATGGCATTTTCGAATAAGTTCCAGGACACTTGAAACTATCACTGGAGCAATTTTGGGGAAAATCTAATGACTTTTCGAAGTTGTGGCCAGCCTCCTTAAGAATTAAATTCCTTAGCTAGTGAAAGAACAATTTTTCTTTCTAAACCCAAATCGAGATGCATCAGACGAATTGAATCTACCATAAAAGCTTGATTGAAAAATGTCAGGTGTTTTGGCAGGTCGACTCGTGTCTTCCATCGGTGATGGGTGACGTTCTATGAATCCGGTGAACAAAATGCATGCGGCAGGATGTTAAGGATCTAACACACAACGCACCGCAAAACACCCTAATATTGTTGCTCATGCTGTATGCTAGAGAAGCGGGACGAACTTCTAACATTGGAAAGCTCATGAAAACCTGATTATGACCCAACTTACAATGGAAACTTTCATAGTTTTTTAATTTATGCACATTTGTAAATAGCCGGGGAAAAACATGTTACATCCATACAACATCAAGCTTTTATTGACCCACTAACATGGCTTCAATTGGTCAGTAAAAACTGGGGGTATTGGTCAGTAAAAGTCAGTAATTTCGATATTCTCTGGCCGTGGGAACCATGATATAGGTAGATAATCATCCCTAACCATTCCATACATTTCTTTTCCAGATCTAGGTCACGATCACCACCCACACGCCGTAGTAGGAGCCGGAGCCGAGAGCGGCGAAACAACAAGCCGGAGCGTAACGCTGAACGAAGAAAATCCCGTAGCCGTGAACGGAGCGGGCGATTCTAGAAATGTCCCTCAACAAGCGATCTATCCACATGTTTTCACGACCACAAAAATATTTGAAATAATGAATAAATTCCCTCACAGAAGACGGTCAGATGTCACCCATATTTCATATTTGTTTGCATGGACCATGTCAGAATTTAGAATTATGTATGCTGTCATAGCCTCTTCGTTTGCACACTTTCAACCACTTTGGATGTATGACGAGTTTTTATAGGCATTTTAGCAAAAATTAATTTTGATATTTTTAATATTGGAAAAATAACCCAAGAGTAAATCGATTGCTATTGATACATTCAAAATTCATTCATGTAAATGTGTATGTCGAATAGATGCTTGACAAAACTTGTCAGGAGAAGAAGAATGTCGTGGGTTTGCGTGTCTGAGAATTTTAAAACAAGCTCTACTTGTAATGTGAATTCTGGTTGATGTAATGATATCTGGAATTTCTTGGGACAGATTAATTTTCTTTTAATCCCCCCCAAAAAAGATGCCAATTGAATCATACGTTTAGAAAGACGATTTTATGTGTTGATTTCCACAATTGAGAAATTGGATATATATGAACTTCAGGATGTATCCACTTTTTCAGATTAGAAATAGAAATTATTCTGATCTAATTTTACTGTATTGTAAATTGACTTGGAAATAAAATAAAAATGGTATTTTCCTGGGTTGTGTTATTTGTTATTAAAGATTTGCTAGGGATTTCATAAATGAAACTTTAGTGTATTGATGGGAGGTCCATGTGGCTTGAAAAGGCACCCTTAAAACTTCAATTTCATTTATTCAAAAGAATAAACCCAACATAGAATGGAACCAGGCGCTGGTCATCCTACGGTTCTGAGTTGGATAGTTTTCCCATTAGCCACGCCTATTTCCATTTACTATGTGTTATATGCCCTATCATTTCGATTCTGAATCAGTTAAAATATTTAAGGGTTTTAAAAGGGTGAGCTCGTATGGTACGTATCCATCATGGATATTCTTATTGCACATCAAGAGTACAATAATTCAGAAAGAAAAATCTTGATTGCACTCATAAATCAATAAATTTATTGAATATCAGAAGTAAACCAACTCGTATTTTAGGTTATATTTTCCGTGCGCATCATTACAAAGATGTGCTGTAAAACTAGATTTGACGCTTGAGTTGGGATAGAAAATGCTGAAGCTTTGACAATATCTTGAAAGTGCTTTGAAATTCATTAATGGCATTGAGACTTGTTGATGAATATTAACTTTATGAATTTAGATATAATAGTATTACTCAAGATAATGGACCATAGTCTCTTTTTCACCATTTCGTAGTTAACAAATGCCTAAATTTTGTGCCCCATGGAAACAAACATTTCCAAAATTTATTGGCATTTAAAAGCACTCATTTTTTTCCAATTTTACCGATTAGAATTGCATGAGTAGAGGTTCGTTTTTTCCAATTTAGCCACAACATATAGACAAGGAATTTTATGTATTCATCAGACACCGGAATAATGTTTGATTAGTGCTCCTTAAATCTTTTGGAACAAATTTACATAAGAGAAATATATTACGGGGGTGGAATAACGTATTTGTATTTAAAGGTTTTTATTTCAGCAAAGACATTATGCAATGTACACTATTTTCAGTCCACGCTGTGACTACTTAAATTAATACAACAAGTATAGAAATAAAATTCCTCTGATAGATTTAGACTTATACCGGGTCATGCCATTAAACATAATAGGAAAAAGAAGGACCCATTGGAAAAAAAACTACCTCAATTAAGTTGTATAATGAAGACAAACAATACATAACTGTAACTTTTGTGGTCTATGCCGCTTTAAGTTAAAGTAAATTTGAGACCTTACAAAGTAGAATAGGGGATTTGCATGTGCTACTGTGCATATTTGTTACGGTGCATCATGGGATGGATTCTGTTGAAATCTGACATACATTTTATCGAAAATTGCAAGAATGTTTTCACCAATATCATAGCTTTTATAAATAATCCATGAAAACCAAATGCATGACGGGAAAGATGGAGGCTTGTGTTATTGAAAGATGTATAACATATAGCCATTGACATTAGAGCATTAATAAATATCCCATACTGAACATTGCATGTTTTCTATATAATTTAGACTACCATTAATCCCATAATTCCATGCGAATCAAGATTCAAAATGGTGGCTATGCAAATCCCCTGTTAAGCGTTTTCTGGCCTATGCCATTTAACTTAGAGAAAGTTCCAGATGTTACAAAATCAAAGTAAAGAAGACATATACCATACAACACTTAACTTGGATCTAAACATGTCACAATATTGCAGTGCGATATCCCAAACTTGTATATTTGTTCTGTGCATTTTAGGTACAAACTCTTCCTGGAAGTGGAATGTATGACGTAAAGAACGTTGCAATAATGAAACGCTTACTACCCGGGGCTTACCAACTTCAAAATTGCCAATGGTGTTGCATCCAATAGTCGTAATCTGTACGATGTATTATTACAGACTTTTCCTCTTTTTTTGCACATATTGCGCATACCCAAAATACATTACTAAGACACCTTTTCCTATTGCCGACCAGATATTCCTATTTCTGGAACAAATAGTTTCATGGCACCGACTATTTCTTCATAACTGAGATCTCTTCTCCCATTACCAACCACCTCAAAACCATTACAATACAAGGAGTCTTTTTACTATTACCACTCCCCTATTACCTATTGATATACTCAGATGTTAATGAGTAAATACTAATGTACTAGTTACTGTTAATTGTAATGTTAAATGAAGTAAGTCCAACACATATTTCCTTGACTGACTGGTCCACACACTGCCTTCTGAATGACTGCCGAATGACTGACTGACTTCCGAATGGCAAGTGCCTCTTTTATTCAACTGATCACAGTTCTGTGTCATCTGCTGTTATGACAGATCTCAGCTGCTCCTTTTCAAATATTACCATTAACATTGGTTCCTTTTTCACCTCTTTCCTAATGGTAATGGTTAGACTTGCACACATTATTTCTATAATTTTCAAAATATCAATATATACAAAGAAATGCAATTTATCCACACCCAACCACTATTTCTTGGGCATTACCTACAAAACAATTATTAAACTAATTATTCTTTAAAAGAAATGAAATGTATCACTTCACTTTGATCCGATTTCTAGTCTGAGAATAGCCTAAAGGACTTAGTGCTAGTCTACTAGCTAATAGTCAAACACAACATAGTAGTATATACAAATGAGGGAGTCACTCAGGCATATTAAAATTATGATTAAAATATTAGAGATATCTTTGTGTCAGAAAGAATATCCCAAATCCAAGATAGTATCTCTTTGGATATTAAGGTATCCATAAGTCAGTTCCGGTTTGGATAGGAGAGTCAAAAGTCGGTTGAAGCCTAGCCTGTTTTTACAGTGAGAAGCACCCCAAAAAGAAGTTTAAAGGTTGTATGAAAGGAAAAGGAAAAGGAAGACTGCCAGCAAATTAGATATACGATTCATCTAGAGATATTCTAGTGACTTTCATGTGGGAGATAATGACTACCGTTAACCCCAAGGCTCCGCCATTACACCCTGGAGCATATTTGCTACATAAAGTAACTCGACACATTTCTCACAGCAACAGGTCTATACGGTTAAAGAACTTTAAGGAAGAGGTTATATTCATGACAAGTATAGATAGCTGGTAGATATATTCAGCCCTGAACTTTTAGGCAATGAAGGAATAACAATTGGATTAAAACTCCTGTGCAACAGCACTGTGCAAGCACAGACGGAATAAAATCTCAACATTATCGCATACGGAAGGACTAAGAGTGAAAACTTGGCTGTTTTGGGTATATTTTATTTTGATAAAATATAAATTGGTAAAAGTTTTATTTGAATTTGTAAAATTGAAATAATGATGAAGAGGTAAAATGATAAATAAATTTGGTGTTAAGATATATATAACCCCAATTGAGTGAGGTGATAAGTGAAATGAAAATTGAGAGATGATGATAGGATGTGGGTGGGTGGGCGATTTGTTTGAAAGTTATGAGTAGAGTGAGGTAGGGGAGCGGGAGAGGTATGTTTATATATGGTATGATGGGCAGGTAAGTAGGGTGTTGGTTGATAGGTGGGGTATAAGGTGTGTATGTCCCCCTTGCGACAATGAAGCGGCCTAACACCTTTAGTGTGATGCCAGCCACATTATCGCATACGGAAGGACTAAGAGTGAAAACTTGGCTGTTTTGGGTATATTTTATTTTGATAAAATATAAATTGGTAAAAGTTTTATTTGAATTTGTAAAATTGAAATAATGATGAAGAGGTAAAATGATAAATAAATTTGGTGTTAAGATATATATAACCCAAGAAGAGCCAAATTTGTAAAGGGTGGGATGAGGTGGGAGATGAAATTTATTTGGGAATTAATGATTTTATGAGTTTCTGGTTTACAACAGATGGGTTTGTGTAGACGTAGGTCTTATAGGCAGCACTCTTCCATCCTGCGAAGTTCTGGATTTGCGTATCTGAGCACCCAGCGAGGTGCGCAGTTGTTGCTGCCATTTTCCGTATACTGTGGAGTGAGTGCTGCTTTGGATCAAGGCCGACCTGCTGGACAGCCTGGGACCATTTCTTGTTGATGTAGGTGACTGGAACCGGAGTGCCAGTGCTTGGGAACATCGCGAATGGCTGGTACGGTGCTGTAGTGGGGTGAGCGGCATACATGGCGCCCACTGCTGTTACTACGCAGAACTGGCTATGTTCAGCTCTGTCCAGAGTCACTGTGCGGCGGTTGTATGTACTAGCCATATTCTTTGCTGATTTTATGTGGACCGTAATATTGTCTTTATTAATTTTTACATCGGCCCTTGTGAGATGTATGGCCGCATCGAACTTGGAGATCTGTGGGGGTACTACCTCTGATTGTCTGAGAGCCGCGTAATAAAGGACTAGTAATACCGCTTTGAAGACTTTTCCCATGTGGTCTGGTTGGATGTTAAGAATTATGCTTCTAAACTGATCTATCTCGACTGGGAGCTTAATTCTGGGGACGTATTCTTTATTATTCACTATGGCCTTCATGGCCCACTTTATACGAGGGTGATCAAGAGATTGTGTAGGAATATTTCTCTTAGTGAAGAAGGTTCGGATGTGTGACAAATTATTCTGGATGGTTTTTGGAGAGGGGACATGCTTTGATAGATATTGGATATATGCGCATATATCTACATATGTACAAGATTCGATAGACATTTCTGCTTCCCTGGCGAAAGCCACAAACGTCTTAGTGGCCGATAGATAGTTGGCCCTAGTTCCCTTCGCCCAGGCCCGTTCTTGCGTGGTTTGTGCCTCATGCACCAGTTTGGACAGGCGAGGAGCTGAAATGGATTAAATGCTTGTTAAGATTCCATTCATTCATAACAGGGTTGATCAGTTCAATACTATAGTCTCTTATGAAACCATCTACCATCTTGCTGTATGACTGTCCGAGGTGAGCCCTACTCAGACAGTCAGCGAGGACATTATGGGAGCCTTCAATATGCTGGAATGTAAGCTGGACGTCATATTTGGCTTGTACTAGCCATGCAGCTCGTGCTGCGGCAAGGATTACATTGTTTTTACCTCTACCTGAATTTAATGTGCACACGGTGGCCCAGTTATCACACAACACCAATATATGCGCCCCTTTATCCTTTTCCCCGAGGAAGGTCTCAAGAGCTACAGCCAAGTTTAGTGCCTCAATTTCCGATATGTTTTCGGCCCTCTCATCGATGTTACATATCTGTAGTGCATAGGCTAGTTTTCCATCCGATCCGCCTATACCCGTGAGACATGCGTCTACAACAATTGTCCTGGAAATGGGGACGGCAGGGATTAGTGACCGCCCATTCCAGGTAGAACAGAAGTTGACAAACCATTGTAGGTCTAATAGCATTTCATGACTAACTTTGATACTACCCTGTTTACACATACGTAATCCGTCAAGTAGCCGTGATATGAATAGTCTGGCAGGGCGAACACACTTCCCTATATACACCAGGGAACCGATCAATGATTGCAGGGAGCGTTTAGAAATGAAAGGTTTGCCGCGAACACTATCAATACATTGCAGCACCTCACCGATTTTTACCTCTGGTATGGATATGCACATTTCAGCAGTGGAGAAGTTGATTCCCAGCCAAGTGATTTCTCGTGCCGGGCCCATGGTTTTCTCCTTGGCCTCGGGCAGTCCCAATTCCTGCAAAAGATTAGAGATTATATCATACGCCTTGCTGGCGTCTTCCTTGTTTTCACATATGTAGGCAATGTCATCAATGTACATGTGACATCGAACTCCTTTCTGTCTGAGTATATGAACAATGCTATTCGCTACCGTTTGCATAAAGAAAGATGAGGCACGACTGCCGAACGGCATAGTGGTGTCACAATAATACATGTCATTCCATTTTAGACACAGCAGCCCCCAGTCGAGCGGGTCGCTGTGAAAATTGTGGTAGGCTCTTGAGATATCCACCACACCCATATAGGCCCCCGAACCCATTGTCTGAATGTCGGCTACTAGGTCCTCCGTAGTGGGAAGGCTATGGTCCTGAACCTTCCCCCAAATGGCGTTCTTTCGTACATACTTATTAATGGACAGATTATCAGGGAAGGTTAGGTCTGTGATAACCCTTCTTTTGCCTTCCTCTTTCTTAGGCCTTGACATGAGAGGGGCACAATGCAGCCATGGGGTGAACGGGGGGTCTGTGAAGGGACCCATTAGGTCACCGCATTCTACCTCTTTGCAGATAAATTTATCAATTTGTTCGGGGTATGCGTCAGCGCTGGGGTGGTTATTTTCAGTTTTATCAAGGTGAGAAACTGGGCCTAAATATCCGATTGGAAAACCAAAGGTAATGAAGTCGAGTATTTGATTGCCTCCCTCCATGTTCTTTAGATACTTGTCCCACGCCCCTATGTTGAGATTCGTAGGGAGAGGGACACGAGCTCCGAGACAATTAGGTAAACCGGTTTCTCGCACTTTATCATAAGCTTTTGATAGTTCATTTGTGTCGGGGAAATTTGAGTTAGGCCAGAAATGTTTCCTGTGTTCCATAAGTGCATATGGAGAGACATCGATTTCATTACAGTTAGATTCATGTTGGCATACTTTAAGGACTTTATCAAAGTAGCTATTCATACCTGTACCGAGTTGTTGTCTCTCCAGATTCGCACCCAGGTTAACAGAGGCATCCAAGCCGTCCTCACCGTCCTCGTGTTCAGGCCGTTCGTGTGACGGGCAACCAGGGCCGGGCTGGCCGCCCTCTACCCGTTTTTTGGCGTGTATGTGGCGGTGGTGTTGGCCCGCTGTCCTGCCTGGCCTTGCCCTCCTTGTCCGGCTGCATTCTGGCGCCTAATACACTTAGAAAAACTATGGGTACACACTTTACCAACTCCGTCACAGTAAGAGCATATATGCAACATTTTAATACCATTTTCCACGTGAGAGTCACTATGAGAGCACTGACTCTTATTGACATTGTTATAGGCACGACAAATGACTTCATTACCAGCACTTGCACCACTGGCACCACTATCCCTGCGTGAATTTCCATTAGAGCTTTGCTGTGCACTACAACTATTGAGACCTCCCCCGTTTGTAAAGGAGATACGAATTCTGTGCTGATATATCTTATGGTCGTCTTCCCATGTGATATTACCCGATTCAATTTGGTCCCAGATAAATTGGCTCCACCTTCTAACCTGGGGCCATGGTCTTTCCAGGGCGTCCTGGGATACATCTGTGATATGCTGTAATATACTGTCATACTGATGGGGCTTATAGGCTCGTCTATCTTGTAATAGGCACAGGCTAGCATTTACATATTGTGCTTGAGACAATTGGGTTCTAGCTTCTACTTTCTGGCGGACCGATTTTTCGCCGTCTCGGTCTGCATACATGTAAGGTTTGGCCAGGATTCGATTTGAGTGAATAGATTGAATCATATTAGCCTTACCGTAGAAACCCTTTGCTAGGCGTTCCCTGTCCATTTCCCTCTCATAATATTCGTCAGACTCGAGGCGCCGACGTAAAACCTCAGGTGGGGCGAAGTCAAAGTCCCGCTCGGACTCCCGGTCATAGTACCGGCTGGTCCGTCTGTGCTGAGGCGGCGACCTGTCGTCTTGAGGCGTGGAGGTTTGACCGGTTCTGGTTGGACCAGTTGCACCTTCTCTCGACCCGTCCGGGTTGGGGCCTTGCTGCTGAGCCATGGCGGTTGCCACCAAAGCCTTGAGTTGTTCAGTGACGACTGACAATTCCTGTCTCACTTCTGACATTTCAGTGGAGACCGCACCAATCTTCCCGTCCAATTCTTTCATAGACAGACGCCCAGCGGAGGGAGTCTGGCTAGCAGACCTTCGTCCAGAACCTCTCGGCATTTTCACAGGTGATAAATGAAATGGAATACTTGTAAAAGGGTGCGTAGTGAATGCTAGCACCAAGTAAACTCACTCAGGACCAGCGCATATAAGTTCCCGCTTGCGTGAATCCCCAGTGGCTGGTATGCACTAGGTAGTTAACAAGACGAGAGAATGCCAAAAATATATGTATCGTAGGCTATAGGCGTGACCTAAGCCGTCCGATTTGTTTGAAAGTTATGAGTAGAGTGAAGTAGGGGAGCGGGAGAGGTATGTTTATATATGGTATGATGGGCAGGTAAGTAGGGTGTTGGTTGATAGGTGGGGTATAAGGTGTGTATGTCCCCCTTGCGACAATGAAGCGGCCTAACACCTTTAGTGTGATGCCAGCCAAACAACAACAAACTGTATTGACACGCCCCATGTGCCAGGAAATTTTTTTGTGTACACTTGGTGAAGGAGAAGTCTGACAATATGGCAGGGGATCAGATAATCGATGCAGACATTATCATGATGTTTAGAGGACTTAGTGAACAGTTTGCCAACTTATCCAAACAGCTGACAGATTCCACCAATATTTTCGCTAGTACACGGCCGGAAAGAACACTACCAGGCATGATGCTGTAGATGCAGAAAACTTAGTAAATGACAATGAGATGGATGACATGAAGCAAAAGCTAGATGCACAGTCTCGGTCATGGCATTGTTGCTATGGCAAGAAAAGTGGAAGAAAACACCAAGGAAATTCTTCTAAAATAAGTCGAACTTGAGAACCGGAACCTGATATTGGACAGTGTAAAGAAGGGTGATACTGAGGATGAGGTTCCCTTGAAAAAGGCTGTCACTGATGTGACTGAAAATATCATGGGAGTACCCTGCAATGTAGAATACAAGGCAGTAACAAGAAATAGTAAACAGTTAGTATATTAATCTTTTGATGCTTTCAACTTTACAATTAGTGTGAACCAGTCAAGGTAAATGAATAAAAAAAATGAAAAAAAAATGTAGCTAATATTCGTTTCCAAGGGAAACGTTTCTCGAATTCAGTTACTTGTGTTGGATGTCAAGTGTTAGTTACTGTGATGTACCATGACAGAAATTGTTTTATATCTACAAAAACAAACATTAAACGTGAACTTAAATTAAAGCATAATAAAGCGATGAGTCACAAGTGGATTTTTGTATATCTGTTTAATAGCTATGTTGTTTATCTTGTCGTGGTTCAAGCATTAACTGATTGTTTAAGATACAAATATTGCACAAAAAACATAACACTATATTGTTGTCTTATGCCAATTTATTCAACAAACTTCTTAAAAAATTATTCTTAATTGGTTGTACAAATTCCTGTGGTGACAATTCACTGACCATAGTAAATTCAGAACTCATTTACAATATTCAAGCAATTGATATAACAATAATTATGCAGTAATGTGATGCTTAACAATTACAGAAGATCATAACCTTGTGACTGAAATTGGTTGGCCCATACAAATAAGCAGGTTGTGCAATAGGTGTAATGAATTGTAGTGTCTTTATATATTGTCAGGTTTCAATCATCGATAAGCATCTGGCCGATATGATCAAAGTTTGTGCTGATATCAGGGTTAAGGTGTGGGAAAGGATGTGCAGATGAGATGTAATCTAATTACATTGAGATGTGATTGAGTGATTATCATTCAAGCATGGCAGGGTGTGTGTGTTTGTCTTATTACATAATAAATGTTATAGCAGGGAGGTATATATATACAAGGGAGCGGAAGCCACAGGCATATCACATAGGACAATGCTTGGTAGGGTTGTGTTATCACCATGGTATAGCAGGTGGCGCTGCAGTGCTTTTGTTGACACTAGTACCATTTAATCATACATCTATAAACAACAGCTATATAATTATAAGTTGTGCCATCAGCATACATAATCTTTGACACATTGGTAGCCCAGGTAAATTTGATTGCCTTTTCCCAGCAACACCATAACAGTCACATAGTTAAAAAGACCAGTTAAAGTCCTAATAAAAAGTGAAAAAACTCAACCCAACATCTCTCTTTTCAACCAAGTAACAAATCTCACCTGAATTGAAACTTAATCGGTTGGCAGCACCCCTCCCAACATAGTTAAACATAGTTATACAATTGCTGGCTATTGGATGGGGGTGGGAGTGGGTGGACCTGATTCACTGTAGCATAGAAATAGACACATGTGTCTATTTCTATGTGTCTATTTCTATTACTGTAGTTAGCGCCACAAGCTGTAGTGGCATTACTCTTAACTATTGGGGTACCATGCATTGAACCTCGGTTCTGCTCCCTCTGTATATACCTCCCTGGTTATAGCAAACAGGGAGGCGACAAGGGGGGAGGGGCTGCAAACTACCTGGGCTATATGTGGTAGTATTGCCTACAACAATACTGCAGTGTCACCTGGCATGCAGTGGCTAAATTAAGTCCCAGTTGCGGATATTTTGGTTCAGTCAATGAGTCGTTAATTGCTACTCCCTTGTATATACCTCCCTGAGTCTATACAATAGTAGGCCTACTGTAACGGATAACTCAAGACTTATCAAAATGAAATCCTAAAACTTGCAAATGTCGACCATGTCTCCACATGCATATGCTTCTACCGCGTGTACATATATTTACTCAGGGCTGGAAGTGGATCACACACCTCACATTTCACTGTTGGAATAACTAGGCGTTATAATACGCCTGAATAATACGTTTGTCACGGCACGAGGCACATTTTTCATGCAGTGTTTATGTATAAGGTCATCCCGCAAGGGTCGCTGGCTAGTCTGGGCCGCGTATAGACATACACATGACAAGCTGTGAGTGGACCACTATATGTTTCAAAATGAAATCAACATTAAACAACACACAACCATTGTGACTACAGTACGTGGGCTTCCTCACTGAAAAGGATAGAATATGGGGACAGGATAGAGGTCGGTCGATCTACATGGATAATTTGTATAGATTTGTACAGAGAGCATTTCGGACCAGATGCATTAAAAGCATCAACGTGGATGGTCGAGAGGATTTGGATACATGCATGTTACCGTTTGTATAGGATGTGCATAGAGCATACACACACTCTGGTATGACTGAACTTTAAGTATTTGGATTAACTTCAATCCGGATTGTAGCTGTAATACTAAACGATGTCTAACTTGAAATACAGGACTTTTGGAGGGGAGGAGAAGAATGAGGAAGGTAGAGGTAACTATTCATTTTACTATTTATTTGTTGTCTGGATTCTCATATCAATATTTCTTATACATATTGCCAATATAAGGCAACTTCAAAACCTTTGTACCACCTGGGCCAAATATACTTGTATTATTTGACGAAAGTATTGGGAGATTTAGCATTTAACCACCTGTTAACCGTTGTTGGTATAATATCAATAACATGTGGACGTTTACTCAATTTTAATCCCTGTGCATGTCCGCTATAGCGGATTTAGGACTATATATTTGGGGGCGCGAGGGCGCGTGCATTAATTTTAGATTTTGATAACTGAAATGTCGCTAAATTCCTATATCACTTAATTCTTTTCGCTGTTACTTATGTACGTACATAAGTTTCTAATACTATATTAATCGACTTTCTGTTCATTTTGGTCATGTAAACTGTAGTTAAACATATATTATATGGGTCAGATCATCAGAAAATGTACAATTGGCAACTATACACATTTAGTGAATTCTGCTAAATTAGACTGAAAAGGGATAAATACTAGGCATATCCGAGTATATTTGGTATTGTGTTGGTTATGAATATAATCTTGGCCATGGTAAACTGTGTTTTGAACCTGTTTTTCTGTCTAGAATTTGGGTTATTTGAGAAAATTGGTCTAGGCGAAATGTGCATTTTCTGACGATCTGACTAATATAATTATAATGTTACTATAGCCCAAATAACACAAACTGTGGTTGACCTTAGTGTCAGGTGAAAGTCTTAACAACAAGTGGTTCATGCTCCAGATTCCTATACAATCAGGGCACAGTGTCCTCTGATAGGGGTAGCTAGGGGTGCTGACCAATATAGCAACTAGACTGGAACAACGTGTATTGAAGTTAATAAAATTACTTTAACATAGCATAACCACGAAGATCCAAGACTTCACCTTTATGACCTAACGCTTATATCAAGGTAACTTTAGGTGCTTAACCTAAGATCCAAAATGAAGAACCTAATATCGAAAAACCTAGTTTCATGTACGCAATGAAATTCTCTTCGATAGAGTTAAAATGTTGTATAACTATTTGCCACCAGATTTCTAATCAGGCTAAATGCATTAATTTATGTTAATACAGTTCCCTTGGGAAATAACATGCTTGCCCCAAATAAGTTCTAGTGTCACCCCATCATCCACTAGTAATTAATATATCTTTATGTTCTATTTTAAGAATAACGCGCACATTTTTTGGCATAGGGGGAGAGATGGAAAAACGGAGACTGGGCATTAGGTGTGTATCCGAGGGAGCAGTGGGTTGGGCAGGGGATGTGTGCAAACAATATTCCAATATTCTATATTCGCTGAGCAAATTCGTTGTGTTAATATAGTAAGTCACCATTAGAAACCTTGGCTGATCTCACTGGCTTAAGTTCGACATCACTTGCAAGTACTTATATTGCCTACTTGCAGCTTTCCTTCTGTAGATATTTAAAATGTTTCTTCCAGACAAAGCATCCTAATATATGTGAACATGTTAGGGTAATTTTGACTACAGATTGTGATGTAATGAGGAAGAGCTATACCAATAACCTTCGTGGTGGCTAAAAGTACTGGCCCATATATTGACCATATATATACTAGGGACACACCTGACCCCTATATATGACCCCTACACATCGTGGGTCCAGCTATATAGTCTCTCTCCACTTCTCCCTAGATACACATATCACCTGCATACATGTGTCTACACTTGACCGATTCATCTATCTCTTTCCAATACAAAACATCAACGTATTATTATTCAATGGAGCATTTCGGTTCCTTTATTTCACAGAAAAACATGTTCATAAATGACAGTTACATTTTTGGTCACAGGCCCCTTTGGTGTCGTTTTAAAGAGCATAATATAAAGATGCAATGATATGTAAATATCTTTCATGTTGTACACGGCATCAACTTACTTATACAGGGATATCTGCAAGAGCTGCTGCTGCAGACGACGAAACAATTTCCCCAGATACTCATGAATACACCTGCACTCATAAACCTTGCCAATAATTATTTTTATTGTAGAAAAATCATAAAATCATAAATCATAAAAACTCCAATAATAGATTATAAAAGGTAGACGGAGCATAATTTAGGACACCTATCCTGTACTACAGAAATTCCCCCTACCTGGTACAATACCATAGAGAATGATAAATTAAAAAGTAATAGATAATAATAGATTGTTTGTAAAATGTATGGAGATAAATATAATTAAGAACAGATTAAATGAACTGTTTATAAAGACCCGTTTGCAGGTGGTTGTCAAATTATATATATTTTCGTTTTATTCAGTATGTTAATTTATTATACGCGCATTCTATATGAGACGTGCTATAAGTGGGGTGCTATAAAAATATTCATATAGGACGTGTCCTATATGAAATGTAGTTGTCTAAAAATAGCTCTGTTGTTATGCTTCGCGGAGCTTTGGCTCTCCGCGGAGCATTTAAACAAATCCCCGCGATCGGTAATCAACCCGTGATTCTGGTACTATAATTATAGAAATACATAATAAAACCTACATCATTAAATAGAGCATTAAATTCTCTTCTGAATGATATAAATAGAGAGAATGGGACAAGCCGGCAATAATCGAAAATTCATAGGACGAGATTCGTCCACATAAGCACGATGCCGTAGGCAGAGTGCTTATGTGGACGAATCAAGTCCTATAAATTTTCGATTATTGCCGGCGAGTTCCATTCTATATTTATTATATGTGCATAAAAATTGATCATATATCATCATATATCACTGAAAAAGTATTAAAGAACTCTCAGAGAGCCCCGCTGCCCCGCTGAGAGCATCGCTGAGAGCTCCATTAGTACAACGGTGCCTTTTCAGGCCTGCATGTGCCTTGTCAGGCTTGATCATGGAGTATTTACTTACTGACATTGTTGAATCAAAACGTTCATATCGTGGCCATTTCTTAAGCTACAGTAATAAATATTATATCATTAAATAGAGAATTTAATTCTCTATTTAATGGTTTGCTTCTTATTATGTAATTTTATGATTATAGTACCAGAATCACGGGTGGATTACCGATCGCGGGGATCTCCGCGGAGACAGCGGAAGTGCTGAGGTAACGTCAGAGCTATTTTTAGACAACTACATTTCATATAGGACACGTCCTATATGAATATTTTTATAGCACCCCACTTATAGCACCTCTCATATAGCATGCGCATATAATAAATTGTATTAATGTAGCTCAAGGAATGGCCATGATATGAACGTTTTAATTCATCAATATACTAACGGGGCTGTCAGCGGGGCTGTCAGCGGGGCTGTCAGCGGGGCTGTCAGCGGGGCTGTCAGCGGGGCTGTCAGCGGGGCTGTCAGCAGGGCTGTCAGCGGGGCTGTCAGCGGGGCTGTCAGTGGGGCTGTCTGCGGGGCAGCGGGGCTCTCTGAGACTTCTTTAGTATTTTTTCAGTGATATCTGATGACATATGATAAAATTTTATGCACATATAATAAATATTATAGCAAGGACAGCATAGTATCGCGTATGAGGGGGGCTATATTCTCTGAGTATAGCCGAAAACTACGAGGCTGTAGGCCGAGTTGTTTTTCGGCCATACAAGGAGAATATAGGCCCCCGAAGATGCGATACTGTGCTGTTCTTGCTTTTATTCCATGACTCTTAACTTATTACAACTTTATTTGATTTATTTCATCAAATTGTGTTGTCCGCATAGCTCACCGATAGTCTCGAACGGTCGTGACGTCACTGTACAATACACAGAGTTTATATTGTCCACCTTGTGAGCGGCAAGTATATCGATTATATTGTACGCTCACAGCCAAATCATGGAATAAATTGTCTATAACTATGAAGTTGGTCCGAATTAGATGGATATCATTGAGCACTTCTCTCAGATGTCGAATTCGTGAAAATAGATACATCACTACGACTAGAACCATTGTAATACTATCAAGATAGAAAGACAATATTATTATGTCAATTAAATCTTTATATTATGATTATTCTAACATATAACATATTCCAGTTACAGGTTACTCGATCGATGAAGCCCTAGAACATATAGGGTTAGGGCTGGCGCAGTTGAGGATTGGGATAATATGCGGAATAGCCTGGGTAATTAAGTTACAATTATCTAATTACCTTACAATTATCACTGTAACTATTAGGAGCCATCTCGTAATAAGGGATGTACATTTGCTACTGCCTGTGTGTGTAATTTGTATGGATTCACTTCAAATCTGACATTAAACTTTTAGCAACACTTTTATATAAGCTGAAGACTATAAGTATAGCTTTTTTTTTAGCAGACCATCTTTTAGGAATTGAAAAATGTCAATGTCATAACAATAGATATTTCAAGCAAGATAAATGTACCTTTGTGTGTGTGTGTGTGGGGGGGGGGGATTCTAGTTAGGAAAAGATAATTTCAGAGTGATTGGTAGCATGATCACACACAGTATACAGCTTCTCTCTTAGGACATAGCATCACATTTCCACGTTGCTGTCACACCACAAAGATCCACCAATAATTAAATACTTTGTCCTAAACTGTTAATGAGATAAACATAACAATGTCACTGCCCTACTCAACTCATTCTGTACATCAGATTGCAGATGGCTCCGAGATTATGGTGCTAAGTATACTGGGGCCTATACTAGTATGTGAATGGGGAATCTCAACTGTGCAGGAAGGGCTTCTAACCACTGTGAGTAACCAAGACAATATTCTTCTATTAATACAAATATAGTATACAATGGATGGAGTTGGCACTACTAACTGTATTTAGAAAACCGTTGTTGATTGGTGGGACTTTTGTTGAAGAACGATCAATGCGTGGTTTTGGAATTTTCTTATTTTATTGATTTACCCAACGTTTCGGTGCTCTTTGCACCTTCTTCAGGGGTGGCGTTTACAATAAATATAGTATACTGTTTGTAAACGTGTATTGGTTTACTCAAGGGTGCATCTCTATTTGATATTAACATTATTCAGACTTTCGTCCGTAGTCCTCTAGTGTTTACATCATATACATTATACATTATTATTCAAAGCTGTCTACCCACTTAATATCGGTCAAAAACTAAAGATTTTCTATTCTTGTTGCATTCTGAAAGTAATTTGACCAAAGGTTTGGAGGATTTCGCCCTCTTGATTTTGTTTTCGGCCTTTATAAATGTCCACTTTTATTTTATAGTAATAAATAAAATACCTAATCAGATCTTGATAATTTATTAGTTGCACTTCTTTATCACTTCCGTCTCGATATAATGATTTACATCACGTTAATTTCATTTTGGTCATACCGCATTGCATTGCATCTGAGTTTCACTATTGTCTAATTCCCGATTTATTTGACTAATGTGCCACATAAAATGTTAATTTTGCATTTAGTATCGTCCGATTTATTGGCACGAACATTCAATTTTTACATCTTCATATTTATATAATCTGGTATATACGACACAGAGAGGAAGATGATTTGTTATAGTATGAAACCAAATGTAATAGATCTGTAATGTTACAGGTGGTGTTCTTTGGTTTATCTTTGGGATCTGCCCTGTTCGGGTACATGGGAGACACTTATGGCAGGAAAACGGTAGGTTTAACATCTTAATCGCTATAGCAGTACGGATAATGTTTAAAACGTTTCTGCTAAATCAGAAAAAGTCTCTTTTGGCGACATCATGAACCCCCGATCCAGATTTCCGCGTACGTCGAATTTCCAATAATTTCCACAAGTATTCCCACCTGCCAAATTGAAATGATAAACCCAAAATGGGAATTTTGGGATGACTCGCACAAAAAATAGTCCCAGGAATTCCGTCGACATCAAATAATACGAAATATACAGCACTGACTGAGACATGAAAATAATGCTGTATTTTTGTAATCACACTAAAATCGTCAAAACTTGAGACACATATTGATGGTTTTATTTATCTTTACTGCCAAATAGGTTTGGATGAAGAAAGAAACTGTAATCTCAACTTTCTCAAAGCGTTTTCTACCTTCATATTCTACGATACCAAACTTACAATTAAACTTTTTCCTAGTCGGAAATGTATCCACATGCTTCAATTCTCTAGTACATTCAATTGAGTTTGTAAAGTGAGAATATAGACAAGTAGAAAACGGTGAAATTTGGCAAACGTGGTAAGGATTACTCAGGAAGTTGCTAGTTTCTAAACAAGGAATATTCCTTACCTTAATAGTACATCCAGGGAATGATTTATTATATGTTTGCTCTGTTTCAGACTCTAATACTAGGATCACTATGGTTGCTATTCTATGCAGTATTGTGTGCCTTTTCTCCGAACCTAATATGGTTGATTATTATACGCGGTCTGGTTGGTGTCGGAATAGGAACATGCCCCCAAGTGTGAGTGGCAATATTTGAATGTTTTATTTAACCCGAAGATACACACACGAGGCCTTAATTGTCACTGGAGTGTGAACGTACGCGTCGATTGGGTAATCGGGGCTGCTTTTTAGAATATATTGCAATTTTATTTCTATTTTAAAAAATTACAATAGGCCTATGTCAATTGAAAAATATACAATCACTTAAATTACTCAATTATTTGAGTCTGAGAATTAGAAATTACAAGTTAAATTGCAAGTTACAAATTGCGAATATAATCCCAGTCACATATTAATGTCCATTCTGCTTCGATAGTTCAAACAGAGCACAACAAATTACAAAGGTGTGCTCTTCATCTGAACTGAAGTGAAGGGTGGTGGCACAGGTTGGAGGCAACATGTCGGTTCATGGAGAATGTGTGTGTTAATAGGGGCTGTCCATAAATTACGTAACGCTTTTTTGCCTAAAAATTTAGACCCCCCACACACACCCCTGGAGTTTGTAACCAATGTTATAATACCTATGGAACCGTAACGCATGCTTGGACACCCCCACCCCCTTGAGTGTTACGTAATTTATGGGCGGCCCCATACTGGAGGAGTTTGACTTCCATCAGTACAATTCCTCCACTTAGCCTGTCAATGTATGCCATTCCCATATACTACTTACAATATAATGTACACGTGTTTGGTTAATTCCTGTTCATATCGTTCAATGTCTATCAGACCGATCAAATGCATGGATTATTGGAACTAGTAAAAAGGGAAGATTATTGTGGTTTGACTTGAATGATTCATATCATGTTACATGGAGATTTTAGACTAACTATATGGCTACATATGTTTAATTTCACATCATGTTGCTAAGGTTAGGACACTTCCCTTTCCTTTATTTACAGAATCACATATGGTTCTGAATTTCTCCCGATCAATTCACGTGGTAAAGCCCTTCTATCAATGCTGGTAAGATGTTCGATATTATTTGTACATTCTATACTTTTTGGAACAATTATTAAGGGTGTCTAGAATGCATTGTACCAAGTATAGGGCCTTGTTCTCTCGTTTTCATAGTTCGCATAAAGAGTAATGTCTCTTTCTCTTTTGCTCATTAATGGTGATAACAAACTTACTCAAGCTTAGATAAGCATTACGTGTATAGTGGGGGAGATTCCATTTATTTGAGCGAAGTTCTTAATATGGAAATGGGGAATGTTTAATTCATCCAATTTCGATTGGTTAAGTATTATATGTATTATATTGATGCTTCCTCTAGACTGTATACATACTGTTCTGTGTTGGTCTCTTACACTGTTAAGAAATAGAAGAACCTATATTTTATGTTAATACGTGACTATGGTGGTTGGTCTGATTGATTGTGAATGCAGTAGCTGAAAGCTTGTTTAACTTTTTGGCATATTTTTTTCAGATATTTTGGACCCTCGGTTCCCTTATACAGATAGGCCTGGCCATGCTCCTTGTACCGTTAGGTTGGAAGTATTGGATGATATCTACTGCCCTCCCTGTCTTTATATTCGTTTTATCAATGAAAGTAAGTGTGCCTTTATTTCGTATTGAAACATATAAAGCCTTGGTTAGGAGGTCTAACATGTGTTTTGTATTTGTTTAAAGACACATTTGCATGCCGATCAAAATTAGAAAATTATAAAAAGAATATCAAATTAGTAAAGTAACTCATTTATATATTTTTATTTTACACATTGCTATTTTCTTATCACTATAACGTGGTTTTGGATCCAGAGACGTATAAGTGTATGGGTTCAAACCTCTATGTGGGTGCCGTTCCCCCTCCGCTTGCCAGGTGGGAATCAAAAGTTATAGCCATGTACATGGCTCTGTGTGTCACTCTGCATGTTAAAGATCAACTGCTCATATTCGGGGAAAGTATATGGTATAAGACCCACTAGTTCCCTCTTAGCAATAGGTGGTTAAGTGATGGGGAGTTTTAATGAATTATTATTATTTGTTATTATCATTCCCAACAGTTTCTGCCGCCAAGTCCACGCTACCTGCTGGCTACAGGGAGAGTAACAGAAGCTGTGGAGGCCCTGGAGGGTCTGGCCAGGAGTAATAACAAGGTCCTGCCTCCAGGCCCTCTGCTGCCCATGCCTGAACTGCCCAAAGCCCGTTTTACCGACCTATTCACTCCTGCATACAAAAGGACCACACTTTTACTCGCATACCTGTGGTGAGTTTGGCTCATATTTTGTTGATGTATTTTCTTGTAAGTTAGTGGCCCAGAGGCTTAAGCATTATTTAATTTGAAATACGATACCATAGTCTAACCACTCCCATGATGATGTCCTCCACATAATTACAGATTTAAACCTCAACTTACAGGTATACATATAAGTTTCAGTTAACTGTAAAAGTATATAGCTCTTTGTAATGTTTTATGTTGGTCCTCCGGCTCTTAAACGGCTTTGGAAAACTTAGTAAAGAACAAGACCCGAGCACTAAACTTCAGTAGGCAGAACCACCCGTACATATTTGGGTCGGTCATACAGCTATTTTTTTTAAATTCAGATTTGTATTGGTGGGTCTAGGATTATACCTCCCCCAGGGCAGCCGGGGCATAAGCAGGCCTACTGGTCAAAATCCTCCTATAAGTGCATCTACCCCCGGAATGAGTTCCAAGAGCTTGAGGTGGAATAGTTTAAACACCAGATTCTCGGTCCTTGCCAGCTATCTTCTGTATTTACCTTATCAGGGACGGTCTGCCTACAGACACCGACAACCGACACCGAATGTATACACATCTATAGGTCAAACCCATAAGAACAATCCATAGCTAGCAATACACATTATAACTGAAAGTGTGCGGTGTGCAACATATAAAGGCGGCAGATACAGAGGATGGTGGTACACAATGCACAAACAGTGCACCAGCAGGCCCGAAATTGAGATTATTAATCTTTTGAAATGTTCATAAGTGTTCATAGGTGTTCATAGGTGTGCATAGGTGTTCATAGACCTGAGATTGTTCAAACCTGAATTATATATATATATATATATATATATGCCATATGGGTGATGTGTTAAAGGAAAATGAGTCACAAGTCGCAAAATTGATATCTTTCGAGGTTTTGTATCCACAAGATCCCTTTTTAGGAATGTTCTCATCTTTATGGGGCTTCTAATGATCAAAGTCGTATGAATAGGCCTACATGCATGTGCATGCACAAAATCAAGATAGTGTATTTAATTATGTGTATGCATTTCTGAAGTCATCCTATATTGTCTATGTAGTTACTTTACTAGTAATTGTCCAGCCAGAAATATTGCAAACTTTTTCAAAACTAAAAATATCAAGCTTAAAATATAAATATTGTTATAGGGCTAATAATTATAAAGGGTCTCGGACGATTCGTTCTTCTGACGATTCGCCATTTCGTGAAAAGCTTGTATAATGAAAATTCCTTAACCTGGCGATTCGCTTCTGACGCTTCGCCTTTTAGACGAAAGACGATTGTATTTTTCGACGAAATACCATTGTATGTTTCAATGATTGACCTGCTTTGGGTCCGAGCTATTCCGAGACATTGTTTTTACTGAGAGTCATAATAAACCTGGCTGCGAAACTAGAAGCTTGTTGTATTTCCTACCTGATAGAGAATATTTTAGCTAGAATCAAGTAGTCGATTAAGCATACCTGGCGATACAACGAACGAGAACAAAAGACGAGAGGCGACTTCATTTATTCGGAGGATAATACATAGTAAAATGGCATATTCGACATCACCATCTTTGGGTCATCTATGGGACGATCATCTAGAAGGGGAAGATCCCCTCCAGCTCATGGGCCAACGATTGATGTCCAAATGTTTACTACCATGTTTACCTAATGTTAGATGTCCTAATGTTTACTATCATTTGGATCTGCCTGATCTCATCTTTTCAAATATGATGATATCTCAAAATCCATTTTTTTGCGATTTGTGACTCATTTCCCTGTAACACATCACATATAGTAGTGAACTATGATTGTGCTTATGCCCTGATACAGTTGATGCTCGCGCCCATATGATGAAAGAAAGGACGAGCTCTGGCGACCAGTGCAGTCGTTCAAATAACAACACCCAGTTCTCCCAAGCATTTCATCATCTGGGTTCATTATTATGATGCATCAGCAAGTTCTCTATATATCTGCATCTGGCACATGTATAGTCGCTCACAATGTACCTGCATGGGAACCATTATCAGTTTTTAATCAATTATTGATGCCAACTGACCGTATTCCCATTTGCTCTGATATATTAGATCAATATATTTGAGTGCCAATAAACTATTTAGTAAAATGATAATGCATAGATATTAAAATCCTTTAGTCAAGCTGTTCCCTTTACAAGAGTTACATTCCTCCCTTTGCTTATTATTTCCAACCAAACTCCGTTCGTTGGTAATCATTTTTACACTTCGGTTTAACAATTTCAGGTTTGCTTCTTCCTTCTGCTACTATGGCTTAGTTCTCTTCAGTACAGAACTAGTTAAAGCTGGTGACACTTGTGCAAACAGTAAGTAATTATACATGTTTACTACAAAATTACCAATAATGTATCCCAATATCTGGAACAGCTAGTTATCTCGTATGACATAACAGATATATTTATTCAGTAAGAATACTACATTGTTATTTTCCGTTTTATTCGTATTTCCACGGAAATTGTGGTGGAGGGTGGACTTCCTCGTCAATACCGTGTGACAGCACCCACCATGGTTCACACCTTTTCCATCCTAAAGTGTTTTTCACCAAAGATTAGGGAGTGCAGTAGGGAGTAGAGAATGCAGCTTTGATAACAGTGAATTAAATGATCGATTATCTATTTTTCAGAGTTCTCCTTTGGTTCTTCCTCGTCTTGCTCAGCAGCACCTTGCACCCCTTTTACCACCAGTGATTATGTGGACATCTCTTTAACATCCGTGGGAGAACTTCCAGGTAAAGACTCCAGTCCACTAGCCCTGGATGAGGGATGGAAACATTGATGCAGCACCTCCTCTGGCCCTATCGAGATAATCAGCTCAGTGGACACGGGGCGTAAAGCTGCATTCTCATGACAAACAAAATCTTGCCAAATTTACTTAAATTATGAATTAATTTGTTTGATATTCTGCAGCTGTTACATGTTAATACAAGAATTTTAAACGGCGCCCGTGAGCAACAATAAGTGAAGTTTTCATAGAGATACAAATTTATACAAATGAGGGCGTTTTAGAAGCACTATAGCAAACGCAAACGCAAAGGCTTGAAAAATAATTAAACTAGAAGTAAAAATTGTTTAGTTTTTGACCGACGTTAACTGGGAGTGCAGCTTTAATACATTTTATTGAAACTGTTTGTGCCATGATTTATGTGCTAACATTGCATTAAAGCGGTGTTGTCAACTAATTTTGATCGGAAAATAAATTTCCTACTTATTACCCATCCCATCATTTGGTAATCCAGCTAGAACGTTCAAGAGATTTTACCATGATTGTTTTGGTCTATGACCTCAATATTATTCCAATTTCTTTCATTCCATCGATTTTCACATGCCTCTTTTACCTAAACTTAGAGAATGCACAAGAAAATAGGGAAAAGGGAAAATAGGAAGGTATTGAAAACCGTGATATATTATATATGGATAAATAAGGAGCTTATAAATTCCATTGGTATTCCTTTCTACAAACTGCAATGAATTTACTTGCATGATTCAGAACTGAGACATTTTCCTATTCATTTGTCTATTATTTATATATCTATATAATATCAAACATCCTTTTATTGGAATGATATGCCAAAAAAACTTAATACTATTGATAATTTGGCAATGAGGAACAAAACCTTATACTTACACCTAATTTTAATAATTCAATAATTTCGTATGAATTAACTTTTTACAGGAATTCTAATTGCCATAGCTGTCATTGACATACTGGGGAGGAGAAGAACGTTCATGCTATTATTGGTATTATTTTCTATGGGCTGTCTACTTTTAATGATTTGCCAAGGAAGGTAAGTTTTTGTTGTTCATTAAAATAAGTAATCATTCATTTTCTTTGCAGACAAGACATTAATGTATACCGACTGATAAATTTTCTTCGCATTTTTTCAATTGCAAAAAAAGTATTACACGTGGTATAACACGTGCTATTGTTCTTCATTAACCCGAAATAATTTTTTAAAGAAAAACGAATATGTGAATAGGATTTTTTTAATTTTTTTTAAAAGAAAATTTCATTAATTCATGGAATAAGCTTAAACTAAAGTTGCTACTCTTGTTGGAGTGTACAATCTACATTGCCTGCAAGAGAGGAATAGTCAACAAAAGGACTTTAGTAAAGCAGTAATGGCTGATGTTAACAGGAACAGGGTTCTGGTTGTTCATAATGCCCGAGGCGAAGCCTTATCAACTAGACTAACATGGTAGTGACCATAAGATGATAGTTTTTATCATTTCGAGATTTCGCTTTTTAAGCAAAACAAATCAAAGACTTAAACAAGTCTACTTATCTACACCAAAATGGATGTCATTTATCGGTTATATATTAGTGTATTTTGGGATAATTCCAACCATCTATAAGATGTACATTGACCTGGAGAAGCCCTGTCAGGACAAGTATACCTTCCCCGGGTATGCCATCAGATGAGACACAAATAGTGACATCGGGGGCACTACTTTTTGTCAGCATATTCTAATTGCTATTACCCTATATTATTATATCCCAAAAGTTCTCCATGGAATTCCTTGCAGTCTTCGTCCTTAGACGTTCTTCCCGTTTGTGAGAAATACGGTAGTGATTCTGACAGTATACACATCCTATGGAACCGATAGACATATTTTGAGGCTCAGCTGATGGCCTACTACTGGTGAAAATCCTCCTAAACACTATCATTACATCTACCACTGGAATTAGTTGGACAACGTATTTGTAAAGTTCATTTAGGTGCAACATGATACATGGTAGCCATTGCCATGAATATGACTCCACGTGGATGTCGTCATGGCATTAAGCAACCATTACTCACTCACTCACCATTGTTTCACTTGAGATGGAGGAATTTCGATAATCAATAATCGATAATTATTAATTTGTATTATTAGTTTGTCCAGCAGACGCTGGATAAAGTAATATACAAATTAATAATTGACACATCTGAATGATTAGAGTTTTTTTTTATTTGTCTAACAATATATTTCAGAATAACGATGTTGTTGTTGCTGTTCATCTGTAGAGCATCTGTTACTGCAGCCTTTCAGGGCTTTTATTTATACACTTCCGAGGTAAGATTATTTTCTGTTATTTGCGTGACTATTATAAACAAAAGATATAATCAGTAAGAGGTAATGCTCGGTTTGATTAGATCAAAGTATTCTTTCCCGGACATGTATAAAGTGAAATGTATATTTGACCAAAACAATTATAAATGAGATTATTAATTGAAGTATTAGCTTTCCTTGAAATAAAATCAGGGAAGTCTGTAATTCAAAAGCTTAATATTTTCGGTGTTGTTACACAATTTATTTCGACGAAACTACTGCCCCTCCTTTCCCCTTGAAAGAAAAAAAAATTGTTACACAATTTAAATTGAAAATTGTGTAATGTAATGTAATAGTCTACCATTGGTAATATGATCGCCAGATCATAAAAATATAATTCTGATGAATTGATATTGTGAGGTTAAAGTAAGGCGTGTAATTATAAACCACTGTTGTTGAATATTACCAGCATGGTGTTAGGTTACTGGTGAACACACGACATGGTCTTCACCTGTTGTTTGAGTCTTCGTTTGAAGTGGTAATCGAGGAAACGGTTTTCAGAGAACGTTCCCAACATTTACCAGCCTCCCGCAACTATTATAGTCATTAAGGGCCAGCTGGTGCACTGTTTCTTGACGAGATATGACTACCGCTTTTTCCATAAAAAAGCCGACAGTCTACTTCCTCAGCACCAATTACGCCATACCCGATACATCGAAGAACGCAATAGAGAGAGAAACTTTTCAACATCACTGTATAGATGTATGAAATTGGCAATGATGTCCATTGTAATAGCATCTACAGATATTTTCCTCTCAATTTCGTCAGGAGTCGATGCATCATTAATGCACACAAACGATGGTAGAGTCAGGTTTTAACATAGCCATATTCCTGTGTACAAAGCACAGCCAAGCTATACATTTGGGCCTGCTATATAAAGCCCTGTTTGTTCATTCATGCTTGCACAGAGTGTAAGAGTGCATGAACAATGTACGGACTATTAGACACAAAACAATAATGTATTTCAAGGTCGGAGGGAGGGAAAGTAGGGTGGGGTTGGGGGTGTGGGGTGGCAGTGTCATTGAAAATGAGAAAAACAATCCATATTTATACAGAATAATAGCTTAAGACCACTCTAAATTGCCTTCAAATCTTGCGGTTTTGCTTCTGGACTGTGACTTGTTGGACATACATTAAATGTGTATAGACGATGAGTAAATAGGAACTACGGGCTATCAATAATAACGACAGCAGGGCTTACATTATAACTGTAGAGTGAGTTCGATATGATTAGATATATGTATGCAAGTACAGAGATTAATAATCAATAATGAAATTTGCTGGTCAGATCCCTAGCTGTTCTGACGCGTGGCTGACTGACTATTACATAACAGGAGTGTTACACAAACAGTGCCCCAGCAGGCCCAATATGGAGGTTATTAAACCTTTTAATCTCCACCTTAGCTAGGTTGTTAATTATAGCCCAAATATGTTCAAGGCAGTGACTAAATGGTCATAATAGCGATTACAGGGACGTCACCAGGGGTTCTTTTTATTGAAATGAACGTTTAAAACATTTATTGAAGATTGAGCAAATTGATTAACTAAAGATTAATAAAAAATGATGTTTTATTACATATAGGTTTATCCCACGGAGTTTAGAGCGCTGGCGGTAGGTTCTGGATCTGCCTTTGCCAGATTAGGCGGTCTTTTGACCCCATATGTCGCTCAGGTAGGTTGTGCATGCTATGGGTTTTTGTCTGATTCGTCAAACATTATAATTATTCTGTTGACAGTAAACCCCTGATGAAGGGCTAATGTTACAATGTAGCTCGAAACGTCGGACTCCTGTCCCCTCTGTTTTAGGCCTAACCCAATCCAATCAAGGATTATAATTATCATTGATATCTTTTAATTTTTAAAAAGACTCTATTATCTTGTCATTAAATTCACTCAAAGTTTGTTAACTCAAAGTTGTTGTATGCAAAGTTATCCATTCACTCTCTATATGTATACTCATACTGTACTCCAGTTTTCCTGATTAATTATCTGGTACCGTATATTTAGCAACTTGTATTTTCCTCCAGGTGTTACTGGGTTTCTCCATGTATGCGGGACTGGCGGTGTATGCCGCGCTGGGGTGTTTGGCTGTTGTTGCCACCTATTGCCTGCCATATGAAACAAAGGGTAAAAGCCTTGTAGAGCAGCAGGATCGCACCGTCGTACCAGAACCTATTGATTGACCTAGGTTGACCTAGGTGACTTCATGTTAAGAATGAGTTCAGGCTTAAGCATTCCTAACTTTAAATCATGTATACTTATCCAATGTAAAACATATGTGGCTTTGGTCTGGTTTATTGTTTGTAATACTGTGCACAAAATGTTCATATGCCGGTAAACGTGTCTATTGATACACACCCGATAGATTTAGTATTTATTATGTCCTAATGTTACACCATTACAAGACTTCATCTCTCCCATTATGCATTTGATTTGTATATATAGGACATTTACGCAAGCTATGCTATTGGTCAAAAGATCCTTGCATTTTTCGATAAAAATGTTGCTAAATATTTTATGTCAGATTTGAATCGAATCCATCCCAGCATGCACTGTAATAGACATGCGCAGTGAGACATGCAAATCCCCTAGTCAATATTTATTTATAAATATATAAAAGCATGTACAATGCCGTAGATCATATTTAGGAGATCCAGGTTTTCTCACACAAATTCCACAAACATATATTGTTTTAGTATCTGAATAAAACATTCATAAACGCAATGCCAACATAACTTAAATGCTCCTTTAATCTTAAGAAAAAATGTTGACTAGTCATTGGAGATCGGGAGATCTACCTTTTCAATTTTACTTACATATGATAGTCTTTATGTGTTTAGATCGGGACCCCTTCTACATCTAATAACTAGTGAATAGTTTTCACACGTATAGACAATAGAATAAGATAATAGAATAAGATACATTTAGATAGTTTCTACCAACATGGTGGGGGCTAGTTAACCTTGCAGTACTGTCAATTAAGGGTTGGGATTAATTAAGGACTGTAAATTAAATGAAGAGAGAGAGGAATGATCTATGATATTGTTTAATACCTGCACAAAATAGTTATGTATATAATGTGTGCAACCATTGATGTACAAGTTATAAGTTTACTAATTATTAAGTTAATCAATGATTTAATCAACTATTTTTCTATTTAACTTTATAATCAGTTTAACTTAATGTATATATTCTGCGTTTCCAAAGGAAACAACTTCTCAGGATCAATTATTTGTGCGCGATTTAATCAACTATTTTTCTATTTAACTTTATAATCAGTTTAACTTAATGTTTATACCCTGCGTTTCAAAAGGAAACGACTTCTCAGGCTCAATTATTTGTGCACGATATCAAGTCATAGTCACTGAAATTTAGTCTTTCTTAAACTGAAAATGCAGAATATTTACCAAAAGATACTGAGATACAGTGTATAATGTACATAATGTCTTGATGAATAAAACATTTAAAAACAAAAAATGCTTACATTTTCACTTATATGTGAAAATTTTGTGATACAAATATTGCATAAATAACATAATACTGTTTTGTCATTTTATCTAAGTTTATTCAACATTTAGTTAAATGTAATGTGCGATTCACTTTCTTAACACCTTAAACCTGTACAATGTTCAACCTGGCCAAGGCCACATATGAATTTTAAAATCAATTCACCGTCTAGATTTTGAAATATGGGGTGGCAAACATTTTGACCCTTTTACTATTGGTTCCTATGGAAGATGATAACTTTTCGAAACATATTCATATTTCTCACCAAGAACCCAGATATAGATTTTTTGGAAACTGTAATATATACTGCCTGGGAGTGTCTTCTTTGTTATAAAAGAAAAAAATATTGTTTTCACCGTCTAGTTTTTTTGTGAGGGCGTTCTGAAATATATGAATTAGCAAAAATACAGATTTTTTTTTCAGTTAAATATAGTCAAAATTGTAATTAAATCGCAAAATTCGTTCCAAATTCAATGTGTGTTTGTACAATGCATGTGGAGCTCAGTGATTTAAAAACTGGAATCAGTTTTGTATCAATAAAATGTTAGTTGAAAAAAAGTTTGGCCTAAAAAAAAGTTTGTCTTAAAAAAATTTGGTCGAAAGAAAAGTTGGGTCGTAAAAAAGTTGCTCGTAAAAACCTTTGAGAAATAACTTTATTCAATTCAACTCTTGGCACATTTACTTTGTAGTCTGCAACCTGTTAGCTGATTGTGCACAACAGGGGGCAAATCTCAAAATTTATTTTTTGCGACTTGTGACTCATTTCTCTGTGACACATCACATATACTGTCATATACAGGGTTCCTGAGGTCAGTAAAAGGTCTGTTAAAGTAATTATGATTTTGGGGTTTTCATGACATTAAAAGTAAGAAATTCTGTATGTGCATCTCTCTAAAATTAGTAGAATGCACTAAAACAGCACTCAGAGTGAGAGAGAAAGAGAGATGGGGGTAATGAGTGAAAGGCAAGGGAGGCAGGGAGGGAGGGAGCTGGAAGGCAAGGGCAGGCCTTGTTTGTCTTATTATGTAATAACCAGAGGGGGGCAGGATGGAGGTTTGGAGGTGGGAAATGGGTGGATATACTCCACCCATTTCCCACCTCCAAACCTCCATCCTGCCAAGACAAGCCTTCTGCAAACATGCAAACTGATCAGACAGATGATTTCACACTGATTGTTACCCCACAACCATCTCACACATTCATGATGGATGAAGATGATTGACAGAATGCTACCCGAATCATTAACCTTCTCAGTTTTACTAAGAAGGTAAAAATTAAACACAAACGCTGACTTTGTTAAGACTGCCGGAAATATGTGCACCTACTAATGTGACAATTATTGCAATATATACAATTATTTGATCTACATGACCCTGCATGAGAGCAAAATAGAATCCATTATCATATTAATTTATTGTATAGTACATGTCTCGTATTAATTGATGACATATTGATACGCATGTTCCTTATAAAATACACTTATGATATACATGTCAAGTATATTCATATAGGGGGAATATCTATAAATATGAATATGACAAATTTTGGGGGAAATAAAAATGATGTTATTGACACTGTCGGATTATTTACAACGTTTTTCATTGTAATTTCCTCAGAATCACACTTGGATGCACGAAACATCGGATTTTCTTTTTTAAAAAGGCGTTTAAATTATAAAGGGTTTATTTTACATGTACGTAAACATGGTAAAGTATTCTAACGGCTGAAAAAAAAACTTTAGTCAATGCCTCCAAACTTGACGATTCCAAGTACTTCTTGCCAAGCGATAATTTGCATCTTTGCTAGAGAGGTGATTATATATAATAATTCACACCTGAGCTTAGAACGAGCCATTAAATAGCCTGATGAAGAAGAGTTAATGTTGATATGAGCTCTCCCAACATATTAAAACTGCATTCTCAGCTATTATGACAAAAATAATCTTACAACATTTACTCATAATAGTAATACATAAAGGACTGAATTTATCAATATTCTGATGCTAATATTCTGTACGCCAACATACTCGATTATGTTTGTTAGCTCACTTAAAATAATTTATTTTCTTCCCATCTGACTTTGGAATCGATGTTAGTAACAACAACACATTTAGAACTGCAGCTCTCATACATCAACCATTGAATGAATTTGGAAATATTGTTAAATTGTGGTCACTATAGGCCAGAATGCAGCTTCAAATCAAACATATTGACGGAACATATAATTATATAGATAGAGGCGATAAGAGAGTCGGACGCACACAAGCAGGTTACTTCACAAGATAACGTTATGTTTGACAATTAATGACAGTTGAAATAAAAAAATATTATTATTAATAGCATTCCTATAGTCATAATCTTCTTTATTATACGTCCATGCTGTATATGGCGGGTGCAATAAAGCGGGTGCTATAAAAGTATTTGCATTTTATATTATACTCACAAAAAAAATCGAATTCATTTTGGTTCCAATTTTATCTACTTTATTGGAAATCAGAAAACAGTGGTTTATTTTTTAATAGTCTTTTTTGTTAGGGACTTAAAATAAATAGTGAATGTATCTCGGAGCTAGTAATTGAAACTATTGATTAAATAAGGATAATTTGGATACTTTATTATTTTGTTTACTCGTGCTTATCAATATAGACCAAGGCACCTCGAAATAAAAAATGGAAAGATCTCAAAAGATGCAATATAACGGGATTAGAAGAAAATGTCACAGAAAAAATGTCATGCGTTTGAACATAATAAAAGATTAATAGATAATAAGTAAATAGAAAAAATAAAGTCTGGAGCTATGTCCCACAAAGATAGATAAGGACTCAAACAGAAAGCACAAGTCTTATCATCTGCCATATATAGGTTATGATGTCAAATATCCCTTTTTCCTTCCTTCTTCACCTATAGTTCGTATGCTAGCTAGTGGCGTTTCACCGGGTAGGTATCTCAAAGACATTTTAACAATTTATTAGCATTTATTCAAATGGATTTGATCAATTTTCACAAAAAAGCTTCACGCAAAGAACACAGAAAAAGAGTTGTTGTGTCCATTGACGACTTCATACCATGACGGTAATGTCATATTATGATTACATCAGATAACATCGTATTATGATTACATACAGAATGTGTATGATATAATCATTAGATCTTAAATAATGTGTTGTTCATATAAGAGTGTATCAGTGAAAACATTTTGACAAGGAGTGAGAAATTGAAGAATGCTATAATACAATTGGTTTGATGATGCATCGTTAACATTTTATACTTGATCTTATATTTTAAACTTAAATAAGTGATCTTTTATTTTATTTTATTAATATTTATTCGTTCTCTGGGATTTTGTCAAGGGGTGTTATCTCCATCCAAGGCGGAGCTTTTCAAGCCCTTCTGCCTAGCACTTTACAATACAACTAACCTAAAAACAATATTTTTTTTGCTGATTCAGATGCAAATGCAGCTTCAACCAGAATAATAATTATATCCTAAAAATATTCATATTTTATAGCAAAAAGGCAATTGAAACAAAAAAGACATGTCCGAAAAGACAATTCAGAGCAAGCTAATGAAGAATGGACCGAAGCTATTGGATACCATCTCTTGGAGTCCTGAATTTGCAAGACACTTATTAAAAGAGGGAGTATTACTACGAGGAGATCTTGGCAGTATGCAGGTGAAGATATTACCATATTGTATGTATATATACACGTTTATCAATTTTATTTCCAATTTACAAGTACATCTATTCGGAAAAAAGGAAGAAGCATTTACAAAGTACTTCAATAAACATCCTTCTGGGAAAGCTATGTTTCTCAGGTCTTCCAGGCATCCCTGATAGCATGTTGAGCATGAGCATTTGTATGATAAAGTGAGGTAGTTTGCTTTTTCGAACCTTCATTAAACATTTACATTATTGATTTAGACATACAATCTTTAGAATCTTAATTTTAAAATTCAATTGTATACAAATACCGAGGTGTATCGTAGTATTTGTGAATGGGGACGGAGGGGCGGAAGGTGGAAGGGAGAGTAGGGAGAGGGGGGCAGGGATGAGAGTGAGGGAGAAAGGAAGACTGAGAGAGATGGAAATAGAGAGGGAGCGAAGGAAAGAGAGAGAGAGACGGGGGGGGGGGGTGATATATCAAGGGAGAGGGAGGTAGAGCTATTGTCAATTCTAAAGACAAAATATTTAAATAATAATTTCCACAGGCTGCTGCAAATCCATCAGAGCAGGTATCCAGGTTAATTAGCCACCTGGAGAAGGACCCTGAGGGCCGTTACCCAGGGTTTATTGTGGCTCTGAGAGAGACGGGGCAGACTGGTCCTCTGAAGATACTGGGAGAAACCTCGAGACATTGCATGCGACCTGTGCAACCACCACCCAACCAGGAGTACGTGCAACCAGTGTCTGCTGCTGGAGGTGATGCTCAAGGTAGAGAGAAATCGGATTTCACTTGAGATGCTTTATTTAAACAATGATGATTGATTGGTTTTTATTGCTGTAAAATCCAGACAAAATCAGGGGGGGGGGGGGCCTCCTTCCATTTGGGAGGTTTTCCTGATTTTCTTTTCAGAATCAAGCCCTCCTGTCCCAAAATGGGTCATGATTCAATTTAATTAGGCATTACAAGTGTCATACCCAATCGTCAATGACTAGTTTAACTTTCCCCATTCTCGTCTCCATATGGCACCCAATCCGTGACCTGTATAAATTTACATTTTCAAGTACAAAATCTATAGTCAGATTACGTGAATCAATTTTTTTTAATAACAATATCTTTATTCACTAGGTAATTACAAATGCAACCAAAACCGTCTCGTTCCTGAGAACGGTGTTCCTCGGGTCCTGAATATATCAGCAATAAAACCCTGAGCCGGGTGTCAGTGGGTGAAGACACAATAAAGAACAATGGCTTATAAATTGATCGACTCATTCAATTGTTTTCATTTTACACACATGTTATATTACGTATTAAGTCTTTTAGTCAGCCGATCTATTTAACCTATAAGAAAAGGTAATGGGTGATGAGATGAGATGAGATAGTAATAATGAGAGGATGAGATATAAATTGATATCAGACTTTCAATAGTTTTCTCGGCTAAGAATTTGGTGGGTGGGTGGCAGAGTGGAAGCAAAAGATGACATTTATAGAACCCGGTGTAACAGTTCTAAATTACCCCCCGATCTAATGTACCCCCCCGGTAATTTAGACCTCAGGTTTAAATGACCCCCTCTAGGTTCAAATTACCCCCCTTTGTTTCTTTGATAATCTTGGATTTTGTAAATTCTATTGATTCCATTACTTGCCTCAAATTAGGATTATGCTACAACCCCACATTTAAAATTGAATTGGACTATTGTAGATTGGAATTTACGATTTTTGCTCTATGTAATGCCTAAAAGTAGAATTGTCACTATTATAATATTATGTCAATAATTTAATATCTAATAAAATGCTACAGGATGTGATGAGAACAGCACTCTGTGTAATTCATATCCTGAATTAAACACTTTTCTCATATCACAATAATTCATTACTAAAATCTATTCAGTTCTGACTATTAGGTATGTACTATTACTTTTATTGTCATAATTTAAAGAATTAATGTTTCGATCAGTACTTGGTTATTTTTAAATATTTGGGGTATATTAGACCTAGGTTTAGTTTCCCCCTTTGGGGTACTTTGAACCTGGTGGGGGTACATTTGACCTAGGTCTATTTCACCCCCGGGGGTACATTAAAACTGGAGGGGGTATATCCAACCTAGGTCTAAAGTACCCCCGGGGGTACATTGGACCTAGGTCAAATGTACCCCCGGTACATTAGACCTAGGTTAGTTATACCGGGGGGTACATCTGATGGGGGGTACATTAGAACTGCTACACCTGTAAAACAGTTCTAAATTACCCCCCCCCCCCCTCATCTAATATACCCCCCGGTAATTTAGACCTTAGGTTTAAATGACCCCCTCTAGGTTCAAATTACCCTCCTTTGTTTCATTGATAATCTTACACCAACAATTCTAAAAGAACATATTGAGAGAGAAGGTCATATATAATGCTTATGGGAAATAAATTTAAAATCACTTTGAGGGTCTAATAATGAAATTTATTGTAATTCTGTATGATAATCCTTTTTTCTTTCTATTTATTTGAACTTAAAATATCATTGTAACTCAATGACTATGGGAGCTTATTGCAAATAAAAAACAAAACAACTAAAATCTATTCAGTTCTGTCTATCAGGCCTGTACTGTATCCATTTTTTACTTTATTCATTATTACTTTTATTGTCATAATTAAAAGAATTAATGTTTCAATGGGGGTACATCAGTACTAGATTAGTAACACATACTGTGGGTTTATTAGACCTAGGTTTAGTTTCCCCTTTAGGGATACTTTGAACCTGGTGGGGGTACATTTGATCTAGGTCTAATATACCGCCGGTGGTACATTGAAACTGGAGGGGGTATATCCAACCTAGGTCTAAAGTACCCCCGCGGGTATATTGGACCTAGGTCAAATGTACCCCCGATACATTAGACCTAGGTTAGTTATACCGGGGGGTACATTAGACCTGCTACACCTGTCCCGGACTCGAAACTTGAGAACCCGGACTCGAAACATTACATAAATGAAACATCCATAATATAGTCTTTCAAGATATAACAAAGTAACGATCTGGACCAGATAATTGTTGTTAGAATTAGGTCATTCTTTGGAAAATAAATCGCTTCAAGGCTGTACTAAATTCTTTTGATATTTCAAGTCGACGCAGGGGCAGTGGGAGCAAAGTTCATTCCATTCGTTAGAATTACTTTATTTTGAAACTAAGAGTATTTTGGGTTGATTAAAAACTAGATTCTGCTTATAGTGACACTGCATGAGTGACACTTTGAGTATCAGAGTGTTGACAAAGAATTAAAATTGAGTTGAAAAATTCCAAATTACCAATTTTGGCAGGGTTTTGATGAACATTGGGTATGGCGATCTTAATGATGGACTATCAGTATAATTTTATTCATGAAGTTGATCACTGCATTCCATTCACAAAATAATGCCCTGTATTTATATGCATATTAAATTTTAGAACATTTCAGTCGAAATAGTACTTACTTACTTGGCTATGGAAAAGAAAAATAGGATTGAAAATATTGCTAAAAGTGCCAGATCATCTTTTAACATGTTTAACAGTGTCCTTTGTAGGGAAAACTACGAAAAAAAGGTGGGGAAAATAAAGATTTCTAAAAGAGTAACATCTAAGGAATAAAGTCATCGCAAAGGGAAATTCAAAATTGACGTATTGATACATGAATTTCCGGATGTATATTTCAGGTTCAGTCACGGTCAATTCCATAGCGGATAAACTGAGGAAGGCTGTGAAAGAATGTCTTCGGTTGAGAGATCTAGGTTTGTGAGATATTGTACTTCTAAAAAATTGGAACTTTATCATTTAATGTGCAAAATTAGGAATTGTATATAGGATACGATGTGGCTTAGAAGCATTATTTTGATCAAGACAATGCCAAATATACCTAGATATACCTAGTATCGATATTTGTTCAGCCTTATTTGCCAGAATTATCTAAAATTCCTTCTAAAATTCCGAGTCAAGACGGAGGGATAATTTGACTAGATTCATTTGCTTGTGTTTAAACAAATATGCAATAGAATAGTTGCTTATGAGCAAGCGATACTTTTCTATTTAAGAATATCTCTGTTTGGGTAAGAAGTATTCTGAGCTTCATTTTTGTCTCGAATTTGAATTATTTGAGAGGATTGGTAAAGGCGAATTGTACATTTCATGACGATCTAACCCAAATGGTTCACACTAAAGAATAAAGATGCCATGAATTTGGACTAAATAGAATATTGCCAATCACAACAAATCGCAAAAGAAATCCCATTTTAGTTTTAATATTGTTTGAGGTCTCTAAATAAAAGGAAATATAATGGTTGTCATTTCCCATACACGAACCTCACATATTCTGATTGACAGCATGGTTTCTTACAGATCTCGATTCAATTTCACCTTACTTCATACCCTACGGAATCCTGAACAACCCACAGAAAGAAGTGGTCAAGGTATTGCTCATTTTCACAAGAGGATAATTAAAAGCGTAATTCTCGTCTTGTAGAAGACAATTAATGGCAACCCTATATTAGCATGCTAGGAATTATGCATTGTTATTGCTCTCCTTATTCCACCTGTCAGTCTCTCTATAACCTATATTTCTAAATTGTTTCTTTGTGTAATAAAAGCTTTAGTGGACCACCATATAACATAAGTACTTCTCGTTTTCTGCGATAACATAGAAGGAGAGGTTTTGATTAATATATTATGAAATGAACAACGTAAGAGTAATTGAATGCGATGGTTTTTGCACTGCAGAGTCAGCCTACACATCAGTTGAAAATGGACCAGCTTCTGGAAAACACACTTCCCTCCAGAAGTAATAAACATCTTGTTTTGTTCGCCAAAGCACTTATTGAATCCGACCAGGCGCATTTCCTTGGGGATTGTGGTTTGACAGAAGAGGAAATACAATTCGTCGAATTCTTCCAAAAATGACATGTGATGCATACGTGTTATATACTGATTTTAAATATCATGTACAATAAAGAACGAGATTAAGGGTAGGGGCAAACGAACAACTCTTCAAGAATTATGTTTAATAAGCTATGGAAAATAAATTACTTTTTGATTTTGATGATTGGTATTTTTTAACATAATTCTATTGTGTCTTGATTATATTGTATGTATTTCAGTCTTGTAATATTCTTTATCTTCTGTTCTGGGACCCGTCGTGTGCCCTCCCCAACCAGCATATAAGTCCATGATCACGAGTAATCTGGATTAGAGAGTGTTCCCCATAAAAGAGTTGTACAATAGAAGAACTGATTACATTTCCTACCAGCAAGACTAGCCGTGACACAATGTAGTTCATGAGATTACTCTCTATATGGGTGAAATCGCCAGAAAATGTACAATTCACCTTCACCAATCCTTCCAAATAATCCAAATTTAAGACAGAAATCAGGTTCAAAATACAGTTCAACATAACCCAATATTGTTTGAATCAAAGCAATACTAAATATACTCAGATATACCTAGTGTTAACCTTTTTCGGTTTAATTTAGCAGAATTTGCTAAATGTGTTGATCTGTCAATTGTACTGTATTTTTCTTTTTAAAGGTGAAATGGTTGAACATTAAAGGAATCAATATCATGAAATGTATATTATACAATTGAATACTTATTGGGGGGAAGGGGCATACCCCCCCCCCCCCCCACACACACACACACATACATACACAATCTAAGTACCCCACTTCTCTACGACGCCGGTTAAGGGGAGGGGTCAGGCCTTAAAGAACATTAATTCCCCCAAGCGAATGGTCACGGATCAGTGAACGAGAAAGGTTAGAATTAACCTCACTCTATATCTAGACCTGTGCATGCATGGTTATTTATAAAGGAAATAGAGCACGACTCCCACCACTACCGGCTTTATAGTGTGTGGAGGTGACTGACTTGTGGATACATTTAGAGTACATGTGGATTTACATGGGTAGTACTTGGAATACAAGAGTGCATAGAACCTACCAGGTGAGGAGATTTACTGTTATTGATAAATATACATGTACATATTAGGGGAGTCTAGGGTGGCGTCCTGGTCTAAGGTGCTGGCTTGGCACCTAGAGGCAAGCGAGTGCTGCAGTGGGTTCAAATCCTGCTGCGAGCACCATTTCTCCCCAGTGCTCGCTGACTGGGTCATCAAAGGCTGGCAGCTTCTATGGATGTGGCACGTTAAAGATGCATTACTAATATTCGACAAGAGTTTCCTCTAAAACATTGATGGTAGTATTTTGGTCTTATAGTGGAAAACCAGCGATAAATATACAGCAGGAAGGTATACTACCTGCTTAAATTAGGGTAAATGCTGGGTATAGTGTGTAGGCACGTTCTATTTGGTCCTTCGCTCTCTATCTTAATCACTTCATCACAGACAGTTTAAGCCTCTTCTCTTTCTCTTTATATTCCATAATGGAAAATTTCACTTGGCTTACTGATGAAAACGAGCAATATTTGTAATACAACATTTCTAAATTATTAAAGATCCATATTGATATTATTTCTTAAAGAGTAGGCTCTAGCACCCGTTATCGTGTTTCATCTCGAATGGTAGCATGACATAGACAGGTTTGGCAATTTTCCCCTCACAGTCCTTGGCTTTCTTTGGAATCTCTTTTGAGGTAAAGGTCATGCCTTGGCAGAGTGTTAGGAATGGTAGTATCCTGCGCTGGAGTTCATGGAATACCTGCTATAGAGCTGAACTAAACTGTGAGATAAAATACCAATACGAATTAAATTAAGATTTATTTCAAAACTGTGGTCCCAGATAGATTTATGTATATAGACCAATTATATAACATTTTAAAAATGACGTCAAATTTGACTTCCTCTTTAGTAGTTCCAAATAAAATCTCAAAACCAGTATCGAATAAGAATCAACCCGCACAGATGCAGTGACTTACAAGGTACATGCTCTCCTGTACCCTACAGTTAGTCTGCCTTCCTTTTGGGTTCAATTATTGATGTTCAGTCCTTTGGCTCAGACCAGGAATTAAAATTGCATCGGCCAATCAATTGCTTGGCTAGATTTGAAGGTTTAGTTTTGATCTTTACACGCTAACCGAGCCTCACCCAATTCACAATATATTTTTCTTGTGCATATCATCATTTCCATTATTATATATGATGTTGATGTATAAATTGGCTTTTATTGTAACATAATATGGTGTACTATTATGAATACTAGTGTACTAGCCATAAATCTCCTTTCCAAAATACAGTTTAGATCAGGTCGCGAACACATAGAGGAACTTGCCTCTTGGCACACGTTTTAAAAACATGAAGAACGTTTAAAAGAAACAAAAAAAACATGAAGAAATGAACTGAATTGATATTGGGAATATTATCATTGTATTTTGAATCTGATGAAAACTGATACTATGTCCAAATAGAATACAAATGTATATCAATATGGATTTTCGAACTGTTTTCATTCGACATACTGCGCACTTCTATTTAGAGATCCCGGTACCCAACTACCTTAATCCAATGCACTACATAATGTATACATTTGGACCCTGCTATATTGTCAAGTGTGAGAAGTTGCTATTTTAAAAACACCGGGTACGTCCATACTTGAGGTTCTCTTCCCAGCCATTACGTCTGATCATGAGTATAGCTTAATTGGTTGAAAGCTACATGGAGAGTTATTGTTCGTATAAAGGCCAGTGTTCACTGAGATAGTCTTACCCCATCAACATAATCGGCGCAGTGTACATTGGGCCTAACAGGACCAATAAATATAGCAAACCATGCAATTCACTATGTGTATTAAAAATGAATGGAACAGATGGAACAGAAGTGTTACATTACTTTTCCGCTAACAACATCCTATATACTGCCATGGTATACTGCCAGATACATTTTGAATTCATACAAATAATTTATTCACATCAAAGAAATACCTCGATACAGAGACGCTATTCTCAGCTATGGCTGATTTCTGTAGACATTCATTTTTTTTTCAAGCTAGGAGCCCTCACTCCTATCATCACAGCATCCTGTATTTTTTTTAAAAAGTTATTACTATTAAGGCCATTGCCATTTACAAAATCATACAAATAACGCCGGTCCACCATGTGGATGTATTATCGCGTTACCTTATTACACTCTCATATTATACTACAGCAATTCACAGAAAACAAATCGTATTCATCAATTAAAAGTGATATTGTCCGCCTCCTAAACATTTAATTGTAAAAGTACATAAAGAATTATTAAAAACCTCCATTGGGCTCGAGAATTCACTCTTATAGTAATCATAGCATCAAATAAAAGTACCTTAATCTTAATTTTAATGCATATCCAATACGTCCACAATTTATTCTATCCCACTCTCACACAACAAGAATATTCATATTCAATACATCATATCTTATACATCGAAACTGGTCATACGCATATTGGTATCCTCAAATCAAATCAAATCACCTAGCCCTAATATAAGAGCGCTGTTAATCTATTCAAACAATAAATCTTTCAGTTTTCTAGACAATGTCATTATATCAATACAAATCACGACGGGTAAGTCGGTCGACGATGTTTTTAATCAGAATCCAACCCAATTAAAATAGTTGTGAGAATAGATCAACTTCTACGTGCATATTCACTGTGATGTCTGAGGGAATATGATTGATAGGCTGTATTGCTTGGCATTGCATTAATCATTGAAATATATTGAAACCGTATTGCATCGATTTCCTTTGATATATATTATTCAACTGCAAACACGTATACATACAAAGCGCTATTATCATCATGATGTCTACATAGCCTTCTGGCAGCAGTATGGATTTTTCCTTTTATATTAATAGGCTTTCTCTCAGGGAGGCGTATACCAATATAGTGGTATACGCGACTCACCACATTAACCACCGGAATCCACAAAATAATTAAAATATTTAACTAACTCGTTGGTTCACGTATCGTAATAAACTCTTAATCATTTTTGCGTTCCATTTTCCATGACTACAATGCTACCTGTCTAATAGACGATTCTCTGCCCTCAAGTTCTGCCCTCATATATATATCGCCATCAACTTAAAGATAAATACCAGTGTTGACAGCACTGCAGCAGGCGGGAATTTAAGGAACTAATGCATGAAACAATAGAATTCAATATATTTTGTTCAAACTTTGTATTGAGAAAGAACATGGTTGGGGGATTACAAAATGCAAAAAAACTGGATGTCATCATATTATTTTGTGTTTTAGGGATGAGTGAAGTTTACTTCCCTTCACTATTGATTTCAATGGGGGAAGCTCATTGTGATACAAGTTTAGCTGAATAACTTTTTTTGAGTTCAAAAATTATTGGGGAAAATTGAGAAAATACCCGTTTTCCCATAGACTTCTATAGTGAACAGTAATAAATTTCATGCAGTGGTCCCTGAAATAAAAACTAATCCAATGACATATGTTTTTTTTTGGCTTTTTGGGTTGCCCCAACCATGTTCTTTCTAAATCCAAAGTTTAAAGAAAATTCCATGATTCATTCATTTTTTAAGTAAACACTGGTATTTACCTTTAAGGGCATATAGTCGTGCACTAAGCCGATTGGCATGCGATTCTCACAGAATTTAGTGCAAAATTAAAATCAACATTTGTAGTTTGTATATTCGTCATCCTTCTCGTTATCACCGTACCCGTAATCCGATCTTATCTAGCTCTCCAATTTGTTTCATTCTCTATTAATTTTGCAATTTAATCACGTGTGGAGTATATAGGTTGATGTTAGTTAGCTGTTGGTCCTTATTGTTGGTAACACCTCGATATATAGCTCACTCGGCCGACCTGTGGAAAAGAGGAACTTCCTACTGTCCGTAGAAGAAATCAATATATGAAAAAAAAAATTGTTGTACTGGTGAATACTAGCTGTCCCATTGTATGGTACACCCGACCTATACCTGGAGCGATTGGAAGTGGAGATATTGGTAGGGTTTAATAATTGATGCAGAACGGGGATGTGTTGGCTCCATTGCCTATATATACCAGACCGCAAGCATGAGTGGTAGCTAGTATTGCGCTTCAATTACTCACCCTCTCTCCTCATGTATATATGTGAAACTGATCCTAAACTTATTCTGGCTGAGAATTCCTACTATTGTATGAATTAAATGTACGTACGTACATGCTAATACATGTATGACTTTTGATGTACAACACAACACATACATTGATGGGCTAACATGTCACATACTAGGATTGTTTGAAATTGATTGAAAGATATTTTATTCAGTACTCAGTCTAGGCCCAGACTCCACAGAGTCCCTTTGAACTAAGGAAAAACCTCTCATCCTGACTGCAGAATCCCATTAGAATTCCATTAGGTGGTCTACACCAGGGCTTGGAAAGCTATTATTACTGCATCACTGACATACCGATCTTATCTTATCTGATAGGCTCTGAGCCTAGACTGTACTAAACTTTATATCACTTCGCAGAAGCTCTTGATGAAAAAATATAACTTTCATTCACTTTGTTTCACATTAAGAAAAAGAAAATACATCTATAACATATAAAGTTAGTTAAATGGTAACATCAGGTATAACACAGTTTCGGTTTTTATACAAGACGTTCGTAGTATTATAAAAGAGAAACACAAATAATCAATACAATTATGAGTTAAAAAGACATCCCAACAAACAATAGGGATGTGGAACAATAAGGTGAGGAGAGTGAAAATATTAACTTACATGTTTTAAACATTGTTTGAATCAATCACACAAATAACGCACTACAATGATACCTTTATTAACTATCTGATTTGATAAGAATTGATTTAGCTTAGATATATAATATTTTACATAACTGCCATACATACGTTCAAAACTCAGTAGAAATAATGTAAACAGTGGTCCATGCAATAGGCAAAAACTTGAGGTGGACAAGCAGGAATAAGTGTATATATATACCACCGACTACAATTGATTTCCTTGTTTGGTCATTGAGATAAATTTGTTTACCACGCTGGTGTACGTATGGTACTTGTATGCAAATGACCTATTATCGCCTGGTTTCTGTAAATATCTCCACTAGGCTCGCATTTGGTCGCAACTTGGCAAGCACGAAATGAAGGTTAGTAACTGCATGGGGAATGTCTAGGTCTAGGTAGTATGGGCGTTGCGTTTTTCTTGAACACAATTTTATTCCGGTAATGTTTCTACAACTTTCTCTCTATATGAGCGTTTTTCATGTATTGCAAAATATGCAACGTGGGTGAGTGACAGTTATATGTCTTAATAATTATATATAATAACGCACTACAATGATACATTGAATAATATACATATGTACACTGCAATGATAAATTGAATACTACACTGTAATCATATGTATACATTCAAATAGATATCATATCCAAAGACAATATTAAGGCATTGTGAGCATTGGCTCTATGAGTCGACTATTATACATCCAGAAGTATATCGGCAAGGTGGTCTACCGTGTAACTGTTTGGCTGGTTAGTTTAGTAAGATTATTGTGCTCAGGATCTATAGCCTCCCCACCCCCCACCCACCCTCTCGCACAAAACTGTTGATTGTTATGTTTACATTCGTTGGTCATGCTCTGTTGAGCCTGACCAACTCCACTAGTAGTGGTAGAGGGTTGATAGGTTGTTATTCGGTACCATTCGGAATACACCATGAGAAGGTGTCAATCTCCAAGTCCCAGAGATTATCCTTCTATCTCTAAGACCAAGAGATTAAGCTCTATAATATTTCCAGATTCCTTAGAGGAATATAGTAGGAGTCTAGCCTGTAGACTATATCTCGCAGCTCGAAATTCAAGACATAAGTCGGTCGTGGTGTTGTAAATGGAAGTGTCTTTACCAGCCAAAATGCTGGGCTTTTATTGCAACTATAGTTTCAGCTATACCAAGAATAGTACAATAGATCTAAGTGATAAATGACTCGTTACTACTCAGCCTCCTAAGTATACTGACTACTACGAAGTCCAAACCCTCAGGGTCTACTGATTTATAGGTGGACAATGCCACATCACATATGCCCCCCTCCCCCCTTAAAAAATGGAACTATTTTTATCTAAAACACTCGAATAAAAAGTCAACTAGTTTCATTTTAAAAGGTCGAATACAGTGGGGATTTTCCTTCTATCTCTAAGACCAAGAGATTAAGCTCTATAATATTTCCAGATTCCTTAGAGGAATATAGTAGGAGTCTAGCCTGTAGACTATATCTCGCAGCTCGAAATTCAAGACATAAGTCGGTCGTGGTGTTGTAAATGGAAGTGTCTTTACCAGCCAAAATGCTGGGCTTTTATTGCAACTATAGCTTCAGCTATACCAAGAATAGTACAATAGATCTAAGTGATAAATGACTCGTTACTACTCAGCCTCCTAAGTATACTGACTACTACGAAGTCCAAACCCTCAGGGTCTACTGATTTATAGGTGGACATTGCCACATCACATATGTACGGGTGAACATCTTTTTGGTTCTTTTTTAAATAAGGCCGTATGAAACATTTCATTCTGTCCAAGTTGTAGAGCGATATCGTTTATGTAGATAGACAGTGATAATAGTGTAGTTTTACAGGGAAAATACATCGGAAAACACATATCCCCTTGACGGGCCCTAGTATTGTACGAGAGACCCGATTTACGGGCATCATTCGAAATGTTCTATGTAATAGCTACGCTATGTAAACATAGGCGATTCGATGCCGGCCGTCAAGAAGGAATTACCAATGTATTGACTATCTGATTTGATAAGAGCTAATTAAACTGTAATAAATGGGCAGGCAAATGCGTAACCCACTTTATAACACCTGGATAAATAAAGAACAAAAAAAAGAATTATAACAATTGATCATTGGCAATCATTACCCATTTTGAAAATCACAAAAAACGTTGGCAATAATATGAAATGGAAAGTTGGAAAGCTGAAAATCTTAATCCTAAAATACAAAGACCAATTATGACCGTCAATTTTGTTGATACTGAATACCTATTTTTAGTTGAACATGATAATGTCCCCTATCGTATTGGATATATACACAACTCTACCGATATTGGACATATCCAGCCCTAATAGCTTAATCTCCAAATAGATATTTAATAATATATTAATTATCAGGTGTCCCCGCTTCCCGGACATCTACAAATCCATTCTAACGTTATGACCATATACCCCCTTACGTAACAGGGATAATTCACTATATATACACACATTCATACCATTGTATGGAAGCTTTGAAGGGCTGTCAACTGTGGGCTCACCCATGCATCTTCCCATGGAAGGACAGCAGGGCATGAGGGTGGTCTTTGGTCTTATTTATACTGTTACAGATTTAGCGGCTGGGACCGGGTGCGGGGGGGGGGGGGGGGAGTACTCCCATGTTTCCCATACACTTTGCATGAGGAATGGTCTTCGTCTGAACGAATCCTCTCTGCAGTGTAGCATCACAACAATGTTAAAGTGATGGTAAAGGTAACAGATAGATCTATATTTTCAAAATATAAAAACAACACTTTTATTACTCAGATTCTTTAGACTACACGTGTAAATTACAATTATCCTGAAATACTTCTGGCTGTCCAAGTGAAAAGATAATGAGACTTTTTTACTAACACTTTTATTTATTTTTAACCTTGAAAATCTTCCAATAGTCATGATTGATCCAACGATCAGGGAAGGGGCATTCTCATTATGTTATAGATAATATGTAGCTTTGATACATCCATTTACAGTCCAGGCCCAAACCATCAGATCAGATAAGAATGGTAGTCAGTGATTGGACGCCTACTTCACTAATCGCTTTCCTGGCCTAGGACTATGCGTTCTAATGGGATTTTAATGCCATTTTGCGGTCTTAATAGACTTATAATGACACTTTGCGGTTTGAGGGAAGAGGCGTTCCCTCTGTTTGAAAGGACTCTCTCATCTCTCTCATCTCAGTTTAAGTGTTTAAGCTTGTTTAGTGAATATGACACATGAATTTGAGCCAGGATTACCAGGCCCACTTGACTTAGGTGTGGCAACCAACCATGTACCTGTATAATTTAATATAGCAATAGACAACGAGGATTTTAGCGTGAGAACGGTCTGATAATCATAGATGTCCCAAGGCCGAAGGCCGAGGGATGTCTATGGGAGTACAGACCGTTCGAACGCTACAATCCGAGTTGTATATTGATTTTAGTCCATGATGGAACACGTCAGGTGGCGCCACTAGACCAATGCGGTCTGTAGTACCATAAGTGGACGCGAAATCTGACCCATAATGGACTAAAGGCCAATACACACGCGCCTCAGTACAGTATTGTTGGTGTGACAGGGGCATCAGAAAATGTACAATCGGCAGCTCTAAACATTTAATACATTCTACTAAAACAGTGTAAAGAAAGTACTAGATTTCCAAAATCGCCAATGCTAATGTATGTATGCTCACCATCCAGGATCTCATTCTATGCAACGAGGGTACATTGAAGAGAGTTTGAACTGATGAGTCGGTATAACTTCTGTCACCTTTTCCCACCTTATCATGGCATCTGATGGGCCAGAATCAAAGGGTTAATGACCCTGGCGGTGACCCTTTTATCCGAGCTTGTTTGGTCGTTCTTAAAGGGCCTTCAGTAAATACAAGTCTCCCAGCTCATTTTCCGTTTTGGAGGTGCTAGTAAAGTTTCTTTCACTATTGTTTAAATATTGCATAAATCTGATTTATAACTTCACAATCAGGTTCAGAACATCTATAGCTCTGGACCTGTACACCTGATTTGTGAAAATAAAATAAAACTGAGCAAGTATCATGAAGTAATTCATTTGTTGACTAATTTTCAATCAGTTTTTTCCATTTGATCATATGATCCGATTTGATTTGGAGCACATAAAACATATCAATGTGTAGCTAATGATCTCTCCATCCATAGGTCTCATGGTAATTCTGCAAATCAGATCGGAACAATGTTAAATGTGGTGATATTTCCATTTCTCTGTACAAATTAATGAGTTGAAATTTGCCAGAACATGTGGGTTTTATGGCATTTTATGGCCTTTTATGGTCCTTTCCCCGATTTTCTCCCCCAAACCCCTTACTGTGGTTCACAGCAGGACCAAACAAGCTCGGGTATAGCATTGGATATACATCTATCTCTTTTCAATGTACCCTCGTTGTTCTATGTAAACCCTATATTTGTATCTACAGACTATACGCCTATGTTGTATACCTTCAAATGAATCACTTGGATCTCCGAGCTCTAACAGATCAGACGCGTTTCTCCTTAGCTATTCTAAAAGCATTACTTAACAGACATATGTCGGTATCTGAACCTATTTGGTATTGCGTTGATTAAAGTAATCTGTTCAGTTGTATTTGATCCCTCATTTGTGTCTCAAATATTGGAGAGGAACGGTGAAGGTGAATTGTACATTTTCTGGTGCAATGACCCTATTACTCAAATAGTCTGGTCACCACAACTCCCCATGTAGTTCACACCTTGGGAGTTGTAATCTCTCTCTCTATTACCACACATACCTACTAATGTCTAGGGTCTGGGGGAGATATAGTAATAACAGGGTTATTAATGGGGGACAATTGCTATATGATACATGTATGACAGCTTGACTAATATTGTTAGTGCTGCATAGATCTGATATGAGACAAAAGGATTGTATAAATTGTTCCGGCGTCCAACAGGACCAACAGGTACTATATATAGCACTGACAGCAGGTGTATTTTGTAGTAGATCCTCAGCGTAAAGTAAATGACTTCACTGAGTCACTGTTTTAAACAAGAGAAAATGTTTTATTCAAGACACAACTTAATTAAGATACAAAAGAGATGATAAATAATAAAAGGAAAATACGTGACGTCCAAAGGTTTTCCTCCAGTTAGGACGATTCCTGATCGCTGATTCAATTAACCTTTTGGTTTAAAAAAGGTATAGTGTGGTTTGGTTTTTTTGGTGGGGGGGGGGGGGGGGGGCGGAAACCCATATTTTTTAAATATATCTTTTGACAGAAAGAGTCGTAGATACGATCCACCTACAAATTTATATGAAAAGAGCCTACATAATTGTGGACTGTTAATAAATTTGTTTCATTTGATACTTTTTTAATGCATGGTCTTATACAGCGACATTAGATAACAGTATAATAGAAATAGAAAATCACAATAGAAAATCGTTTGCCTTTAATTATAGATTATAGATTATTATATATGTAGTAGATTAGACGTTGGTGTCGGTACTATACCAGCCATCCCCTATAGTTATTGGCTGGCATTTGAAATAATGACAATTTTATCTGGTGGCATTATTGTTGCCTGTTCTGCAAGGCACAGAACATCGACTAGCTGAATAATTGACGATCTCACTCGAGTGAAAACAACAATAACCTTCTTCTTCAGCAGATCTCAATCCGCTTGAGTCACAAGTGTATAATACAATACACTTATTGCCATTGAAGGAAACCATCTGTTAGTACTCAAACAGGTTCAGTCATATACTAAGTTGTTCACAGACTATTACACTCTGTGGACACAGAACATAACTGAAGTTACTGTAATCCCCGTGTGTATCCAAGTCCGTGCAAAGGTTAATAACCCTATTCGCGAACCTTCTTTCTATGGTTGAAACATACATGTGTATACAGAGGTAGGTAGATTGTATATCTCCTTCTATGTTGTCGGTGACCAAAGATTTACTCAAGGTACTTTACAGCTCGGGTAAGTTTGGTTTATATCTATTGGTCCTTTTCGTTTTTTATGAATTTTTTAGTCCCTTTTAAGTTGTCCATCCCACACCGAATTTAAACCATTTTGTAACTGTTATTTTTGTATTTACGAAATTATATAATTATATTTATTTTCAAAACGGATATCTCTACGTATGTTTGTATTTCTCGTTTATAGCTCACTAAAATGTATTATATTAGTTATTTTAATATGTTCCCCCATCCCTTTTGATGTAAAGCTAGGTCTTTCATTATCCAAATATTCATTCGCACAATTGACATTATGTAATAGGTATTAATGCTATAGTGGTTCGCGCTAAGTTCCCTTGACTTATTTCATATGATTCATGATAATTTTATGAGTTTTCATGATAGAATAATATTATGAAGAAAAAATTCAGGGCTATCAGTATTTGAAACTGTCACATGCACAATTACAAGAATTCTTTTTCATATTAACGGCTGTTTCCATGGTAACCGCGTCTGAAATGTCACGAAAATCCTGACTTTTAACTGTTTCCATGGCAATTTCTCTCAGGCAAATGGTTCTGTAGCATTGGGGGCCATGTTGAACATACAAAATTAAATTTGCCAATTTTTGGCACATTTGTCAACTTTGTACTATCATAATTCATAATTAATATTTAAATGTGCATATAATATTTTACATTTCTGTAAACTGGAGTACATATTTTAGGGTAAAGTTAGACCCACTTTATACATGCATAAACTCTTGAAAGATTTCAATATGTATGGTCAAAAGCTATGAATGACAAGAACTGTATTTTCTATCTAATTGTGGAAATAACTTTTCTTTTCTTTGATTATTTACTTAGAAATACAATATGTGGAGTCAATCTATTTTAAAATGTTATTTCATTCTCTTCTTTTAATTAAAGTTTGATATATATGCAGGCATGATGGTCTTTCATTTTTGAAAAAATACCAAGAAAATGCCTGTGGCACAATCAAAATATGACCATTTGGAGGAAAGTATTCCATTTTAGGGGTTTAAATTCGAATTCAATGATACAAAAATCATAATCACTTGAAACTTTGACAATATTTTGGCTCCTAGTATCTATCTTAAGTCTTATAAACAAAGAAAACATGTTTATTTTCAAGGATTTTTTTTAAAGTGGGTAATAAAGCAAAGTCCCAAACTTAGGGTACAGCACTATAGGTTATGGTGGGTTTTACAATGGTGCCCCTTTCTTACAACTTCGCCCGATCACGCCATCAGAAACGCCCCTACCTAAATATTAAGAGATTACATGTGTAACATTAAAGTTTCTCCCTGCGAGCTTTAGAACTATTCTCAATGTACAAGTACTCATTAGCCTATTAGCCAGTGTAGTATCCCCACATTGGTATTGTACGCGGAAAGGTGTAAGGCAACTACAGCTGGTGCGATATTTGCCCAGTAAACAATGCCTGTGTTTATTGTGTAACCAAGAATCACGTCTCCTAAACACTAAACCTACAGTCTATTCCGTACAAATTCACTATTGGTATAAGACGAGGGTTAATAACATGGCTCCTCCAGTAAGTCACAGGGAACATGCGATTGCTTGTGAGCGATGATTCGATCGCAGGAATATGGATCTAATTACGTGTGATATCCTTGCGATTGAATAGCTTCACGTAAGCATCGTTAAAGCATTAATTGTGACCTCGAGAGAATCGAGCCCTTTAGTGCCTTTTAGTGCCTAGTCTTTTAGTGCTTTATAGCAGTCCTGCACTAGGTCTTGCGACGTAGTAGAGGACTGCTATAAGTTACTGGGAAGCACTGATGAAAATAATGGTTTCTATACATGTAAAGTTAAAAAATGATAGTCCCTCCAATGGAAGCAATATGGCTGCCTCAAGTTATGCGGAATACACTGTAGAATCGGTGTGCCTGGTTTCAGAGTCGGGGTCAGGGGTCAATATATAGGACACTCTTAACCCGGAAGAAAATGATCCAAAGCTGAACATAGGGAGTGGGAGATATAGGCAGTCGCTACGTTGATCCCCCCCCCCACACACACACACACACCCTCTGGCGATCTTGTGCTTATGACCTATTGACGTTTTCTGTGTGAAATCTAGTGCAATTTCGTAACTGTATCAAGATAAGAAAACATCGATTAAAACCATAAAACTGTCCATGATTAGTAATAGAAATTGGGTACGGTATATAATTCTTCTCTTTTGATTGTGGTGTGTCCACTGGGCCGTTTTCTTCCCCCGTCTGAGTCGATCGTCGGGTGGGAAAATGGCCTGACTATTTTTGTACAACTATTTACTCAAGCACAGTTTTAACAGTTACAATGATCCTTTCAAATACTTAATTTTATACAAAACCACCAGGGATTTGCACTCATTAAAATCTTCTTTAACACTAATTTCTCTTGGCAATTCATTCCATGAATCACATAAACTATACATTAAGGATTTTTTTAAATTTGTTAGTTTGTGGTCTGGGTGGTACAAGGATGGGTGCACCATCTCTACGCATACGTGCATTTCCACGCAGCATTTCTTGTTTCTCACTTATTTTGTAAAAACAGCACTTAGCAATGTTTAGTTCCATTATCTATTAAAAGGCATACAATTAGATACTCGATGGAGAATAATAGTGGGAGTTGTAGCCTCCGAATTTAGACACATTCTCAGTGCGCGGTTCTGCAGACGTTGAATACTCGTCAGAGTTTTTTCTGTACATGCAGTTAAAAACCTAAATTGAAAGCCTCCACCTAGCATGCATGGCTGCTGCCCTGACTCCCCCACGACTCTCACCCGTCCACATAATCGGCTCAGTGGTCGCCATACTTTACTGTATTTCCCCCCACATCACTTGGCAAACATAAAGCTTGTACCGATACTTCAAGTGCTGTATCCAACTGACTTCACCAGCTTGCTGGCACAGGTAAAAGCACAATTAAAGCTTTACATTACACTAAATAAGCGATAACTTAATACACAGGTGTATACACACGGAGGCAATCTGATATCATGACTACCCACATGCACAAAAACATAGTAGAAGTTGTATATTTGTCCAATTAACATGTGTGTATTCTTTTTCAACAGTACCTCAATTCGACGCCAAACTTCATTTTAAATATTTTATAAGAAAGGTGTTACACCAGTGAGTTGCTTGGCACTCAGGTAGGCCTGGGGGGCTCAAAGGGAAATAAGAGTGAAAAATATAGAAGGATATAGAAAATAGAAGAAGATGAGTGAAAAAAGATTATTGAGTCTATATACATTCTTCCACACAGTCAAAGACGGTGCAGCACGTCTTAGATAAGTGGAACTAGAATTTTGATGTTTCATATGTCATGCCCATTACACGCACATCCAGGGCATCGATCTGCGTCTAACAAACCAAAACAATAGCGATACATCGAGGATGTGATATCGTATACCCAGTCTTTGGTTTTGTTTTTTTTTGTAAATTGTCGTCTGCGCAAACTTCCTATTGCGGAAATGACACCGAAGTCCTCTAGTACTTAACATAGCGGTTAACATACAACCTTGTCTTTTAATATAAGAACAGACCTTGATCAGTGCACATAATGTAATGTTACTGTTTATCCGTTTATCTTTTACAGGACTAAGGTGAGAGATAAGGAATTGATAAGGACATCCATTACCAACTGTGATAGAGTGGAACTCGTTGTAGTAGAAGAGAAGATCCGTCACTATGGAGGCAGGGACGGTACCCACCACTCTATAGATACTAATGTTACGGACGACCAGGAATAACGTAGCTAAGGAACATTTCCCAAAATCATGAACAAATAATTGTTAAACCGGGTGTGGATTGAGTTAATGCACTATAAGGACTACTCCACCAAACATGGCCGATTCTTCATATTATGGATTCAGGGTGTTGACGCCTATTAGCGAAGTTATAGGAGTACCGGTTGATCAGGTGGGTTCATTTTTGATAATTTGATTGTTGTGACACTATGGTAATCTTGCTAGTGTTGTGTGTAGCACAATAGCTTTAATAGGATGATCTATTACTATTATTATTATTATTATTGACGTCAGTTACACAACATGTCAAGAATTGATACAAATAATGTCAATGGTGAATTAATTAAGAATCTGCTTCCTGTATAGGTTATAAAGTTTATGTAGCATCTGATACATATATGCAGTCTAGGCTTAGAGCCTCTCAGATCAGATAAGAATGGTATGTCAATGATTGGACACCTACTGCGGTAATGGGTATCTCGGCCAGGAGTAAGCGTCCTTATAATGGCATTGTGTGGTCCTAATGGGGTTATACTGGCATTTTGCGGTTCGGAGCGAGATGCTTTCCCTCAGTTTGAAGGGACTCTCTTAACTCTGGGCCTAGACTGCATGTATGACTAAAGTCTATTGTGGATAGAATTCATGATGTCAACCGGTCCTTACTCATCAAACATCATCTACAGGTTGGATTGAAAAATATTTTGGCCCGTTGGATGAACCGATGACACATGCATGCATGATTTTTGTATCGTATCAAAACAATCTGACTTTCTGAGAGGGTCTGTGTCATGAGGAAAATACAAAATTATAATAGAATAATTATAGTCTTCATCAAATAAGGGACATGTCACAGCCATAATTTCCCATATAATTGTATTGTGAAACATTGAAATACAAAAAAAAACTACATTTTATATATTCCATGGGTGAATTTCCCTTTATATTTGTAATTAGATTCAGGTTTCTTGCAGGATTGAGAAATTGAAGGTGCATTATCGTTTTAGCTTAATATACACTCTAAGAAGAAAGGGTTCTAACAAGAACCCTTAAGGGTTCTTCAGCTTGTCGACATGGCAGAACCCCTAAGGGTTCTACTTAGAACCCTTTTTTGAGGGTTCTAAGTAGAACCCCCGTTTCGGGAATAGGCAGGGTTCTACATAGAACCCTCGATTTGAAGAACCCTTTGAAGAACCCTCTGGCCAAAATAGGTAGGGTTTTACATAGAACCCTGATTTGGCATCCCTAAAATTGCTTGTAATTTACAATGTTAATTCTGAATAAAGTAATGAATTCATTATTCCCTGTTGAATCTAGACTGGTCCTTATAATAGCAGATTTGTGCTCAGTGCTAAGGCAGCATGTTTCTCCACAGAAGCATTTTGCCCAAGAGCATTCAAGGAGAGACTGCATATTATATGCAGTCCCTTTGCTTGACTTTTTCAGAGTTCCTCATCCATTTCCATCACTTAAACTTAGTCTTAATATAATCCTCTCCTACAGCTGACATAGGTATCCATTGCAACTTGGTGTTTGACAATCTTGGTACTTCAGTAGTACTCATAGTAATAATATTAGAATTATAAGGGTGCTTTCTTCACAACATTTTTCAACATCAAGCAGATAACTTATACAAATAAAGTATTGATTTCATTGCTTTCAATATTCCCAAGTTTATAAAGTGTAATATCTGTAAGGTATAAATGCCTCATATAAGTATTACTAGTGAGACTTTTGTTTTAATAGAAATTGTAAATAGCATGTAGTAACCTGTGAGGGCACCTAGTGAAAGCCAAGTTCCACGGTACTGCCACCTGGTGAGAAATCTATGAAGAACCCCTATGGTTCTAGATGGAACCCCCGGTGGTCCCGAAGAACCCTTTTAGGTGTCAAAGAACCCTAGGGCTCTTGGTAGAACCATGGGGTTCTATCTAGAACCCTTTTTTCTTAGAGTGTAGCAGTTGGTTGTTGCCACGATTCAAGCTATTTAATGTCATACTCTATTGTTGTATTAGGAAATTCTATACAATTGCATACCACCCGGATTGAAGCTGACCTCAGAATGTTTATTTAAAATCAAATTTATTGGAACCATTTTCCACTTACAGGCAACGTTAAACTGCCATACAGGTCAGGGCGTTAGAAAATGTACAATGCGCAGCTCTACACATTTGGGAGGTGTTACAGGAAAATGAGTCACAAGTCGCAAAATTGCTATTTTTCAAAGTGGTAGAGGCGAGAGGATCGCTGTATATCGATTATGATTGCTCTTGAATTTGATGAGAATCATGAGTTATAATAAAGTAGTTGTTGTTACTGGTATTTTATTTGTAAAAGCTTTCGGGACAAGATAGCCCTTCGTCATGTGAGATGTCCATGTATATTTATCATAAATACCCCAAAGATTAGAACATTCCCATCAATCTTATGGGAATGTTCTAATCTTTGGGTTATAGCATGAACACATGTACCCAATTTCATGACTGTATTTAATATATATATCCTTGTATTTCTCAAGTCATTTTATATAATTATTTAGCTACTTTACCCAGGAATATTGCAAACATTTTTTTTTTTCAAAAATTAAAATATAAATCTTAGAATATAGAAGTACTTATAGGATATCCCAATGTTTACTATCATTAGAATTTGCTTGATCTCCACGTTTCAAATATGATGATATCTCAAAGTCCATTTTTGGCCGACTTGTGACTCTTTTCCTGTGACACATCACATTTAATAAAGTCTGCAAAATTAGGCGGAGAATTGTAGATCCTCGATACATCTGTGGCATATAATATTTGGTATTGCGTAGATTCAAAAACTCTGTTCGGTCATATTTAACTGTGTTTTGAAACATATGTGTGTCCTAAATTTGGGTTATTGGGAAGGACACTTCGTGCATTTCCTGACACTTTGGCCCATTATACACACTGTGGAGCTGTAACCACAACTATACCCCATAAGTCGGACAAGTGAAATATATTTAGGTTAAAGCACACTCCCAACAAAGTTAATTTTTCTGAATGTTGTCTTCCTTTGATCATAATGCAAGTTTTGATTGCTAAATATTAATTGGTATTTGACATGAACACATGAAGATGTTTTCTTGAATTATTGTCATTATTTTTGTATTTTGCTATTCTACGTACTATGACCATGCACTTGGGGGTGTGCTTCTGGTGTTCACTGAAATGAATATTATTAATTTGGGAGATTATTTTGTTTTGTATCAAGAAATTTCAAAATACCGACCAGGACAAAAACCGATTGGTGGAGCATGGCCATGTGACTATGTATTTGAGACTCTAAACCAGGAACAGATGACCCATTGGAGAAGATAGAGATCGTCATTTTAGATCAACAGTAAACAGATCTTATCACAAGTATTTTTAAGTACATTAAATCGCTCTCATAGATTTATAAGATCTTAAAGATGAATGAGAGGATGTTATCGTAAAAGCAGTCTAAGATGTGTTTTATCATTGAGTTCTTAAGTATAGACTTAGAGACTTTTTAACATAAGTGTTTAACTATCTGCGTGCTTGGAAGCTTTCGGCTATGATCCATAGCAAAAATAGGTAAACATTTGTGTTTAACAGAATAAGATTCTCTACATGTATGTTACACAAGCGAGTGAATCAATCTATTCCGGATTACTTATGTATGGTTTCAGGGACAATTTCTGGAAGAATCCATAACTTGAACTCAATGGGCACAAACATTCACAGAAATCAACAAAGAAGAAAAGAAAAAGTGGAGAAGTCTCTTTGCAGACTTAACGGATTTAATAGATAGAAATAAATAGAGTTGTGACATAATAGAAAGTATAAGTTAAGCTACTAATAAGATAAGCTGTATAAATAAGGGTAAAGATTAAATGTGGTGATGATTTTTTATTTTCTCTTGAAATGGAAAACGTGAGATGGACTTATGTATTTTTCGATGTAGACTGGTCCTGGAGAGAGATGAAAGGTTTGTTGACATATTGAATAAAAAGAAGTTGTCGCAAAAATAAAAAAAACATTGTAAGTAATCAATGAACGAATTTTGTCTCAGGTTGTTGACCTAAAAGGAAAAGGTTGGAAAATTTAATTCAGCCTTGGCTCAGTCTCTCAGGTCAGATTAGAATGGCATGTCAGTGATTGGACGCCTACTGCGCTAATGGCTTTTCTAACCCGGGAGTATGCGTCCTAAGATGATTATAATGATATTTTGCGGCCCTAATGGGATTATTATGGCATTTTGTGGTTCGGAGAGAGAGGCTTTCCCTCAGTTTAAAGGGACTGTCTCAACTTTGGGCCTAGACTGTATTGGCTTTAATTATTTATTAAAGAGAAGAGAGAGAGAGAGCTAGAGAGAGAGAAGGGGGGAGAGAGGATCATGTCGATGATCAAGGTTTAATACACACAAAAATTAACTTGTAATCAATCGGACTTTTTTTTTCTATTTCAGCTAAATATTTGTTGATATGAGATGTTCATGTTTTGCCGCACGTATTACCTGGGGTGTGTGTGGGTGTGCCGCGGGGATCGAGTGGCGTGGGGAGGGGAGGGTATTGTTTTGTCAGGTACTTATTTAATTCTCACAGTCAGTTGGAAAGAACCTATTTCTTATATGTACACCAAGACTTTGTTCTGATATTCATTTTACCATTTAGCAATAATACTTCTATTCATACAAAGATGCAGACATTTTGTTTCTATCCCTTAGATATAACCAGGGCGGAAAGGCTTTCACTGTCAATGCAATGAACATTCTCTCCAATATTACAATGCCAAACACCTTAACAACAATCGTAACATGTATGGCGGTACGATGCCTTAAGACAATCTGAACAATTTGATTGTATATACACAACCAGAACAGTTGTCGACATTTTAATCCCAATAGAGGTTCGAGTTGCATGGACAGATCAATTAACAATGTGTCAATGCATGAGTTAACTAAAATAACAGCACAGATATTTTGATATAAAAGGGCCGTTCATCATTCCAGATAAATGTATTTTTCGCATAGTTTTTAAACAGTTTTTGCCAAGGTGCTTATTCAATGTTCTTATATATTCATATGTTTACAGGTAAACTTTATAGCATGCCAGTTGTCGGCCCTACTGCTGGGCTACCTGTTCAGGGTACACCTCGGCCCCCACACCGCCTCACCCTTGACCAGACACTCCGTAGAAGTCATCGTGGGATCAGCCATGATGATATTTGTATACGGACAGTAAGTAATTGACTTATTCTAATGTTGTGATGTATTTGTCCAATGTGGTATAGATGCCAGGCTATTATCACCATCATATCTATTTATATCAAGAACTTGTGTATAGTATTTATATCCTTAAGGGCCTAGTCCACTAAGCCGAATCTCATGCGATTTTGTGCCACTGATGACTCTTTCACACTATATTCTGTGAGAATCGCATGAGAATTGGCTTAGTGGATTATAGGTCCTTCAGTTATATAATAGTTTCAATAGTTTCATGTGAACTATTCGTCGTGATTATAATTTGGTTACCACCATCTTTTGACAGAATATAAAAAAAGATTGGGAAATTTGTCAAAATAATATCAACAAAGAATTATACAAATCTACACAATGTTACTTGGATAAAAGTTTTTAAAATTACATGAAGGTTATGATGGGGCGTTTTTGTATGATTATTATAACACTTTGCTTTATCTTATCTTTTTATCTGTAATTGGCCTTTAATACAATAAAAAAAATCTTCTTTCTTTTTGCAGTCAAGCATTATATGTGGTGGGTCAGACGCTGTCATGTCTGCTGCTAATACGAATATTACCACACCGGTACATGGCATTAATTGTGACAGTATTAGCCATGCTACAGTTGGGCATCTGTCACATCTGGAGACAGACTCTACACTATAGGAGCACTACTGCTGTCAATATATCTGCGTAAGTTTAAATTCAGTTCAGTCAAAGTTCTTGGAGTCGCTCTGGGGTTGGCTAAGCCTTATGCACCCCTCTGCTGGGGACACATCTTTTATAAAGCAATCATACGTGAAAGTCGACAAGGTCGACCAAGCATTTTGGAAATAGTTTCAAAGGTGTTCTAAATGCATTAGACAACTTGGTATTCCTCGAGTCTGAGGCATTATAATTATGATGGAGGAGCAAGAAGGCTGAACATGAGGGGATGGGGTTGAACTACTGTTATGTTACTGAAATGAAATCTCAGGGCAACCATGACGAATGTTTTTTTATCTGTATTAGATATGTTTTAGGCCTCTAATGATTTCCTTAAAAGGAAAGAAAAGGTGCAATTACTGAATATATGCAGTCTCAGTTTGTAAAACATGATAACTCAGAAACTAGGTCTTTATATTTGTATATGGCATTGTCCCTAGATTCAGATACGTTTTCCAACCCATTTGCGGAAGATTCAAAATGATACCAATTGTCCATCATTTCAGACCTTTAATGATCAACACACAACGGGTGACGTCACTAGCCTGGAGTATATTTGATGGCAGAAAAAAAGACACTAGCAAATTTTCCCCTATGCAAAAGCGACTAGCAGTTGAGTAAGTATCATAATATTCCCTCCGGTTTCCCAATATGGGACTTTCCATCTGTCACCGTGAGCGCATCAAGTCAATGTAGTTTATTAATTGAATAAGTGTTTTATTTCTAAGTGGGGTGTAACTGTAACATCGGCATATTGCAAGTCTTCCTGTTACAGCCATGTAATATAACAAGACAGGTTTAAATGGACAACAATTAACTATTTCAAAGGGCATCAAGTCATCTTGGAGCTCTGTCTCTTCTATCTCCTATAGCTTCGCCTTTGACATACACAATCGGCCTATGTTGCCTTTGTCATGTTATTAAATACATTGGAAAATTAAATTACCGTTTCTGACAGAAGATGGTAGCTGTTAGAAAAAGGTGCTATTCTACTCTCCTATGATTATCTCGCTTTTCCATTATGACCAACGTTAAGATATATTAAATTCATATACTAATATAAGCTTTCGTGTAAATCTAGTAAATAAATAGCCTATGGCACTAATTCAAATATAATCTATAAATATCCATTTTATAGTGCACCAGTCGACTATAAACGGACATTTTTATTAATCATTTCATTTCCTCCTTTCAGAAAAATACCTTCCTTACTAGAAGTGTTAAGTTACTCGTTAAACTTCCACAGTGTTATGGTGGGACCATTCGCCTTCTACAAAGATTATGAGAATTTTATAAATGGAGAAAACCTTAAGAATCATAATATTTCAAATGTGAGTATGGAAATTACCAAATGACTTGATGGTAAATGGTGCATTAAATTGGTTTCAATATTCCGTAATAACATTTCAATATTCACTTGTTTTGTAAATATAACTATCTGTTATGTTACGTAGTTAATCTCTATTCTTCATTTCTGATTGTTCTTTATTCAACTTATACTTATTTTGCCCTTATTCTTCCCTGAGTGAAGCGGGCATACTTATTATAGCCTTTTAATGCACCCTAGAAGAAAATATCACAAGTTTAGAGGCATAATTTATAATTGCATTGACACAAGGCCGGGATTTCTGTACCATCTAAATCTTTACACTTCAAGGCTCATAAAATTGTATGACTTTCCTTTCTCTTCCTTTCAGGGCGCAAGCAATAATAATAATATCAGTCCAAAGCTAGCGCTAAGTCCATCACCCTTGGTACGTTCACATATTGGGTCTCTTAGCTAATAAATCTCACACTTCAACAATACATAATTATTCATACTTGATTATAAAATATGCAAGAGAGGGATAGTTAGAAATCGTCAACCTCGCCGCAAAATCCGCTGGGCAGCTTTTGGAATAAGTGTTGGACCTACTTAAATTATGACTTCGACAAAAATATTTTACCATTTCTTTAAATAAAATATGTTTTCAATTGTTTGAAACACTAGTTTCCGTTATATACATGACACAAAATGTATACTTATGACTTCGATTCATGACATTTGCGCCATCAAAGTATGAGCCTATTTAAGTATAAGTCTGAATAAAAAGTTTATATGCAAATAATATTAATATCTTTTATTTTAGGTGCGAGTGGTGAAGAACTTATTAATGTTTGGTATAAGTACAGTTATTGTGGTTCTAGTCAATCCTCATTTCTCAGAAAAATATTTATCAGGTTGGTACCGCTTCCAATGTACTTCATGCAAATTAAAGAATTCAACTGTAGCTTTTGATGTATTTGAATAATGTGAGGATTTTCTTGTCAAACCCAAACGAAGAACTTTGGATATGTTGACAACATTCTGATTACACAACTTTAACCTGATCAGTGTCTATTCTACACGCATACACAAGTGATAGTATTTGGTGGCAGTGTTATTCTGTGTGGACCTCTAGTTATCGATTTTATTTTTGTAATGGTCTTCCAGTCACCTCAATACAAGTTATTGCTATGGCTGATGGCATACTCGCTCAATAACATATAACTTTTATGTAATAACATGTGTATTGAACTCTGACTTCTCTTTTCCTACTCCATAGACCCAGAGCTCCAGAACTCAGGTTACTTTAACATATTACTGTACACTGTGATACTTACTGGTACCTTTAGGTTCAAGTATTACCTCGCATGGAAGCTAGGTAAGCGACCACTACATACATGTAGTTAACTGTTTTATTATATATATGCTTTTAATGATATACATAGAAAAGACCTTTGAGTCATAAAGTGGAATTTCGGCGGTAAACTTGGTAAAAAAAAAAGCATTTATTCCATGCCTACCACATGTAACTCACTAGTGATATACGCATTGTGCATAACACACTCTAGATACGTTGTTCTCAGAGCAATGCATAGGCCTATGTATAATAGATCTTGATATAATATAGGGTTTCCCCTGTATTAATACTAAATTAACGATCTAGATGAGAAGTACTGAAAGAACAAACTGCAGAGCCTGGAGTAACATCCTAAAGTGAGTTTATTTATAGAAATAGCTTCCTGGGCCACAGCCCTCCTTTGTCTGACTGTGGCTCCACCCAGTGGATTCCCCAGCGTACATAGCATCATAACATATGCGTACATAGCATCATAACAATCTTAACAATTATTCTGTGTTTTCTATATTCAGCCTTAAGCAAGCCTGATATATGGCCTGAATATATGAACACTCATTGTTTGTCACAAACAGTTCACGAATAAAGAAACGTCTATGCTTTAGAATATAAATGTTTCCCCCTTGTGTAGCACGTTTAGTGCAATCTAATCATAACATTAGTTTCTTGAAACCTTGATCTCTCTGTATATACATACATTCATCCTTGTATTTATAAGTATGGTATTCTCATTGAAATATGATTATAACGTTATGTTTGACCAGGTGAGGCCGTTAACAATAACGCAGGTCTAGGTTTTCACTACGATGATAAGGGAGAGGCACAATGGGACCTGATAGAGAATGCAAATTTATGGGAAATTGAGGTGAGTATTTATATATAGCATTTATTTAGACAACATAACATTAGCATACAAAATTGAGGCAAGAGTTCTGGTAATACTATATTTGTAGCCAGAAGGCGAACCTTGAAATTAAGAAAACATTTAATAAGAATTATGTGCTTCCCCTTCATTAAACCTCATCTGCCTCATTATTATGCTATCAAAATGTTAGGTTCTTTATATTTGATTGATCAAAATATATGGAACGTACTGCCCTGAATCACTTGAAGAGTTTTTAATCTTATTCCACTGTAATATATTAGATATTAAACTGGTCTACTATTTGTTGAATCCTCGATAATTCGCAATTATTCTCTCGTGATCAAAACAGACCACTCGTGATCAAAACAGACCACCGCGGTATAATCTAATAACATTTTCCCCTTTTACTTTACAGTTTGCCCTGAATATAAAAGGCTTGGTGGACCATTGGAACATCACGACCACGCACTGGTTGCGCTACCTGGTGTATGAGAGAGTGACTAGTATGCGCATGGTGTCAGTGTTCTGTCTGACCACTGTGTGGCACGGCTTCTACCCGGGCTACTACCTCTGTGCTGCAACATGTGCAATGTTCGTCATGGCTGCAAGATTGGTGAGTGTTGCACGAACGACAAAGTGAATGGGTGAGGGGAGGGAAGCGGGGAGGGGGAAGGGCAGCCGGAAGGGCAGCCGGAAGGGGAGGAGGAGGAAATGAAGGGGAACGGAAAACAGCTGGTGAAGTGAAGGAGGAAAATGTTGGGGAGGGAGAAGGGAATGGTAAGGAAGGGCCCTGCAGTGATGATATCATGGGTGGGGAAGGAGAATTAAGGACGCAAATTTGAGAGGGGAAAAGTGAAGGGAAAGGGGAGGAGAAAAGGGAAAGAGATCGGGTTGAGGGGGAAGTAATGATTTTATATTCCATATAATACATGCACAAACTTGTGTAATGTACAAAAGTCTAATATTTTCCCCCTAATTTATTTCTGATAGGTAGATCATAATAAATAAAAGGAGCACTTAAACACATGAAATTTGTGTATCGTTAGACGAGAAATTATAACTCAATACATCCAAAAGAAGCGATGCGCCACCAAAAAGAAAAAGAGATACATGTGATGTAAGCGTGAGTAGTATATGAAAAGTGCGCATACGTGCGAATGCTATGAGGGAGTGTGTGTGTGTGGGGGGGGGGGCGCTATATAGGGAAAGGGGGAAGGGGGGTGGGGAGACTTCAACTATGTAAAATGCCAAAGGATATTTTTAGGAAATCATTTAAACTTTATTATATTCATCCAGATTTATTATGGCATTTGTATAATCTTATTTTCCCTGGAAAGTGGATGTCCGATTCTACTCCTTACTATTTTACATATTTTTTTTAACATATTTTTTATTCAGGAATTATTAACAATATTTGACATGCTCACCCCAGGGGTGGTTTTCATTGTGCCCTGTAAATATTCTTATACATCAAGGTAATTTTTAATAAACAAATTACAAAATAAATTTAAAGTGGATTTTACTGATTACAATTCTTGACTTATAATCTTAATGGAGACATATATATGTTTAACAATATTAGAATAGTGTAGGGCTTTCATAGAAGGAGAAATAAATATCAACCGGAGACATTACCGGGTCCTCATATTAGTCGTGCATTGTACTGCGATTATTTAATTTAATAAGTAATAATTAGAGTTAATGATTATTTGGAATGTTAATAATAATGTGGTTAATCACTATTACACAATAATTGCACGATGTGATATAACACAATTTGAAATACAAAATAATACGGTGCATTTCATTCCAACATTATTTCCAGATTCGTCGCCATTTCCGGGGATGGTTCATTACAAGTAAAGAGAAACACGTGGTGTATGACGTCATCACCATGGTTACAACACGGGTGGCCATTGGCTACATGTGCTTCCCCTTCATTCAGCTAGAATATGGGGTTTCCATGGAAATATTCAAGTAAGTAGGACGGCTCTGTCTTGAATTATTCCACTCCTTATATCCTGTGTCTTAATCTGTATTAAGAATAGAATGAATGACCCACAATTCTTCAATGTTTTTTCAAGTGTATAAACATAGCTCCGATTAGCGATCAAACTATTACTTAAAGGTTAAACACTGAAAAGCAACTACAAGCCTCAAATCATTACACTGGGGCGTGGTCATATTTTTCTATTACTTTAAAAACACATGTTACAAAAAATGCCTTGTTATTGTTTTCTTAATTTTAAATGAAGTATAACCCTAGTTAGGTGCTGTTATATCGGTATGTACCACCATGCCCAATGCACCACCAGCCACTGATACGCTAAACTATATTCTAAAATAAACAGTTGGCTGAGTTCTCCACCGATGTTATTTTTATATAGAAGCTACTGTAAGATGGTTGAGCTTATACTGAAGGAAAGGGTGATAAAGATGTGGAGTGGAGGAGTAGCTAGGAGTGGGTGGAAGGAAGATGTTTCTAGATTGGCTATACATATCAGCAACTGCTTATTTTCAGATCAAAGTTTAGCTTATCAGTGTCTGATAGTGGCGTTCACCTTACTAAATGTCCTTTTCTTGTTCTTTCAGGCGTTTGTACTTCTCCTTCCACATAGTGGCACTGTTAATTATTGCTGTCCTGGCAGGGCGACGCAGACCTGTTCCTGCAGAGAAGAAATCGTCCTAGCTGTGGTTCCGCGGTGTAGGTACAATGTACAAAGGGGGCTTACAGTAATAAAGGGAAACAAGTGTGTAACAAAGCTACACAGGTATTGTCCTATATTAGGTTCGCCTCATCATTTGGATGGGAATGTGTTGAACATATCTTTTACATGCCATACACATTGTATGCATCTACATTCCCATGATTGTCTTTCATTAATATATTCTCAATCATAAAGTGGAAGATTTCAATACTGAAAAATAATTTTCCTCGTATTTTTTAAGAAAGAAAAGTCATTTTTTCTAGGAGAGAGGACCATTCATCCTGGAAATCCTCATCTTTTATCTATCTTAATGTGAATTTACATCTTAGGTTATGGGCTAAAAATGTAAAAAGAAAAAAATGCCATAGCGATTAATGTGCACGGATTATGGTACATGTCTTACATATGGAGTCGGCAAAACATGTAAATTGAAAAGGGAGTTCAACAGAGCTCCACTAAAACTGACAAATAAAAATCCGAAAATCAAACCCTGTTCATTTTCTGACGACTCAGCTTTTGTGAAAATGAGAGAGAGAAAAGAGAGAGCCGGAGAGGATGGAACTGAAAGAGGAGGGGAAAAAAATACTTGGGGTCTCCTAAGAGGTGCCCCCCCCCCTCCACACACACACATACACAAAAGAAGAAGGGGGGGGGGGGGAGCCGATACCCGATCATTTGGACTCAGTGCCATACTGCGGTTGTCGGGGCGGTTGTACATGTTAGGTGATTCTTGCCTAGTCTCACCTCACATCTCACATGATTAGAGCATGGGAGATGTGTGTAATAGGTAGTGGGGAGGTGGAGGAAGAGGAAGGGGATCTAATAGGTAGTCAGGTAGGGAAAGGGGGAGGAGGAGGAATATTGAGAGAGGGAGAGGGAGGGAGAGAATAAAGAGAATGCGATCAGAGTCTAGCTTTATCTCCGCCAAAAGAAAAGCTAGGTGGCGTGACGGTCGGATAGCTTATTTTCGCGCTATCTAGGATAGGGAGAATTGGATGGAGCAGGGGACATATATCTCAATTTCAAGTAAGTAGAACAACCAGTGCTGAGCTATAATGTAGATTGTTGAAGTTAGGCTAAAGTGGGTAAATTGAGAGGGGCACAGAACTGTAGATAAATGCTTGAGACATAAAAGGAAATAGCATTGGTGAATGGCTGGAGTGGAAACGTAGATATAGAGTTGGACTCCTCGTACAGCATGGCGGATTGTTCTGGGATTGCTTTGCATGTTGAGGTAGAGGGGGCAGCAGCTGACGGTAGTAGTACACAGAGAAACACACGTGTGCATGGCACCGGTGGGGGGGGGGGGGGGGGGTAAGAGGCGGATATAGGAAGATCCACTTCCACACCTCTTCACGGTGTGTAGAAACAGTCCGGGTGGCTAATAAAGGTATAGTAACATAACTAACATCTAAGTATTTACAACTCTGGTTGGTGTTAGATCTACAGGTGTGATTGTATATATGCAAGCCTCATGGTATATAGCAAACGATCGAATTTATAGATGCAGGCCTTATGGTATAGCAAAGGATCATTAAAGCCTTCCGATAGGAATATCGTAAATGCATGTCATCCTATGTTCAATTAATTAATAATCAAATCATATGGACTCATTGATTCCAAGCTATTTTAGATAGCTTACTCACACATAACATAACATGATGCATCTATTTATGACTGGAATTCTCTGGAATATCTAAATCCTTACGATAAAGAAAATGTGCCCTATATTAGCAATCTCAAGATTAAGACAAGCAACGGACTATTAATTCTTATTATAACTTAAAGCTACTAGAATTAATAAAGGAGAAGAGTGAAAAGAGAAGATATGCATATTCAAATTTGAAACATTCTATACTCTAGTTTAATTCAATAATAGATACTAGAAATAACGAAACTCTTAATCTAAAACATAGGAACACAAAAATAGCTTGACAACTTCGTCCACGTCACCAACCCTCAGAAACATGCATGGGCACAATCGAAACCCCAGAACGAAACTATGGTTACCAAATACAATAACAATACGCACAATAATACGACTTGCAGCTGACTATAACGCCTATATAGAGATCTATAAAATATTGACACTTTTAGTGGCGACCCCATGATTTCTTCCCTTTGTCACGACCAGTAACGCCAATATCAAAATTAATAAAATATCACATAATATCATGTGATTCACTGTTTAGACGTAAATATCTCAAGAATATGTCAACTTTTGTCGAATATTTTGACAAAAGCCTTTCTACAAGAAAGGGCGCTGATTGTTGCGTCAAATCTCATTTTCTCTTTCTTAATCTGTGAGCGTAGCTTATCATTTATAAAGGACGCACATACCTCTTTAAATAATGCCATGCTTGAACGCTGTGTGAACTTTGCCTTGTTTCACCACTTGTAAATTATTCACAATCAACTTATTCATAATAGCCAGCGTTGCGTTACAGAGCTCTATCATCCATGACAGAAGTGTAATGAATCAGAAGAAGATCAATGCAGGCCACCAGCATTTTGTTGAAATAACAAGCTTGTCAGTTGAAACCGAGGAATATAACTAATGCATTTGTGTCTCTATTCGTCACTTCTACCATATTCTCTCTATATAAGTATAACCTTATAGGAAAAGTCCTATTAGAGTGAAAAGAGAAGACATAGGAAAACTCAGATTTAAAACGTTCTGTGAGCTTTATTATATGATTCGGTCCAGGGATATTTCATATAAATCCACCACAGACAAAGATACAATACCAAGAAATAAATTCAGAATACATTTTACACTAATTGCACAGACTATACTTTGCCATAATCTAGATCGGATTTAATTAACTAAATGATCGGGTGAGGATACTTTGATTTGATTGAATTTTTATTGCATACGTTATAATGCTTATAATATAAAGATCGTTTAAATACATGTAACAGAAAAACGCATCTTCACATTGTAGGTCTTCTCATGTGTCGCTCCAAAATACATGTACCAAACAACTATATATATTACGTTTAATGATATAAATAAAAAAGAATTTGCATAATGAAATTGAATTTTGTCGGTAAACTTGGTAAAAACGCACTGGTTGCCCTGACTACCACACGTAACTCACTAGGACTATGTGTACTGTGCATAACGCATTCTAGATACATTGTTCTCGGACCAATGCGTATACAATGTATATAAAACTAAATATCATCAACACCGCATTCGTTTAATTTGCTTTAATTGTTGATAATATCTTTTTCCGGAGCGTGTAACAAATAATAATAGTAATACAATAATTTTACACCGGAAGAGGGGCCTCTCTTCTATGAAAACCATAGCTCTTTAGGGTCCTTGGTACAATGAAGGTAGGAAAAGAAAGTTAAAGAAAATTAATAACATGTGATAATACATCATTAATACATTCAAATTGAACCCTCTGGGTGGCAACTAAATTGTTGTTCTACTACATATGTTGGTCCACCACATTCCCCTTAGGACAACACCTGTGTCGGAAGATTTGGAAGCAGACCAGGACATCATAACCCACATAAGTAACGGCATTCAGGTAACAGCCGCATGGCATCGGGCCAGGGCGGTAGGTTCAAGTGCAGCCTCAGATAAAGCGAACAGAACTGTTTAATAACATCTTGCATTAATGCATCCTTAGTATTGAGGATAGGAACGATATTAATATTGAAAATGGAGAAAAAATAATATCATCGATTTTCTATTATCGCTTTTATAAGTTTTAAGAAGTCAACAGATTAATAGCGATCATGTTTGTCGTTTATCAAATAAATTCCCACTCTTTGAAACAAAAAAATCCAGGTAATATGACCGAGTTGTTTTAGATCGAATAGTATTTTAACCATGGAAAATTCAATTTCTAATTCAATATGTCGATTCTATTTGTTGTCAGTATAGACCTTCAAGATTTGCCCAGCATTCGTTTTTACCTGCGTTCAAGTGACCTAATTTGACCTGTTTGTTTGCCCCTGTGACACTGACCTAACTAACCCGTGGTATTTGGTCTCTAGGCTGACATGCGCAAATATTTACCTTTTGCCTTGCTATAGTTAAAGCACAAGTTCCGCCAAATCCCATCTTTCCATCCGACCGATTTTAATCCGACCCACTCCGGTGTATTGCTTAAGACGTGTGTGTGTGTGGGGGGGGGGGGGGGGATTATATTGAAATAAAAAAAAGTTGTTGTTTAAAACTTTTTATTCCAATATCAATGGGTTACCGCTATGTATTTCAACAAGTGTAAAAGATTTATTTCAATCAAAACTGAACAGAGGAATTAATCAATTCAATTAATAAACCAACTATGGATATCAATATAACCGTTACCTCTTTACAGAGTCAATACAAAATGGATTAAACAAAAATAGTTTCAGCCAATTACTATGGTAGGGATGCCATTGATCGATCGAGAATAGAAACTCATATTTTGGAGTCGATCTATTATTCATTGTTTCTGCACATAAGGGAAGGTAATTGAGTGGGAATGAAGGAGGCCAGGGTCCTCAATGGCACCATAGAGAATTTTAATGTGAACATGGGGCAATTAACATTTAAATTTATGTCCCCCTGGGTTATTCACCTTCCTCCTCCCATCGCACAAACGACTCGAGGTTTTAGATTGAATTTTTATTATTTCCAACAGTCAAAGTGTTATTAGGGGTTTTAGCCAGGAAACTTGCTATGTAAAAAAGCGGTTACTTTTTGAGAACATGTAAGATAAATAGCAGGGATTAAGAAGAATACTATATCGAGACACCAAATAAGACCCATATATTACCCATATATTATAAATGATAGTATGTGCACTTGGAAAAAAAATGTCTCTTTTCAATCCTGTAATCATGCACGATTTTCTAAGTATTTGGTATACTTACAATTTTAGAGCCAAACATATGAGACTGTTTTGTTTTAGTGTTGAAGTCACCTTGGCAACCAGATATATGCCCAGGTAAGGTTTACAAGGGGTGACACAGAACTTGTGGCAAGTCGCAGCCATCGCAGCCATATGTATATAGGAATAATAATAATAATAATGTTCTTTCTTTGCAATGACTAGTGAGTACTAAATAGGTGATACACATGAGATCAGAATAAAGTGTTGGAAACATTCTGTTGCAGTTCTGCCTCCTAGTTGTTTGTTACGAGTGTGCCAGAATTATCCCGGGTTCATTACATAGAGTAACTTGACCAAATAACCAATTTTATCAAAAGTGTCAGTTGTAACTGTTCCACATATTATGATATTTAATATCATATACAAAACTATGCATTTACAGAACCTGTAATTATCTACAATAATTTAAATATCATGGTTCAATTGCATGGACGGATGTCTGAAAAACCTAATCGGGGGCTTAACTTAATTAGAGCTTAATTAGAAATAGATGCAAACTCTTTCAACTAAACCGTGATGGGGGTCATTTGATTAAAGATGTATTTTCAGCTACCTTTTTAACTAGTGTCTGTATTTTCAGCTAACTTCAAAAAATGTATTTTCTCCATTCTCACAAGAGATGATCTTTTTAAAAGACTTGCGATGAAAGATAATGAAATCAAAAGTAAAGAAATAAACTGGCATTGTTGTATAATTATAATTTTTCTTATAATCATGTCCTTTTAGTTATCAGTTATTTTAATAGTTTTACTGGGCCATGGTTGCCATTTCTGCCAGCGAATGAACAATTAAATAAGGCAAATTTTACTATCCTGCCTTGGTGTGGAAGTGTCAATTGCCAAGGTTTAATTGGCATAGTTAAGAGGAAGTACTGCCCTTTTAGCCTTTTTCCTTGGTTTTCCTTGAAATCGTTAAAATTAAAGCAAAGGCAATTAAACATAGAACATTAATGGATGACTCAGAGAGGATGGAGGAAAGTGATACGTAATGTACTAATGAGAAGGAAGAGCAGCATTGGCTCGGGACTGGGAAGTCTTAAGAAAAATAATTAAAGAAACATTTTCTTTTAGCATCCTTATAGATCTCTCCACTGGGGACTTGCCTATTGGCACACACGTTTATTGCATAATATGCGAAAAATGGACCGCTACAGACAAGTTAAATATAGTAACATAAAAACACAAAAATAGGGTGTCTAGGAAGAATAAAAAGAAGGGGATATCCTGGGAGGGGGGGGGGGAGAGATAACACACTATAACGGCGGTAATTGATTACATATATTAATCTTTAGCATTAGTATAATGAGGCAAGCAATGATGTTGCTCACCGCTTACAGGTAAGCCCTACTGACATGTGACCTCGTTGAACCTTATTGGTCAACTCATGAATATTGATTAGTAGCAACTGCCGCCTGATTGGCTCATGTATATATACCTCTGTCGTATACAAACTATACCTCATGCAGAAAGGAAATAAAGTTAGTTCTTGACGAACACTTGGAACAACAACTCCTCTTCCATCTTCTCCTTAGTGGGTCAATATCCCAAGTACAAATATGATATTAATTCATCCAGTGAGTTACCTCAACTAGCTCCACCATCGATTCCTAGATACAGAGATATCCCTGTATATCACTATGGAATTGCTCCATTGAAATACAAATCCCTTTCAAACAATAGGTATTCAAGCTTTTTCTATAAAATTGACCGTCTACTTTTGATATATAACCCCCCCCCCCCACACACACACACACATTATATGCAACAGTGATCTATCATGATAACATCCTTTTATTCTTACTTTTTCATCCAAATGAAAAGAATGATTACGGTATTACAAAAAGAGGTGAGCTGTCCCCATGATTTAAAATGGACCAATTTATGTTTATCAACTCAACTCTATTAGTCGCCCTCTGAGAAGCTTTCAGGCAATGCTGTTCGCTGGTATTTCTCAACAGTGAAGATCATTGAATATATTGACTTTGTTTTACACATATCGTCCCGTCACAGGGGAGTGTAAGAAGGAATGGGGTATTTATTGTTTATTTGTGTTTAGTTTGGCTCCAAGGTGAGAAGGAAGTGAGGAGGAGGTGAGGGTGGGCGGCCACGTGGGAGTAAATCAATGTCTTTATAGCAGCTTTATAGGGAGAGGGACTTTATTTACTCACGTGTGGCAATACGAACATGTACAAAGTGTACCGAGGGCTGGTGGACCAGGGGCCGACCATCCATTCACCATCATAGAACTGCTTAGGTCAGATTCGGCTGTTTTATCGGACAGTTTTAGCCATTGCAAAACCTTCTTGAAAAAATTTCTTGGGATAAATAAGAAGTTCTTTGCTCTCTGTT